>ML133436.1:4010211-4610211 GCA_003864495.1 Nemopilema nomurai
GTCTTCAACAACTGCGCCCACGTCGAGTTCAACAGGTGGCGTGAGTTCAGTGTCCCCGTCTGCTGTCATATCATCAGCTTCTACTGCGACATTCATTGTGTCCACCAAAGAAAGTTTCTCGTCTGCAATAGGCGCCCTAGAAAGTCAAACAAGCATTGAAACCTTGCAATTATCATCTACTCCAGTGGCATCATCATCATCACCTAGTTTGTNAGTTTGCCGCTTCTTTCAACGCAGTCAAGTATTGTTGAAGCATCGAGTGTACTTTTGAGCAGCGGTTCGTCGACTTCTCAAACAACGCCAGTCGAACAGTCAAGTAGTATTGAAAGCATTGTACCCTCTTCATCTGCCACTATCCAAAGTTCAAGTCTAGTAGCTGACGTGAGTTCAAGCGCAACAACTATAGACTTTCGTCAACTGTTGCAGAGGCATCTGTGGCAACGTCGATTGGTATACCTTCTTCAGTGACATCTACTGCTGGACAATCGACAAGTACTGCTGACACGACATCTTTGTCTTCAATAACTGCGCCCACGTCGAGTTCAACAGGCGGCGTGAGTTCAGTGTCCCCGTCTGCTGTCATATCATCAGCTTCTACTGCGACATTCATTGTGTCCACCAAAGAAAGTTTCTCGTCTGCAATAGGCGCCCTAGAAAGTCAAACAAGCATTGAAACCTTGCAATTATCATCTACTCCAGTGGCATCATCATCATCACCTAGTTTGTCGACTGGAGCAAGCTCGAGTTTGGCCGCTTCTTCAACGCAGTCAAGTATTGTTGAAGCATCGAGTGTACTTTTGAGCAGCGGTTCGTCGACTTCTCAAACAACGCCAGTCGAACAGTCAAGTAGTATTGAAAGCATTGTACCCTCTTCATCTGCCACTATCCAAAGTTCAAGTCTGGTAGCTGACGTGAGTTCAAGCGCAACAACTATAGCACTTTCGTCAACTGTTGCAGAGGCATCTGTGGCAACGTCGATTGGTATACCTTCTTCAGTGACATCTACTGCTGGACAATCGACAAGTACTGCTGACACGACATCTTTGTCTTCAACAACTGCGCCCACGTCGAGTTCAACAGGTGGCGTGAGTTCAGTGTCCCCGTCTGCTGTCATATCATCAGCTTCTACTGCGACATTCATTGTGTCCACCAAAGAAAGTTTCTCGTCTGCAATAGGCGCCCTAGAAAGTCAAACAAGCATTGAAACCTTGCAATTATCATCTACTCCAGTGGCATCATCATCATCACCTAGTTTGTCGACTGGAGCAAGCTCGAGTTTGGCCGCTTCTTCAACGCAGTCAAGTATTGTTGAAGCATCGAGTGTACTTTTGAGCAGCGGTTCGTCGACTTCTCAAACAACGCCAGTCGAACAGTCAAGTAGTATTGAAAGCATTGTACCCTCTTCATCTGCCACTATCCAAAGTTCAAGTCTAGTAGCTGACGTGAGTTCAAGCGCAACAACTATAGCACTTTCGTCAACTGTTGCAGAGGCATCTGTGGCAACGTCGATTGGTATACCTTCTTCAGGACATCTACTGCTGGACAATCGACAAGTACTGCTGACACGACATCTTTGTCTTCAACAACTGCGCCCACGTCGAGTTCAACAGGTGGCGTGAGTTCAGTGTCCCCGTCTGCTGTCATATCATCAGCTTCTACTGCGACATTCATTGTGTCCACCAAAGAAAGTTTCTCGTCTGCAATAGGCGCCCTAGAAAGTCAAACAAGCATTGAAACCTTGCAATTATCATCTACTCCAGTGGCATCATCATCATCACCTAGTTTGTCGACTGGAGCAAGCTCGAGTTTGGCCGCTTCTTCAACGCAGTCAAGTATTGTTGAAGCATCGAGTGTACTTTTGAGCAGCGGTTCGTCGACTTCTCAAACAACGCCAGTCGAACAGTCAAGTAGTATTGAAAGCATTGTACCCTCTTCATCTGCCACTATCCAAAGTTCAAGTCTAGTAGCTGACGTGAGTTCAAGCGCAACAACTATAGACTTTCGTCAACTGTTGCAGAGGCATCTGTGGCAACGTCGATTGGTATACCTTCTTCAGTGACATCTACTGCTGGACAATCGACAAGTACTGCTGACACGACATCTTTGTCTTCAAACTGCGCCCACGTCGAGTTCAACAGGTGGCGTGAGTTCAGTGTCCCCGTCTGCTGTCATATCATCAGCTTCTACTGCGACATTCATTGTGTCCACCAAAGAAAGTTTCTCGTCTGCAATAGGCGCCCTAGAAAGTCAAACAAGCATTGAAACCTTGCAATTATCATCTACTCCAGTGGCATCATCATCATCACCTAGTTTGTCGACTGGAGCAAGCTCGAGTTTGGCCGCTTCTTCAACGCAGTCAAGTATTGTTGAAGCATCGAGTGTACTTTTGAGCAGCGGTTCGTCGACTTCTCAAACAACGCCAGTCGAACAGTCAAGTAGTATTGAAAGCATTGTACCCTCTTCATCTGCCACTATCCAAAGTTCAAGTCTAGTAGCTGACGTGAGTTCAAGCGCAACAACTATAGCACTTTCGTCAACTGTTGCAGAGGCATCTGTGGCAACGTCGATTGGTATACCTTCTTCAGTGACATCTACTGCTGGACAATCGACAAGTACTGCTGACACGACATCTTTGTCTTCAAAACTGCGCCCACGTCGAGTTCAACAGGTGGCGTGAGTTCAGTGTCCCCGTCTGCTGTCATATCATCAGCTTCTACTGCGACATTCATTGTGTCCACCAAAGAAAGTTTCTCGTCTGCAATAGGCGCCCTAGAAAGTCAAACAAGCATTGAAACCTTGCAATTATCATCTACTCCAGTGGCATCATCATCATCACCTAGTTTGTCGACTGGAGCAAGCTCGAGTTTGGCCGCTTCTTCAACGCAGTCAAGTATTGTTGAAGCATCGAGTGTACTTTTGAGCAGCGGTTCGTCGACTTCTCAAACAACGCCAGTCGAACAGTCAAGTAGTATTGAAAGCATTGTACCCTCTTCATCTGCCACTATCCAAAGTTCAAGTCTAGTAGCTGACGTGAGTTCAAGCGCAACAACTATAGAACTTTCGTCAACTGTTGCAGAGGCATCTGTGGCAACGTCGATTGGTATACCTTCTTCAGTGACATCTACTGCTGGACAATCGACAAGTACTGCTGACACGACATCTTTGTCTTCAACAACTGCGCCCACGTCGAGTTCAACAGGTGGCGTGAGTTCAGTGTCCCCGTCTGCTGTCATATCATCAGCTTCTACTGCGACATTCATTGTGTCCACCAAAGAAAGTTTCTCGTCTGCAATAGGCGCCCTAGAAAGTCAAACAAGCATTGAAACCTTGCAATTATCATCTACTCCAGTGGCATCATCATCATCACCTAGTTTGTCGACTGGAGCAAGCTCGAGTTTGGCCGCTTCTTCAACGCAGTCAAGTATTGTTGAAGCATCGAGTGTACTTTTGAGCAGCGGTTCGTCGACTTCTCAAACAACGCCAGTCGAACAGTCAAGTAGTATTGAAAGCATTGTACCCTCTTCATCTGCCACTATCCAAAGTTCAAGTCTGTAGCTGACGTGAGTTCAAGCGCAACAACTATAGCACTTTCGTCAACTGTTGCAGAGGCATCTGTGGCAACGTCGATTGGTATACCTTCTTCAGTGACATCTACTGCTGGACAATCGACAAGTACTGCTGACACGACATCTTTGTCTTCAACAACTGCGCCCACGTCGAGTTCAACAGGTGGCGTGAGTTCAGTGTCCCCGTCTGCTGTCATATCATCAGCTTCTACTGCGACATTCATTGTGTCCACCAAAGAAAGTTTCTCGTCTGCAATAGGCGCCCTAGAAAGTCAAACAAGCATTGAAACCTTGCAATTATCATCTACTCCAGTGGCATCATCATCATCACCTAGTTTGTCGACTGGAGCAAGCTCGAGTTTGGCCGCTTCTTCAACGCAGTCAAGTATTGTTGAAGCATCGAGTGTACTTTTGAGCAGCGGTTCGTCGACTTCTCAAACAACGCCAGTCGAACAGTCAAGTAGTATTGAAAGCATTGTACCCTCTTCATCTGCCACTATCCAAAGTTCAAGTCTGTAGCTGACGTGAGTTCAAGCGCAACAACTATAGCACTTTCGTCAACTGTTGCAGAGGCATCTGTGGCAACGTCGATTGGTATACCTTCTTCAGTGACATCTACTGCTGGACAATCGACAAGTACTGCTGACACGACATCTTTGTCTTCAACAACTGCGCCCACGTCGAGTTCAACAGGTGGCGTGAGTTCAGTGTCCCCGTCTGCTGTCATATCATCAGCTTCTACTGCGACATTCATTGTGTCCACCAAAGAAAGTTTCTCGTCTGCAATAGGCGCCCTAGAAAGTCAAACAAGCATTGAAACCTTGCAATTATCATCTACTCCAGTGGCATCATCATCATCACCTAGTTTGTCGACTGGAGCAAGCTCGAGTTTGGCCGCTTCTTCAACGCAGTCAAGTATTGTTGAAGCATCGAGTGTACTTTTGAGCAGCGGTTCGTCGACTTCTCAAACAACGCCAGTCGAACAGTCAAGTAGTATTGAAAGCATTGTACCCTCTTCATCTGCCACTATCCAAAGTTCAAGTCTAGTAGCTGACGTGAGTTCAAGCGCAACAACTATAGCACTTTCGTCAACTGTTGCAGAGGCATCTGTGGCAACGTCGATTGGTATACCTTCTTCAGTGACATCTACTGCTGGACAATCGACAAGTACTGCTGACACGACATCTTTGTCTTCAACAACTGCGCCCACGTCGAGTTCAACAGGTGGCGTGAGTTCAGTGTCCCCGTCTGCTGTCATATCATCAGCTTCTACTGCGACATTCATTGTGTCCACCAAAGAAAGTTTCTCGTCTGCAATAGGCGCCCTAGAAAGTCAAACAAGCATTGAAACCTTGCAATTATCATCTACTCCAGTGGCATCATCATCATCACCTAGTTTGTCGACTGGAGCAAGCTCGAGTTTGGCCGCTTCTTCAACGCAGTCAAGTATTGTTGAAGCATCGAGTGTACTTTTGAGCAGCGGTTCGTCGACTTCTCAAACAACGCCAGTCGAACAGTCAAGTAGTATTGAAAGCATTGTACCCTCTTCATCTGCCACTATCCAAAGTTCAAGTCTAGTAGCTGACGTGAGTTCAAGCGCAACAACTATAGCACTTTCGTCAACTGTTGCAGAGGCATCTGTGGCAACGTCGATTGGTATACCTTCTTCAGTGACATCTACTGCTGGACAATCGACAAGTACTGCTGACACGACATCTTTGTCTTCAACAACTGCGCCCACGTCGAGTTCAACAGGTGGCGTGAGTTCAGTGTCCCCGTCTGCTGTCATATCATCAGCTTCTACTGCGACATTCATTGTGTCCACCAAAGAAAGTTTCTCGTCTGCAATAGGCGCCCTAGAAAGTCAAACAAGCATTGAAACCTTGCAATTATCATCTACTCCAGTGGCATCATCATCATCACCTAGTTTGTCGACTGGAGCAAGCTCGAGTTTGGCCGCTTCTTCAACGCAGTCAAGTATTGTTGAAGCATCGAGTGTACTTTTGAGCAGCGGTTCGTCGACTTCTCAAACAACGCCAGTCGAACAGTCAAGTAGTATTGAAAGCATTGTACCCTCTTCATCTGCCACTATCCAAAGTTCAAGTCTGTAGCTGACGTGAGTTCAAGCGCAACAACTATAGCACTTTCGTCAACTGTTGCAGAGGCATCTGTGGCAACGTCGATTGGTATACCTTCTTCAGTGACATCTACTGCTGGACAATCGACAAGTACTGCTGACACGACATCTTTGTCTTCAACAACTGCGCCACGTCGAGTTCAACAGGTGGCGTGAGTTCAGTGTCCCCGTCTGCTGTCATATCATCAGCTTCTACTGCGACATTCATTGTGTCCACCAAAGAAAGTTTCTCGTCTGCAATAGGCGCCCTAGAAAGTCAAACAAGCATTGAAACCTTGCAATTATCATCTACTCCAGTGGCATCATCATCATCACCTAGTTTGTCGACTGGAGCAAGCTCGAGTTTGGCCGCTTCTTCAACGCAGTCAAGTATTGTTGAAGCATCGAGTGTACTTTTGAGCAGCGGTTCGTCGACTTCTCAAACAACGCCAGTCGAACAGTCAAGTAGTATTGAAAGCATTGTACCCTCTTCATCTGCCACTATCCAAAGTTCAAGTCTAGTAGCTGACGTGAGTTCAAGCGCAACAACTATAGCACTTTCGTCAACTGTTGCAGAGGCATCTGTGGCAACGTCGATTGGTATACCTTCTTCAGTGACATCTACTGCTGGACAATCGACAAGTACTGCTGACACGACATCTTTGTCTTCAACAACTGCGCCCACGTCGAGTTCAACAGGTGGCGTGAGTTCAGTGTCCCCGTCTGCTGTCATATCATCAGCTTCTACTGCGACATTCATTGTGTCCACCAAAGAAAGTTTCTCGTCTGCAATAGGCGCCCTAGAAAGTCAAACAAGCATTGAAACCTTGCAATTATCATCTACTCCAGTGGCATCATCATCATCACCTAGTTTGTCGACTGGAGCAAGCTCGAGTTTGGCCGCTTCTTCAACGCAGTCAAGTATTGTTGAAGCATCGAGTGTACTTTTGAGCAGCGGTTCGTCGACTTCTCAAACAACGCCAGTCGAACAGTCAAGTAGTATTGAAAGCATTGTACCCTCTTCATCTGCCACTATCCAAAGTTCAAGTCTAGTAGCTGACGTGAGTTCAAGCGCAACAACTATAGCACTTTCGTCAACTGTTGCAGAGGCATCTGTGGCAACGTCGATTGGTATACCTTCTTCAGTGACATCTACTGCTGGACAATCGACAAGTACTGCTGACACGACATCTTTGTCTTCAACAACTGCGCCCACGTCGAGTTCAACAGGTGGCGTGAGTTCAGTGTCCCCGTCTGCTGTCATATCATCAGCTTCTACTGCGACATTCATTGTGTCCACCAAAGAAAGTTTCTCGTCTGCAATAGGCGCCCTAGAAAGTCAAACAAGCATTGAAACCTTGCAATTATCATCTACTCCAGTGGCATCATCATCATCACCTAGTTTGTCGACTGGAGCAAGCTCGAGTTTGGCCGCTTCTTCAACGCAGTCAAGTATTGTTGAAGCATCGAGTGTACTTTTGAGCAGCGGTTCGTCGACTTCTCAAACAACGCCAGTCGAACAGTCAAGTAGTATTGAAAGCATTGTACCCTCTTCATCTGCCACTATCCAAAGTTCAAGTCTAGTAGCTGACGTGAGTTCAAGCGCAACAACTATAGACTTTCGTCAACTGTTGCAGAGGCATCTGTGGCAACGTCGATTGGTATACCTTCTTCAGTGACATCTACTGCTGGACAATCGACAAGTACTGCTGACACGACATCTTTGTCTTCAAAACTGCGCCCACGTCGAGTTCAACAGGTGGCGTGAGTTCAGTGTCCCCGTCTGCTGTCATATCATCAGCTTCTACTGCGACATTCATTGTGTCCACCAAAGAAAGTTTCTCGTCTGCAATAGGCGCCCTAGAAAGTCAAACAAGCATTGAAACCTTGCAATTATCATCTACTCCCAGTGGCATCATCATCATCACCTAGTTTGTCGACTGGAGCAAGCTCGAGTTTGGCCGCTTCTTCAACGCAGTCAAGTATTGTTGAAGCATCGAGTGTACTTTTGAGCAGCGGTTCGTCGACTTCTCAAACAACGCCAGTCGAACAGTCAAGTAGTATTGAAAGCATTGTACCCTCTTCATCTGCCACTATCCAAAGTTCAAGTCTGGTAGCTGACGTGAGTTCAAGCGCAACAACTATAGCACTTTCGTCAACTGTTGCAGAGGCATCTGTGGCAACGTCGATTGGTATACCTTCTTCAGTGACATCTACTGCTGGACAATCGACAAGTACTGCTGACACGACATCTTTGTCTTCAACAACTGCGCCCACGTCGAGTTCAACAGGTGGCGTGAGTTCAGTGTCCCCGTCTGCTGTCATATCATCAGCTTCTACTGCGACATTCATTGTGTCCACCAAAGAAAGTTTCTCGTCTGCAATAGGCGCCCTAGAAAGTCAAACAAGCATTGAAACCTTGCAATTATCATCTACTCCAGTGGCATCATCATCATCACCTAGTTTGTCGACTGGAGCAAGCTCGAGTTTGGCCGCTTCTTCAACGCAGTCAAGTATTGTTGAAGCATCGAGTGTACTTTTGAGCAGCGGTTCGTCGACTTCTCAAACAACGCCAGTCGAACAGTCAAGTAGTATTGAAAGCATTGTACCCTCTTCATCTGCCACTATCCAAAGTTCAAGTCTAGTAGCTGACGTGAGTTCAAGCGCAACAACTATAGCACTTTCGTCAACTGTTGCAGAGGCATCTGTGGCAACGTCGATTGGTATACCTTCTTCAGTGACATCTACTGCTGGACAATCGACAAGTACTGCTGACACGACATCTTTGTCTTCAACAACTGCGCCCACGTCGAGTTCAACAGGTGGCGTGAGTTCAGTGTCCCCGTCTGCTGTCATATCATCAGCTTCTACTGCGACATTCATTGTGTCCACCAAAGAAAGTTTCTCGTCTGCAATAGGCGCCCTAGAAAGTCAAACAAGCATTGAAACCTTGCAATTATCATCTACTCCAGTGGCATCATCATCATCACCTAGTTTGTCGACTGGAGCAAGCTCGAGTTTGGCCGCTTCTTCAACGCAGTCAAGTATTGTTGAAGCATCGAGTGTACTTTTGAGCAGCGGTTCGTCGACTTCTCAAACAACGCCAGTCGAACAGTCAAGTAGTATTGAAAGCATTGTACCCTCTTCATCTGCCACTATCCAAAGTTCAAGTCTAGTAGCTGACGTGAGTTCAAGCGCAACAACTATAGCACTTTCGTCAACTGTTGCAGAGGCATCTGTGGCAACGTCGATTGGTATACCTTCTTCAGTGACATCTACTGCTGGACAATCGACAAGTACTGCTGACACGACATCTTTGTCTTCAACAACTGCGCCCACGTCGAGTTCAACAGGTGGCGTGAGTTCAGTGTCCCCGTCTGCTGTCATATCATCAGCTTCTACTGCGACATTCATTGTGTCCACCAAAGAAAGTTTCTCGTCTGCAATAGGCGCCCTAGAAAGTCAAACAAGCATTGAAACCTTGCAATTATCATCTACTCCAGTGGCATCATCATCATCACCTAGTTTGTCGACTGGAGCAAGCTCGAGTTTGGCCGCTTCTTCAACGCAGTCAAGTATTGTTGAAGCATCGAGTGTACTTTTGAGCAGCGGTTCGTCGACTTCTCAAACAACGCCAGTCGAACAGTCAAGTAGTATTGAAAGCATTGTACCCTCTTCATCTGCCACTATCCAAAGTTCAAGTCTAGTAGCTGACGTGAGTTCAAGCGCAACAACTATAGCACTTTCGTCAACTGTTGCAGAGGCATCTGTGGCAACGTCGATTGGTATACCTTCTTCAGTGACATCTACTGCTGGACAATCGACAAGTACTGCTGACACGACATCTTTGTCTTCAATAACTGCGCCCACGTCGAGTTCAACAGGTGGCGTGAGTTCAGTGTCCCCGTCTGCTGTCATATCATCAGCTTCTACTGCGACATTCATTGTGTCCACCAAAGAAAGTTTCTCGTCTGCAATAGGCGCCCTAGAAAGTCAAACAAGCATTGAAACCTTGCAATTATCATCTACTCCAGTGGCATCATCATCATCACCTAGTTTGTCGACTGGAGCAAGCTCGAGTTTGGCCGCTTCTTCAACGCAGTCAAGTATTGTTGAAGCATCGAGTGTACTTTTGAGCAGCGGTTCGTCGACTTCTCAAACAACGCCAGTCGAACAGTCAAGTAGTATTGAAAGCATTGTACCCTCTTCATCTGCCACTATCCAAAGTTCAAGTCTAGTAGCTGACGTGAGTTCAAGCGCAACAACTATAGCACTTTCGTCAACTGTTGCAGAGGCATCTGTGGCAACGTCGATTGGTATACCTTCTTCAGGGGCATCTACTGCTGGACAATCGACAAGTACTGCTGACACGACATCTTTGTCTTCAACAACTGCGCCCACGTCGAGTTCAACAGGTGGCGTGAGTTCAGTGTCCCCGTCTGCTGTCATATCATCAGCTTCTACTGCGACATTCATTGTGTCCACCAAAGAAAGTTTCTCGTCTGCAATAGGCGCCCTAGAAAGTCAAACAAGCATTGAAACCTTGCAATTATCATCTACTCCAGTGGCATCATCATCATCACCTAGTTTGTCGACTGGAGCAAGCTCGAGTTTGGCCGCTTCTTCAACGCAGTCAAGTATTGTTGAAGCATCGAGTGTACTTTTGAGCAGCGGTTCGTCGACTTCTCAAACAACGCCAGTCGAACAGTCAAGTAGTATTGAAAGCATTGTACCCTCTTCATCTGCCACTATCCAAAGTTCAAGTCTAGTAGCTGACGTGAGTTCAAGCGCAACAACTATAGCACTTTCGTCAACTGTTGCAGAGGCATCTGTGGCAACGTCGATTGGTATACCTTCTTCAGTGACATCTACTGCTGGACAATCGACAAGTACTGCTGACACGACATCTTTGTCTTCAACAACTGCGCCCACGTCGAGTTCAACAGGTGGCGTGAGTTCAGTGTCCCCGTCTGCTGTCATATCATCAGCTTCTACTGCGACATTCATTGTGTCCACCAAAGAAAGTTTCTCGTCTGCAATAGGCGCCCTAGAAAGTCAAACAAGCATTGAAACCTTGCAATTATCATCTACTCCAGTGGCATCATCATCATCACCTAGTTTGTCGACTGGAGCAAGCTCGAGTTTGGCCGCTTCTTCAACGCAGTCAAGTATTGTTGAAGCATCGAGTGTACTTTTGAGCAGCGGTTCGTCGACTTCTCAAACAACGCCAGTCGAACAGTCAAGTAGTATTGAAAGCATTGTACCCTCTTCATCTGCCACTATCCAAAGTTCAAGTCTAGTAGCTGACGTGAGTTCAAGCGCAACAACTATAGCACTTTCGTCAACTGTTGCAGAGGCATCTGTGGCAACGTCGATTGGTATACCTTCTTCAGTGACATCTACTGCTGGACAATCGACAAGTACTGCTGACACGACATCTTTGTCTTCAACAACTGCGCCCACGTCGAGTTCAACAGGTGGCGTGAGTTCAGTGTCCCCGTCTGCTGTCATATCATCAGCTTCTACTGCGACATTCATTGTGTCCACCAAAGAAAGTTTCTCGTCTGCAATAGGCGCCCTAGAAAGTCAAACAAGCATTGAAACCTTGCAATTATCATCTACTCCAGTGGCATCATCATCATCACCTAGTTTGTCGACTGGAGCAAGCTCGAGTTTGGCCGCTTCTTCAACGCAGTCAAGTATTGTTGAAGCATCGAGTGTACTTTTGAGCAGCGGTTCGTCGACTTCTCAAACAACGCCAGTCGAACAGTCAAGTAGTATTGAAAGCATTGTACCCTCTTCATCTGCCACTATCCAAAGTTCAAGTCTGGTAGCTGACGTGAGTTCAAGCGCAACAACTATAGCACTTTCGTCAACTGTTGCAGAGGCATCTGTGGCAACGTCGATTGGTATACCTTCTTCAGTGACATCTACTGCTGGACAATCGACAAGTACTGCTGACACGACATCTTTGTCTTCAACAACTGCGCCCACGTCGAGTTCAACAGGTGGCGTGAGTTCAGTGTCCCCGTCTGCTGTCATATCATCAGCTTCTACTGCGACATTCATTGTGTCCACCAAAGAAAGTTTCTCGTCTGCAATAGGCGCCCTAGAAAGTCAAACAAGCATTGAAACCTTGCAATTATCATCTACTCCAGTGGCATCATCATCATCACCTAGTTTGTCGACTGGAGCAAGCTCGAGTTTGGCCGCTTCTTCAACGCAGTCAAGTATTGTTGAAGCATCGAGTGTACTTTTGAGCAGCGGTTCGTCGACTTCTCAAACAACGCCAGTCGAACAGTCAAGTAGTATTGAAAGCATTGTACCCTCTTCATCTGCCACTATCCAAAGTTCAAGTCTGGTAGCTGACGTGAGTTCAAGCGCAACAACTATAGCACTTTCGTCAACTGTTGCAGAGGCATCTGTGGCAACGTCGATTGGTATACCTTCTTCAGGCATCTACTGCTGGACAATCGACAAGTACTGCTGACACGACATCTTTGTCTTCAACAACTGCGCCCACGTCGAGTTCAACAGGTGGCGTGAGTTCAGTGTCCCGTCTGCTGTCATATCATCAGCTTCTACTGCGACATTCATTGTGTCCACCAAAGAAAGTTTCTCGTCTGCAATAGGCGCCCTAGAAAGTCAAACAAGCATTGAAACCTTGCAATTATCATCTACTCCAGTGGCATCATCATCATCACCTAGTTTGTCGACTGGAGCAAGCTCGAGTTTGGCCGCTTCTTCAACGCAGTCAAGTATTGTTGAAGCATCGAGTGTACTTTTGAGCAGCGGTTCGTCGACTTCTCAAACAACGCCAGTCGAACAGTCAAGTAGTATTGAAAGCATTGTACCCTTTTTATCTGCCACTATCCAAAGTTCAAGTCTAGTAGCTGACGTGAGTTCAAGCGCAACAACTATAGCACTTTCGTCAACTGTTGCAGAGGCATCTGTGGCATCGTCGATTGGTATACCTTCTTCAGGGGCATCTACTGCTGGACAATCGACAAGTACTGCTGACACGACATCTTTGTCTTCAACAACTGCGCCCACGTCGAGTTCAACAGGTGGCGTGAGTTCAGTGTCACCGTCTGCTGTCATATCATCAGCTTCTACTGCGACATTCATTGTGTCCACCAAAGAAAGTTTCTCGTCTGCAATTGGCGCCCTAAAAAGTCAAACAAGCATTGAAACCTTGCAATTATCATCTACTCTAGTGGCATTGTCATCATCAAGTTTGTCGACCTCAGTAACTTCAAGTTTGGAAGGCATCGCAACAGATTCTAGCATTGTTGTATTATCTACTTTTAATTTAGGTAGTGAAGCGCTTTCATTATTGACTGGAAGAGAAGCTGTCGCCACTTCATCTTTCTTACCGTCTTCTGTACTTTCCCCTGCTGGGAATCTAAGAATTTTCGACACAACCACTTTTTCTAGAGTAATGGACTCAGCTTTTGGTTTTGTGACTATGTCACCAGTGTTACCTTCTGCTGCCCCCTTTTCCACGCCTTCTTACATTGAAGCAATAGCTTCTTTTTCAACTCTTTCTTCTTTGTCATCCCTGCACCCATCCTTGCCATTAAGTTCTGGTAGCCACATTTCACCAAGTGGAAGTTATCTTATCTCGTCTGGCGCCGGTGAGACTTTTAGTATTGTTCGATTTTTCTGATACCTTTTGTTTTATTCATTCTCCTTCTTAACGTCCACCGTTCTCGTTGTTTTTGACGTGGGTCAAGCATTTTAGTAGAACGTTTTTGTTGAAAGCCAGGTTTGGTCGGTTAAATGTCTGTTTTATGAGAAGAGGTTTTTTATTGATTAAAGTCAAACATATGCCATCTTTGTTTTTGTGTTGACTGATTGTGATGTTATTTTTCCCTTGTTCTTTTGGTTAATACTCAGCGCTGTTTTGCACACTAATTGAAAAATCAGAATCAGATTTCCTAATATAAAAACCAAATCTTCATCTGATGCTTTGCATGGATCCATTTAATGTTTAATTAATGAGAAATCTAAAATGCAAGAATCTATTGAAAGTGAAACATATCCTCTACATTATTTGAAAACTAACAATGGTAAGAATTGAGAACCTTTTTTCATATTAGATGTCGACGAGTGTAGAATGAGCCCTAGTCCTTGCCATATCAACGCTACGTGCACCAACTTGCCTGGATCATACTCGTGCTCTTGTGGTAGAGGGTTTACTGGAAACGGCACTTTCTGCAATGGTAAATATTCCACACTTCTATAAAGAGGCTGCCTTTTTCTCAACTTGGTGCATGCAATGGCAGTGTGCAGTTAGTAAAATATCTGTGAAAAATGAATCTTTTAAAGTTGTACCTTCGCTCTGTTTGTGTACATTTTTGGCTAGCAATGGAGCTTTTTTCATATTAGATGTCGACGAGTGTGGAATGAGCCCTAGTCCTTGCCATATCAACGCTACGTGCACCAACTTGCCTGGATCATACTCGTGCTCTTGTGGTAGAGGGTTTACTGGAAATGGCACTTTCTGCAATGGTAGGTTCAATAGGTTTTCCTACCCGATTGCTTTGACAATCTCAGGTGTGTCTAAGAAACTGATGATCAATTTAACGAATTGATTGAACTAGATTTTCCTTCTTGCGCCGTACATTCAGTCCGCTGTAACAATGCAGAAAGAACCTTTCGCAAACTGGTTATTATCTGTATAAACATAGATAAAATAACTTTATTGCTCGAGTCTGCCTATTGCAGCAAAATGACCTTTTTATATTACTCCAACAGCCATTACCTGAAAGTGAATGTCAGGTAATCAATGCTCTTAATGTATTTTTAACATATAGATATAAACGAATGCGACCAATCAATGTCACCTTGCCATGCCAATGGAGTTTGTTCCAATTCTGTCGGCTCCTACACTTGCTCTTGCAAACCTGGCTACGAAGGAAATGGAATGCAGTGTAACGGTATGTTTGTCTTTTCGTTTCGCACCTTAATGTACATTTTTTTTACCCTGTTGGTTTTGTAAGATAGTGAAATCCCTAACGTTTTCGTAGCTTGGCCACTGTAAGAGGCATGGTAGTATGCTGGTATCATGAAAATACAAGCTGGAGGCCCAAATATTGCATCACAAAGTGCTTCGAATTTTGACTTTTTCATTCGCCCATTTCTTGGACTCAATGGTTCCGTTCCAACCATTTAGAGAGAGATGGGGCAATATTTTAATAGCTACTAAGGTACAGTTTCCTATTTACAAAATATCCTTTCTTTCAGACATCAACGAGTGTCTTCATCAAAGCCTGCACCAGTGTGAGCACAACTGCACCAACTCAATGGGAGGCTACCAGTGCTCTTGCTTTTCCGGATATCGGTTGATTAATAACAAGAAATGTGTGGACATTGACGAATGCCAAGAAGGACTGCATAACTGCCATCACTTTGCAACGTGCTCAAATAACCTTGGCTCTTTTACCTGCTCGTGCAACGCTGGCTATACTGGTGATGGAAGGCAATGCAAAGGTTTGTGCTTCAGCCATCGCTGTCCATGCCAACTGCTGAACATTAATGAAGCCGAAAAGATTGCGATGAAAATTCGGTTCAAACCAGTTCTTCATTCTGTGATTAGTTGTACTAGTCAAATCATCAGGGCACTTGTAATGAGTATTGCCAAGCGCTTTGTTCTTCGTATTTGTTCATCATGGCAAATAGTATTTGTGTGCCACCCTTTGTGTGTCTGCACCACTGGCATTTCTTTAAACGCGATTGAGATGGTTTTATAGACGGTTGAGTTAATCCCTGTAATATTTGCGAAAACGTCATGCTTACATTTGCTAGATCTGGCAACGGTCGATGCAAGGCCAATTGCTGACTATACAATTGCTGACAGTCGGTAATAATCATTAATGGTGTTAACTATTTTATTGTTATGATTATAAAACAGCTTTGACTTCTTCTAGGACTATTCAGCATCGGGTATTTGAAGGATTCGAGTCCAACGGACTTGTTTAACACATTGAAGATACCCTTGATGTTATGTGATATTTTTATTTTTCCACAGAGGATCGTTTATTCATATTCAATGAAACCTTACTTTTCCCGAGTGTTGATGACAAGACAATTCGTCTATTTTCTCCATCTGGTGTCCCTCTTGGAACAAAGATATACAAAACTATATATGTAAGCTTCGATGTGCTTTCATTATAGCCTTTTTCGCCAATGAGCAGCTCAAAAGAATAAAATATTTTTGCATTTCTGCAAACCATTTTTATTTCAGCAACTGTTTGTGTTCTTCATTTGTTACTAAATGCTAGTGAGATGCTTTGACTGGAATTAAAACCATTAAATTTTTTCTTATAGCTAAAAATTAGAGTGATTCCAAAAAGCATGGTCACAATTTTATGATAAGAAAGGATCGCTATTTTTAAAATTACTGAACTTTAAAAAACATGGTTTCTCTCGTGTCTCAGGTAACTATTCTATCGAAAAGTTTACTTTTACTTGTGCGCGAAATGTACTTATGACATGTTTATTTCCAGGCCTGCTCAAATGGATATTTCAGTTTTCAAAAGAGATTCTGTAATTGGAACCCAGACTTTGGTATTGGTCATGACATTGTTGCTGCATATTGGCACGATCTTGATTTCCGTGCTAGAAGAGGCGGCTTTCTGGCAACTAAACACGAGAACACCGAAAGCGATTTTATCAGTGTAAAACTGTTCAACCAGACCAATTCATATCTACAGAAGTATGGTAACGTGACGAACTTCAATCCTACTTCCGTGCTGTTGGGAACCTGGAAAGGTGCCACACCATACCCTTACTACAACTACCTAGAAAAGAATTCGGTGAGTATTTGAAAAAAGAACGTGTTTGATTAGAAGTGATCATGCAATACGTTTACTATTCTGTAAACTTTGCCTGTTTTTTTTTGCCTGTATGCCATAAATCTTTCTAGCTCTTGGAGTTGAAGACGTTATTTCCTAGCTTTGCAAGCGCACGTCATTACAACCTGTTTCGTCTTCTTTACAACAGTTTGCAACTTTCCAAATAAACATTGCTACGGACGGAAAAACAACTTTTGTATCTTTTGTTTACGACGATGGAGGTATGACGTGGTCCCAAGATTGGATTTATGCCCAGGTTGGCTACTCTCCTACCATATCAACAAGTGCCAGTTCCCCGAATTTGCGGCTCAATTCTTTTGGTTTTCCGGCCACCTACCGATTCGATGCCGCCCTTGGAAACACCAAACACCCGGGCAGATGGGTCTGGAAACTCGCCGATAGCCTCAGTAACGAAGCTGCCGTTTGCTATGAGTGGTACAACAAGCAACCGACTGCCTCGTACATAAACTCGATCAAGACCAACAGTAGAAGTGACTGTCCCTGCCTTTACTCGCAGGCGATCTTGGACAGACGGTTCCGATTCACTACTTCTACAAGCACCATGGTTTGCTTCTCGCAGCGCAATACCTTTACGTTCATTGGGACATCTATCTCATTCCATACAGCTTGCTGCTACAGTTGGGCTGACTTGTCCTTGATTAACACACTGCTCCCTGATATAGGAATTGCCACGCAGAAGCACATTTCACAGCAATTCAGTTGGTTTTACATCCTAGTGTCCCGATCTTCTCGACGTATCTCTAGAATGCAGGCAGTTATTGACGACAAAGTCGCCTTCCGTGCATGCTGTAAACAGTCATCTTTGTGCCACCTGTACCAAGAAAAGCGTCCAGTCCCAACTTGCTCTCGTTACGTTCCTCCAATTATGGGTGAGTGGCAGTATGAGTGAGACTTATTCTTTTTAGAGACAGTAAGTAGACAAAGACAGTGCCGTTAGCAATGTAATTTGTTTGTGTATTTTCACCTGACTTACCCGTGTTTGGTTAGTATCTAGTGAATCCTAGCACGGTCTTGACTTACTTTGATTTGTTTGCAGCATGGACTGGAGGTGATCCCCACATTCAGACTCTCGATGGGTTTACGTATACGTTCAACGGCATTGGAGATTACACACTACTTGCTGTGAGGAACAGTAGTGAATTCTTAATTCACAGTAGAATGAGCTTAGCCAGAGTCAATTCAAATGCATCAGCATTAGCTTCGAGGGCAACAGTGTTCTCCGCTTTTGCCATGAAAACCGATCAAGGAGCTTTTGTTGAGATATACCTCAACACCACAAGTATGTTTCTTCTTCAAACAAAATTTTCCGAAATTACGTTACTTGCTCTTTTTAAAATGATTATTTACTTAAGTCCTTCTCCAGTGAAAGCGTTTCAACGGTGGCTTTTTCTTGCAGCTGGTGAAGTGGAATTGTATGTGAACAGAAAAGCACATACGACAAGCTTTTTCAGCTCCACACAAACAGTAAACGGTACCGACATAACGTGGTCTTCTGGTAACAGCTCCAAACTAACGGTCATTTACGAGTCTGGAGTGAGCTGCGTTGTGGATGTCTTTGACAGTCAGCTGACAATTCAAGTAACTTCCTCTGCTAATTTTTACAATAAGACTATGGGTTTACTCGGATTAAACAATGGTGATACAAACGATGATTTTGCAAGACCAGATGGATCAACGCTTCCTATCAATTCGACTCAAGAAACTATTTATTACGAATTTGGCAAATTGTGTAAGTGTTACGTTTGAGTTTTCTTAATGTTTTCTTCTAATTGTATGTGCCATGAGCATGCCCAGAAAATTCAAAACCACCCACGTAGTCCTTGTGGTTGGTTGCTTCTGGTTTGTGAGATGGGTGGTCTTACTTTACGGTGTTTCAATGCCACCATAGAAGCCATTTTGAATTAATTTTTTCAGACCAGAATTCAAATCAGTTTCGATCATTGTTTTTATAGGGAATGTAACCGTCAACGAAACACTGTTTAGCTTACCGTTCCTGGAATTCAACGACAGCTTCGTACCTCTTTTCTATGACAACATTGAAGAGCTCTTTGGAAACAATACGCAGCTCAGAACCGAGGGAGAGTCGGTTTGTGGAAGCAGGAATTTTGCTTGCCTTTTTGACTTTGTGCTGACTTCGGATACCAAGGCCGTCACACAAGCGCAGTCATCTCTAAATGTCTTCCACACTGAAGAGAAAATCTTAAGTACGTAGCCTTTTTCTATATTGGAATTTTTTTGCAGATTCTTGCAGACAGCATTGACCAGTGGATTTAATGACGTAATCAGTTTCAAATATGACATGCAAACGTAGAAAATTTTCTTGCACAAAATAGTTTCGATATTCTCATATTGCTGTTTTACCATCTTTTGATGCTACTTTTTTCTTATTTTTTGCTGCTTATTTTAAATATGGTAATTTTGATGGGTAAGGGATAAATATGGTTATAAAAGCTGTCAAACTTTACTATGAAGATTTCTTGTCTCTCCTGGCTTGTCATGGATTTGTTCCTCCTTATAGAGACATTCCCACCATCTGTCACCGGACCCTCGACACTCACCGTCACATACCAACAGCAGCTGAGTTTCCAAGTCCTTGCATCAAGCAACATATCAGCAAATCTTATATACTCAGTTGAGGCAAATGGGACTAGTCTAACCATGGACCCCAACTCGGGGAATGTCACGTGGTTTGTAAACACCACTGACTTCCGCTTGAAGTTCCTTGTTACCGACTCCTTCAACAACACTGCCTCTATTTCACCAGTTGTCACCCTGTGTTACTGTTTGAATGGCGCCTCTTGCGATCCGTCCACTGCAAATACAGAGTCCCAGCCCTACAACAACCTTCTTACATATGGAGAATGCTCTTGTGCATCTGGCTTTACCGGGGCTTTCTGCCAAGAGAAAGTTAGCTATTGCCTTCAAGATCCTTGCTTTGAAGGTGTCAACTGTACAAACAATGTCACTACACAAGCAGCAGATTGTGATCCATGTCCCAAGGGTTATGTCGGTGACGGTCGAAAGTGTTACGGTCAGCTTTCTTAACGTGTAACAACTTATATTATTGCATTTTCTTCAAGCTACCATCGTGAGTTTTCCCTTCTTGTTTTTTCTCCGATAAACAAGATAATAGGCTTTGTATGTTTACTTTTGTCTCTAAAACAGTAAATAATGTTTTCTTTGGCGGCCACATGCTCTTATAATTAACAGATTAGTATTTAAAAGATCGCTCGTGTTCGCTGCTTGCTTTTTGAAGCGTTTCTCCTTGCTCTATCTTTTAGATTTTGATGAATGTGTGAATAAAACAAGCAAATGCAACCAGGTCTGCACAAACACCCTTGGTGGCTACAATTGTTCTTGCTTTTCTGGGTACAGCCTTTCTAACGAAACACATTGTGCCGATATAAATGAATGTACCCAGGGATCACATGACTGCAGCCCCTTGGCATCCTGCATCAATACACCAGGAAAATTCAATTGTTCGTGCATTCCTGGCTATACTGGAAACGGTACATTTTGCAGTGGTAAGCTACACCAATTTTTCAATCTTTCCAAAGCTCAAGCTTTTCTTTTATGACTTGTTGAAAATGTTTTAGCGATTTTTGGTCAACTGTTGCCTACCCAATTCTCAGTAAGGCTATCTTCTGTTTTTGAAAGTGATTGATTAGAGAACTTACATGTGGCAATGGTGGGGAAATGTTTTCATTAAAATTTGAATATTGACACATAAACATTAAGCAAAAGTGCACTGTTCTTTAATGATAAGATGAAACTTTGCTAGTGAACCTTGTCTTACATAGAAACATATCTGGGCTATACATTTTTATTCCACTTTTAGATTTCAATGAATGCTTGCTGTCTACAACCAATAGCTGTCATCAGATCTGCAACAATTTTGCTGGAGGCTACAATTGTAGCTGCAGAAATGGATTCAATTTATTGAATGGAACAATTTGTGAAGATATTAATGAATGTGCATCCAATATTACAAATAGGTGTCAACAACAATGCAACAATTGCAGTTGCAGAGATGGGTTCAATTTGATAAATGGAACAATTTGTGAAGATATTAATGAATGTGCATCCAATGACAGAAACAGGTGTCAACAACAATGCAACAATTTTGCTGGAGGCTACAATTGCAGTTGCAGAGATGGGTTCAATTTGATAAATGGAAGTGAAGATATTAATGAATGTGCATCCAATGTCACAAACAGGTGTCAACAACAATGCAACAATTTTGCTGGAGGCTACAATTGTAGTTGCCGAGATGGGTTCAATTTGATAAATGGAACAATTTGTGAAGATATTAATGAATGTGCATCCAATGTCACAAACAGGTGTCAACAACAATGCAACAATTTTGCTGGAGGCTACAATTGTAGTTGCCGAGATGGGTTCAATTTGATAAATGGAACAATTTGTGGAGATATTAATGAATGTGCATCCAATGACACAAACAGGTGCCAACAACAATGCAACAATTTTGCTGGAGGCTACAATTGTAGTTGCAGAGATGGGTTCAATTTGATAAATGGGACGAATTGCTGGGCTGATTTTCATTCAGTAATCAGAAGTTCTTCCCCAACTGCAGTGACTTTGTACTCTGCTATTGTCACCTCTAGTGACTCGCTGTATACCACAACGGTGACTTCATTTGCAACAAGTTTTCAGGAGAGTGTCTCTCCTTCATCAGAACGTGAAAGTTTCAAGCCAGAAACATTTACATCAGCCCTTGGATCACTAAAGTCCGTCAATTCTTTAACCACCACCTTCGTACCATCTTTGTCTGGAAACATGATAGGGTTTACTAAAAGTATCACCACATTGCCAACATCTCTACTACGGATCAAAGAAGTCTCACTTTCATACTTTGTCACGAAAACATATTCCACGCCTGCCAGTGCAGTAGATAGTTTAAGATCCTCACAACAACTGATCATATCGACTCCACTCAGTGACTTAAGCAATTATTCAACGTCAATGCTTCCCGCTGGAAAGTCACCTAGTTCAACCATCTCTGACTATGGCTCAAGTCCAGTGGTGCTACAATCAGCAAAGGGCAGCAGTGACGTTTTGGCCACTTTCCGGGTTCGTGAAAGTCAAGCCTCCTCTTTCAGTCAAATGACCTCTGACGCGAGCCTTGCAGCTCCTGTTTCAGCGACAGCCAGTGCCACCACTGTGAACACAGTTCACCCTTCTCCGTCATACCTGCACTCTACGAGCATTGATAAGGCCATTGCTTCTTCATCAAAAAGTAGTTTGATGTTGTCTTCTGCCACAATTTCGACGCAAGAAGCTTCTTCATTGACGGGACATGTTTCTCCATCCTTGGGTAGCCATTCCTACCAGCCAGGTAGGCTATAAGGGTCGCTTTATTCATCCTTTTGCAGGATTTTGTTCACGCTAGTTTGCTTCAAAAGGAATGATGTGGAAATTTATGACAAATTTTTGTTGTTGCAGCTACAAGCATCGCTCCAACAATGCAAATGCCAACCACGTCTAGGCCAGGTATACTTCAAATTCAGCTTTTGTAAAATGCTCTCTGTCATTGTAAGCAAACTAGGCCCCTTCAACCTAATCTGAATTGCTGGAGGCCCCTTCTCTGAATATTATCTCTGTATGGCTTTCAGGCTTTCAGGCGTTTTCATATGACCTCTAAAGTTTTTGTATTTGAAACATTATATAAAGTCAGTAAAGACCCAAGCCTGGAGAAGCATGAGTCACCGGAAATTATCATCTATTAAAGAATTGTACTTCGGAATTCAGAAATTGTATGGCATTAAACGTTTGCATATATCATTGAGAAAACATGAAAGAACTGAAATAGCTTCGAAATTGCCTACAGAATTTTCAAGCATGACAGTTGATTAATGTTTACTTCACAGTCACGTGCCAAGCTGATTCTTGCCACAATGGAGGGCGTTGTGAAATGGTGAATGGCCAGAGGAAGTGCATCTGTCCACCTGGGCGTGCTGGACCAGCCTGTCAAGACTGTGAGTGAAATCATTTTCTCATTAAAAACAGTGACTGCAAGATTGAAGAGACGTTGAAAGCTCAAAATTCAATTCTCTTATTTTTTTGAAATTGTCAAATATTATCTTAATACAATGGAGTCACATGCACTAATTGTGCTATTTAAAAAAGAAACGGCAAAGAATATTTCATATTTCGCCAACGAAGGACTCGATAGAATGATTGCGAGAGCAGGCTATTTTTCTTATTTTTTCTGCAAGTATTTTTTAAGTTCACTTTCATCTTTAACCATTTTTAGACTGCGATCATATACGAAGCTTGTACAGATAATGAAAAAGCATGCTTTATAAGCTATCAGTAAAAGAAATATACATATCTATATCTATGATGGATATTCAGAAAGTCTATTAATAGACGGTTTTCAAGTCCCTGTATAACTGGACTTTCAAGGAGTCATTTTTTGACAATCAAATGATTGGTCATTTCTACTGTATCTTAACACATTGTTAGTGCATGTTTGAAGCAGTGTAGCTGCATGCAAAATAATGTGTGTTAATGCAGCGTTTGATGGTCTTATTCACTCCCTCAGACATAATCATGGTGGAAGGAAATATTACTGTGCCAAACTTGATACTGCATGGCAAGCCCTTGGATCTCGATTCCCAGAAAATCAAGGACGATTTGAAAAATAGCTCCTCTACCCTTTACATCGACCTTGTTGCATTAGTCCAGCCTGAGGTACCAGTTCTTCTTCCACATTTTACTTCTTGAATAACATTTCATCTGCTAGTGGTGTGCAGAAAGACAACGTTGGCTAAACATAATCTATTTGATACAATTCAATTGCTTATACTTCTGGTCATTTATAGTACTTTTAATGCCTTTTGATTTTCTGTGCTAAAACTTATAACAATTGTGGAAATCAGGAATACATTCCTCGGTACTTTGCAGATACTCAAAAAGTTCAAGTCAGCTAGGCCAAACGTGAAAAACGTCATCATTAAAGGATTCAGGTGAGTTTTTCTAGTCAACGCTATTCTACTTGTGCAATGTAGAGCCGCTTTTTGACTAACTTTACCCCCATTCCTCTCGATTTTAGTGGAAGTTTTTTATGTAAGGGAATGATAAATAATATGCAGTTTTAATGGTGCAAAGTAATATTGAAAGAGCAATCTTGAAAGGCACTTTAAGGATATAGGGCTTATCAATTCATTCTTTGTGATGTTTGTCCCATAATATCTTTTGTTTTATTTTGTTATGCATAAGGGATTGATGCGAAGACAGAAAGGGATGAAAAGTAATTTATGTCAACTGAACCAATTGTAATGGAATTCTTCTCTTTAGAATTGGCAGTCTTGTTATCGATATTGAAGTGGTTTTTGGCTCAGCGTTTAACGAAAGCCTGGCTTCTTTGGAAAGAGTCTTTCATGATGCCATCAACAATTCGCTTCTTGGCGTTGTAGCTACCGTTGAGCTTACAGGTAAGGTTTGGCTGGAAAACATTTTAATGCTGAAGCCTCAATACGATTAATCATTACAAAATGCATTGGTCGTCTGTGACACCAAACGAAAACGAATTGCTCATGCGATGCTTGTTTTGCGCCTAGAACTAATGCAGTAGATGCTCTTTGGTAGAACTGTGTGAAACGAATTTCTAAATGACTTAAGCTGGTTGGCAAATTTGTTTGGAAATTTCACCATATCCACACAAAGCTTCTATATTCTTTTTATATCTCATGAAGATGCGAGCTGAAATAGTTCATCATTAATGTTATTTATCAATTTTTTAGATTCAAACGAATGCTTAACGAAGAATTACTGCCACGCGTCAGCAATTTGTAGAAACACGCACACTTCATATACTTGTGAATGCAGACCTGGCTACAGGGGAAACGGGTTTTCGTGCGAAGAAATTGAACCAAGTAGGACTTTAGTGCTTACTCATTCATGAAAGCTTCATTGTCTGTAATAATAGCTTACTAGGTATAAAAAAATAATAATAAACGGATATCTATACAGGATAATCACCTCCCAATTACAACATTGCTGTCATTATTGTATATCCTGTTATACATTAGAATTTCCTTTAATTTAAAAAAGTAGGTTCAATATGGAACCACTGTTTCTAAATGCTGGCCAATTCTCTCTGATGAAGTTAGACATTCATTATATTGGATCTTTAATTCAGAACGTGGCAACTGATAGAATATCTAAAACTTTTGAATTTGCCACCGTATACTTCGACTGTTCAGTATCGTCGCCGACCATCATGAATGATCTTCCATGTATCAAACAGTGGGTGCCACATCTAACTTTTCATGAGCATGTATCTTGGTCGCAACTGTTTTGGCAGATTGCATTTGCACCCATCTGTACTGGACGTTCTAGCATCTTTTTCCTTCACATCTGCAGGTTACCGGGAAGTCGCCATTGGTGTTGCTATTGGCCTTCTCCTTATGTTGCTTCTTCTGATTTTGCTGATACTGTTTCTGATCAGGCGGAGAAGGAAGAAATACATGTTAGTTATTTTATGTTGTGACCCTGATCTTTGTTTTCATTCATGATATTTAGCGTTATTTTGAACGAAATCTTTTTTTAGGAGAATGTTGTGCTAAAACGAAAGTGCTAAACGAATGTGAAACTAATGTTAAGATAAGAGGAGCGAGTGAAAAAAGGAGATCAAGCTGTGAATTATCTCTCTTTTGTATTGTCTATAAGTACCTTTTTCTGTTCGATCACAAACTAAAGTTTAATTAACGCAAAAGGAGTTAGTTTCTGAATATGCAATTCTTTTGTAGATATCAATCAGACCGCACGTTGGATATCTTCGCAGCCCGCATCGATCGGCGCATGCGGGCACGACCAGTGGAAGAAAAATATATCCAAAATTTACCTGACTTTGGGCAAACTGAATTTACAAGAATCCCTCCAGATTTCTTTTATTCGATTACTGACTGATACTTAAATGTTATTACATGTAAGGGTAGACAAAATATTAAGTTATGGCTCTATTAAAGATGTATTGAGAACGAATTAAGTAAATTATTTTAAGGTAATTTTACTTTTTCTATCATTTCAAGTTAATTTAGTGATACTTGTTGTAACAATTCAATTGTTTTTTTCTACATAATAGCTATTTTTCTAAGTTTAATAAATGCCAAATTACAATTATGCATGTTTTGACAGGAGATTTATTTCTCAGTGTAAATTGAAGTAAAATAGTATAATTTCTATTGAATAACTTCAGGTGAAGTTGGTAAGCTTGGTCAGCTTTTTATGAATTCCCAAGATATTTGCTAGTAATCTTTTCTTCACCAAAAACCCACTGCTCTCTTGACTGACAAAATATAATCTTGTTTTCTTCCAATTGTCCATGTTAAATTGACTATCCAGCAATGCTCTGCAATTTCGCATTGAGTGACATTGCAAAGAGCGATGCATTTGGATACATTAATTTCTTTGTCTGACCTGCTTACCTGCCAGAAGTATTTAATGCCTCTAGCGTATTTCTAAACCATTGCGCCAGACTAGTTTGTAACTAAATTTGTAGGGCATGTTTTTCATTTCAACTTTCTTGGAAAATTTTTTGAAGTTTTTAATTTTTCAGCTTGTTCTTATCAATACTTTTGTTGACGATTGAAATGGTGATGCATGAAGAGAGTTGATCCTATTAAAGAAGATAAAAGTGGAAGTTTAGTTTGTACTTACGTTAAACTTATGCAAAGGCAAGGTGTTTAAGTGTGTGAAGATATCTGAAAGGATGACAAATTCCATAGATTGGTGGAATGTGACATAGCAGCTACAGGTTTTTCAATATTTGTGACTGCAGCCCTGCACAAGTTTCATCCAATTTTTTGCTCTTTTAGGGTCAATTTCCTCCGTTTTTACACGCTGTGATTAACAAGAAGTGTGCATTTGGCTGTGGTTCTCAAGAGAATTAAAAGGAAGAAACATTTCATGATTCTTCACAATGGTCATCATTTCCCCTTCTTCTTTATTCCTCTTCTATCTCTTTTTCCTCCTGTCCCTCTCCTTTCTCTCCTTCTTAGTCTCCTTCCCCTTCTTTTTCCGCTACTTCCTCTTTTTCCTCTACCTTCTCTTCTTCCTCTTTTTCCTCTTTATTCTCTTTTTCCTCTTCTTCCTCTTTTTCCTCTACTTTCTCTTCTTCCTCTTTTTCCTCCTCTTCCTTTTTTCCGCTACTTTCTCTTTTCCTCTTTTTCCTCTACTTTCTCTTTTCCTCTTCTTCCTCTTTTTCCTTTACTTTCTCTTTTCCTCTTCTTCCTCTTTTTCCTCTACTTTCTCTTTTCCTCTTCTTCCTCTTTTTCCTCTACTTTCTCTTCTTTCTCGTTTTCCTCTTTTTCCTCTTTTTCCTCTTTTTCCTCTTTTTCCTCTTTTTACTCTTCTTCCTCTTCTTTCTAGTTTTCCTCTTTTTCCTCTACTTTCTCTTTTTTCTTTTCTTCCTCTCTTTACTTTTCTTTTTCTCCTTCTTATTCCCTTTCCCCGTCTTCTTCTTTATCCCTCTCTTTCCCCTTCATTTTTCATTTTCTTCTTCTCCTTATTCTTTATCCCCTTCTTCTTTATTCTTCTTCTGCCAAACCAAGGCACTTTAAAATGTTTCTGCTGTCGTCTACGGACGTACCAAAGTTTATGCCTTTGGCTTCTGTTTCAAAATTGATGTCTTTTACCATCATCCAACGCCACCAACACAGCAATGGGAGTCTGGATCTCTCTTCGCTTGAGTGGCGATCATTTTTGTCTTGCACCTGCCACCTTACCAGTATTCGAAGTTCTAGTGTTAAGTGTACACCAAAAGTGATTAATCCTCATTACAAGAACTAAGTAAGGAAAATTCATTTATTGATGTAACTGAAAATGCGTTTGAGAAGAAAATTTTACAAAATGTGATTGAAGCTCTTGAGTTAATTTCTCCTATTTTCCAACCCCTTACCTTGGGCGCACCAATAAAATTAATGTAATAAGGTAGCTCCTTCGCACGGTTATATTCTGCAAACGACAAAACACGTAGAAAGTTGAGGTCTTTTGAGGACCGTGACTTCAAATACACCCACAAAGTTCACGGCAATCCAAAACGTTGATCATGTAGCAGGAAATCACCGTCAGTTTATTGTTAGTAAATCCCACCAGATATTTCTTGAAATTGCCTTTTTCAGAATAAATTAGACCCATTAATGCTAATAGCTTGCGAAAACGATGTAACTTATCAAATTGATAGAGCGAATATTGCTAATAATTGAGACTCTCAGGTGCTGATGATCGAACATTGCAAAATGCACTTGAAGATGTTATGAACCACCAAAAGGGAATAATCTTTTATCAGGAATTATTTTTGCCAACAAGCAATGTTGTTCAGATGATAACACAGGCGCGTTTACAATCATTAATTATTACGACTGAACGGCTATCGATTAGAAGAATTTTAGCCATTTACAAAGATTAATTGCATCATAATTAACCACTTTTGCCTTGATAGCCTTTTGGCATCTCTATACATAAGGCATGTCACAAACTAAGCAATTTTTAACAAGCTTGAAATTTTTTTGCGAAAAGCTCAGAACATTTGCCACAATTAATTTAGACAGATTAACCAGCAATATTTTTAGGTGAATCATGGATTCGTCAAAATCTAAAATACATAAAGACTGTTTATCGCTAGAAAGATTTTTCTTTGGTTTCAACTTCATTTTATCTTGAATTGTTATCATGAAATATCGAGTTTAAGTGTCAATTTTATCATTAATTGTTTCTTGGTCACAAGAATAGCTGGTGGAGCCGAACACTTACCCCATCCAGGGCAACTCGACATAACTGCTCCATTTACCCGGTTGGGCTAAACGTTGAAAAAATATTTCTGAAAGTTCTTAGATATTGTGCGTATATCTGGCTATGAGCTAACAGATATTTCACTGTCTGAAGTTAGTGTCTCTTTTGAAAGGAAGTCGAATTCTATATTGCTCAAATAAAGACAAAAATCCGCAAAGAACAATTCCCATGGGTGTATTTCAGTTGATGTATCGCATTTCAGTTTTGCCATATAGGTAGCACAATGAACACAAGTTGACCTCTATCTGATTCTTCTCTCTACAGCTATTGGTATAACCAGTTGAATATCTTAACAGTCCTTAACTCTTCACGGGCCACTACCTGAAAGATGTTAACCCACAACGTCTATATATTCACACGAGATCAATTCGGAAACTCTCGCTGCAGCGCTTAAATATACCCAGGCCCCTAAACATTTTGAGAAAAATTGGTGATACAAGCAACATATTTCCTCTTTTCTCTTTCTGGGAATGGCTTTTCTTATTCTTATCGTTCATTTAACATCTTTAAATTGCGGTTAATTTATTTTGATATGTAAATGATATATATTTTGATGAATGTAAATTGCCACAGGGTTGCTGTGTGTTCCAATGCTCCCTGTTGCCGCAGGTGGGTCAAAAGGCACCCGAGTTGATTCTGAGAACAACTATGAGACCCAGTTTCAAACTTATTCGTTTTTACGTGTGTTGACGCAGAAACGAGTAACCCGTTTTTCCTTTCACCCGGGCTAGTGGAAAGGCTGCTAAGATGATTGTTCTATTACATCAGCATGGGGTCGATGGCGATAAACCGGAACTATGAACAGGGGAGTAACTAACATTTTTCTTTGGGGGGAGGGGGTGTTTTCAAGATTTTGCCCGACATTTTCGCCACTGCCCGACTAAAATGTTATGGGATCTGTTTTGGAAGAAGCCTCTGCCGTGTTCCTTCCATGTTTTAAAGCCGTTATTAAATTTGTTGTATTTGTAATTTTCTGATATTTTTACATATTTTTGTTTCGTTTTTGTATTGACCTTAACAATAAGTCAATGCCTTGCTGTTCATACGTCAATCAGTGTTTATTATAAGATCAGTTCACGAGTAGGCAAGCTGCAGTTCAGTCGTGTTAACGTCTTTACGTAAAACATTGTAATGGCAATGAGAATAGGCGACTATTAACAGCAATTGATTTTATCAAAGTTCCTTCGAAAATGAGCCATTGGGTTTCATCGTGCAGACGCTGATAAAATCGTGGCATCCAGGATGCCTGATGGATGATGAAAAATGTATTGCTGGGTCGCAAAAACCGACACTAGTTTTCAAGAGTGGTTAGCTAATAGATGTTTAGGCTTGTGGAGTCACTCTAAATATTGAATTACTCAAAATATTGTCGAAGAAAGACCCAAAATGTAACAGTATTTGAACAACAAAATGGCATGAAATAGAAGAAAACCTACAGATTTGCTGAAAACAAAACCTTTAAGGCACTTAATAGGTATTTTTGAGTGGTGGGGCATTTCTCTAAAGGGCCATAATTATACACTACCAGAAATGACATAGGGAATGATACATAACTCTTTGGATTGGCGCTTCAGATTGTGATATATGCTGAACTAGTTTAGGGTTGAGACTTTTGCCTCCAAGATATGACACAACCGTTTGTCCCTGAATAAGCCCCGGGGGCTTATTTCGCAGAAAATATTTTAGGGTAGGGGCTTCTTTGAGGGTGGGGGCTTACTCGAGGGTGGTGACTTATTTGTTGACAGCAAGAAACACTACCAGCACTGATGGCTATTATGCTAAAAATGGGCTCAAAACAGGAGAAACGACTGGAGATATTAATTTCCAGGCAATATCTCAGCCTGAGTATGGTTGAAAAATGCAAGGAAACACTAATATTTCAGTAAATTAAGCAATGAATCGAGTTACAAGGTGGCTAAATGAGAAATATAGTGATATTAAGATTGCTATCAGCATCGATTGAGCCCCCAAATTTTTTACTAGCCTTTTGAAACACCGGTTACCTTTATCTCTAAGTGCCACAAAATGGCCGACAATTGGGACAAATGTAACATTTTTCTCTTCACTGGTGGGGGAACTGGTAGGGCCCAGTGGGGCAATTTCCCCACCACTCAGTATGTTAAAAAATGCCCTGTTATTAGGAGAATAAATAACATATCACCTTTTGTTGGGAGAAACAGCAACTTTTGTTGAGAAAAACATCACCTTTCGTCAAGCAAAGCATCACCTTTTTTCGGGCAAAGCTGTTTGAGAAAGCGGGAAATCAACAAATAATTTCTCGATTACTGTTTTATTTTGCCCGATAGTTGCGAATTTGCGAATATCTTGTCTGGCGTTTGCCCGATACCGTTGCGTTTTCTTCGAAATGAGAATTGTATCTTAACTGTCATGACTAAAACAGTTCATCAGCCAACATTTTGAAATCATGCACACTGCAACAACAAAACCTCCTAGGTGAAAAGAGTTTCCAACTAGGCCCACTACCTTCTTCAACACAGACAAGCCTTTATTGCAAAATCTTATTGAGAACAATTGTGTGCTGATGTGTGCTAATAGTTTATTATTATTTACATGCAAACAATCCAATAACGCCATCATCTTGATTCCTATAAGGGTACGGTCTTTTGTTCCACCTATTCTCCAGGGTCTCCCCAATGAATTAGAAATCAGTAGCAAAAGGACGGTTTAAAGGTTCTAAATCAAGACTTTCAATTTGTCACTGGATGAGAAAGATTGTCAAAGTAACGGGAAATTGCTTGAACGCACAAAGGGAGTCAAACTCGAAATTGCTCCGCGTGTACAATCCCCCGTTCACATTTTTGACGCGCAAAACATCAGTTGGTTGTAACAACACCAACAGCATTAGACTTGAGGCCCTTTCCCTCCCAAAAGTTAATTTTGATTGATTGATCAAAATATTTTTCGAATGATATGCCGATTTTAATATGTTTTAAAGGGTGTTCAGCAGTTTGATAGCTTGTTCTTAGGGTGTTCTTGGGGTGTTCTTGGGGTGTTCTTGGGGTGTTCTTGGGGTGTTCTTGAGGGTGTTCTTGGGGTGTTCAGTCTTTTAGAATCGACAGTGTACTGACTGAGAAAGAATACAATGGACTACCCCCAAATGAGAGTTTTATTCAAACAGAACAGTGTAGTTATGGACACTGTGTTGGAATCAATGAGAAAATTGAACAAGAATCTACGCCTCCATGCCTCTTACCAATGTTGATTTACTTTCCGGTACGGTTGCCATAAAGCCGTTCACGATCTCAAAAAATGACAATAAATAACAGTGACAAGCTGTGTAAATTACAGTTCATATGCAGATGGATTTATTTCCGAATTCTTCAACTTTGTTGCATCATTTTAGAAATTCAGTTTACATTATGATGGTGATAAGATGAGAGACCACGAAGTGATAGACCTGGGCCATAGTGATTGCATGATGAATCAGGAAAACAATGATGAATGTCGTAAATAGAAGGCGAACTGGAAAAGATAGCTGTCTGTCATCTATTTCGATGCCTTGCAGCTATTTTGCCATCCCATGTATCATCTCTCGTGGATGCATATCCAACCGAATGAGACTCATTGATCCAACTCTAACGTATGTTTAAGCAGTTGCAGTTGAGTTCAGAGCTCAGTTCAGACATCCCATTGAGTTCAGATGATAAGTCGCGTATACGCTCAATAATGGTCCTAGAGCCCCATGAGGGTCTTTTTGAAGGTGGCGTTGGAAAGGTAGATCTGTATGTTTAGAGAGAAAGATGAGGTCATTGGCAGTTCGGGATGAAGATCTCCTCAAAATATTGGCAGCCAGCCCAGTGTAATAAGTTCCGCTGTCTAAGGACTTATTTTCAGATTCAAACGAAAGAACAACGACGAATTTCTCAGAACAACAAGATGTATATTGACGAAATGCTTTTACAAGTAAATCGTAAATTTAGATTAACCGGAGAACCTTTCACAAACTTCCTATGTAGCTTTCTTGGTAGCAACCAATAAATTTGTTTTAGTGACGACGGTTGTAGCTATAATTGTTATTTCGACGAAAACAGGAAAATCAAACGTAAGAGGATTGCTCTAAAAACGAGTTCTTAGAGAAATACAATCTGGCATTTCCTCGAAAACCACAAAGAAAGTCCCGTGACAGGAAAAGCTATTTTTAGCATCCATTGCCCAGTCACACAGCAGATGCAAATCATTCAATTGTTTGATAATCTTTGCTGGGAGTCTCCCGATTTGTTGGGGGACTTTCCGGACAGTGATCTATAAAAGGCCGGTAAGACTTTAGGGTCAGCACAAGCTCCGGATCTGGATGCTGGCAGATTTACAGTTCCGATTGTTCACCACTGATCTCATGCTGCAAGGTATTTTCATTCACCTTTAAAATGAGTATTCTATTGCAATTTTTCATTGAACCTACGAATATATTTGAAACTAACATATTATCTTCGCATTGAACTTGCACCTAATCTAATAGTCATCCAATACAATGGGCAGGCAAATCGCAAGATGAGTTCAAAATTGACTCTGCAAACGCTTCCAATGGTTCGTCTCCAATCTCATGGCCACAAACCCCAGAGTATTTAAAATTTTGAATCGTGAACTAATAACTTTACTTGAGAAATCCGACAGGCAATCAGAGAAAAGCGTGGAGTCGCAGTTGCCAAAAGATGCAAAAGTATTAAAATTTTGACGAGTCGTGACTTTAACCAACAAAAATCAGCAGCCACATTTGGCTGGAAAAATATTTTTGGTGAAGACTCGCTTATATTACGAAAATCTATCAATTTCCCGGTATACCTTCCGCCAGGTGGATAGCCCCCCTGCCCTTTCGTTGTGGTATGACCTGTTAGCACAAGAAACCTTAAGCCTGCAGTTTTTAATCACATTAATAAATTAGAAAGGCGTTTAGAAGAAAAATAAATGTTTTAGGGGTCTCAGAGCACTTTGAAAGCCCAACCCGCGGCCGACATTGGAGAACTTTTGAGCTTTTTTGGTTCCTCGTGCTAGAATTTGCGCGATGACCCAACCCGTTCTTCCTCAAAATTAATTGGTTCTGGCCCTCTCACTTTAATTACGCTTCGCAGTTGCTGGTAAATTTATACCTGGTTGTAGTTTTGTTCATAGCAATTTATATTTGGTAAGTTTTGTTAGAATAAAGGCTATTATTTATTGAAGGTATATTACAAAATTCAGTTGTCTTGGGTAATTAGAAAGTTCCTTTTCGTTTATAATTTGTTGCATGTGAGCTTGTTTTGGCTTGATCTACAGATCCATTCGCTTTATTTTAGTATAATATACTTTATTTTATTTTATTAAAGTCTTGAAATATATACAACATGCAAATACATTTCCGCAACATGCACAAATTATATCTTTATGTACCTTTTATCAATGTACCTTTGAACCAGATCTACTTTCCCGATCCTCCTGATCACAGCATGTGCCCATTCAAAAAAAGACTGTCAGCGACATGTCTATCATCGATCCGTGACGCATCGCAGGCAGCCGTCCGATCGTTACGGCTATATGGAAACCAGGCTTTACCAAGCCATTTCAAAAGCCCAATGAAATCACCTTAAACAGGGGGGCTGAGTAGCTAAACTTTTAAGCAAAGCTGCGGAAAGCTCCACATTGGTGTAGCGCAAACTTACGAGATACGTTTTCGTGGTACTTTTTGTCGATTTAAGAAGGCCATTGAATATGACAACTGAAAATTATCCAAAACCACTATTAAGACAGGTGAAGTTTAACATCGATAGTGGATAAATTGGTAGTAGCGTATAGGAATATACTTGAAGATATCAAGAGGGTATTTCAACGTGAAATAGATGTTAGGCTTTAGAAAATTTAAAATGAGCCCAGGAAAGTAAGAACTGTATTGCTTCTGTGTACTGTAACAGCACTTTGTTTATCGCGTTTTAACAGAGGTACGACATTTTTCAATAGCTAGCCCTTGGTTACGAACCGTTCTATATGGGCACCCCTCAGAATAATTTCTGGATCCACCCTGCCGATTCATTGTAGGCTGCCATGACTCGCTTAAAAACAAACACTAAGCAAACCCCAGGTTCGTCTATCAAAACTTGATAGAATGCTTTTACATCTGCGAACAAAATAACCAAAGGTGTAGTGACTCGCTTGTCTACTTTCCATTGCCACACCATGTCATGCTGACACATCTTTTCTCGCTCCTCAGTCTAGACCTTTCCATCCTCATTACATCACCATTTCATTATTCTCTCTCATCCCTTGTCAGCAAATTTATTTTTAGATTAGTCAGTATAAATATAATTGTAAAGTCAGTCAGAGTCTGTCAGAAACAGAGCTACAGAATACAACAGGCAACGCGTCGTCTCTCTCTCTCTCTCGGCCTGGCTCCGTGTTCTCTGCACGTTAAATAAGACAACTTTGGCTCGGATCGTCCATAGAGGTTGAGCAACGCAGTCGGTAGAAACCCACCTCAACTCGTTTCTACAAAGGCTTTTTTCTCATTCATTTCTTCACCTTGTATCTCACTTTGATTTTTAAACACTTTCCGAAACAACGCTTGTCGATCTACCCTTGGTTTGCCCCCCACCCTACGATTTCTCTCTCGTAGAAAATAGTGCTCAGCAGGTCTTGGGTCGAAAAAGGTCAAGACAGGCATATTCATGTTGACATATAACTAGTTACTTATTGTTTTGTACTTATATAAATAGTTAAGTTTATTATGGCTTTTCTTGGTGCTATCATCTAGAAGACTGCTAGGATCCAGTCCAAGCCTGTGCTATCTCTTTGTAGTGCTTCTGTCAGCAAATCACTTTCTGGAGAGCTTTCAGGCTACGGTCTATGCTATCATCGCGTCCTTGAATGTCATAACACCAGGGGTGGCGTTAGAATAGTTCCGACAGGAGGGCTGGTGCTTCCAACGAGGGGGCTAACTGTTTCCGTACCAGAGCTGTTACCAGTGGCAGATCTACGGGGGGACATGGCCCCAAACGGTATGATTTCACATCGAAAAATTTGAATAAATACTTCAACTTGTATATCATACTAACAAGGCAACATCTCTCGCATATTACACTTCATGCTAGGTGACACTAAAAAACATATGAGTGCTTTGATTGAATGATTTTGCGGAAATCAGCGATCTCACCTAATATCTGATCTATCCCTATATGTCCAGCCCGAAAATCATATATTTCATCAGACAATCAGCGTGTCTCATTTTTGCCCAGACAATTTTACCTTTAAAATTTACCTAAAACCTTTATTGGGGATTTTGCTCTAGAAACGGGAAGCTAATTGCAAGCGTTCAAGCCATTAGCGCGGAATACGTGGGACTTGGAGCCGGAGCCCCTCTTGCAGGGGACGTCAATCCATTTCAATTTAAGGGAGATTTTTTGATGAGAGCCCAACATTTTGCACAAAAAATCTGATCTTAAAAGAATGCAATTTTGCTGAAAGCAGACTAGAATCAACAAAACGATAAAACAATTTCTTCTTTCAATTGTTTAAAAAATTGACTTTTATTGTGGCTTTTCAAATTGCTTCAAAAAAGGAAAAACTAGCAGTGAAATTGCATTATTTTTAAGAAACCTCGAAACGGGAAAGATTTTTGACAATTTGCGCTCTTGCGCTTTTGATTTTGATTTCATTCGGAAGACTTCTTGCAGCTTTTTGGTGCCAAACATCATTCCAGGGAACGCAAAATAACGTCAGTACACTTTTGCAGTCTATTTGAAGGGAAATCAAAAGAAGTGATTCATCATTGACCAAATCAGACGTCTTTAGTTCAGACAGTATTAGATCCCGTATAAGAACACAAGTCTGGATTAGTTTGCATGCAGCCTTTGAATCTGACAAAAACCTTAAAAACTTCGCAAGAATGATAAAGTTGGGGCGATCTGTAAAAGTTATGCATGTGACTAAAAATGTTATTATCGACTGTCGACTTATTTACATTCAGGTTCAAAATTGATAAAATAGAATAACAATTTTAGAATGATGCCAGGCTCAATTCTTCATCAAGACTGCAACGTAATAGACATATTCCCCAAATCAAGTGAAGAGAATCAGCCTCAATATGAAAAATAAACTTTTTCTCCTGTCAGATAAAAGATCTTAAGATTTTTCAAAGTTTGCTACGATAAATCAGTCATTTTGCTCCGACGGGAGGGCTAGCCTACTCTGACGGGAGAGCTGTAGCCCCCCTAGCCCTCCCCTGGCGCCACCCCTGCATAACACGGGTCTGACAGAGGATTTTACAGACTTTTAGACCCAAAGACCCAAATATATGGGCTGTACCCTTTCGCTCCACGTTTTAATTATAGATTTTTATCATATCATTGAATAAGACAAACCTCATACTACATAGAAAATGTGAAATGTATAGTGAGGCTATATTTCGGAAAGTTCTGAGGCACCTTGAACATGTAAAAAGATTAGAGTTGTGGTCTCTAAAAGACAGCTTTTTGTGAAAACAAACAGCTAGAAAAAGTTGATTTGCCTTTTAAACCAATAACCTAAATGCACAGTAAATTGCATTCCACTTCGTTTCCCCTACTCCCAAAGAAATACTATATTGACTCCATAGGGTGGAAGTGAAGAAAAACCCATGTTTGCTACTCTGTCAGGCTGGATATATTCTGGTAAAATGTAAACATAATCAGTGGCACCTTTTGTAGGCCCAAGTTGCCCCTGAAAGTGACCCTGAAAGTAATGTATACGCTTTGGTTCCATCTAACAATACCCAATTTGGCCCCGAAAATCTGCGATTTACGCTGTTTTGTGCGGCGATGAACATTCCTTAATTTAATGCCTAACATGTATAGACCAGTGCCTAATTTAAGCAGTTTTTTCAAAACCACTGTTTCTGAAATTTGATGCAAACCACGCCCTTTAATTTGTGGAATATTTATGCCACACCCAGTTGTATTGTTTTTCGTGTTGTGTTTTGATATAGGCCTAAGCTTGAACTGTCGAGAATTTATAGTAAAAACATGATTGATTTCAATTGGCTTCGATAATGATAAAGTATAATTGACACGATAATAATAATAACAAAACGATGATTTAAGCCAGTTGCGATGCGTGTATATCCTTCTCCAATTAAAGTCTATTCTCCAATGTGTCAATTGTGTCTATTCTTTTATGTTTGTGCAGCGTTGCACATCAATTGTCACACATCCGTCATAGGACGACAAGTTTCGGATTACATTTACAAATTTACAACATCTCGTTTAAAACTTTACATTGCCCTTCTTTTTTGGGCTTGATTAAGCTTTTGTTTATCTTTAAAGATAGAAGCTTCTTCATAAACGCCCAAAAACCATTCTTGTTGTCGTGCCTTTTCTGGCAACCTTTCCCTTACAGGTTTTGCTCTGAGCCAATCAAGGCTGCTTGTGATGGGTCAAAGGCTTCTAGGTCACTAATGTCTTGATTGTGAAGCCAGGTGACAGTGAAGCCCTGTCGCTCGACTTTAACTTGTTGTAAACGCTTATCATGCGCTCAGCATTTGCAGAATGGGGCTTTGCTGCTACAGTTCGGGCAAGTGAAGTGATAAGGCAAATGAAATTCACCCGAATCTTTGTTCTTTGAAGCCAGCTCCTTGAGTAGTTGCCTGGTGTTACGATTCAGCAAACAATCTACTTCGGTGGCCTCCTTATATTTCATAACGAAATCCCTCAAACTGGGCAAATAACTTGGTGACATTTTCTAGCTCTTGATCCGTGGCAGTAGCATCCAGCTCCCTCGGCAGCCGAATTGGTTTGGTGTTTCCGAAAATTCATCATCCAGTCGTTCTTCGAAAGCTGATGGTGGAAAATATAACTTCATTACGTATCGCATCAAAACCTCTCCTGTCCGATGTTCGTTGTGGCTGTCTCTTCTTTATTTGTTTCTCAGTGTTAGTAACGAAGTTTGAATCCAATTTTTAGTACACTTTCATATTTTCACCATCCGTCACAAACGATGAGGTGTGGCTGAATACGTCATCCCATGACAACGGCTCACAAGCCTGTTTAATAGCAGCTTGATAGCCTTTGGCGTCCCTGTCCTCTGATTCACCAAATCGAAGAAAGTAGAGGGAATCGCTTCCATCTGGGTGGACAATCTTTGCCTGCAGGTGATTGTTGTGTAATTGCATCCGATCCACTCACCCATAAATTCTCAAATAGATCGCCAGGGAGTCTCTCAAACTGCTTCTCATTTGGTTTGCATCAGCTCTGACAATACAATCCAACATTTCGGCATGACTTGCAGGAAATAAATACCTGAAGTCTTGGGGATTTCGCTAAAGTCACGAATTGTTCCATTTTCAAGGAAATGCTTCCCTCTCTAAAATGCAAATTCACGGGATGGCCACGACCAAGCACTTAGGGTTCCGCTCTTTGCATCATAAAGAATAGTGAGCATGTGGCTACCAATCTTTCGAAAAAGTGCATTTTGCAATTTGCTTATTTGACTGTCAATGGTGGAGCTCTCCTTGTTCAATTCTGACTGTGCCAGGTTTTTCAAACCATTTGCTCGGCAAACAGTAGTGTGAATATTCGATTTTAAATTATTCTCCATGTAATCGGTTCTGATCTCGCTTTCAGTGACAGTGCATATTGGGGGCACCTTGTCGCTTTTCTTGTGCAGCTTCACCACGACTGGATGCTGAAAACAAACACTGCGTCGAATTTTCTTTCTTACCCTGCTCCCTTCTTTTTCAAAACATGGATCAATCTTAATCTTTGAGCGTTTTCTCTTGCGACTTGAAATGTCCCCGTCTCTAGACGTTGGTGCAGATGTACTAACTTCGGATTCTGTCAAGTTTTTTGTGCCTGTGCTTGTGACTGAAGTACCGGCGCTATCTGTATTTGTGCATGCAACATTCGGTTCAGGGCCTGTCAGCATTTTGCTCAACAGGGCCAGAAATATTGTTGCTGGTGGCAGTTACAGCCTCGGTTACAGTCTGATCTCCTGTCTTTTCAGCACTCAACCAGTTAAAGTGACATTACTGCACCAACTTTAAAAAAAACCAAGGCCTTTTACCAGCTTTGATAAAGGGTCTGGTCTAGAGATACGTCCTTATTTTGCAACCGTCACTTTTTTCTGTATCAGCCCCATGACAGTACCTTGTACGCAATCCATATTGTGTCAGATACCAACACTGACATCAAGTTTTGTACAGGATGTCAAGTAAGGCAGCTTTTTATTTCATATGTGAAATCGCCCTGCTTGTTTCACGAAAGTTAATTTCTATAGTGTTCTATTAATGCAGTGAAAATTCTTGATTCAGGGGCCAAGAATAACTCTGTCAACACAAATTGTGATTGCTACTAGATCACGATGTGTAGGAAGCAAGGAGTTGCCTTGTAGCTATCAGTAGGCCGTGAGATATTTATCCATCCCACCCCCAACAATCGCATGTCTATGGATCCTTAATAAACTTACTAAGATTCTTTATTTTGTAAAATTGGCCAAAATTCGTCATGAATGACAACTCTTCAAACAAGAAGTTGGCCTGCTTCCTATGGCTTGACGGCTGAAATTTTATCGCGCTGTTAAACAATTTGCTATCAGCACAACTAGTCGTCAGTCTTCATATTTATTTTTTTGATGTAGTCATTAAGGAATTGATATGATTGATAAATTTACAATCATTATAATCTCAATCATCATTGCCGATCGACATCACACGATTAACACAGTCTTCACCACTACTATCGAATCTTTTAGTAATTCCACTACAATCGCTAGAAAAAGAAAATGAATTCATCAATCAATCCTTTCAGGATACTGTTGCGTCTTTTTCTTTTGTTTTTTTTTTCTCCACATCTTTTATGTCATGTTTCAAATACCTCATCATTTACCTTCAGGGCTCTGCTGATTTACTCGACAATGGAAGGTGCTAAGATTACTAGAGCAGCACTGGGGCGCTTTGCCAAACTTGGTGATCTGTATGATGCTAGAAGAGATGAATTCCTGAGCATTAGTGGGTTTAGGCAAACTTTGACAGATGATGACATTTATGAAGAAGACGCTAACAGTACAGAAGTAGATTTCATTGTCTCAGATTCACTGCAAGAGAAGTTTGAAAAGCTGGATATCAACGCAGATCTCGGCCTAAGCATTTTGTCCGGACTGGTTAAGCTGAGTGGATCTGCCTCCTACCTCACCGAGCAGAAGGGCAGCTCACGGACTGAAAGAATGACGTTGACCTATTCTGTTCGAACCAAGCATCAGGAAGTTGATGGAGTGAAGAGCAAGATAGACAAGGAGGCTTTGGACTCCGTTGAAGCTACCCACATCGTGATTGGCATTGACTGGGGTGCGAAGTGTAACGTAACCTGCCAGTACGAGACTTCCGAAAACGAAGACGTCACCAAAGTCAACGGAGAGCTGCGCGCAGTTATTGAGAAGTTCAAGAATATCGTTTCTGTAGAAGGTGGAGCAAAAGTCGACTTTGCAAAGCAAGGCATGGAGACGGGGAGCAGGTTCTCATACCAAAGCAAATGCGACATCAGCGACCTCACTAAGGACATCCCGTCCACATTCGAGGGTGCATTGGCCGTTGCAACGAAACTTCCTTCAGTGGTGCAGACGACGAACAACGGCAAGGGGATTCCCCTGTCTTACCTCATGTTGTCAATTGCCACCGTACGCAAGATGTGCAAAATGGAGGAACAGCTTGATGTTGTTTGCAAGCAAATACAGGAAGATACAACCAAGCGGTGTTTCGGATTGATGGAGAAGGTCTATGAGACGCGTCAAAAATTGAACGACTTGCTAAAGGACTTGCGTGAAAATCAGTCTTTTGTAAGCGACTCTGACCTACGCAAAGCACAAGACTTGCAAACCAACTTTGAAGTTTGTGAATCCCAGTTCGAAGCCAAGCTTTTACAAGCACTTTTGGAAGTGCGCTCCGGTAGGAAAGATGTTTCAGCTATCCTAAATGCCCAAACGGACTTTCTCAAAGAAGAATTTTCACCAACAGGAGCCAACAAAGAGATCGAAAAGTTCGGTGCAGTGGCTGGCAAACTGAAGCTAATAACATACCTTCAGAGAAAAAATGTTTTGTGCCTGGGCAGGAATGAAACCTATGAACTGGCACTTCTCCAGAGTCCTAACAAGAAAATATACATGCTATACATGGACTACTCGCATAAAGTTGAGCGACCTCAGTCATGGCGTAAACAAACCGACCTTTTCTTTAGGCTGCTGACAGCCCATAAGGACGAGGACCACTACAAATTCATAGTCGTTGACTGTGAATTCAAGTCTGATCTGAACACAAAAGACGGCATGCACATCGAATACTTTGATAAAGGGGTACTTGCATGTGAGGATGTCTATGCTGAAGAGGCTGGAGACCTGCAGAACTGCTCCATCAAAAGGGACATTACGGAGCCGCTGAGAAGAAAACCGAATGACAGGGTGTCTATTGAGATCCGCTGTCCAAAATCATTCAACGGCAGATGTTCCTCGGATGTCGTGCAGTGGGTCTGTTGGAATTGCAAGGATATGGTCGAATATGGATTGAAGGACAGATACATCTACTGCAAGTGTGGTGGTAGCAATTTCACTGGTGCTTTGTTTCGATGCACTGATGCAAAACACGGCCTTTCATTTGACCCATACTCACAAGGTCTCCTGTCGCAAGTGCTGAATGAGCTACGGATGGTTGCAGAAACCAACATAGTGATTCTCGGAGAGACTGGTGTGGGAAAGTCAACGTGGATCAATGCATTGGCCAACTACTTGGCGTCTCCATCTCTCAGCGAGGCAAAAGAGATTGACGGGATGAAGGTTCTCATTCCCTCGCAATTTTCGTATATGTCTGAGACGGGAAAGATGCAACATATACGAGTTGGAAGCAAAAGTGACAACGAGGTGCTAAAAGCAGGCCAGTCAGCGACTCAAGGCCCAAAGGCGTACAAGTTCTGCGTTGGTAAGCATGTTATTCGCCTTATTGATACGCCAGGTATTGGTGATGTTCGAGGTCTGGAACAAGACGAGAAGAACTTTGAAAGCATACTGGCCCATTTGTCATACTACAATGAAATCCATGGAATTTGTATACTTCTGAAGCCAAACGATTCCAGACTGAATGTCACTTTCAGATTTTGCATAACGGAACTCTTGACACACCTCCACAAGTCTGCGTCAGATAATATCATTTTCTGCTTTACAAATGCAAGAAGCACGTTCTATAGACCCGGAGACACCCTGCCCATTCTCCAAGCCCTGATAGCAGAGTACAAGGAAGCAAGCGTCAGTGTCTCACCGATGAACCAATTCTGCTTTGACAACGAGGCCTTTCGGTTTTTGGCATGCTTGAAGAATGGTATACACTTCACCCAAGAAGACATCGACACCTATTCGTCCAGTTGGGACAGAGCCGTGTCTGAAACTGAGCGACTGTTCCAGCATATTTCGGGATTGAAGCCGCACTCAATACAGAACACTGTTAGCCTGAACAATGCACGACGCATTATCTTGGAACTAAGCAAGCCGCTGGCAGAAACTGCAGCGAATATTCAGAGAAATATAGAGGCTGCTGATAGGAAGGCCAAAGAGCTAGAGGCATCAAACAAAACAGCCACTGAACTGCAAGGTCAGCTTTATCTGGACGGAATTGACCTGGTTCCCGTCACTCTGGACTACCCGAGAACTGTGTGCACAGATTCGTCATGCGTTGATTACGTGCAGGTATTTCTTTAATCTAGAATAGAATCATTAGATTTTGCAGTCATGTTTTACTGTGCATGGAGTTTCCTAGAATACTTCGCTATTATCCATTTGCAGCCTCATTGTCTCAATTCCTATTCAGAGAAGATGTTCATTAATCGAATAACGTATAATACAACACCGTTATTATCATCTTTTAGGTCACTGACGATTCAAAGAAAATTGTGTACAGGCAGCAGTGTCACGAGCATTGTTACTTGTCTGGTGTGCCAGTAGAATGTACCAATAATACTCGGCTGCAGGACTGTGCGGCAATGGGTGGTGCTCCAAATTACACCTGCAACTCGTGTGGCCACTCGTGGAAAGTTCACATGCACATGACGTATGACTTGGAGAAGAAGACAGTGCGAGTTATAGATAAGAATAAAAACTCACTTCTTTCCAGCGAAAAAGACAATGCAAAGAGATTGGCGGATTTTATTCGCAAAATGAAGGAGTACAAAGAAGAGCTAGCTGGGGAGCAAGCCATTATCACCAACATCTGTGCCCAGTTTGGTTGCTACTTAAAGAAGAATGCAATAACCCCTTTCAACGACGAGATTGATGCTCATCTTGACATGCTGATCAAACAGGAAGGCCAAAAGCCCGATAGCAGCCCCGTTACGATCGACAACCTGCAAAAAATGAAGCAAAAATACGAGCAACAGAAGCTGATTATCTACAATGCTATGGAACATCCCGGCCCAGAAAATGTCGACTATGTGTCTGACCCCAGCAAGGTGGAGAAGCTGAAGGAGAGGTTATTCAAGCTCAAGCACAATGGAGCGAGCCTGAGAGCCATTTTCAAGGAGATCAAAAAGGCAAGGTCAGCGTATCACTACAATGAGATGCAAGTGGAACCAATACGGTTCAGCAAGAGCATGCCTAAAAGGGGTTTGATGCGAGGATTGTTTGACAGCTTCCAGTCGGCCTTCAACAAAGTCCAGTCTCTACGTACGTCAAAACACGTAGAAAACGAATGGGACATTTTATAAATTTTTCGCCATGATAGACGAAAAAAGCTGACATTCGAATTTTGAAGGAAAATAAATAAAAAACTGTTTCAAAAGTTGAAAGTGATTGGAATAGCCCATTGGACGAATTTTAAGTTCTTGTTTCGAGGTTCATCATAAGTTCTAGGTGCAAAGATGTAGTAGCAGATTGTTATTGGTTTACAGAGGGAATGTTAGAATTGAACTGTTCAGTGTAGAATTACTTCTTAATGATTTTAAGTTTTGTGATCTAGGCTGAAATGTTGTAATTGTAATCAATCAATATTTTCATATAGAAAAACTAACTTTCTTGCTTAAATAAAAGTTTTGTCTTAATTCTATGCTTCCTGGATCTGCAGTTGGACGATATCAACACCAAATAACGTGCAAACTGCAATGAATGAGTAAAACAGAAATAGTGGATTTTTCATTCTGCTGTAAGGAAGTAGCTTGCCCATTGTTTGAAGAGTTAGTACAAAGAAAATATTTCACAGCCTTTTGATGCAACAAAACTAAGTGTTTCTGGGTTGTCTTTTTGATAAGTCACAGTTTCAAAGTTGCTTATTTCGCTCAGATCCTTACAGTACATTAAATAATGGAACTTGCTTGCTTGGATCCTTGCTTGCCTTTTGGCGAGTGGTAAGAACAGAACAATTGGATACAGCAAATGTTTACCCACAAGGGAATAACTCTTGACCAGACTGGGACTGACACTCGCATCATGGGCAAAAGCTTGATATCACTTCTTCAACTGTTTCCACTTATTCTTTCATTAATATGGAATGTAGAGCTACTCCTCTAGCCCCACCTGCCACTTGAAGTAGGACAACATATCATTCCTAATCTCCATGTTAATCATCCCTAGTCTTATTGTTGCATGTAGAATAGACTGTCCATCTTATCTACAAATTTAGCCAGCTTTATACTTGAAAAAGTTGATTTTCTTTGTTTTGACCACTCCCTTTGCAAACAGTAAAACCCTACTTGCAGCAATAAAAAAACAGAGATGGCATTCACTGTCACTGTTGCAAATTGGTCACAATGCTCTAAATACTATTGCATACAGCCATAGAACATTGTATATATCAAAGAACATGTCATGAAGGCCAAGGCTTGTCATTACCTGTGGCACATCTCCCAAAGCATATGTTCACTGAATATTTTAGAAAGAGACTTAAATTTGTCAGAAGGTGGCTTTTGATCAATGATGCACAATCCTAACCCTAACCTAACATTATCTATATCTATCTACATAAAATCTCTATGTATATCATGTGTTGCAACACAGCAATAGCGTTCGGGAAGTTGTTTTTTCATTTCAAAAGGAATGCAGGCAATTCTGTTGACTAATCTAGGGTCTGACATAGAATACAAAACTTCTGATTATTAAGAAAGAAACTGCCAAGTCAATGAAACATTATTCTTAATGATTTGAATGTTTCTTTTAGGTACATGCATAGCTATATCAATTAATTCTATAGTTTGATAAGAAGAGGTTGGAATTTTCAAGTTTTCTAAATTTTCTGATTCTCAGGAAACACTGGAAAATTGAGTCTTCTTGTGGGTTGGGCTTGTATGTGAAATTCTTTTGAGAGATTTGGTGTTGGCAAAGGTGGTTACCTAAATGCCAGTTGTCTCAACCTTTCCAAACCAAGTCTTGTGCAGGTGCAATGAGTTCCATGATCATGGTTGTCAGACTCTCACTGGTAACAGACTGTCAATAATCTTTTAGAAAATAATTCTGAACTCGAAGATTGTGCAAGAGAAAAGGCTTTAGGTAATTTACATGTACTTCACATGGTCATCAAAAGAATCAAGAACAGTTGACTTTGAGAAATGAGTCCCATCCCCAGGAAGTCTTGACTTTAAGAAATATCCAAAGAGGGGAAGGTACCACCGCTTGCCAAGGACTTCAATCCAATTTTGCTTGAAATTCCTATGATAATCCTTGACCTTCTTTTTACATTCAAACTGTGTTTGCCCCCGTGATATGAAGAATATTTGGAAAGACATCAGGCACGTGAATAGAAACATTGCCATGAAACAGACTCCACAAACAAATAATAATCCAAGCTGGCTCAAAGTGCAATAACCAAAAAGGTAGGCTACCAATGGGAAAACCATTTTGATCCATGTTGTTGGGCCAAACCCTCCCAGGGCAGCTGAGAAATACTCCAGGTCAAACATCAAGGTGTAGGTGGCACCAAGCCACAAATAAAGTGTCATGCAAATGAAATAACGGTGGTTTGTGTATCCGACACAGTTGCCAGTGAAAATGCAGTGGTGGTCGCGTTTGAGGACACAAATATCGCACACTGGGCAATGATGGGATCTGGGCGGGGCATTCATGCGGCAGTTGTGGCAGTAATACCAACCAGGCAGCAACACAGAAGGCAAACTGATTCCTGGGCTCCTAACTGTTGAATCTGTCAGAATGGTCATATAGAGGTTAGTGAACACCCCGAAAGCGATAAAAAGTCCATTGAATAAATGAAAATTGTACCAAATTGAAAATGGTTGGTAATAAATCGGCAACACAACTAGGAGGTTGAACAGAATGATCCCAGTGAGGCCAACATGTGTAAACGAAAATGCAAGTCGGTCTGCAAGATTTGTCGGCCAGATTCTCTTCGTTGGTGGTAATCTGTCATCAACTCCAAAATCCATGTCTAAAACTGGCAGTTCGGGAAAGTTTGGCTTGATTTAGGCAACTGAAAACACGATGGACGCAACTGAGGCCTTAAAACGGAATGCTTAGGACCCCTGTGACAGCGGCCTCGGATCGATGGTCCCTGTGTGAAACCACTATGCCTCCAGAACAAATTACAACGAACATACCGGAATAACAGAATAACACTATATTATAATTAACAAATCATTGCATTTCAACCAGAGTTATATAGGCGAAGCTCTCTGAGCAGATAAACTTGCTGTGTCGAGTTACTTTTTTGTGGTCGATGGTCGATGGTCCTTATAAGCAAGATTGGTGTTGAAAAGCCTCTACAAGTTGGGGAGATTCAACTTGGTATATCCCGAGCTATTAAACATCTGCTGCAGAAGATAGCTAATGAACCACATTCCCCATGTTGGCAGAGTCTTGAATCTCCATTACAGATCATACAAGCTAATACTGCTAATTTTAGGCCTTTCTCTCTAGTCCATTCGTTTGATTTTCCTTACCTAATCACTCTTGGTAATCTGTAATTTTCCTTGCTCGTTCCGCATTTCTGTATCACGTGTATTAGGATCATCTTTGTATTATTATGAGTAACTTCATACCTATGCCAATTATCAGCATGTTAAGTAGATTGCCATAGCAACCACGTATTTAAGGATATCACGCTACCCCACCCCGCTCGTCACTAAGTAGATTACTTTCTTTTACCGTTTCATTTGCGTATGTCTATTGTTTTTAGTTCAGTATATATTTGAGCCCCGTACCTCATCCAGGAGAGTAAGAATTATGGAAAAGTAGCAGCAAGCGAAAGGAGTTTAGGCATGCACCGTTTTAGGGGCAAGATGCTTGTGAAAGATTTTGCTCTTAGTCGTGTTGAGACATTCATAGGAGATATATGCGTTTTCGAAAGACCTCTGGGATAGTTCTTGAGAAAGATTATACCCATTTCGCGTGTTGATTATTATGCCGTTGTTAGCATGCAAGTTATGTAGCTGCCGGAACGATTTCATCGGAAGAAAAGAAGGAAAGATTAAACCGATTCACGTCGCACCATTTATTGGCCATCCTCTGACTTTTGAAAGGTCCTCAGAATCAATCATTTTTAGAAACATTTTACACTTGTATTTAAATTATTATAGTTCTCCGAATCCGTATTATAGTTGTCGAGCCTGATTACCGTTTCCAAGTTTAATTCTATCAATAAGATTTTACTCTTTCCTTGTTGCTCAATTCTACATTTCTCGACATTTCTGTCTCCCGATATTTCAGCTCCAGTGCTTCACCCTACCTTTTGTTGCATAATGAAATACAATCTTCATTTATCAGGTACCATCGATCACAAAAATAGCCTAAGCTTTTATCATTGAAAGGATCAAAGCTTGACTTGACAAGTTTGACAAGTAGATGCACTTTCAGTTTTAGGAGGTGCAAACAGGGCCGCATTTAGGACTGCCGAGCCCCTTAAAGTATATCAAATAAATTTCTACAAGGTACTCGATTCATCAACTCCACTTCATACAGGTTTTCTCCGTTTGCTCTGGGCCACTTGAAGTCGAAAATCTTTGGGGGTCCCTGGAGGATGGCTCATTGGTTAGAGGCGCTGACTACGGACCCAAGGGTCCGTGGTTCGCGTCCCTGGCATGACCAAACTTTCACCCAGAGTGAGGAGAGTTGCCAGCTCTCTGTAATTCCAGGCATAAGGAATCACGAGGTGTGGTCACATCGAGAGGAAGGACCAGGACACTGCTCGATAAGCTTAAGCTTCTCAGTGTCCTAAAACTACCTACTTCTCAGTGTCGGATGCAAGGTAGTAACAAATATAATACAATACAATACAATACCCGGGCCCAATCGGTGCATGGGTAAATGCGTCACTGGGTGCAGAACTCAGATGTAAAAAAGCTGTGGCCCTTTATACTGTAGAAAGTTGTAGGGGTTTCGTGCCGCTGCGTAGGGGCCTATTGTTTGGGAGAGCGTTAGATCCCAGGCTGCTCGACGAGCTAGTAGCTGCATGTGTATACTTTTAATCATGGCGTAGATGATATTGTGTTAGGTTCTCTCGTCACATATCTGGCATTCTAAACTCCGCATTGTATAGTTTTTCTCAAGGTAACCTATTTTAGAGATCAGAGTGCTAAGACTTATTGGCTATGCGATATGCTCAAAGCACCATTGCCGTAGATTTTCGTCTGGCTTGAATTTGAACCCAGGCATTCGTCTAGATTGGAAAAAAGCATCTACTCTACCCGACTATGTCTTCAGTTGACGAATCTAAGCAGCAAGTGAAGATGGAAGGAGAAAAGTCTCCAGCTTCCGTAGTATCTAAAGGCACCGGCGTCAACGCAGCACAGACGATGTCCACAACGACGACCCCAAGCCTGAAAGATGCTAAGGTATCATCTAAATCGTTCACTAGCCTTTTCACTAGCACGATTTAAGCGTTGTTTCAGTTTCGTTCATCGTAATTAAAGATTTATGCTGCATATAGCTGAATCGCCTGACCACGTGTTTGCAGTACGCGTATAAATTTAGAAAATAACAAACAAGGAAATTATGGATATTGTTACATTGTTTTGATGGCCATAGGTTGTTCTCCATATCTGATGTGTATATCGCACGCATAACCATTGTTTTGTACCTAATTTTTATTGGCAATTCCTTTAGAAACCCAACTATTCGCTGAAGTACACATTAGCTGGCCACACAAAAGCTGTTTCATCTGTGAAATTCAGCCCAAATGGTGAATGGCTTGCATCCTCATGTGAGTGAAACAACTGATTGATGCTTAATGATATGCCTTTTGCTTTATCTGAACTAATACAGTTCAAGTACAGCATGATGAAATGGACCAAAATGTTTGTCACCTACAGAGGGGGCTAGGTAAAAATTATGTTCAAAAAGGAATCATGAAAACAGCAACAAAAATGGGAGATAAAGCCAGTGCATATGCAGTGCTGTAAAGGCATTAATAAATGGCCTACAACTTCTAGCTTGAATGGGGAAAGGATTTGCTACCTACAGCTGCTGATTCTGGCTAACAATAAATAAGCTTAAGTGGTCAAGTGGCGGGATGTTATCAAATTCTGGGACATACCAATTCACACTGACAAGGAGGTACTCACAAGTATGCCCTTCATAGCTAAAAGACAAACAGGAATATTAATGAGTCATCTGAGAACAAAACAGTTGCATTTTTCAGCTTTTGTAACTAGAACCAATGTTTCTTAATAAATTTATTTGTAGCTGCTGATAAACTGATAAAGATTTGGGGTGCTTATGATGGAAAGTTTGAGAAGACCATTGCTGGTCACAAGTTGGTAAGACATCGTTTTGTCCTTGTCAGTTTAACTTGATTAGTGGATAAAATGAATATCTGTTCAGCACAAGCAAAATCTGACTTGAAGTTGCTTGGATTTTTGCCAAACCCTCTGTGACAGTGCTTTTAACAAAATTTATAAAAGCTTTCAATTGCATTTACACATATGTATATACTAAATTAATCCTTCTTGTGCAAAATCAGCGTAATGGAGTAATAATTGTAATACAGGCAATGCTGGGAATAAAATGGTAGGGGTGCAATGAATCACACTCCTTGTGGGGCTAAGGCGTGCAATGGTGTGCAATTGCACCAAAGTACTTAATTGTACAGAAAGATGTATATAGAGTTGACTACATAACTTTACCATAGGAGAATATAAGGCAAGGCTACTTAATCCAGAAACTTTACAAGCTTTATACACATCAAATCCAACATATTAAATAGGACAACATTAACAATAAGGTAAATGTTGAGTGAAATTTTAGATCATTTGGCCCACTTATCCAACATTGTTGGTTCTGCGCAAGTGTAGTGGAATAAGGGCTATGATCATGTAAACGATGCAGGCGTAAATCCTGAGAAATTTATTTTCCGGAGAGAAGGATTTGCAAAGCAAAGCGCATCAAGCAAACTTGATTTTTTACCAGCGTTTGTATGGAAGAATCAAGTTCATGGGATGTTACAGCCATTTTATACAAAGATCGCAACAGAATAAAACAAAATTTTGAAAGGCCTAGTAGATAGATTGAAGAGTCTAATAGATAGCACCTATCTGTGCTCTTTTGAAACCATTTATCCTTTCGTTTTGAAGTTCCTTTTTTCGTTTTGACACCACAGCTCTGACTAGAGCATCATATGTGCTGCCATCAACATCAAAGGAAGAAAAATAATGATAAGTCATCAGTTTTGACTGATCGTGTAAATGGGTACAATGAATAGTCAAAACTGATGAAAAAAGACTGTCCCTCTAAACTGGTCAGTTTTGACTGACCGCATATTTTTTCCTTGAGTCATAGAAAACGGAAACCGGCAAATCATAACAGTTATCTTTATGAAATTTGAGCTTGTCGTAATTTGCATTAAAAATTGAAAAGGCTGCGACTGTTCTCCAAACCTTCTGTCAAATAGAAATGATTTTGTGATTATAGCCTTTCATCGATTTTTGTAGTATGGTAAGGAAACAACATTGGGCAGTTTTTATCACTTTAGAATGAATGTTCAGATTATTTGAGGCGTGCAATAAACTGCCTTTCTGAGCAATGGAAGGTGCATGCCAAGGCGTGGGCGTGGGAACCCACGCCATTCCCAGCATTGCCTGTAATATGTAAAGTTACCCAGTTCTTTTTTATTTCAGGGGATTTCTGATGTTTCCTGGTCTTCAGACTCAAAACTGCTTGTTTCAGCATCTGATGACAAAACATTAAAAATTTGGGACCTCACTAGTGTATGTGTCATGTTCATCTTCATGTTCTCTCTTCTTTTTCAGATTCTTTTTAGTTTTGAAGAGCTTCTGGTTATATTTTATTGATTGTATCATTTTAAAAAGGAAGATTAAACCTATAAATCTATTATGAATTTCTGTCCTGCTCTTCCATTTCCTTTTTTTGTTTTGAAATTTCAACAGCTAAACTTTACCTTATTCCATATATCCATGTAAATGAAAAACTTCATAGATATGAAATCATATTGCTAACAACACATCAGATTTACAAAGCCAAATAACTTGTGAATTTGTTTTGTACTGGTTTGAATATTCTCCATTTGATTGTTTTTTATGTAACTTTTGATCTTGAATGCTGAAATGTTTTTTTTTACTAGTTGAGCATACCAAACTCATCTAGTTGTTTGATACATCACATCACTTTTTTCAGCGCTTATTTTTAACAACATTTTTAACCTAGTTAAAACACCAAGTGGCTCAAATTTAAGAGTTTTTAGATATTAAAGAAGGGCTTCAAAATAATTTCTATTAATAATTTAATAAACACCAATTTGAATGTATGTTTGTCTTCCAGGGTCGCTGTATGAAGACATTGAAGGGTCATAGCAACTATGTGTTCTGCTGCAATTTTAACCCTCAGTCAAATCTAATAGTCTCTGGATCTGTGAGTTGATTTAGCTAATGCTGCTTGCTATCACTAATTGTCAGAGTAGTTTGTCACAGGGTTTATTACTTATCCTCTCTATCAATGAACCAAGTATTGTCTGTGTTGATGGATTGAGTCTGTCAAAACAACTCTAAATATAAGAAAGTGAAGCCTAGATTTTTAATAATCTGTCATTATGAATGTGCCTAACAGAAGAGGATATGGACACCCACTTTTTCTGCTTACGATTATACTGAAACATTTGGTGACTAAATATAATGCTTTTCTATCCTATTTTTACTCACAAATCATTTTCAATTTCTTAGTTTGATGAGAGTGTCAGAATTTGGGATGTGAAAACTGGGAAATGCTTGAAAACTCTACCAGCACATTCAGACCCAGTTTCTGCTGTAAGTGGCTTCAATTTTTCATTGTTTCCTAAAATCCAGTTTAAAGAGCCATCTTTAGGGACAACATTTTTCACTTGAATGGAATTGTTATTTCTACTTACAACTTTGCTTTAGTTGCCAGCCACTGTTTCCAGTTGAAGTTTCTAGTTTCAAGTCATAGTTATGATTTTTAAGCCTTGAAGGATTTCTTTGTCTGCAGGTTGACTTTAACAGAGACGGTGCACTCATTGTGTCAAGCAGTTATGATGGGTTATGGTACGATATTTTATTGATTAGATAGATGAAATCCATTCAAGATGTGGCGAAATAGGGTGAGGGGGATGACCCTTGCTAACAAGCGTTACAAAGATACAATATATTATATAATTAAACAGGTTTTAACAATCTGTTTAAACAGGTTTTAGTAAACCACTCAGTGTTCCAAACTTTCATTTTTATTTTAATTACAAGAATCTCAATAGTCTAAGCAAATTGGTTCATTTGATACAAACATATTACTCACATGTATTTGAATATTCTCTTAAAATTTTTCTAGAACAGAAGTAATTGTACTCTTGAGTGCATAAATTATTACATTTGAACCATGAATATGTCACCATACCTGTTGAATGTTCAAAGAACTAAAGTGTGTGTGCAACCAAGGGCCAGATAGAATTAAATGATGGGCTGCATTGGGTTCCAGTGGTGGACTCGGCCTGATCTATGATATAAACTAACTAGCTACATGGTAGTTATTCAGGTGATGTTATATTATATATATATATATTCTGCATTTCAAAAAAGTCACAAGAAGTGGTAGTGAACAAAGAAACTCTCTCATTTCAGTCGAATTTGGGATACTGCATCGGGCCAGTGTTTGAAGACCTTGATTGGTTAGTTTTTTATTTGTAATCAAATTTTAAACAATGAGAAAGAGAACTTTCAGACCATTGCAAGTGCAGAAGTAAAGAGATTTATTTATGCACATGGCCTACCAAATGTTACATCGCTTGATCTTTTATTGTAAAATGTAAGCTTCTTTTGAAAATTTTGTCAAAGGGTTTGCTGCAATGGTTTTGAAATTTAGCACAGTCAGAGTTTTTATTGTAACCTTGATGTTTAAAGTCATGCCTTTTTTGTTAGGAAGTTAACATTCATGTTTTTAGCACAGCAAAGGGGTCATTGACATATTTGCACTCTAGGAAGTAGAAGGATACTGTACAATTATGTTTCATATTTGCATGCTGGCATTGAAAGAATGAAGGCTACAAAAACCCACTTTCCTGTGATGTAAATTACTACTTAACAAAAGTTCAATATGGATAAAAATATGTCGGATGGAATGAAGAAATCTAAACATGTTACCTTTTCGCCATTATCCTATGTATCTACAGGGTGTCATTCCATTATTATGGTCAGTTCTTTCTTGCAAATGGAAGCAGTTGCCAAAATATTTCTTTTACAATGTCTTTTCAACTTGAAGTGTTGTAAGGGTGAAATGAGACATAATTGTGACTGGAAGTAAATGGTTTTCCGTATCAATATAAACATAAATAATCAATTATTACTACATGAACCTTCATCAGGGTAAAGCCAGAATTTATTGATATTTTTTCACCACTCAATATTTTTTGCACTGTCTTTACATAATCTGCCATATAAAGCCAGCTCCTTTCTTATAGACGATGAGAACCCTCCAGTATCATTTGTCAGATTTTCACCGAATGGAAAATATATCTTGGCTGCCACCCTTGATAAGTAAGTTTCATTTTCATATATTTTCTTTGCTTTTATTTTCATATATGTCTTTATTTACGTGAAATTTCCATTCAGAATCTGAGTAATGTTTATTTGTTTCATAAAGTGTTGATTTTCTTTGCAGTACATTAAAGTTGTGGGATTACAGTAAAGGAAAGGTATTTTAAATTTTATATTTCTATTCCATTTTTCGTAGATATTATATAACTTTGTCTATATCTTTGTTTTTATCCTGATATCACATTTACTGTCATAAGACCAAAGGACATATATAACATTGAAACGTGACCTTCATAGCTCTTCAATGGATCTCATAATCCAGAACAGTGTCTGCGCAATATTCATCATGTCTTTTTTTGAGTAACTACCATGCAATATTCTGAGCCAATCACAGCGAGAAAAGACACATGGTCATCTATTCCCCACTATGAGTGGCTCTCAAATTAACTTTAACAGCCAAAAAATCAACTAACAAAAGAACACAACGTAACATTACACCACTCTTTACCAATAAACACTAGGCTACAAAACAGTTCGGCAATCTCACACATCACACTAGAGACAACAAGGGATTGCTGCCAAAGTTGGCATTTGGTCAAACCATGTCGATCCATCGTGTCTTTTTCGTTCTGCTTTCTATTTTACTTTCTATTCGGGTCGTATTTCTGTCTAATGTGTTTGCTGATAACATATTCTACGTACCAACCATTATATGCCTTAGTTTGCTTCTAAAATAAATTCTACGAATTACTTTTAGTGTTTAAAAACATACACTGGTCACAAAAATGAGAAGTATTGTATCTTTGCGAATTTCTCTGTCACTGGAGGGAAGGTGAGTCTGCCCTTTGAAAATCAATACTAAACTTATTGAGAAAAAGGCTCCTTTTTAGGAAATTGAAGAAAAAGCCTTTATTTGTACGAAGCCATCAGATCTTCATTTTTATCGGACGTATTAGTAAAGCTTGCCTCATTACAGTTGCAAAAAGATCTTTTTGGATAAGGGATCTTAGAAAGGATTCCTTGGTCTATTTGCAAAGATGGCATTGCAAACCATTACTTGGATTACTAATGAACTACGTGCAAACTACTATGAACTGTACCGTTTAAATTTCAGTGGATTGTATCTGGCTCAGAGGACAATATGGTGTATATATGGAATCTGCAAACAAAGGAAGTGGTTCAGAAATTGGAAGGTCACGAGGGTATGTTTGTTTGTTTGTCCTGTATCAGAAGGTTGACTGTTTATGTTGCATGCTAGTGTAAGGATCCTGACTGCAAGCAAAAATATTTAACAGAAGCTTCACATAAAATTACAATTAACGACTGAGATAGTGTCCGTGGTGGTTATGGCGCAACGCTGCCTTGTGACACGGGTTCGATTCACAGTCAGAAGCCATGAGCCGCAAGCCGTTCAAGCAAACTAGCTGTCCATTCTTCCGGCGTCGTTAAATTGTTGCTCAGGGGAAATGCTGAGGGCACAGGCCCTAGCGCCCCAGGCCCGAATCAGCTACATAGCTGCCTTAAACGCAAGCCTGGGTTGAAGACATAGAATCGTGGTAAATGGAAAGCGTTTACCCAAATTGCGAAAAATACCGCATCATCATGATAGCTACGCTGTCAAGCAAACTGCACACATGATGTTAGAACCTCGCAGTTGGTGTCTGATCACACGGAAACAAACTGATCATATGAAAACAGACAAACGCCCCACGGATAACCAGTATTTATTATGACTCGATGGCTTTAACAAGTTGAAATGCTTGCTTGCAGCTTGCTCCCTGTTACCAGAGTAGCATTCTGTTTTGCCTAGACAGTGATTTGCTGCGATGGCCCTCCTGGTGTGGGCAGTCCTCTCTCATTCAACAGGTCCTCTGCACATTGCGATGGAGCTGCAATGGCTCCCCTGTGCAATCGTTAAATAAGAGGGGCGGTGCGGATAAATGGCTTGGCCTCGAGTGCTGGCTTGAAAGCAAGACCCGATAGCTCAGCTGTAGAGCACTTGGCGTACAAAGTCAGGGGTCGTGGGTTCAAATCTCGCTTGGGTCGGTTATTTTTCCGCACCCTCTATGATTCTTCGATATAAGACGTCTGGCTATTGGAACGTTAGAAAGAATGCTCAAAAACATTTTCATTTGTTGTGCCTATTTGGCTGGGTCATTACTAAGTGTTTTGAAGTATGAAACGAATTCAGTAAAACTCAACGGTAGGTGACAGGCTATAGCTGCACGCTTTGTGAACACCCATTTTTTACATTTGCTGACAATGCATGCTATCACAAGCTGATTACCTGAAATATCTACTTATAGTTCTCATCCAATGAAATATGTAAATTGCATGAGTTCTCATCCAACACCTGCGTCATCATTCTTTCGCCTTTTTCGTACTTTACTACATTTTGCCTTTCCTTCTAGATATCGTCCTTTGCAGTGCTTGCCACCCTTCGGAAAACATTATCGCCTCAGGGGCTCTAGAAAACGACAAAACAATCAAAATATGGAAGTCGGACACCTGATGCTCTCTGCCGTGCCTCCACAACGTCACTGCCACGCAGTTCACCAGGATCGAATGAGCTCAAGAGGATTGCTTTTTAGAGACTCAGTTTTGGAGAACTTTTATTGCTGCTTACCTTGACGCAAGGGTCATAATAACTGAAGAATTGTGCGACATTGTAATCGTTGCAGAGACTCAGCGACGTGACTGTCACTTGGTGATTTGCCACTCAACTAGATGGCATGCTGTGTGCATACTTGTTAACGAATATTTCGATATGCACACTTCCCTAACGCGTCCAGTTTTTTGAAACTGCAGGAATTTCACTGATAAAAAGTGGTAGCGTTTTTGTACTGCTAAACTTTCTTAAGGCTATAAATTTTATAATTTACTATGAAAGGCCCCTGTTTTACGACGGCTGTCAATCATATCTGACTAAGTCCAACTTTAACATAGCTTTACTGAAGAGAGTTGGATGTCAGGAAGTTATGTGCTCTGTGCTCCCCTGGCATGTTCCAAATTATGATGTGAAATGCATTTTCTTTCTTCTCCACATTTCATCTGCTAGACTGCAAAATGGAGAAAGGAACAACTTTTTTATCGGATTCGTCTAGTTTGAATACGCGCCCTTTATTTGTATTGTTTTTAATACCGGTATCAACTAGTGACGATTTCCATTCAAAAACAACTTAGCCAAAGACTCCATTGTTTCCAGCCTCCAATGTGTGTTTCTGGTCATTGAACAGGCTGCCTGTAAGTATACCGGACCTGGATCCTGTCCCAGGTGCCCTTGCGCTCCGGCACCCTTCTTATCACCTCTGCTTTTGCTTCTAATGCTTCGGATTCGCTGCTGCTGAAGCTTTTAGCTACGTGCACCTCTTTAAACATTGCTTTTTATTTACGTGGTATACCTAATTTATACGAAACTCTAAAACCCTGGTTCACCCTAACTCGAGTTCGAATCTGTTTGATTTACATGACTTAAGCTATTTTCATGGTGAAATCGAACATGAGCTCAGCGGTATCACTCCGCGCATGCGCATGTGTACATCTTTAAGTGAAAAGACAGATACGCGCGTGCTTCCTAGCTTTCCTTAACCGAGGTTCGCCCCCATTCCATTTACTCGTCGCTCAACCTAGTTTGTACCTAGGTTCAACCCACTTTCGAGTAGGATTTTCTTAACCTGGGGTGAACTCGCTTTACATGGCAAAAATGAAACTTGGGATGGGGTTAACGTAGATTCGACCTGGGTTGAAAAGTCTCGTGTAAATAGGGTAATACTTTTGATTGGGTGACACGTATGTGATTCTAGCATGCTGTGACTCTTCTTGACGGTAGAGCCTCAAGGTGATTAGCTAGCTAGTTATTTTTCTCAAGGCTAAACTTTCCTTATATTCGGAAAAGCTTCGCAAAATCGATCTATACTTGGTCGTTTTCTCTTGCGACAGAGTCGGCTTTTCAGAACTATCACTTCAAAATGAACGCTCTGTATCTAATAAATGTCGTATTTTTAGTTTTTTAGGGAACTCCCAATCGCATTGCAAGCACCTGTTAATCGCGCACCCCAGCAGCTAGCCTTGCGAGGCCGCACAAACCTAGGCTATATATATCCATCATTTGTTTTCCCTAATCTTTGGAAACTCGAATGTGTAAGATAATAAATTAACCGACAGTGTTGATTTAAGATAGTTAATCAAAGCGCACACATTTGACCCTCTAGTACCGTATTGGTTCATTTGTGTTTAAGCTGGATATAACAAAAGTGCGAATCTAATTCTTCCCCGAAATACCGACACGCTGTTATAGTTGTTTCAACTTTCGACCAATTTCAGTCCTTCCACAGCTAAGTAAAATAATTGAAAAACAAGTTCACCGTCATCTCTACACATACCTGGACACACATGGTCTCCTTTACGTAGCTCAGTCAGGCTTCAGAGCAATGCACTCATGTAAAAACTGCTCTTCTCAATCTAACAACCCGATGGTTGAAGTCTATGAACGGTGGCCTCATGACAGACGTTATTCTGCTCGATTTGAGAAAAGCGTTCGATCTTGTCATTCATAAATTATTATTGGAAAAGCTAAAACTGTATAAATGCTGCGGTAAAACACTCGAATGGTTCACTTCGTATTTGAACGAACGTAAGCAAATGGTTAATTTTAAAAATAACATCTCAGATCCTGAGGTTGTGAAGTCAGGGGTACCACAAGGCTCAATTTTAGGTTCACTTTTATTCATCTTGTTCATGAATGACATACCATTAGAAATAATAGAAGGTGAATTAGAGATGTATGCAGACGATAGCACTATATCAGTTTCTGGCAAGACTGTCAAAGAGATTGAAACAAATTTGAACACATCTGCTAGACAAATCGCAACGTCGTGCAATGAAAACAAGACGGCTGTCAATGTCGAGAAAACAAAGTCTCTTCTGGTCACGACACAGCAAAAACGTTGGAAGCTGGAAAGAAACCAACAAGATCAAGCAATTGAGGTGAAAATGAATGAGCAGCCATTACTTCAGATTCACCAACAAAAGCTCCTTGGAGTTATTATTGACCAAGATCTTACATGGAACAGTCAAGTTAAAAACGTATGCAATACTGTAAGCCGCAACCTTGCTCTATTTCGTAGGATCAAGTCTTACCTGCCATTTGATACAAGAAAATTGTTCTATCAAAACTTCATACAAGTCTATTTTGATTACGGCAGTGTGGTTTAGGGGTCTTCTACGAAGATATCCTCGCTGTTGAAGCTTCAAAAGAGAGCAGCAAGGTTGATATATGACCTTCCAGACCGTGAACATTCAGGTTCACTGTTTAAGAAACTTAAGTGGCTGCCCATTCAACGAAGAATTAACTTCAAAACAGCCATAATAGTCTACAAGGCTCTAGATGGACTAGCTCCAAAATATATGACTGATTTGTTTACTCATCAAAATCAGATTAAACAGCGATTGACGAGAAGTTCATCACACAAAAACTTGTATGTGCCCAGATCAAAACTGAAAAAGGTTGATCAGTCAATATCAATAAAAGGAAGTAAAATATGGAATGAACTTCCACTTAATATTAGACAGTCAACATCACTGGGAATTTTCAAGAGAAAAGTGTATCAGCATTACCTTGACGTTTCAGATTTAAATGCTTAAACTTTACTTTTAACAAAATTGTTACTAGTCTCTTTAGAAACTTAAAGGACACTTAAAAAAATAGTATATTCTTATTGCGTAGTTAGTAGAGAGGACCCTGGGGAAGATTAGTTATTAGGCTAACCAGGTTTATCCTCTGTAAATAAAGTTTATCTATCTATCTATCTATCTATCACCGACGGCTTCAAAAGCTGCATGCAAACTAATCCAGATTTGTGTTCAAAGGGATCTAATACTGTTTGATCCAAAGTCGTCTGATTTGGTCAATGATGAATCATATCTTTTGATTTCCTTTCAATTGGACCACAAAAGTGTACTGACATTATTTGCTTTCCCTGGAATAATGTTTGGCACCAAAAGCTGCAAGGGGGATGGTGTGGGTATTGCCTGAAGTCTTCCAAACGGAATCAAAAAGGCAAGGGCGCAAATGCATTATGGTTTTAAAATTGTCAAAAAAATCTGCCCCGTTTCAAGGCTTTTCAAAAACTAATGCAATTTCACTGCTAGTTTTTCCTTTTTTGAAGCAATTCAAAAAGCGAAAATAAAAATCAATTTTTTAAACAATTGACGGAAGAAATCTAACTTTTGTTGATCGTTTTGTTGATTTTAGTCTGCCTTTACCGACGTTGGGGCTCTGGCCTCAAGTCCCACGTATTCCGCGCTAATTGCTTGAACGCTTGAATTTAGCTTTTCGTTTCAAAAGCAAAATCCCAAATAAGGTTTTAGGTATTTGAAGGTAAGTCGCTCTGTCTGATGAAATTTCGGATAGATTATATATCAGGTGAGATACCTGATCTCCGCAATACCATTCAGTCAAAGCACTAATGTGTTTATAATGTCACCTAACATGAAATGTAATATGCGGTAGAATTTTCCTTGTTAGTTTGATACGCAAGATCAAGTATTTATTCAAATTTTTTTGACGTGAAACCATACCGTTTGGGGGCCAAATTATTTTCGGTGTTTCTTAAAATTGTTTTTTATGTGCGGGACATTACTGTACTGTAAATGTATTGTGCCCAATCTGCTTTGATTCTAAAAATGCTGTTACCTATATAATGAATGTCCCTCTAGCAAAAAAATCTCTACGAACCCCACCCCCCTCCGCATCTGCACTCTTCGACTTAGACAGACGATTCTGCATCGGTTGGTCCAAAAAATTCACTTCCAAATATTATGCCTTTCTTTCTACCTTTGCGAACGTCATTCCATGCACTCCTTTCATCTCTCATCGCGAAGGATAGTGTCATGTGTAAAATGATGACTCGAAATCTTTTATATGCAAAGAGGGCACGAGGCAAAACAAAGCCACCACCGTTGTCTTCTCGTGTTGGTGATAAATTCTTTTAAGCAACAGCAACAAAGATTTCGTTAGTTTTCAAAACATTTGACTCCAGAAATCACGACAAAATAGCTTAGCTTTGAAGACACGAACGAGAATTGCAATCGAGATCAAAAAGCAAAAAATGAGTTTTGAATCTTATAAACTAGGAAAATTTACTTCAAGAACTATTAATGGATACAGATCTTAACTGCAGCAAATTGTGTGTTTCGTGACTGCTTCACTGTGCCACCTGTTTAGGAAATCACTTAAAGTGAACGCTAACTCGTGTATGAACTATCAAATCTGACACAACTAAGGCAGTATTGCAAGAAACCTAATCTGTAAATCCTAAAGCTGTTCACTCTTCACTAATTGAAAGTTGTCATGTTACACAAGTCGTGTTGCCCCATTCGTCAGGGATAAAAGCCTCAGTGAAGGCACGATGACAAGTCAGTGTAATGTATGAAGAAGTGCAGTTGTTGTTGAAATAAGCTTGTTGTGTGCATGTGTTAGCTGTCGTGTCCTGTCAACCGCTTACGTCCTTTTCGTTTTACGTCATTTTCGTTTCGGGCGCGTAGGTCTGGATTAGCTTCGTGCGATCGGTCAGTGATGTCATCGCTACTAGAACTACCGTCCTCCTTCCCAGTTTGCGTGCCATCTGGCAGGTCAGGGCAGGTAAACCTTACGAATTCCTGCAGAAAAGAAATGGCAATCGACTTTATTAAAAGCATCCCATCAATCAATTTTGCTTTCAAGTACACCGAGTGCCTCTAGCTCTCAACTGAACAAATTAATTTGGCTTCCCTTTTCGCCTATTTAACAAAATTCTAGCAGTGACAAGCTTTAGCTATTGTCCTTGTGTATAAAAAGGATCCAGTCAAAGATGTAGACATGATCGCGTGATGTATGCATTAATAATGTACTATATTTTGAAACAAAACAGTTTCAAAAACAAATATATTTATATGGCTATTCGTCCGCTACTTCAAATAAATCTAAGCTCATATTTGTAGAAATACCATTGGTTGTATTTATCGTGATCGCGATGAAAGGCAGCTCTATAGAGCACATTCATCGGCAGTCTTAGACTGTAATGCGGTAATGAATAGCATAAACGCTGCAAATTTCATTGCTCAAAAGTTGCTCCAGTTGCCTAGGAGTAAGTCAGCTTAGAGACACCTGGGGGCAAATAGAGACACCTAGGAGTAAGTCAGCTTAGAGACACCTGGGAGCAAATAGACACCCAAGGCGTAGAGACGCCCCACACCAACCCTTTCCCAGTTGGGCATTATGTTCTTTAAAGGGTAAGCCGCTACTAATCTTTATTAATAAATGAAACCAAATGAACGAATTACGCGGCAAACTCGCGTCAACTTGAAACCATTTTCAAATACTACAGAGCACCCAAGTTCAAGGTCGAAATTGAAAAATAAGCAACCAGGTCTACCGGAAATGCGTGAATAAATAGTCTCCCTTTCGAGAAGCGCCATTATGAATCCACTTTGCTGGCCGTTCACAATATGGTTGTGTTCCTGTTATAATTGTTGGCGTTCTGATGGGTCAAGAACACAACAGGCACGTGCTCCAGCCTGTAGCGATGCCCCACGATGACACAGTGATACGAAATACGATACTTAACGACCGATGAAAACACAAACAATAAATATTCCTTGGACTCTGGGCAAATTACGAAAGAACACTTAAATCCTCAACTGATCAGCATCTAGCAATCAGTAAGTTATCAGTTAATTGCTATCTGAAGCACCTTCAAAGAGCTGTCTTACAAGAACGATAATCCTGCATAGCTAGCTTAGAATCTCTTTGAATAGGACCTTACTATAAAAATAGGCACCTGCTTATCATCAAATAACACTATAACCCCATAAGGCAAAGCTATAGGAATGGATGCAGAAGCGGTCTGGGTTCTAGGGAAGGAGCAACTATGAAAATCCTCGTGCCAACGAATGGGAACATCCCGCTGCAAAGCAACTGAACAAAATTTCGTTAAAATCTACACAATGTGGCGCATTTCCTTTTTCCTACGGGTACTTACTAAGTAAAAGTATAGTCCAACACAAATAACCATCGTTAAACAGTAGATTATAACGCATAGACTGGCATCTAGTGAATCCAGGCCTGTTCTCGACAATAGCAAATAGAATGAAGATTTCCTTACAGTATCTGATTCTTCGTTTTCTCCGTCGACAAATGGGTTCTTGTCTTTCAACCGAATGTTGTCAGGCCCATAGTGTTTCTTGAGAAACTCCAAAACCATTCGCCTATTCCACTTCATATCACTTATGCCATATCCAGGAGAGGTGACAATGGTGTTGTTCTGCTTTGCCCCAGAGCGGCATTCCTTGCATATTTCCTCCCGCGGGAACTGGATTTTCGGGTGCTCAGGATCGGAGCTGAGGTCGCTCGCCAAACGTGCATTCACGCGGTTGTGTCGTTCCCAAAGCCACACAATGGCGTCATCCGTAGATTTCACCTTTAAAAGAAGAACAGTTCGTGAAAATGCACAGCTTGCCTTGCTCTGAAAGACGAGCACAGACGGTACCCAACTGGAGAATCGAAAACCCCTTCTTTTCTTCTCGTGCTGTATTGCACACAATGCCCTTTGGGTCCCTACCATGTATATAACTTGCTTCTGCCTTTTTAGGCCCATCTTCAGCACCAAATTACAGTAATACATGTTGTGTTTCAAACTCCAATTTCTTTTGTTACAAATAATTTTCCATCGGATATGTTTTACATTTTTGTTTTATGTCAACAACAAGCTTACTCTTTTCAAATCTTTTTAAGACCGCAAGTAAGAAGTAAGACCAATCAAAAGGCAGAGAACCCTCATGGGAGTCAACGGCCTTCCATAACTGGATAAAAAGAGGGGACTACGACGTTATCTTTTTTTCACGACTTTAAGATAATGCCAGCACAATCCTAGAAATGGATCGAGGAAGAAATGAACTGTCCCAGCCGCCACAACGTAGAAATGGAAGTGACATGGTTTGGTCCAAAGGTGCCAAATTTAAATATGCTGAAGAAAATCATATTTCATCACACGCCATTTTATCGCGCTAAAACAGCACAAACCTCGTTGTCAAGATTTGATGCCATGGCAACGAAATGGTTTCTACAATATCTGCATCCGAAGAAATAGTCAATAAAGCCACGTATTCTCCGAAGAATCTCCAGTCCAGTCAAATCTGTGTTCACTTTGGTGCCACAATGCACTGTCATGGTATGGAATAAGACCCAGAGCGAGCACGGAAATCCACGGTAGTGAGGCTTGCTGCCTTGGCAACCACGCCACTCCACTTCAACAGGCAAGTATGAATCGAATTTCTGCAAAGGTGACAAAAGTGTTTTACAAAAGCAAGACCAGAGGACCTTGAATCAAATCTAGGTGAAAACTTGCAAAAGATCGCGCGGTAAGGTGGCTGGAAGCTTTGAATTGACGCCATTAAAACAAACCAGTAAAGTCGACAAGTTATATTGATAACCTAAGAAGTATAGAATTGTCCCATCGTTGCTTTACTTCAAGATGAAATATGGGAGAATAATTACTTGAACATCAAATCAGAAGTACAAAATGGCCTATGTTCTGAACGTTCAAAGGGTGCGGGAGGTTTGGCACGTTTAAAAGGTGAGCACGTTAAAAAGGTGAGCACGTTAAAAAGGTGAGCACGTTAAAAAGGTGAGCACGTTAAAAAGTCGTTGAAGGACTTTCGCACCTGCCGTTCATCCATGTACTTCAGCCACTCGCCTGACGTCACTGACTTCTCGTGGGCAGGTAGTTTGAGCCATTTGTCCACTCCCGCCAGGTACCTCGACAGAAAAGCCTCTGCGGGGGTGCACTACGATAAACACCAAGGAAAATCGAACAATACAATGTCGCTGTGCCAAATAGAAGCTGGAATTCCTTCTTCAACAATACCTCACCCAATTCTCATTCAATTCTCAATCTCATCTATAAAAACTCGATCTCTTCTCAATCTCAACCTGTTAGGCCCAGTCCACAAACTTTATCTTCCTATATATTCGTCAATCTTTGACATATTCTCAACATGAATAAGATGCTGCATTGGTCGCTGTGCTAATGGTGCAAAATCAATTTGACTCAAAACATGAGATGGATGCAAAAACGATAACGAGAGGAACATTTCTTCAGAACAACGCAGTCGTTTGCAAACTTGACGTTCTGCTTCTAACAGCATCTCGTGTTTTGTTTTATAACGTAAATTTATTCTCAAGATTTTTGCCGAACTAGGCCAAAAAGGTCAAATTTGAATTTTACAGGCAATTTGTCCCTAATGAGGGCCAAAATCGAGAAATTTTGCCTGAAAACGGCAAATATGGCAACCCTGTTGATCAACATTACTCCCTCGCACGAAACAAAGCTGAACCACACGAGAGGCACAATGAATCAAGAACTTTAAACGAATACTAAAAAAAAGACAAGAGCACTAAAAATCACTCCATGGAACAAGGCTTCACAGCCAAATTATACATAGCAAGGGGATTTAACATTAGGGTCGACATTGGATACGAGTTCCCCTTATACCAAGAAGCAAAGGTGATTGTTGAGCCACGACCACTGTAACTAGCAAACAGACATTCATTTGAATTCGAAAAACACTCTAAGCAGCCACTTGCAAAATGCATAACGAAGGATGCTTTATGCATCCACTTGTAAAATGCATAACGAAGGATGCTTTATGCATCCACTTGTAAAATGCATAACGAAGGATGCTTTATGCATCCACTTGTAAAATGCATAACGAAGGATGCTTTATGCATCCACTTGTAAAATGCATAACGAAGGATGCTTTATGCATCCACTTGTAAAATGCATAACGAAGGATGCTTTATGCATCCACTTGCAAAATGCATAACGAAGGATGCTTTATGCATCCACTTGTAAAATGCATAACGAAGGATGCTTTATGCATCCACTTGTAAAATGCATAACGAAGGATGCTTTATGCATCCACTTGTAAAATGCATAACGAAGGATGCTTTATGCATCCACTTGTAAAATGCATAACGAAGGATGCTTTATGCATCCACTTGCAAAATGAATAACGAAGGATGCTTTATGCATCCACTTGTAAAATGCATAACGAAGGATGCTTTATGCATCCACTTGTAAAATGCATAACGAAGGATGCTTTATGCATCCACTTGTAAAATGCATAACGAAGGATGCTTTATGCATCCACTTGTAAAATGCATAACGAAGGATGCTTTATGCATCCACTTGTAAAATGCATAACGAAGGATGCTTTATGCATCCACTTGTAAAATGCATAACGAAGGATGCTTTATGCATCCACTTGTAAAATGCATAACGAAGGATGCTTTATGCATCCACTTGTAAAATGCATAACGAAGGATGCTTTATGCATCCACTTGTAAAATGCATAACGAAGGATGCTTTATGCATCCACTTGTAAAATGCATAACGAAGGATGCTTTATGCATCCACTTGCAAAATGCATAACGAAGGATGCTTTATGCATCCACTTGTAAAATGCATAACGAAGGATGCTTTATGCATCCACTTGTAAAATGCATAACGAAGGATGCTTTATGCATCCACTTGTAAAATGCATAACGAAGGATGCTTTATGCATCCACTTGTAAAATGCATAACGAAGGATGCTTTATGCATCCACTTGCAAAATGAATAACGAAGGATGCTTTATGCATCCACTTGTAAAATGCATAACGAAGGATGCTTTATGCATCCACTTGCAAAATGCATAACGAAGGATGCTTTATGCATCCACTTGTAAAATGCATAACGAAGGATGCTTTATGCATCCACTTGTAAAATGCATAACGAAGGATGCTTTATGCATCCACTTGTAAAATGCATAACGAAGGATGCTTTATGCATCCACTTGTAAAATGCATAACGAAGGATGCTTTATGCATCCACTTGTAAAATGCATAACGAAGGATGCTTTATGCATCCACTTGTAAAATGCATAACGAAGGATGCTTTATGCATCCACTTGCAAAATGCATAACGAAGGATGCTTTATGCATCCACTTGTAAAATGCATAACGAAGGATGCTTTATGCATCCACTTGTAAAATGCATAAAACACCATGGGTGGAGAAGTAGTAACTAAACAAACACACACTTCGAGTGGGCATTTAGCTTCAGGGTCCTATGCATTCAAACCCGAGAGAAATGGATAGGGCGCTTTGGCTGTCTACTCAATACAACATGCATGTAGAGCTTTTATAATTCGACATAAAGTAAACAATGAACTTACTTGAAGCAATAGGTTGACCCAGTCCTTCAAAGCCTTAAGTGCATCGTCCTTAATCACTCTCATTTTTGGCACCTCTCGCCTTAGTGAAAAGCTAATGCTGCTAACAAGATCTGTCATAAACACATCCGTCGAACTATAGCAAAGACAGTCACTAATTAAATGCAATTACACCAAGTTGAACCTAACTAAGATTTATCTGCGAGTTTTTGCAGCATTAAAAGCACTTTCAACTCTGAATAGATTGCTTATGTAACTTAGCAGTCTAATTAAATCCACTTATAGGAAAACTAAGGGCTGTTTGATACAAAAGGTGAATAATTCTCTGCATAGTATTCATAAAGCTATAAGTGGATATCTATAATTGTACTTATATGCATCATATTTAAAGGACATTATGTATCGTATATAAAGATTAATCTTGTAGATTTCGTACTAGTTGTCGGCACCAGGATCTGTAGACAGTCCCTTTGGTTTCTTAGGCTTTTTCGACGTCTGGGAAGTTCCTTCAAAGAACGGCTCTATCTTGTTCAAGGCAGCTAAGAAGCCTTTCCTCGTCTTGTTCTCCCTAAATGTTCAGAAGCAGACATAAGTATAGGTTTGGCGACTTATTACTTCCCCTTGTAAATAAAACAAGAACTCGAGGGCTTAGTATAATCTTGCAACCCAAAAAAGCTTGAATAAACCTGCAACTGGAAAACAAATTTCAAATTAAGTTAGTAGTCTATATTATTTACTGTTAAAGCGATGTTAACCCACCATAGATTTACTAAACACTGAGGATTCCCCGAAAAAGCGCATACCCAGAGAGGGCACGGTAAGCTGAATCATTGCATTTTGGCATCATAGTTTGGTGACTTTGCCATTAGCTCCAAGATGACGTTAGGAAAAGGAAAGATATGGGCAAACAAAAAAGTGAAATATGCTCTGTTAACTTTTTCATTGTCCCTGTTTTACAAAAAATGAGTAATCAAAAATGATGGCCAGCTAGAATGGGCCTAAGCGGAGAACTCGTGATGTCAGTATAACATGCAAAACAAAAGAATTAGCGAATGTTTAAAACACTTCTTTTACAAGCAAAAAAGAGGAGCAACTAGATTGCCTCGATAATTGCTTAGAGCACCGTTCTGTGCAACAAGGGCAAAGGACGAAACAACTCACCCGCTGACTTCTTTGAAAGACCCTTTCTGGTCAACGATAATCATTGTGGGGTACTCTTCCACATTGTACTTCTCTGCCAGCTCAGTCTGAAAAAACAGTTTCTTTGAAAATAGCCAGGCAATAAAAAAGTAGAAAACAGGGTACAATAATCCACACAGAGAGTTATTATGCGCCAAAATCGATACCGGAATGTTGTGTAAAAATTCCAGGAAAGAACTCATAAACAAAATCCAACATGAGATAATCTACCTGGTGCGCAAGTTGAAATAATGACAGGTGAAATGATAACAGTTGAAACAATGACAGGTGAAAGTGAAGACAGTGGAAACAATGACGGTTGAAATGATGACACTTGAAATGATGACACTTGAAATGATGAGAGTAGAAATGATGACTGTTGAAATTTATGGAGGTTGATAAAAATGAGAGTTGAAATGATGACAGTATGACAGTGGATGTGATGAGAATGGAAATGCTGACAGTTGAAATGATGAGGCGAAAATGATGACAGTGGACGGGATGAAAGTGGCAACGATCATTTGGCTACTGAACAATAGAGGAAATATTGAATGGCTGTACAAACCTGGGCTTCAAGAACTCTTTTAACCTTCAGCTTCTTGCATTTCGCCGTTTCAAGAATTAGCTGGTAATTTGAAAATGCATTTTGGTTGTGAAAATGAAGGTTTCAATATTTTACACCAGTGTAAATCAACAAGAAAGGTTTTGAACAAGTGTCCTGTTAGGAATTCTTTAACAAACAACCCAAAAAGGCTCAAGATGAAAAAGTCTGTTGACATGTTTGAAACTGTCTTGTTTCAGCATGTCCTGTAGTTTTCTCCGTTTTACTTTTATGTAGACATGAGTTCTAAAGTTTTCTAAATAATTCTAAAAAAACATTCTAAAGTTTTAGTATAATCTTATTGGGTTAAATAAATTATTCAAAACTAAGAATGCAAAATATTGAAATAATCATAATAAATCATTTTTCCGTAAGTCACTTGTATAATTTATTCACTCTTTCAAGCTGGCCTCCAATCTTGTGAAAAGTAAAGATATCTTAGGAAACTATGTTCGTCTTACATCGTCTGTACTGTGACTACAAGTCATGTTTTGACAACTTCAAACTCCAAATTTTCTAAATATTCTAATCGTAAAATTATAGTCATAATTATTAAAGTTACATATTCATAATAAAAGTAACAAAATATTTGACTTCCTCTCTTTCAACTAATAAACTTCTTTCGTTTTTTTTATTCTACATGGCCTTAAAAATATGTTGTCAATACTTTTACAGCATATTATTGACTTTAACCAGAAATTTTCAACACTAACCTCTCTTCCAATGAATGAGTCCTTTTCTTCGAATATCAAAACAAGAAGCTTCGCGTCCATTTTCTTCATTTCCGAACGTTTTGAGGTAAAACTCTCAATGACATGAAAGCTAAAGAATTCGTAATCCCCATCAAACTACTGTCATAACTTTGATTTCTGAAGTACAACAAAGCAGCCGTTTGCAAAGAACTTTGTTAGAATGTAGAAAACTTTCCTAGTTGAAATAAAGCAGGTCTATAGAAAGATTGTTCATCATCTGAAAAAATTTTGAAGGCCCATGATGCAATTACTGCATTGCCAATGCTTTGTTAACTGGCAGCGATCTCGAATATTGCTTTGTTTGTGAAGAAATGAAAGGCTCAAATCAGAATTCAATATCAGAGTAAGTTTAAAACTTGCTAGATTTTACGTTGATCTACTAGATAACAAATACCCAATGACGATTGAAATGGCATTGCAACTAGATTGACCTAGACGCGTAACCACTGTCTCAACCTTAGGGCTTTCTTAGTGTGCACTGTTCTCATCTTGGCAAGGAGCAAACATTCGCTTTTGATAAAAACCACCTTCATATCTTAGAAGATCGGTTTATAGATCAAATAGCTATAATTCATGAAAAAAAGTTTGGTGATTAAGGAATTACTCTAGACCAATAAGAAAACTCACTCGGCTGGCTTGAAATCCAAGACATCACTAAACTGATCTTGCTTTTCCACAAACTCTACCAGCCAGTGACGGATTTTTCGCACAGTCTTTTGTCCTACAAACAAAAAGCATTAGCAGAGGGAATGCTTCAAATGTCAGTGTCAACATTTCAACTAAGGCAATCTTTAAGAAATATAAACAGAAATAAAAAATGTAAATATAATCTAATAATTCCAATATTAGCAAACAAACCAAACTTTGGCTGGATGAAAGCGGCAATGTTCAATTGAAAGTTAAAACCAGAACAATAGAGACTTCTAGTTATGACCTAATTCTATCGAGGGGTAAAATAATAAAGAAAAACATGAACCTATATAAATGAAATTCGACCAAAGAAATCGCCCAAAAAGCCAAATTTCATATGATGTTTCAGGCAATGCTGGGAATAAAATGGTAGGGGTGCGATGAATCGCCCTCCTTGCCGTGCCTAGGCGTGCAATGGTATGCAAGTACTTAATAGCATAGAAAGCTGTATATGTGAACAAGTGCTTTGTGGTACAAAACTTCACAATTGCTAGAAAAAGCGGAACTATTTTTCGCATACTTAAAAGTACTTTTTTCGTCCGACACTCCTCAGAGTATGCAAACGTGTTAAGTAACGCAGATTGGTCAATTATAACCAATCACGCGCTCTACTTATCACCCTCTAGTGTTTTCGATCCGCATCTGGCTATTTATTCGGTCAGTTTTTGGCTATCTTCCGACGTTTGCATACTCTGAGGAGTGTCGGACGAAAAAAGTACTTTTAAGTATGCGAAAAATAGTTCCGCTTTTTCTAGCGAAAAATAGTTCCGAAAAATAGTTCCGCTTTTTCAATTGTAAAGCTGTATATAGAGTTAAGATATAGAGTTGAGAACCTAACTTAATCATAAGAAAACATAAGACTAGGCTAGTCCAATCGATACACTTTTCTCGAGCAAGCTTTAGAATTGTCAAATCCAACATATTAAGAGGACCATATTAACAATGTTGGATCACTTGACCACCTCATCCAACACTTTTGGCTCTGCGCAACATGTTACAACATTCGTGTAAACGATCAGTTTTTACTTTCAGCCTCTCCCTTGAAAGCGATAAAGGCGTTAATATTCTCTTTGAACTTCCTGCGGAGAAATATTTTTTTCGAAGACAAGGATTCGCAAAGCAAAGCGCGTCGAGCAAACTGAATTTTTATCAGCGTTCTGGAGATAGAAACAAGTTCTTGGGATATTACGGCCAGTCTATATAAATATTGGAAGAGAATAAAACAGAAGCTTGAGAGTCTAGTAGATAAATTGAGAGGTCAAATTGATAGCATCTATCTGCGCTCGTCCTTGTGCCTACGAAGGTTTTTTCCTTTCGTTTTGAAGTTCTCTTTTTTCGTTTCGACACCATGGCAATAACTAGAGCGCCTTCTGTGTCACCACCATAGTAAAATGAAGAAAAACAATACTTAGTTGTCAGTTTTGACTCGTGGTGTAAACCGGTACATCAATAAGCCAAAGATGACAAATAAAGTCCGTCCGTTGAAGCTGATCAGTTTTAACTGAACGCGCATTTCAGCCTTGTAGTACGGAAAACGGAAACCAGCATATCACAACAACTGTCTCTATGAAGTTCAAGCTTGTCGTATTTTGCGTTAAAGGTCGAAAGAGCGGCGACTATCCTGCTTATTAAGGTAATTATGATATTCTCAAAACTTCGTTGTGGTATGATAAAAGCACAACATTGAGCAGTATTGATCACTCTAGAATGAAGTGTTCAGATTATTTGTGGCGTGCGATCAAATGCACTCCTCAGGAATGGAAGGCGTGTGCCAAGGCGTGGGCGTGCGATCGCACGCCATTCCCAGCATTGACTGTGTTTCTTTTTACGAGTGTTGTCAAATGAAATTATACCATTTTTACCAAACCATTGGAACCAGATAATACTTGCAAACGAGTTATTATAAAAAAATTGAATCTAGGGTTTGGAGCAAAATAGCAAGGCAGTTCTCCCTCACAGTTTTCCTAGTCACCACAAAGGTGCTCCTGTCTAGAATAATAAATGAAAATCTAACATTTTCAACATATGTTTGAGAATAGTAAATATTTTGCGGGAAAGATATTGTGTTAACCTTCTCAGAAGTAACTGGCTTTCATGGGCTTTCTAATTATGACCAAAGCTTGTCTTCTCAGCCAAGACATTTGGTTGCTTAAGGCTTTAAAAAACAGCCAAAAACTCGAAATGACCGCTTGCAACAGTGCAGCTCTATCACAAGCATATATTATCATAGCATTCAGCCTTACCCTTGAAAGTGACTCCAACATCTGACTTGTTTTTCAACTGAGCACCAAAAAGCTAATGACAAAGAAGATAGTGTGAAAACCTACAGATGCCACTGGCAGGTATGCAATGGAGAGACTTTGGCAAATCTCTTGCATAAATGACAACATGAACAAACAAAATTTTTCATCTACAGTGCAAATTTGCTGTAATTATTCCAATATTTCTTCAATATTTTTCTTCATCTTAGTCATTAACAAGAAACAATTTTTGACAGCTAATGGAGAAACATTTAAAGGATACAAACAGACCTTAACTGTTGGAAATGATTGAATTTCATAGGATCTACATGTATCCAAGTTTTTATCCTCAGCACAGTCAATAACACCAGCTTTGACAACTTGATCCCATGCTAGATTTTAAAAATCAAAAATTCATTTATTAAAGACACAGGCAATACATAGAAGAGTGATTTGACCATAAAACAAGGGTAGTGAAATGAAATTTAGTCTGCCTCCTCTCCTTGTTCCTCAAACATTCATGCACAAAATCTTTGCTTGGATTCTTTGATCATACAGAGCTAAGCAAATATCAAAAATGTGCTCTAAATCTTTAAAATTCTGACTTATGCTAAACAAGAAGGAATATACATAATTTCGCACAGTTCAGAATATGCATGATTAAAATGAGTTTGTTGATGTGCATTTGGATGTCACATAACAACTACCATTTAATGAAATTTTAAGAAAAATTACCATTGAAAGCAGTAAAAGACAGGCAATTACAAAAGCAAAGATACTCAATATGTTTGGATGTGAAGCTTGGTATGTAGGACGCTCTACTTAAAGATTAGAGGAAAGAATTCACCAGGATGTTCCAATGAGCATAAGGACGAAAATTTCAGCAAAAAAGAGCAGCATGATATCAAAAGATGCAATGCCCATATGATCCTTTAGAAAATCCAGATTGCGCTAATACATAAAATGATGGCACTTTTTGCATAATTGGGCAAGCTAGGAAGTCCTTACATCTAGGTCTACATTTCTATGAAAAACTGCATTCTTTCAAGACAGAAAGGGTTCTTTTCTTCCTTTAGGCTCCTTTAAAATACAACTGTGAAGTTGCTGTGATTGGTCAATTGCAACCAACCACATGCTCTTCTTATCACTCTCTAGTGTTTACGACCACAACTGGCTATTTATTTTGTGAGATTTGGTCATTTTCCAATCTTGCATACCCTGAGAAGTGTCGGATGAAAAAGTACTTTAAGTATTCAAAAACAGGCTCTGTTATTTCTTGCTATTGTGAATTTCTGTACCATGAAGCATTTGTTTATAAACATGTAAACATAAATGGACATGATGTTTGAAACAAAAGAACAATAAGAAGCGAAATCAGATGAAAAACCATATGTGCATAATGAATTTCATCATGAATCTGGATTGAAAAGAACAGAGCTATGGATCCTGAACAAATCCGGCAATATCAAAAAAAGGAACAAGCATAACAACCCAGCAACATGTGTAACTGGTACTCAAGTGTTACTCTTTGCATAGTAAAAAACATGTGTCCCAGGCATATAAACCCAATTCCCTAGGGTTCATGTGGACAAGCACATGCACTATCAAGAGGCAGTCAATCATGTCCTTGCCTCCTATTTCAGGAGGTCCTGTAAATATGCCAGATGGGTGGGGGAATTTGTGGGCAGACACTTTTAGGGGATATGGGGAATACTCTCCTAGAGATTTTTGAAGCTGATAGCTGCTTGAATTGCTTGAGTGGCTATTTTTGTTACTAAATTAGCTATGGAGGCTAAACTGTTCTGGTGGTAGTGTTAGAGATGGGTCAGAGGGGGCAAAAAAACCCTTGTAGAGCTAAACTGCTATTTGGTTTCAAAATCAGTGACACATTTACCCATGGGCCTACCCAACTCGGAGCCCCCTAAAATTTTCAACTTCAGGGGGCACCGAGCAAAGTCTTGAAACCTACATGAAGTGCTGTTGATGAATTGAGTAATGTGACAAAAACTTTTTTTCTACTATAAGGGGTCCCAATCAGATTTGGCCGGCTAATATGACAAACACGACCTACTGCCTGCCAACTTCTACTATCGAATTTAATCTTTATTGAATCATTCAGAATCATAGAGAATCATTTAAACAAACAATCGAAAAGGGCAGATTTTATGTGCAAATATATCCTAGTAAAGCAAAATTATTTTGATTCCTGAACGAAGACGGCAATTGTTAAAATTGCGAATTCTATTGCAATAAAAGTGGTAATTTTCTGGCAGCTAGAACGTTCAGAAGTTTTCGGCGGTGATTATCGCCGCAATCGTTTGAGGATACATACACTGAATCTGTCGGGAAAACCTTCTCCAAGTTGGAGCAAATGCATGACAATGGCCGCACCAACTTGAATAAAACTCGACGATCCAGACATATTTACTGTTGTATATCAATTTTTTTATTGTTGAGTTGTCAAATATTTCCATTGGATCGTCTTTTGAATAAAGGCTCCCACCAATTCCATGGAAACAGAAACAACCGAGGAAGAATGCTACGGAGAAGATCGTAATGTCGGCCGCCATATTTGTTGCTGGTGAAAGTATAACCAGCCCCAGGCCACTTGAACTCTAAAGTCGACGTAGAACGAAAATAAACATGACACCAGTCGGCTTGAATAAGAATCATTGAGCAACCAAACCATGATTACACATACAGCATGCACTTTTGATTTTACTGGCATGAGTATAGGCAGTAAACGGGAGGCAAACTGTGAAGAAGCAAGACGTACCAAGTTTTAGGCGCCTAATGGAGTTCTAAAGGGATGACGTCTTAAAAAATTATTATAGGAATTCTTTAATTTGGATACTCTAACCTGAAAGATCATCATGAAAGGCACAATAAGTCAATTTTGTTACAAATTTTACAGATATATCGCCACATCTGCATTGGTCCTTTCCACATCAAACCTCTGTATTTTGGTCTCTGTTCATAACTTTACGTACAAAACCAAAGCAACAGTGATTCCTTAGCAAACTTGAAATATTTCACACGGTTTGAAGACAAATTTTAACGCTGTAATATGGCAACGTGCACAGCAGGCTTAACGCTAGCCAAGGTCTTTGTCAATTGGGGGCTAGTCAGTGTTCGAAGGTGGTTTAGATTAGAACTACGTCTAGCAACTTCATGTGTATATATCGACTCTTCTTCTGCCTCCGCAATGAACACAACGCGGCATCATCTACCTTGACGTCATGTAACGAAATGTAACCTGATGTTTCTCTAAATTGAGACTGAACATAAACAAAGGAATTTAGTAAGTCGTTTCTTATCAATACCTCATTCCCTTAAACTCTTAGACCTAATATGTGGAATTCCTTGATACATAGTGGGTCTGGTACCCAGGGTAACTCCCTTACAACTTCCGTTACGACAACGACAACAATCTAGATGAATCTGCACAATATTTTTTCATACCTGTTAAAAAGGATGCCAAGAAGAGCTCTCTTAGAGAAAAGCAATCCCAAGAAATACGAGACGTTGTGAAAAAATTTGCAGAGAAAGATCCAATGAATGATTTTTTGACATTTATGAAAGAACCAGAAGAAAGAGACAGGAAACATGAACTTACTGTCATCAGTGTAATCATGAATCAAAATAATTATAACCAGACAGCATACATGAACCACAGGCCAGTGACGTAGCGTCAAGGGAAGCTAGTAATGCGCCGCATGCCCTGCAAAATCTGAGCAAAATATTTTTAAAAACGCCTTTTTGAAAAGGAAAACAGTTTTTATTGCATAAACAGTTGCTGTGACGATTAATTGAAATTTGCACTGTTTTACCCTTGATCCAACCATCGGAGTTCAATGGATCCACCTTAGCTTTTACCTTGAAAGAAATTTACTAATCTTCTTATCAATTGCTAGAAAAAGCGGAACTATTTTTCGCATACTTAAAAGTACTTTTTTCGTCCGACACTCCTCAACGTCGGACGAATATGCAAACGTCGGAAGATAACCAAAAACTGACCGAATAAATAGCCAGATGCGGATCGAAAACACTATAGGGTGATAAGCAGAGCGCGTGATTGGTTATAATTGACCAATCTGCGTTACTTAACACCTCACTTTAGAAGAGCCCAAGGAAAAGACGAACTCTTTCTGTCTACAAAGAATGGGATTTTCCATTGAAATATAGACAGACTCCAAAACACCTAGGTGAAAGGACGACCTAGCTTGCCTATGTTTTGGCGCAATCTGGATTCTCTAAAAGATGTTGTCCTATAGCCGAATCGCAATTAATTTGGACATTGCGTCTTTTACAATTTCGACGCGGCTGCTCTCTTTCTGCAGACGTTTTGGTCCTTATGCTCGTGGGAACATGCTGCTTTATTCTATCCTCCAATCTTTGAGTAGTGCGTCCTACATACCGAGCTTCACATCGGCAACAAAATTCATAAACGACTAAACTTTTTTTGTGGGCAGGAACGCAATCCTTTTGGGTGGAGGGAAACATGTTCTTAGCACTGTAGACCACACGAGGATTCACAGCTGAATAGCAGAAATTGATGGCCTTTTTGATCTGATTTTCAAATTTTAGCGAAACATCACCAATCCAGGGTAATTTGAGATAAACAGGGCACTTTTCAGGTCCAAAATTCTTGTCAGAGATGAAACTGGAAATTTTTTTTATTGAAACACTTCGAGATGATATCGTCGGGGTAGCCATTTCCAATAAGGATACGTTTTATTGTATCAAGTTCGGAAGTGAGCTTAGTTTTGGAGCAAATCATGAGCGCCCTGTGAACTAAGGTTTTGATGAGACCAATTTTCCTTTCTTTAGGGCTAAAGGAATTCCAGCGAATATATTGACCAGTAAATGTTGGTTTCCTATAGACACTGGTGAAAAAGGAATCGCCCTCCTTTTGAACCGAAACATTCAGAAAATTCAAGGAGTTGTTTTGCTCCTTCTCTATAGTGAATTTTATCCTTGTCGACCTTGGTGACTTTAGTATGCATAAGGAACATTTTCAAGCCATCAAAAGTCTACGGGCCAACAAACAGATCCTAATCACAAAACCTGACAAAGGATCTGGGGTCGTCATTTTGAATAAAACAGATTATGTCAGTAAAATGGGAGACATTCTTTTTGACAAAACCAAGTTTATTAAGTTGGGTGATGCCTCTCAGCACGACAATACGGCTAAGATCGAGCAGAAACTACAAAAACGGCTCTTAGAATTAGTCAACCAATAGTTCTTGGCTCGTACAGTTTATGATAGGATCAGACCCACAGGATCACAACGTCCGCGCATGTATGGCTTACCAAAAACTCACAAAGAAAAAGTCCCGCTTCGACCTATTTTGTCTATGATTGGATCCTCACAACATGAGTTAGCTAAGTGGCTATCCGAAATTTTGGACCCGGTCTTAAAAATGTTTTCCTCGCGTTGCATCAAAGACTCCTTTACATTTGCCAACTTTGTCCAAAACTTAGAGCTTGAGCCTGCCAAAACATTCATGTGCTCCTTCGACATCAGCAGTTTGTTTACAAACGTGCCCCTTGACGAGACCATAGGGATTTGCGCTGATGCTTTGTACCGTGGCGATCTTGATTGCCCACCGTTTCCAGAGGAAGTTTCCAAAACTGGAGAAAAGCGCCAATTTACAATTTCCATTTCAAAAATTTTCTTAATTCTGTAAATAGTAATTCATCCATTAAAAATTGCAATTTGCATAGCCAGGTTGCTTTCCAGCAATCTAAAGGGCGTGGTCGGACAAAAATTCTCCCGGAGCCCAGTGCAGTTTGCTTTATTCACAGCCACCCCCCTCCCCCCTCCCCCCCCCCCCAATATCAATTTCGTTCCGACGGGCCTGTAAGACAATGGAATAGAAGTTCTTGAAGTTGTGATTCTTTTCGAGAACTTTAGCCCCCAGGTGGGCACTTAATGGCAATATGGCATCCATCAACAGCAGCCCAACTACAGGGAAATTGCCAAAGCTCTTCCATATCCAGTATTTTGGTCTGAAACTCATCTTCAGTTTTTGGCATATTGTTGGATATGAATTTCTGCCAAAGGCAAGAAACAATTGCCTGATTCACCTCATTGACAATCATGGTTACTGTAGAGCGTGCTAGTCCTACCATTTCTGCTATACTGTAGAGATAGTCCCCTCTACCAAGACGATAAAGACAAATAGCTAGACGAACTTCAGGAGAGATGGGGTCTTCAGTAAGCGTTTGTTTTTCAAGATGTGGTCTTATTCTGGCCAGTATTAGATCAAATGTTGATCTTGAAACTCGTAGTGTTCGCTTAAAACGTTTGTTATCGTAGGCGAACCAGACTTTCTCCCACCAACCTGTATTTCTAGGCAACCTTCTGCATGACCGTATTCGTGTTCTCGACGGCTCGTTATCCACAACTGAAAACATAGCTGCCAACAGAAGAGACTTAAGACTTAGTAGCCTTTGTTGGGGCCCAGAACCTGTTTGGCAGGTTTGCATGAAATCGTTCGTGCCGATCGTCACGGCAGCACGTAGTGTATATTGACAGCATTTAATCAGATAATTTGATGGTAATTAGTAGTGGGAGTCGCTACGGAAATGCTTGTTGCGTATCCTAAATATATAAATATAGCCACTCGTAGTAGACACGGAAGCTAGTAGACGAAACCTAGTATACACGCAAGTGAGTGTAACGGAGGCAAAAAAATGGAATGATCATACAGAGTTAAACGTAGTCGGTGATTTTTCTCTGCGTCTCCTTCTTTTGACCTCATTCGTCGTTGAACATTTGGATAGGGGCACCGCTAGAAATAGCGGTCCCAACAGCCTTTGCCGCAGAATAATAGCCATTCCTTTGATCAATAATCTTCGACGCTTTTGACGCTTGGAAATTATATGTTTTAATACACTACACTACCGTTCAAAAAGTCTTGGGACGCTTCGAAGTTTCGAAAGACGCTTATGGTAAAAGCTTTAAAAAAAGCATGCATTTGATCCTCTTTTTTTAAGTACGACAACCGGATATTTCCATGAAACTTTCATAACACATTGTTCATGTTTCGAAGTATTTCAATTTCGCATATTATTCGAAAAAGATTAACCGTAAAATTTTTCTAGGCCAGAAACATGAACATGGAGGTTATCAAACGTCGTGAAATATCATATGAGAAGCCTCTGGAAATTATCTTTTATAAAAATAATGGTAAAAGCTACCAAGAAACTGCATCAATTATGGGCTGCTCGAAGAATGCAGCTTTCGCTGTATGCAAAAGGTTCTTTATATTTAGAACCGTGAAAGATTTGCCAAGGGTTGGTAGACCTAAGAAGTTCCAGACGCCAAGCGTGAAAGGTCTTTATTGAGAGATCAAAAAACAGGATACATCTCGATTAATTTGCTCGAAGGTCAAAGCGCAGAGGTTTCAAATTCTTATAATTAATTGTAATGAATAAAGAGAGCTGAAATTTTGCAACTTGTTGATGCTTTTACTGCGCTATTTAGGCCATTTTAAAGGGTAATAGGAGTGTTTCAAAAGATATACATTTTTTGATCGCCTTAAATTGTTTTCATTCGCCAGAAGATTCGAAACTTGGAATCGTCTCAAGACTTTTTGAACGGTAGTGTAGTAATAATCTCGCTGTACGAGTTGTGGCCATTTTAAAAAAATTGGTTTTCCAGAGGTCACTTGGTTGCCTGGATACCACTTGACGCAAGGCAACTTGACCGCCGTGCCAAGGTCGCGCTTCTGGTAAACTTTTGAACAAAAACAATACCTTTTTCATAAAGAAAGTAGCTTTAAACCAGTTACTTTAAACATTCAATGCAAAAACAGGAGTCCTATGAATTATATGAATTATAAAAAAATGAATTATATTGCTCAAATGTTAAATAACTAAATATTGGTCAGTCAAATCAGATAAAAATAAATTGGCTTTACATCAAGTTATCAATCCATCTACGAAAATCGTAGATAGTTGATACCTTTTTAAAGTAAGTCTGATGTCAGAGTCTAAAAAAAGAATGGAGAAATGTATGTTCATATTAACAGAAATAATGCATAGATGCAGAAATAAAAGCAAAGTGCTTGTGTGGATGAAGTGTAGCCAAGGCAATGAAGTGAGTTTACGGAGAAATGTATGTTCATATTAACAGAAAAAATGCATAGATGCAGACATAAAAGCATAGCGCTTGTGTAGATGAAGTGTAACCAAGGCAATGAAGTGAGTTTATTTTGTCGTGATCACAAAAAATAATTTGTCAACATGTCTTGAATGAATACACGCTTCTTTTTATAAGGAACCTACCACAAGGCCTAGTTCCAAAAGTTCCTTATTCGTAGATCTCAAGTCATCAGATTTTAGTACCAAAAGTTTCTTAAGAGTTCCTTAATTTCTGCACATCAATAAGCCTTAACACTTAATAGAGAGAGGGGCGAGATAGACTATGCGGAAACTACTCGATAAAGCACTTGATACACGAATAGCAAACAATCTATGCGAGTATTGGCTGCAAATGAATGGAACGGGCTTTTTAGCTCTTGATGCCTGCAGATAAAAAAAGGTTTTCAAATCGAAAAGTTCCTTAGGGATTTCGTTTTTAGTAGTATAAGTTCTTTATGTATTTCAGCCTTCTACATGTAGGTTCCTTATAAAGTGGTTCCTTATAAAAAAAAGCGTGTAGTAACATAATATTTCAAAAATCATCTCGTAAGTTTAAAATGGACATGAAGTCTAATAACGAGTACTGCCTGTTCCCATAATGTTTTTGTGTATACACGCCTGTCTAAACATCTAGCCATTCTTTTAATGTGTTTGCCATCTTGAAAAGGGTGCTCAAGATTCATTCCTCACTAGCACCCATTTCTATGACAACCTCAAATTGGATGATGAACATGCAAAACCCAAAAACATGGACGGGGGTTACGTTAATGATGCCACGAATTCTAAAAGCTGCAGGAAAAGAAATTCAGAGTCATTAAGCTTGCTTTTAGTGTAGCGCATATAATGGCTACTTGAACCAACTTTTTTTTAGTTACTTTATTAAGCTCAGATTTTGGGTTACAAATATTTATTCTGCGCGAAATTCCGGGTGAAACAGAATAATATTCAGGGTGAAAATTACGTCTGAAAAATAAATGAGAATCAGCGCGCTTGATTTCACTTTGCAGCCATTATGGATCGCAACGGTTTCTTCTCAAGGTCACAATTTCCCCTCCCCCAGAATTCCTCGAGGTCCACTGTCTTCGGAGGCACCTGCAGTTCTTGTGCGGCCTTACAAAACTCACACATGCAGTGGTGATACTTGAGCTTGTATTTATATCTCCATTGGTGATACTCGTTGTATGCAGTGTCGTTCTTGTCCAAGTAATCTAGGTAGCTGGCCAACTTTTGGACACTTTTGAACTTCTGCACGTCAATAAATGAACCAGGAATAGCAAGCTTCTTGTTGTAATAGTCCCCGTATCCAAATACGACTGGAACCAAACCGGCCTCTAAGCCGTTCAGCCAATACTTTTCTGTGATGTAATCTTTACAAAAACTGTTTTCTGCAGCAAGAAAGAACTTGTATCGTTGCATAATCTGTTTGCATTTGTCTCCTTTTCTAGGACACTCTGGCATTTGCGGCTTGAAATGTCTAGAACAGCCACCATAAACATCCAGCTTGGCATGATTCCTTAATTTATTCACAAACTGAACCCGATCATTATCGCAATGAGAGTTCATCCAAGTTATCAACTTGCTTTTACCTAACAAGATGATAGATATCGTTAAAACATGAACACGGGGTGTTCAAAAATTTAGCTTCAAAATTATTTAATGCTGGCCAGAAATTCAAATTAGGCACCACAAAATATTTCCAAATGAGGGAAAGTCATCTCCATTAGATAGAAGTCAGAAGCTGCAAAAACGGGAACTTTGGGGGTCTTATCTCTCTCCCACATTTTGCAAAGCGATTTTTTCATTTTTGTTTCCAGCAATCCGTAACTTATGTTGAAACAATTTTCGCAAGTAGTCGATTAATTTAATAATACCATGCCGCATTCACAACGATTTGGAGAGGGGAAGGGGTGTAAACGGGTAAATTTACCGACCATAATTCAACTTTTGCTATTTCAACCTGTCTGATTTTTAACTGTTTTATCAATATGATCTTGTCAATTACGAGGAAATAAATCCTTCCACGTACTATCCTCTACCGCGTACTATTCCCCCGGTAGAAACGCCCCTGAGAAATCGCATGGGGAAAACCCAGCATACTCATAAAAGTGTGACAAATGACAATAAACTGAAATTTGTAAATGACACCAATTATCCTTACAAAAATTTAATTCGAGTAACGATAAGCAGTAAGGCCAATAAAATCTTTGTGTATGATAGTAACGTAAAAGCAAGCAGCGAAAATCCTGTCTTCGAATGTTCTTTGTTGGAAGTTTTTACACTGGAATCATAAAGTCCAGCCCTTGGTGATAGAATATTAGAATGTTTTGAGAGAAACGGGGTCGTTACACTGCAAAGGAGTAAGATGCTCTTAACTATGGCTTGAAAACTTTAAATAAAAATATAGATATAGAAGATGAAAACGGGTATAGAAATTGTAAAGTAGCCTCGCAACGTAACTCGAGCAAATGTTTTCAACTGAAGAATTGAGTGGCGAACAAAGGGCTAGCAGAAAAACCCGAAAGCGCAATTATTTCTTAAAGCCCGCAAATATTTGTGAGTGATCCAAACTTGTATGTTTTTTGGTTGTGTCACTAGAACCGTCCACAATTTCGGAAGCACATTTTGATTATATGTTATTTCTGCGATATGTTTTGGCATTGTAGGAAGTTCGGTGATTTCCAAAATATATACTAAGGAATAAACAAAACAGTTAGGTGCAATTAGTTTCTGGTAGGTTGAGCATTAATGATTACAAGAACATGTTTAAAATAAATCTTGATGTCTTATCTACTAATAGTGAAATGAGAGAGTTTTCTCCAATCAGGTTTTAGAATCACACGATGGAGCTAAATGAATAGAAAGTATTATCATTCTTTGTCTCCAAACATTGCAATACGTGATTGCTTACAAAACATTCTTCCGAGAAAATTTCTTAATCTGAATTTTTCTAAAGCCATTTATCGTCGTCTACTCCTCACAAATCGACATACCTGCTAATTCTTTTCAGGCCATTGAGAAAGATAATGTTCAAAACAGCCCTCACCTGCTGCAAAATTTTCACCAGGCTTAGGCCTTTCGTCTTCGTTTTCCAACGAAACATAGTGATGGTATGTTACAAGTATGTCAGAATCAGATCGATACGAAGCCGTCCAGTTGAAAATACCGCTCAAGTCTTTAGCATTGAAGTAAGAAAAGAGCGGACTTTCGTGCATGTAAAACAGCCAAGCCTGACTTGGAGGGCGTTGAGTTCTTGAGACTTCCTTCAGGTGATTCAGATTTGGAATGTCTCGACCATAAAAGACAACAAGGTCACTGCTTCCAAGCTCGCTCTTATTATAAGTCACTGTGCAATCGTAAACAGGACACCTACGCCCATCAACGTTCGTAAAGTTGTACGTGTAAGGAATATACCACCACGGCACTTGACCAAAAAGTCCAGTGTATATCAAAATCTTCTTCTTCGATCGCTGCGGATGCAACGTTGCAGGCGTCGTCAGATGTGAGTTCTTGTCGCCATTGCTTGCAAGAAAGTCGAGCCAAACTACCTGTGGTTGATTGAAAAGCTTCCTTTCACTGAATACTACCAAGTTCATAATCAAAAAACCTATAACCAATAATATAAAGAGAGTGATAAGCCATTTCAATTTAAGTTTCATGTTCCGGCCGGGCCAATATGCTGTAAACAATAAGGCAACAGACTAAAAACTTGTCATTTAAATCATTTAGAATACGACAATGCGAAGCCGGGGGGACGCACGGCAACAATCCGCAACAAAAGTGAGATGTATTGCATAAAGTTTTGAGCACAGTCGCATTTTTTGACTTTTCAAACTTTTATACTCAATCGCTTGTCTGAAGCTTTTCCCAAACCCAGTGTCGTTTGTCGACGTTGCCAAAATCTGGCGATACTCTTCAGTCTGAACAGTAAATAATTCTTATTACACGCTTTTTTATAAGGAACCACTTTATAAGGAACCTACATGTAGAAGGCCGAATTACATAAAGAACTTATACAACTAAAAACGAAATCCCTAAGGAACTTTTCGATTTGAAAACTTTTTATATCTGCAGTCATCAAGAGCTAAAAAGCCCGTTCCATTCATTTGCAGCCAATACTCGCATATATTGTTTGCTATTCGTGTATCAAGTGCTTTATCGAGTAGTTTCCGCATAGTCTATCTCGCCCCTCTCTCTATTAAGTGTTAAGGCTTATTGATGTGCAGAAATTAAGGAACTTTTGGTACTAAAATCTGAGGACTTGAGGTCTACGAATAAGGAACTTTTGAAACTAGGCCTTGTGGTTGGTTCCGTCGGAGGTGCCAATGTAACAAATAGGTTCTCTGCCACATAAATTTATGGAGACCTCATTTTTCAACACGTGAAACGACGACTAAGTTTTTTCTTTACAAATCACCGCAACGCACATTTAGTGCCCCTGGGAACATTCACATGCAATACAACAACAAAACAAAACAAATGCACAATTATCACGCTTGAACACCACTGAACAAACAATGATAAGCATACTACATCAGCCGCTTTACACAACAACATTACTGAGGTGAATCCCACCCCATGCATTCTTTGATTCTTTATCACGTAATGAGAGAAAAACTCAATAAACAGGCTGGGTAAACCGTAAGATTATCAATCGATAAAACCGTGCATTCTTTCCTACATCAACTCAACAACCAACTACGATCAACAACAAAACCAATTGATTAACAACTTTGGATTAAGTAAATTACACCTAAACAACCAATCAGAAATAAGAATAAGGTTAATGGGATTAGTCATATGGCAATTAGCTCAACACGTTTACACATTACCTCAGCAACGATTGTGTTGGCTGCGAAAACTAAAGAAACAGAACTGTAATTAAAGACACATAAACAATACCTTATATATTCACAAAATTTCTAAAGAAAACGTGTGGGAAAATGCTGCGCAGTGGAAGGTTCTCCGACAATTACACCAAATACGCAGTCATAATAACAACACTTTAAGCACATGAAACATAATGTAACAATGTTAGAGCTCTACACTCTCAGCTATGCTTGTTGCCAGCCGTGTTTAAGGATGCTTTAGGCAACATTTCCTTTTTCGACGATTTTTTGAACGAGCTGAAAGAGCTACCAAATTGAGAGCGTCAACTAATTTGTCACGTAGTCACTACTTCAAAGTTACTGCACGTAAATCCGGCCAAAAGTGCTTCAGGAGAGAGATCTTTTTCAATTGCAAGGCGTCTGAAGACTTGGCTAAGATCGAAAATGACACAGGAGAGATTCAACAGTAAGGCCATTATCCACTCTCATACATTCAAGACTGATACATTGAACTTGCTCGACATTGGAAACCAATTTTATAACAATGAAAACAGGCCCCCTAAATTTCTGAAAATTTGCCAGAGAGGACATTCTGTAGATTTACAAAAAGATATTTTGAAAAATGTGTGTTCTAGTAAACATCGTTTAGCTAGCAGTTCTGCTGTTTTAAAGTTAAATTTCATTGTAGCACTTGCTGAAATTATGAAAAAAAGAAGGGGTATGGGGAATGCTCCCCAGGAACTTTTGAAAATGATGGCTGCTCTGGTGGCTGTTTTGGTTGCTAAAATAGCTATGTTGGGAAAACTGCTCTGGTGGCAGTGGCTTAAATAGAGGGGTCAGAGGGGGCAAAAAAGCCCTGTCGGAAAACCTCTGGTCTTGTCGGAAATTTCATATGTTTATCTAATTGCTATGTTTTGTAGGAACGAATTAAAGCTAAATAAACATAAGAATATCTCAATATGTCAAAATATTTATGAAAAAATATAATTGCTTGTTTGATTTTTGTCGGAAAATCTTAAGGCTTCTCACCTCTCCTGTGAATTTTCCTATCAACGCCACTGTCTCTTGGCTATTAATATAATTTCTGTTTGCTGTTTAATATAATTTGAGCATAATTGATATCTTAACACTAAAATGCAGAAAATCGTCTAATTCGATCACAACAGACACACTGTTTCAAATAGATGTGCATGCCATAGTGTAAATCTGTATTCAGGGAGAACACAGACACACACAGGAGCGGATTCAGGGAGAAAAAATGACTACAGCAAAGGAAGGGAAAATTTTTAGAGCCACGCCCTTCAGGCTGTCTAAAATGAAGGCAACATCCCTTTATAATAAAATCCAACAAAGGATTTGATCCCTGGAGGAATGCGTCACATTCACAGAACGGAAACAAAGGAAATCGCAAGGGCCATTGTTGACATTTTCAAAGGGAGATTGAACGCGACAGAATTTTGGAATAGGCTATTGACGTAAAGCCTGGCGCACACTAGAGCTTTCTGCTGGGCAAAAAATTATTCGTGACTGCGTGCTAAGCAGGAAGCACTAGTGTGCGGTGGACTTTAATAAGCATTTCGTCACTTGTGACTCTTCTCAAAAATATTCAACATGTTGAATAATTTTCGCCACGAGTGACGTTCTTCTCTGTGTGTGCGCTGAACCAGAAGCAGCAAGCTTGCAATAACGCAACAAAACGCATGCGTATTCTGGGAAAGAACTAAAACAAACAGGACGACCAATTGTCCGAAACATAAGATGTAGTGTGCGCCAGGCTTAAGCGGTCGCGAATACAATTCCATAGGTCAGTCTATCTGTTTATTGGACAGTTAAACATTAATTACAAAAACAGCTTTGTCAGAAATAGACATACATATAACAGGAATAGATATGTCATCAACCTTTGATACAATAAAAGCTGCTATTGGACATTTTGAAAGATATAATATATGAAGGTGAGATGAGATTAGCGAGGTTATTACTCAGTGACACCAACATATCCATTAAAATAAAGAGGGCAACAGATGAAATGCCATTCTTAGCAAATGTGGGTACGCCCCAAGGATATAGTCTCAGTCCAGTTCCAATTCCAGTTCAGTTCCGATTCCCAGTCCTCCAGGGAAACCCCCATTCTTCGTTGAAGCGTCGACGTCGCCCCGAGGTCGAGTCTTAATCAAAAAGCATGGATTTCGAAAACTGCTGACTGTTCTGAGCTCATCATAACTAAACTGAACGATTTGCTTATAGGCGCAACAAAAAATTGACGCAGTATTACACAACGAACAGTAACGGAACGGGTGAGCGCAATATAATTAGAGTAACGAAGCGCACGGCGGAGAAAACGTAAATTTACGAATATAAATACGATAATGGCTACGTGACTATTGCGACAGAAATAATGTGAGGTGTCAGTAACACTGTTACTTACCGTAAATACTCGAATTGGCCCCCTTCGAAAAAGCCCCCCCCCCTCGAATAAGCCCCCACCCTAGAACTAAAAAGTTTCAATAAGCCCCCCCTCGAAAAAGCCCCCCCCGGTTTGTTGATTTTTTACTCCTGAGGTTGCCTTTGGCATTTTAGTGAATTAACACAAAAATTTATATATTTTTTAATAATTTAATCAAATGTTACTTTATACTTAGGTTATTTTTTATATTATGAAAAGAAAGAAATTTCAAAAATTATATTTTTATGTGGCATGTTTCAAGAAATTTTATAAGCCCCCCCTCGAATAAGCCCTCCCCCCTCGAATAAGCCCCCATCCATAAAATATCAAAAATAACTAATTCGAGGATCTACGGTATAGTAATACAAGTGAGAATGTGGTTGTTGAGACGAAGGACACTGCAACTTCTTTTTGTGTTCTTGAATTGCTTCACTGGGCCTGAATCAAAACTACTCTTGTAAAACAAAGCTATTCAATGACCCACTGCCTGCCCTTGAACCAGAGAAATTCAACAAACAATGCTGCCAAGAAATTCAACAAACAATGCTGCCAAGAAATTCAACAAACAATGCTGCCAAGAAATTCAACAAACAATGCTGCCAAGAAATTCAACAAATTTTTCTGTCAGCAAACATTGCTACCAAGCCACTTGTCACGTGATTCTCAATAATAATACGTTGGCTCTTAGTACATTGACCTTTGACACGTTGGGCCTTCGTAGATATTTTCTAGTATGGTTAAACTTTAGTAAAACATCTCTCCTCACAAAAAGACCACAATCTACTCTTCTGAAAGATCATACCTGTTGAAGCAATATGAAATTTATTATCAGGACAGAAAAACATTAGTCAAACAGCCCATCACCATGTGCGCAATTTCGCTTTGCCTTTGGCACCTGCCGCCCTTTTTGGTGACAACCCCCAATTGAAGACTTGCGTGGCTTTTTAAGCAGAACCCTCGGCAAAAACACGAATTCTACAAGCGTGAAGTATCTGCTGCCCAACAAAATGTTCATGCCTTTAAGGAGAATTTCTTTTAGAGGAGCACATAGAAATAGCAGCTATAAAATACAAAATGATAACTCAAACAAGTGAAATGAGAGAAAAGATAGTCTAGCTACTTTGTTAAGCTAAAATTACTCGTTATAGGTATGTTAGTATAACACTAAAGGTGAAAGATTCGTCTAGAAGATAAATGAGAATCAGCGCGCTTGATTTCACTTTGCAGCCATTATGGATCGCAACGGTTTCTTCTCAAGGTCACAATTTCCCCTCCCCCAGAATTCCTCGAGGTCCACTGTCTTCGGAGGCACCTGCAGTTCTTGTGCGGCCTTACAAAACTCACACATGCAGTGGTGATACTTGAGCTTGTATTTATATCTCCATTGGTGATACTCGTTGTATGCAGTGTCGTTCTTGTCCAAGTAATCTAGGTAGCTGGCCAACTTTTGGACACTTTTGAACTTCTGCACGTCAATAAATGAACCAGGAATAGCAAGCTTCTTGTTGTAATAGTCCCCGTATCCAAATACGACTGGAACCAAACCGGCCTCTAAGCCGTTCAGCCAATACTTTTCTGTGATGTAATCTTTACAAAAACTGTTTTCTGCAGCAAGAAAGAACTTGTATCGTTGCATAATCTGTTTGCATTTGTCTCCTTTTCTAGGACACTCTGGCATTTGCGGCGTAAAGAGACTGGAACAGCCACCATAAACATCCAGTTTGATGTATTTCTTTAGCTTGCTTATAAACTGTATCCGATCGTTATCGCAATGAGAATTCAACCAAGTTATCAACTTGCTTTTACCTAGCAAAAAAAGTGAGCTTGTTAAAACGTGTGCTCGAAATGTTTCAATGCTGACAGGAGGTCTTCAAAGATTCAAATTAAGCTTTGAAGTAATATTGTTTTCCCTTTTCATCTCATTATGATCAAAATTGGTCCGTTAAGTAATTGTTATAGAGTGACATTGACACCCTATGTCTGCTGAAGACTTAAGTATATGTAACATTAGTAGTTAGTTGTAATTTGGGTATCGACTCAAGCATGCCTTTTATTTAGTTATCTTTATGACTTAGAAAATGGAATAGTGATAACCGTCCTCGTCATTAAAGGAGGTGGCTTATTATAAAAAACTTTGGGATTTGAAATATCAACCCATGTTTCTTACTTCTTGTTTCAATTAGCAGACTTCTAAACTTAAAGACAGAGAAGTGCTTTGGCAAAAATGACTGGACATGATCGTTTCTAATGCTTACAAACATTGGGTAATCTGACACAACGTTAAATGTCATTTGCTTAACAAATTCTTTGGTCATAGTCTGTTTAAAGATATCTTACAGTTTCAGCAAGGATCATGTGACATACGAGTCTAAACCAGCACATGTGTCCAAGACATTTTCCAGTCACTCGATGCATGCTTGACAACAATCCATGGTTGATTTTACCAATCATGGAGTATATTCACCTTTCACCCCACAATGCAATGTCCGCCTATCGAAGCACGTCCTTACTCCACTTGCATTACAATACCAAGCCATGGCATTAAGCTTGTTTTACAAAAAGAGAAACGAAGATCCATTTAGGGACAAAACTTAATCACTACAGCAATTTGAGTTAAGAAATGAAATGGTCAGGCATCTCTCAATACGAGGTTTAGGCATAGCAAGCGGCTCAGCATGTTTTGCCATCTATAGTGCATTAGCCCTCTATGCTACCTGTAAGGCCTTCAGGCGGTTTTAGTGAGGCCTCTTCACTGCCTTTTTATTTTGTTTCGAAACCAGATTTCCTAACTTCTCAAGAAATTCTAAAATGATGATTTTCTTCTACTGCTTCACTCTTTCCTAAATTCGTAAAAAGGAAGCTGCAAAGCTCTTGCTACACGTTTCGCGCATCGGATGAGGACGCTGCGATACAGAACAATATTAATATGATATGAAGAGGGGTGTCAGAGGTTAGTACTGAATACGAGGCGAAATGGAGCAAGGCAAATTGCACCCCTAATAGAGGGCTTCTACAGTAAGGTTTCAATTCCTTGGCCTTAGTCATGTGACATCCACATAGTTGCCCTAGCAGTTTACAGTTCTTCTTGCAAACTTTCCTTAAATCTTCTTTCTTCCAGCCTATCGGGTGAAATTATTCGAATTTACGTTAAAACACGCCAATTTTCACACGAAGCTAAGAATATCGTAATATCACAAGATGACATAGTTTCGGGGATCAAGTGGAGACCCATTATCGTGGACTCGAGGCTTTGAATGTGGATAAGCTGACATGTGATCGTGTGGTCCGATCGCTTGATAAAAGCATGCTTGATTGCTCGCTGATGGATGATGATCTGGATGGTTGAAACATAATGCCATTAAATTCTTCTGATGAAACGTCAGCGAATTTTACCTCATCTGAAATTGATGTCAGCAAACATAATCAACAGGTTCGTAAACTAGTCCATATGAATCCATACTCCCTTGCGTAGCACTCTTTATATACAGCCCTTCTTTAGAACAGTTTTCGTACCTTTATATGGTCAAGGTCCCTTTCACACGAGAGCGGAACGGGAGAAAACGCAACGGAACTTTTTAAGTGGTGTTCACACGACACAACGAAAATGCAGTATTTTCCCTCCATCATTCGTATCTGAATGCTTTTCTCGTCCGCTCTAATTACAAATCAACGACTGCCAAATTTAAAGTATGGTAACAGTATATACGTTAGTGGGTTAACTAATCGGAAGCTTTAAATATATAGGGCGTAACACTAACTATACTTAATATTTCTCTAAGTGCATTGACCAAGTTAGAATAGTCGCGTTGCTACAATAATTAACACAATAGCATAGTTACTCCGGTACCCACGCAAAAACGACATGGTTAATTTCGGATCGCGGAATAACGCGCTCTATCGCGGGTTTCCCGAATAGTCTTTGATCCTTTTTTAAAACGCGACCGTGTTGGTACTTGTTTGATACTGTCATCAAGAGTGTTCCATATGAAACTACCTCGAAAAGACAGTGAACTGAGTCAAAAGCCATGTGCCTTGATTGTTGCCAGTTTACACAAGTTTTGTATTCTTAGGTTGTATGTTATGGGTTTCTTTTCATGAAATTCCCATACAATTGGGGGGTTCAAGTGATTCTTGGACTTGCAAATTTCTGTCATCAGTTTCTGCGGATTTTTGATATGCATGCTATTGCTACCACTTCGAGTGAGCACAAATGAAGATTCGTAGTCTTTATAGAGGAACCTAAGCGTGCGTTTATGAGTGCAGTCAATTTCTTTATTTGCACCGTTGTTGTAGAATAGCCATATCAAAGGGCAATAATTGAAGTCCGACAAAATTACCGTATTTTAAACTGTTAATGCCTGCTCTCTAGAGATATAATTATTCAGCCTAGCAAATGCACTGACCTTTTTATTGACTTTTGAACATAATGTTTCAACGTGTTTGTTAATCGTTAATTTGCTGAAATTTTTTGTGATCAGCAACCATTCCATTGCTTTTAAACCAGTCTAGTAATTTACTGAGATCATTCTCCAAATCGGTCACTATTTCTTGTAGATCATGTCTACAAGAGTATAAATTGTTATCATCTGAAAAATTGAATATCTCAGAGTCTAGAGTAATGAGACAGAGGTCATTGATAACGATAATAAAGAGCAAGGGACATAGGACGGATCCTTGTGGGACTTCAATTTTGATTTCTTTTGCAATACTTCTATGTGAACCAATTTTTGCCCTTTGGATACGGCTATCCAGATAACTGTACATTAGGCGCAGGCTATTTACATCTAATCCATAAGCTTCCAATTTTGAAATGAGGAGTTTATGAGACAGACAGTCATATGCCTTGGATAAATCCATGAGAATAGTCCCTACTATATCTGTCGCGTCAAGACATTGCCGCAATTTTTCTATCAATCGTACCAAAGCATGTTGCGTACGAAACCCCTCCCTAAAACCACATAAAATTGTTGAGAGTTTATCACAAAAATACGAGCTGATTTGTTCTTTTAGAATTCTTTCATAGATTTTAGAAACTACAGGTAAGACACTTATAGGTCTAAAGTTTTCCTTAAAAGTTGAATCATCCTTTTTGAAAAGAGGGGTAAGATCAATTCTTTCAGTTCATTTGGAAACTTACAATCATAGATAGCAGAATTGTTGCAGTCAGTAAGGTAGGGGCAAATTATTTCCCTCGTTGCTTTAAAAAAACTAGCTGGAATATTCCCACTACTAGATTTACTATTGTCAAGCAGATCGATCTGCCTCATGACCACAGTTGGGCTTACATGAGAGAATTTAAAGATAGCACACGTTGTTTAATCACTGTTGTAAACCCTGTACTGCCTGCGTAGTAACACTTTTTAACATGCGTTTTTAGTATCATTAAAATGTTTCATGGAGAACAACGTTCTGTTTTCTGTGCTCAGCGATAACTTCCAGAACCTAGGTAAGGTTTCAAACAATCACCACTGGATGATCATATTTATCTATCGCTCTCAAAACTATTTGATCATGTTGTTCATGGACCACCTTGAAAAGTATCTTTGATTATCTGTGATGTTGGTAAAATACTCATTAAAGCACTCTGCAATTTCCTCCTCATTTGAAAGGATCTTGCAATTTTCAATCAAAGTTATCTTTTCACAGGTATGATTTCTATTTGAGAACAAAGGCTTAAAAGTCTTCAAAATTCCGTAATTCTTTTTGTACGGGTGGTTTATTATTAGCCCTGACTATCTTTGTTTTAGTAGGGGCATTTGCTTTAAGTGTTTGCATAAAGATCGACTCAAAGCTTTTGTTTTTCCTCAGCTTATCTTCAAAACGTCGTTTCTAAAAGACTGAACACTCCAAGAACAGGCTGAACACCCCAAGAACACCCCAAGAACACCCTAAGAACAAGCGATTAAGCGGCTGAACACCCTTTAAAACATATCAAAATCGGCATATCATTCGAAAAATAATTTGGTCAATCAATAAAAATTAATTTTGGGGCGGGAAAGGGCCTGATCAGTTTAATGCTGTTGGTGTTGTTAGAACCAACTGATGTTTTGCGCGTCAAAAGTGTGAACGGGGGTTTGTACGTGGGAGCAATTTCGAGTTTGATCCCGTTGTTTTGAAAATCTTTCACATCCTGTGACAATGTAAAAATACGACATGTCACTTGACTACCTATTGTCTTCCAAACAATTGTTCTTCCCATCCGCTAATTTGCCCAAATGGTCACGGTATGCTAGTGCACGCTACTAGTTTACAGAACGAGACACAGCTCCTCTCTTGACGTCTCCAGGTGGTGCATTCGCAGGCCCAATTCCTGGAAAGGTTTTTATCAGGAATTTTTGACAAATGAAACAGAAAATGCACAATGTAGGACTTGTTAGAGGGAAGCGGCAGGACCGCAGTTTGCGACTTAAAGAGGGCATTAGAGGGGCACATTTCGTACTTTTGATAACAATTGATTAAATGCTCATAAAGATATAACTGCTAATATAAAATAATATAAACGAAGTATTTTAACAATACCTTTTTAATGTCTCCAATGATTTCAAAACAACGGAAATTTGCTTGAATGCACAAAGGGAGTCAAACTCGAAATTGCTCCCGCGTACAAACCCCCGTTCACACTTTTGACGCGCAAAACATCAGTTGGTTGTAACAACACCAACAGCATTAGACTTATCAGGTCCTTTCCCGCCCCAAAATTAATTTTGATTGATTGATCAAATTATTTTTCGAATGACATGCCGATTTTGATATGTTTTAAAGGGTGTTCAGCGGCTTAATGGCTTGTTCTTAGGGTGTTCTTGGGGTGTTCTTGGGGTGTTCAGCCTGTTCTTGGAGTGTTCAGTCTTTTAGAAACGACGATCTTCAAAATGCACTTGAGACCAGTTCTTGTAGTCTCGATAGATAACCTTTCTCGGGTTAATAAAAGTTGTCTTCAAGATAGTGTAGGTCATGCGATGATGATCGCTAAATCCAGTTTCAAATGACTTTGAATGCATAAAGGAGTGCTTGCGATTTGTAATAAGTCAATGCAACGGCCTCTGAAAGACTTGAACCATGTTGGATGTTTGATCATGTTGTTGTATAAACTATGATCATTAATCAAGGACGACAAAGCTATGTTATCTGGCTCTAGATTGAAGTCTCCAAGGACCATTACATTGTCATATCTTGAATACTGATCTAACAACTTAGACATTTGTTCTACAAAATACCTAGAACTTTGTTGAGGAGGCTTATAGATGGCGAGTACCAACCATTTTTGTTTGCTGACATTGATTTCAAATGGTACCACCTGGATATCAGGTTGATAGTGTCTTATCTGCAGTTTCTAATGGTACCACATGAATTTGCTTTCTCAGGCTACGTTCACACTGCACAATTATTTGAAAGCGCCTCCAGTCGTGAGATGGATTTCGAACTTTTGACAACTAAAGTCGAAGAGTGCCCAGCTTTTTGGGATCCTAGAGATCCTAGACACTGCAACAGATATGTTACAGCGAGCAAATAATGGTCAAAGACCTGGCTACGGGCCTGTACAAGCCTCTCTTCTGGTGTTTTAGGTTTTCTGAATATTTTTGTTTTTTTTTACAAGATATGATGTGACAGCTTCCAAGAAGACATCAAAATGTACATTTCGAGAACTCGTGGATTGTCAACGAACCCTTATTTTAAACATGAAATTATACATTTATTTTAAACATGAAATTCAATGGCATTCCAATAAACAATGCTCTCTTATGCTCTTTAAGTGGCTCCGAACCAGCAAGCTCGAACTATCAATCAAACATCAACCAATCACAAATATCCATCTACCATTTCACGTGCTCGCTTCCACTGTAGATTGCACGCGATTTGCCTTGATGAATCTATTTCACGTGCACAGTTACAATGTGACTAAACTGCGCAGGCTCTGTACTGTCTATTTTTAGAAAGTGCTTGATCTATGCTTCTATTCCCTTTAACGCTTAATGTATTTTAAATAGTGCTTTCAACGCCTTTTATTTCATCGAGTTAGATGCTTTGTTAATTTGCCTTTTGTATTAGCATGGCATGGTTCGAGTCGAGTGTATGATGTGATCAGACGTAAAATCTTACGAAACTCGCCTTTTACTTTGGAGGGCTTCTTGATCAATGTTACAAAAAGAATTTCAGCAAAAGAGTACTAACACTGCGTAGCGCTTTCGAGTCTGCAAGGTGACTTCAGGTCGGTTAACCTTGCTTTGAGTCGGTTGACCTTGCTGTTTGTGGAGCACTGCCTAGAATTATTTACATTTACGCCGGACTTAAACAATGAAATGGTTAGGACCTTCTTGGCGTACCGTAAATCTTCGAATTGCCCCCCCCCTCGAATAAGCCCCCACCCTAGAACTACAAATTTTCAATAAGAACCCCCCTCCCCTCGAACAATGTAGTAGGACGCTTCCCAGATCACATGACCTATTATAATCACGTGACAATTGGTATATAATCCTCGGTATATCGTTGTTCATGATCTTATTGTAACCTCGTTCATTTGAGTGGTAAATCTTGAATGATTACCAAAATATAGAAATGTGAACAATGTGTTTTCTCAGCTCTACCATCTCAACAATGTTCTAAAAGCACCTCTCACATCTGGTGGAGCCCCCCCTCGATTTGTTGATTTTTGACTCCTGTGGTTGCCTTTAGCATTTTAGTGAATTAACCACAAAAATTCATATTTTTGTTAATGATTTAATCAAATGTTGCTTTATACTTAGATTATTTTTTAAATTATGACAAGAAAGAAATTTCAAAAATTACCTTTCTATGTGTCATGTTGCAGGTAATTTTATAAGCCCCCCCCCCCTCGAATAGGCCCCCCTCGAATAAGCCCCTCTTCTTGAATAAGCCCCCATCCAAAAATATCATAATAAATAAATAAATAAATGAGCCCCCAGTGGGCTAATTCGAGGATTTACGGTATCATTCAGTTAATTTGGGGCGTTTTCCGTTTTATTAAAAGCCGATAAATCATATAAAGTCAATGAGCTGATAAGAAGGATTGATTTGTCTTGTTCTTTATTTACGAAATCTCTTTGGTTATTAAAAGTTAGTCTAAGCGCATCAGAGGTCTTTCATATATTCCCTGGTATGTATCGGATGCCTTTTTACTTGTTTATTCATTCTAGACCAAATTATAAATTTAAGGCTTAAAACAGCCCTCACCTGCTGCAAAATTTTCACCAGGCTTAGGCCTTGCGTCCTCCTTTTCCAGTGGAGCATAGTAATGATATGTTACAAGTATGTCAGAGTCAGATCGATACGAAGCCGTCCAGTTGAAAATACCATTGAATTCTTTTACATTAAAGAAGGTAAAGATCGGACTTTCGTGCATGTAAAACAGCCAAGCCTGACTTGGAGGGCGTTGAGTTCTTGAGACTTCCTTCAGGTGATTCAGCTTCGGGATGTCTCGACCATAAAAGACAACAAGGTCACTGCTTCCAAGCTCGTTCTTATCATACGTCACTGTGCAATCGTAAACAGGACACCTACTCCCATCAACGTTCGTAAAGTTGTACGTGTAAGGAATATACCACCACGGCACTTGACCAACAAGTCCAGTGTATATCAAAATCTTCTTCTGTTGCCTCGTTGGATGCGACGATTTATTTGGTTTAGTGGAGAGCTCATACCTATGTACTTCCTCTTCTTCTGTTGCAGTCTCGACTAGATGCGACGATTTCTTTGGTTTAGGGGAAAGCTTCAGATATTTTTGTAAAACCGAGGTCAAAATGAACAAACCTATAACCATCAATAAAAGGACAATTACAGGCCTCCTTGAATGTTTCATGATCATCGACCAGTCCCGGTACAACGCAAAGAAGAGATTGAAATCGTACAGACTAATAAGTGCAGCCGGGGGATGCCTCAAAAAAACTAGATCCAGGTTGTTGTTGTCATTGCTGTTGTTTAGCATCGGCAAGGCTGTAATCGTGCTAGTTTGGACTCAGTTTATTTTGATTTTGTAACCTTAGTAATTTTTTGTTTAAGTTACATTTCGGGAGTGTTACATCGATAATTAGTGACAGGTATGTTGGAAAGAGTGGAACGGGACGTCAGTCAAAAGTCAATCGGTCAAAGGTCACCACCGTTTTGGGGGCAAGGTCTGTCCTCAACTCTGTGAGTAAAAATTGGAGCAATCTCTCGTTAGCATGATAGATTATTCGTTGATACAACATTCTACCCTATTTTTTGCAAAACTTTACATTAAAAGAGGGAAAAGACAATTGTTTTATATCATGAAATGCGGTCAGAATTCCGCATTCCCGGAAATGAGCAGTGCTGCAGACAAAGGTTGCTAGCCAAAGTCAGTTCAAAACAAAAAAACAAAGGGATCTTTAGAAACAGGCTTTGATCATATAATAAAATCTAACAAAGGCTTTGATCCCTGTAGGAAAGCGTCACATTCACAGAACGGAAACAAAGGAAATCGCAAGGGCTATTGTTGATATTTTCATAGGGAGATTGAACGTGACAGAATTTTGGAATAGGCTATTGACGTAAGCGGTCGCGAATACAATTGCATAGGTCAGTCTATCTGTTTATTGGACAGTTAAACAACAATTGCATAGGTCAACTTGTATCTTGATTGGCTTTTTGAGTCTGAATTTTATTGGACACTTTATACAACAATTGCATAGGTCAATTCGGCTTCTCATTCGACAGTTCAATTTCATCTATGCTCCCGCCAAATTTAGCATAGCTCAACTCGCCTGTGATTGGCTTGACGAACGAAGCAACAGCAATAGCGACAGTTTCCTCTACCAAGAAACGAACGATTCTTACATGGCTTCAACACTCGACTTTGCTTTTCTGATCAATGCAGCTATAATCAGGATGTAGCCTTCATGTATGGAACTACACTACCGTTCAAAAAGTCTTGAGACGATTCCAAGTTTCGAATCTTCTGGCGAATGAAAACAATTTAAGGCGATCAAAAAATGTATATCTTTTGAAACACTCCTATTACCCTTTAAAATGGTCTAAATAGCGCAGTAAAAGCATCAACAAGTTGCAAAATTTCAGCTCTCTTTATTCATTACAATTAATTATAAGAATTTGAAACCTCTGCGCTTTGACCTTCGAGCAAATTAATCGAGATGTATCCTGTTTTTGATCTCTCAATAAAGACCTTTCATGTCCTGGCGTCTGGAACTTCTTAGGTCTACCAACCCTTAGCAAATCTTTCACGGTTCTAAATTTAAAGAACCTTTTGCATACAGCGAAAGCTGCATTCTTTGAGCAGCCCACAATTGATGCTGTTTCTTGGTAGCTTTTACCATTATTTTTATAAAAGATAATTTCCAGAGGCTTCTCATATGATATTTCACGACGTTTGATAACCTCCATGTTCATGTTTCTGGCCTAGAAAAATTTTACGGTTAATCTTTTTCGAATAATATGCGAAATTGAAATACTTCGAAACATGAACAATGTGTTATGGAAGTTTCATGGAAATATCCGGTTGTCGTACTTAATAAAAGAGGATCAAATGCATGTTTTTTAAAGCTTTTATCATAAGCGTCTTTCGAAACTTCGAATCGTCGCAAGACTTTTTGAACGGTAGCTTTCGGCTCTTTCTAGAGAATACAGAAGTGACTATTTTGTTGATATGATTTTGAGTGCCACAAAAAAATCAACTTTCACTCAACTCTGAAGAGATGAAAGAGTAATCAGGTAATAATAACGACCAGGCACTAACGCTCTTTCATTCTTTCATTCAAATGGAAGTTTTTTTCTGCGATTGTACGTCAAGAATCGTTGTGAAGCTAATATAATCGCAGTTATTTTAATCAACAGACAAGAAAATAAGGCAACATCTTTTATATGTTAGCCAAACCATCGAATAATCAAATGCCCATCTCAAAAAGATTATCTTGAAACACTTCCTTATCTTTCCATGTTGATTAAAGGTAATCAAAATTTTTGGCACCATCGAGATGGGTTGGCCGTTGTTGGCATCAACCCTCATAACTTTTAAACTACTTGTTAGATCTAGCTTTTAACTGCTTTTATCTATTTTTGCTTTTTGAAATTTTGTTTTTCAAAATCTCCAGTTTTAAATTTTTTCGGTACAGAATCACAGACCAATCGCATGCACTGGCGATTTCCACTATGTCGTTCATGCCCTATATTGTAAAGTCAAGCTTTTGAAGTAGCGAGGTAACTATCAGGACACACATATGTTCATGGTGGGCTAACAAGTTTATGTTATGAATTATATATAGTCAAGTTTGTATATATTTGCGGACAAAGCCAACAATATGGAGTTTTTTATGCTATGTTCAGAATAAAAATCATAATCTTCTGTCTGTTTATGAAATTTATATTTAAAATGGGCATATTAAATATCATGCTGAGATAGAAGAAGACAATAGTAATGAGACATTTAATACTAGATGAATTCCCCTAAAACTATAATTTGCCTTACTCCAAAGCATTTATTCATACCCCATGGATCTAGTGAGCCATTATTCAGAATAAACTTTATAAATTTTGTCTCAATATCCCATCCACTGAAGACACTCCAGCCATTACAGCCAACTGGACTTTCAGCTGCATCTAAAGTTGCTTTTACCTGGACATAGTTATCCAAATTTTGACCTGCCAAAATAATCATGGTTTTGCTTACTGAAGTGCCCCACCATTGCATCTTTACTTGGCAAATTTTACAATTAGTTTTCAGCTCAAGCTCTATCCAAGCATTCTCATTTTCTGTCCACCATTCAGAATCTGTTCCATCCACAATATTTTGTGCACGTTCTTGACAATCACTCACCTACAAATTGTCTTGTATGACAATACCTTGTAGCTTGCCTCAATCAATAACTTGAAGATGTCTTTGGATACCTTTGGGAAGGATGATAGACAAATAGTTGCCTTCCTCCATAGAACATGGTGCAGATAGAATAACTCTCCTGATATGACAATATCTTTTAAGCCAAACATTTTCTCCTTGCATTCTTCATTGCATAAAGCAACTCTGACATACCTTGAGACTATATCCAGAGATAAAAGTGTGTATTCATTGGATTCTGAATGTTCTTCAATCATCACATTTTGTACCAGCTGAAAATTGTATCCATCTAATGACTCTTCAACAGTGAGGCCATTTGCAAAGGAGGCCTCCAGCCACAGAAAATCAATACGTCTAATTATGCATAAGTGTCCTAAATCAATTTGAATCCAAGCACTGTCGCCTTTTGCCCACCACTCTGAATTAGTTCCATCAAGCAAATTATTGGCCCTTTCACAGCAATCACTTGTTATAACACTTTTGTGCGAGGATAGTACTTCCATTTTGCATTCTATCTTCCCAAATACTTCCACTCTTCTTATTCCAAACCACCTACCTAGCCCCCAAGGATCCAACAAGCCATTCCTTAAAACAAACTTTATTTTTTGCGTCTTGACTGACCATCCACCTAACTTGCTCCAACCATTATAGCCTTGAGGACTTTCTAACTCATCAGAAGAAGTTTTGACTTTTTCAAAATCTCCATCTCTCAAAGCAGCTAATACAGTATAATCTGAGCTGACAGATATTCCCCACCATTGTATCTTTACCTCACTTACAGTGCATACCTTCTCCAAGTCAATTTCAACCCATGCATTCTCAAGATTTGTCCACCATTCGGATCCTGTTCCGTCAACTATATTAGCTTTTCTTTCATGGCAATCACTAACCTTGGTCGGTTTATTTCTTGACAAAAGCTCACATGGCATACTATCATGCTCATCTTTCCAAAAAGCGATTGGCAGCTGAAGATTGGCCAACTTCTCTTGAGGCACAATACGTGATGCCAATTGTTTCCAGATCATGAAATTCCAAGGGCACAATGATGATGCAAGAACTAGCAGCTGTAGCGAAGTGCTGGCAGAACAAAGGCTGGCAGCAATTTGCAGCTTCTCTGACAGTACATAGTTTTCAAGGTCTTTCTGTGCACAGTTCATTAATGGAATATATTCTGCATGTCTGTTCCATGTCCACTGGATACCATCGTGTGCCACACTAGTGTTCAGACCAGAGTTATCATTACTGAGAATCCACTCTCCCTGTTTCCACCAAAGAAACGCACAATGCTCTGGCTGACCAACAGGGAGTGCAGGGATGCCAAAAGCCTGACACATGGCACAACCAAACTTCGAGATGCCTCCACAAACTGCACCAACTTCCTGGATAATTTGTAGTGTGACTGGCTTGCCATCATAAAAAGCATCATTATGCACACTTATACCTTTTTCATTTCTTTCACAGTAATTCACCATATGATGCGTGGCATCTCCTACCTTAGACGGGGTTTTGAAATCATGCAAAACATTATCTCTTGCCCAAATCAATTCTTCGTTAGAAGCCCAGCTTCCAACTACATAGCGCATGTGCCAAGCATTCAATGAAAAGAACTCCGCGAAAAGTAGTTGCATATCCGCCCAGTTTTCATACGAAAAATATCTGATTACAGGATCAATATTCGTTTCAGGTTTTGCTAACGAATGCACAGGAGAAGAGAAAGTCAAAGCAACGGCTACAGCCAGCCGGAATCTCCATCCACTTTTTGCTTGCGGGTCCAATGATATTATCTGTATTAATAGCTCGACTGCCTTGCTCCATTTGTCATCTAGAACATCACCACTACACAGAAAAATTTCGAGCGCCTTATTATCATTCCAAAGCCAGTCACACTCTATGGCTTCTAAATTTTCATCTGAAGGTCTCCCTAGATTGCGAAGCAATTTCCACTGCATTAAACGTTTACCCCCATCTGGAGACCTTGCAAATTCTTCTGCCGAGTTAAAGCTGGCTGATTCAAGAGCTGCCTTTAACTGTTCAAAAAGTTGTTTACCTCCCTTTGCAGCCATGACCCATCCTTCTTCTCGCTGATCACCAAAGGACTGGACCGAGCTCTATGCTGCCTGGAAAACATCACTGGGTCGTAGTGAAGATTTTTGGCGGGAAGGGTGTTGCCTGACTTTCATTTCTTAAAAAATCACTTATTTATTAAACGTTCTTAACAGGAAAGCAGATGTACACTTCATAAGTCCATAAGAAAGGACCTCTATAAATACAGCCCTCTGTAGGATGTCCCTCGATATAATATAGATAATAAACAAAGCTCCCAACTTTCTAGAAGTCATCGCGCAATCATTGGGCACTTTGTTGTTATTGTTGTTTATAGTTGGCATGCCGTTGGCATATGATTTGACTGGCTGCTTGGGGGCTTTTAATGTATTTGTATTGTATTTCGGCTCATCAAACGGAAGGGAGGCTGAGCAAGCATTTTTAATTTGATGCGCAGATTGTCGTAGATATTGTTTGGCTAACAGCATTGCTTGGTTTTTGTACCGGGCAAGCACTGTGTTGCACTGATGAGCCGACAAAGAATGAAACAGTACCATAAAACCCCTATTAAGCTCCCTCTCTATTAAGCCACCCCCATTTTCATACCAGAAAGTCTACAGAGTAAAGTGCAATGATAGCTCACGATGTATTTCGTCGCATTATTTTAAATCATCAAGACTTAAAACATTGTTGAAAACAATGATTTAGTAATTAGATTTCAGCCACTGTTTTGGTTTACATTTTCATTTTCAGATATAAACCAGAAAAGTACAGGAAAATAAAAGTAATTATTTATCTTGGATCTTGATTTTTGAAATAAGCACAGCCTCTCCAATAAGTCCCTCAAGTGATACATGTTGAAAAAGCAGAAGAAACATACATACATTTTTGCATCTCTATAAGTGAATCAGCTTTCCAATGGATTTGTTAAATTTCCTCGAGGGTCAGCGGGTTCGTGAGGTGCAGTACGGGTTTAACCCACGAATCGCGGGTACGTTAGCCTACGCTCAAGTTTGGGTAAGTTTGGAGCTGGGGTGAAGTTTTCTAAAGTCTGGTTTCCATAACATCGTAAAGGTCGGGAACGTGTCGCCGACTGCTTCTTCCACCTTCCATAACGATAAAAAAAAGTGTTTCCATTGATCCGCGATCCGTAACTTATCATCCTTTTAGGAATCTGAGGGCGCGCAAATCGAAGACCAACAACAAATAAGCTAACACGTGCCAAGAACTTAACTATGATTGGTCAATTGCATCAATTGTTAGGCGACGTCAGCGACCAGTTTTCCCATTAAAATTTTCTTTGATCGGATGAGTGGTAAGAGTCGGGTAAGTTGAACTCAGATCAATTCTCCCGATTGAGAATTCAAAACGCAAGGACTCTTCTCTTATTCTAACTCAGCGCGAGAAGCTTTAGACTGAACAGCTTACACACATGCAAAAGACTACAGACTCTTGTTCTGCATGTCTCTCCAATTCTTCTGAAAACTTGCACATGTATAATTTGAGTTAAAGGTAGTGATTTTGTGATCAAATGCCCTTCCTTCTTAGAATCAATTCCGTGTTCAACTGACTGTAAACTCTACAAATTTACCTAGAACAACTGCATTCGTTGTTGAAATGGCAAAAAGTATCCCTAAGTACACACAGAAAAGCCAAGAGGCAGTATTATTTCTAGAATAAGAAAAAAAAACTGGCTGAAAGATGAACACATCTTGCAGGAATGCCAATTTGGCATGGCATTGCAAATGGGATTATTGAGGATGCATATTTGGCACACTCACTTCAAATTACACCAGTCTGAAACATTTGATGAGTTTACTGGTAACAGAAACTTTGAAATGTATGAACAGCAAATGCCAATTCAAAAAGAATGCCACGTGTATCAAAGTTAACAGTCCCAATAGAAAATGGACCAAGGAATCTAAACCTTCTAGCATATCTATTAGTTTGTAACTTTCATAGAATACCAGAAGGATATTAATAAGAATGATTAATATGAGTTCAGTTTAGAAAGCCATGATAACTAAGCAAACTCTTAGAAAATTGATTGGCCTACAGAGTTAGCCTTGTAATCAATATATTACTTTTGAAAATGTTGTGCATTAGATGGAGCATTGCACCATGATGCCAAGGCCAAAATGTAGCTTGTTCCCAAAGCTTGAAAAATATCACAGCTGTGTTGATGAGCATCTCTTGTTGTTTTTCTATTTGTAGTAGAGCTCAAGGTTCATTCCATCATTGATTTCATCTGTTTGAAGAGTCAATGAAAACACATTGAACTGGTAATTTCTAACTGAAAAATTCTATCTAAATATCTATTTCATACATTTAGATGTTTACATTTAAATTCTTATAGCTGTAGCAAACATTCTTAGGTCAGGTTAAATCATAGGTCAAGGTCAAGATTAGTTAATTTAGCAACAGAGAAAATAAACAATTGATCATAACTATCTATTTCTGTTTCTTCTTAGAAACCAAATCAATTGTGCACTGCAAGATTGATGTAATATGATTTTTTTCTTATAACGAGACCAAAACCATGAAGATCTTAAGCTGGAATTCCATAAAAAAATAGTATATATAATATTCATTTGCTCTAATTACAAACTTCAGGTATTCTAATTTGTTTTGCTTGTTTTCAATGCCTGCTAAAGCAATTATACATATATAAAAGGCAACTTGAAAAGATACAATCCCTGAGAGTGATGTGATCCTTGAAGATAGTATACCTGTAAAGATTGAAAAAGGCAATTTAAGTGTTGACAGCATAACGTTGTCTTCCTACATAACCTTGTTTTCATGCAAAGCAGTCCAAATCATATTTAAAAGATTTAAATTGTTATCTCACCACTGTACAAAAAAATTTACTTTTGGAATATGGTTAATTTGTTCTGTCCAATTTTTTTACATCAAATGAAGTTAATCACAGCTTTTGAGCTTTCTTCCTCAGTTTCTATAGGACATAGAAAGGGACCAAGTCCCACCATCTATGATACCTTTATGTTAGATCAAAACCTGGCACTTGTGGAAAGATTAACCTCCATAGTCATTTTATTTAAAAAAGTTGAGAAACATTAATGAGAATCAATAAACTATGTTCTGCTTCCAGAGCAAGTTACCTCATGATTTCATGTGAAATGAAACTCAAATATACCAAGAAATCTTGACAGAGACCCTTACCATTTCTTGAGTACAATTCTTTCTGGCCTTGTACCAGTCTGAGCTGCAATCAGTAGCTTCAAATCTCCAACTGTGTCATCTGCACTTTTTAAGACTTAAGGAAAGTACAGAATTTATTTGATATTCTGTGGCTATAAGACACCAGTAGTAGCCTCAATTTTATAATCACCCTTAAAAAAATATGTGGCTGTCTGCTATTAACTGAAATTTAACTTTTCTGCTATTTAGCAGAGCATGTTAAGCTTCTTTGAAGGAAGGAAAGAAAAATCTCAGGGGAATGCTTACCATTAAAAGACTGATTAAGGCTGAATAATTAGAATGTTGATAACAGGAAAGTATCAGAATTATTTCAGATTAATTTTAGGGCCACCATACTGCAAAGTTTGGGTATGTGCTTCTATAACTTCTTCCTCAAATCCTGTCCATACATTTTTTTAAATTAAGAATAATCTGCACAGTCAGCAAAAATTTTCGTGTGAATCTGGCATATTAGGTAAGTCAAGCTATAATCATTGACAAATCATAGAATAGGGATATCACATTTCCTTCAATTAAATTTCCCATCTGCAAATCAGTTAAGTACATATGTAATGCATTTTAAATACTAGACATCCAACAGTTCCAGCATGTGAACATCTCTTCATTTTACAATGGTAGCAAACTTTTCAATTCAGGAGCTTAGATTTGAAATTAAGAGAGATTTTAAAGAGGCCAAGCCTCTATTAAGCAAGCCGGTACAAGTTTGGTTAGGCGAAATCCTTACGTTTCAATGTGAATTATCTCTTTAATGGTAATCAATTATCAATGAATAAGCAATTTTTATCTGCTGTTCAAAATCGATCAATATTTTGAATGATTTCATTTACACAACAAAGAATCTTTAATGCAAAAGTGAAAACTGTCAAAACTGAAAAATGACGAGGAGGCAAATGTTATTTAAAAATGTAATCCCGCACCTTTTAACCTGTTGTTTTGCAACATTGGAGACATTCTCGCGCAAACCTGAGGCAGAAAATCATTTCTCCCGGGCACAAAAAATACTTTGCAATCTGGCAGGGCCAGAGCGTGTCACCAAAATCATGATGTATAGATCGTTCTGTGTACTTCGAAAACTCATATATATAAAATTAATTTAGATTGTCCTTTAAATGGGAAACCGTGAAATACTTCCTCTTTTGACATCAAACGTCTTATCACAAAACCATTGAAAAGGATACTTGCATTTTACTCTTACTTTTTTCCCAAGACGGTCGTTACAAGTAACCTCTATCATTTCTTTCTTTCTTGCAATATGCAGTCGACGAAATTTACAGAGTTCCGTTTGTTATTGCGCCGCACAAGCCGAACTTAGGCTGTCAGCCTCGTTTTGGTCTACAAATTCGATATGGCGTCGGGCAACTCTTTATCTCATTTTACAGTAGTTTCTTATGCAAAAGCTTACTGAGAAATGCTGCAATTCACCAAAAGTCTTCAAATCTCAAATTCTCAGATCATTTACAACTCAATAGTTCCCTGGGCATTTCAATGGAGAAAATTCAACGACCAAGTGATAGAGCCTCACTTTCAGAATGACACCTGTGATAGCACTATAGTCCCACCTTCAACTGCATCCGTCACCTTAGTATAAGAAAGTCGTCGATTCGACAGTCATACAATTTCACGATGAATGAGTCCTTTGCAGTCCCTGGTGAGAGACTTGGTAGCCTTGAAGATTATGAGCCTGGAAAAGGGACATACACAAGAGGGGGGTTTATTCATTCAAAGCTAGTCGGAAGAAAAAGCACTGTCACGTTAGAAGACATGCCTAACCAGAAAAGCAGGATATCAGTCGAACTACTGCAAGAATCTAGTCACTCTGTTCCAGAAATAGGTGATCAATTATTACTTACATAAAAACATTTACTTTTAGACCTTGTATGCAACTGTATGCCTTTCATTCAGTCGCATCAAAGTGATCAGTTGCCTAAGGTTTCAAGATAGTCCAACGGAGCTATCAACACTGATCTCTGAACTTGTGGCATGACACTGCAATTTCTTCAAACATTAAAGTGCAAGCGAAACAATAGATTTCGATTTTTTTAATTAAATTTGGTAGACACAACTTTTTTATCTTTTTTATCTTTTTATCTTTTTATTTTATCACAACTTTTCCAATCAGCATAAACCAGGGGCGGATCCAGACATTCTCAACATTCTCAATTGAGAATGTCAGATTTTCCCGGCTTGCATTTTCTGATTAAAGTGCAAAAGGTAATAAGCCCAAGTTAAAGATTCAAGAGAAGCATATCTTTTTTATTATGTATTTAAGGTAGCTTTTTCTACGCCATCGCTGCATTTGATATATTTACTCCGTTCTCCCTTTGCAAAACATTTCTGAATCTTCTCTGATGAAAAACCAAATTCTACTTCATCAAGCCAAGTACCCAGGAAAGTGGTAAGACGCCGCGCCACGTCCTGTATCTAGGCATGATTTTGAGAATGTTTATCAACTGTTGCCATGCATTTTGAGAAGTTCCTTCGCATTTTTGAGAAGGTCACGCACAGTTTCTGCATACACACGCACAGAATTTCAATGCGTTTTTGTCCCTGAGAAGTGGTCGACCTGAGTGATCTTAATGAGAGGAAAATTCGCCAAAATGACGTAACAAACCAGTTCACTTTTAATAGGGTATATTTGGCATATGTTTAATATACGTTTTATGAGGTCTTGCCTACGTCAGAGTTTGAGAATCTTGAGAAGTGAGCGGGCTGGTCCACAAAGTAGAAAAATTTTCCAGGGAACACCGACCCCACATGACTAGGATTGTTGTTCCCATGTGCATGATCTCCATCAGTATCAGAAAACTATTTTTGCCGAATAGTTCAAGCAAGTTATCAAAAGCATGGATATTTTGAAGAAATTAAAAAGATTATTGATCGTTGGAAATTTACAAGCAGTCGATGAGTTTTTTTATTTGACAAGGTAGCCCATCTCGCGTGAGGGCCTAACCGCCAGACACGAGTGGAAAGATCCAAACCAAACTTTCAAGGCCGTCTATTCTACTTAGTTGATAATTATTTTGTTTTTTTACTGTACTGCAAAAAGACTATAAATTGGGTGTACACAGGGTATGATCTTTCATGTGTTCTCAAATTCGCACCATATTATCCTTGGAAGAAATGTTACGAACATTTGTATATTAAATGTTGGTTATTTTGATGCATCATAATGGATGCATGTACAGCATTTCCTGTGTCTCAACTGTAATGCAGGCATTTGTGTGATAATATCAAATGTAGGTATAAATTTTAAAATGTATTTTCACCATTAAAATAAAAAACTAAAAATAAAGTTTAGCTAATAGAGACTAGGATTTGAAAAATATTATTGGGTAGAATAAGTATTCAGTTTTTTTTACTTTGCACATGATAAAGCACAATGAAACTGCCTTTTCAATGCATGCTCATGTGCCATTATTGATTGAACAGTATGAATATGAGTCAAGTTTTAAGAGCTCTGCATCCAGATTTCTATGAAAATTATTAAACAAAAAGAGTTCTGCCAACTTCTTGTTTAAATCTTTGTCCTTTTTGATGGAAGTAATGAATTTGATTACAATTTGCATTTAAAGAAGTTAGAAACAACTGTGTAATTGGAAGATGATGTTCTTTCATATTAATTATGGCATTAACAAGTGTAATACAGGTCCCACATAAGTTTTACGAGCCTTGGTGTGTTTTATGGGCGTTCCAAAAAGTGGGCGTGGCCCTTGAGTATAAATCGATATTGAGAATGTCAGATTTTTTTCTGGATCCGCCCCTGGCATAAACTCTGGCTAATGGCAAAGTATTTAGCAATTTTCTACTGGGCATAAATCCCGTTTTCTCCAGACTCAAAATTCCTCTACATACAGGTACTAAAAAGCTATTTTGTACCCAAGGAGCCAATCAAATGGCTCGAAAATTCCCACATGGCCAGGATAGATGTTGGGCAAACAAAGTCGTTCTCAAAATTTTTTTATTTGCTCTGGTATGCCTTTTTACCCAAATACAGCTGCGGGAGGATGGACAAATTGTTTGCCAATTGTTGACAGGGTATAGTTTCAAGATGAGGAGGAATTTAAAAAATCTGAGATACTCATTGGTAGCTTAGGATCTGCACTTCCTGCTGGTATAAGTCAGATTTCTTTACCTCAAATGCGAGGGTACAAAAGAGCTTTTGAAGGTGGTACACTTTTTTAGCAATAAATTCACATGGAAAGTATCATTTAACATTATTTGCCAATAATTTTTATTTTGCTAGATACGCCATAATCTGGTGCATCAAATGATATATAGTTTACCCAGATTCCATGAACAGTTTGGCCTTAAGGAAGGAAAAACCAATTTTGTGTTGAAAACGTTTACCGTAACCTTTAAGGCTTCCCAGAGATTTATTTATACAGCTTTTGTTTTATATTGTACTGATCTTAAACTATATTCAATTCTTTTTTAGGGTCCACTGTTGTTTGCAAAATTATAAACACAACACCAAGGTTCTGCAAGGCTGCAATTCTCAGTGTTAATGGAGTTGTCTTGAAAGATGCTTTTAGAGGCATGATTAGAAGAGAGGATGTCAGAGCCACTGAGATAGACAAAGTAGAGATGTGCAAGTCTTTTAGGCCTGGAGATATTGTTTTAGCAAAGGTTCTTTCATTAGGAGATGCCCAGTCTTACTTATTAACAACTGCTGAAAACGAACTTGGTGTTATTCATGCAAAGAGTGAGACTGGACAGTCAATGTTGCCCAGAAGTTGGTGTGAAATGTATTGTCCAATAACTAAAATTGTTGAAAACAGAAAAGTTGCCAAGGTGAAATTACTTATGTAAGTTGTTAGTTATTATCAACTCTTGTTTATTTATAGCATACATTGTTGGTAGTTTCACTTGCTTTTAATTGGCAGCACTTGATTGCTATCTGGAATTAAAGTAGTGTACAAAAGAAGTACTGTTCTATAATGATAAGTTGACCTAAAGTGTTGGTTTACGAGAAACATACATTTATGTATGGTATTTAAGTTTTCTAAGAAGATTCTGAACTAGAAGTATGTTTTATTGTTCTTAAGCTTAAACTGGATTGTCACCATGTTGCAAAACTCTATCACAAATGTCAAAAGTAAGTAAGACTCTACCTAGATTGCTCATAACCCTAAATTAACCGCACAAGTGCCAGGTAGAATCGCATAGTTTAAGATACCAAAAGATACCAGGTGATTCCATGTCAAATTAGCAAGCAAAATGTTATTTTGACACCCATCATCTCAGAATTGGGCTAATTTTCTCTCTAAAAGTACCTTAACATATCACATGCACATCTGTAAAAAATTTCTTAAAATTCGAAACCGTTTAAATGCAAAGTGCTATAGGCCACAAAGGGTTCTGGTATGATTTGATGCGAATTTAAATAATGCCTTTTTTCACTCTCGCCAAGATCATTACCATATGATATGTTCATTTTTGAACATATTGAACATGTATCCCTACAGAGGAAAGAATAGATGATCAAACTGTCTAGGCACAATAACGTAATGGGCAATTTGATTCCTAAAACTGCAGTCCAGTTTGAACTAGAGGAAGTTAATGCTGACATTATTACTTGGAGATTGTGGAACAATTTGTCACTTTCACATTATTTAACTGAACAAAAACAGAATTCATTACTCTTGACAATTGAAATTGAATCTCAAATTGAAAACTACTTGCCTTTCCACATTCAATCCAATGTTTTTATTTCTTGATAAACGTCTTTTAATGTACAATAATTTCCAGTTTGGGAAAAATCATAATTTAAGAAAGAATTTTCTGAACATTAATGTTACTGAGTATGTGCGTCTAATTGTTCAAGATTAAGGTAGGAAAGTAGTTAAAACTGCTGAAATATTTGTAGACTTGTAAATGTTGAAAGTCACTATCTATGTCCTGACCAAACTGGGTTAAGGAAAAAGCAATCAGTCTTCAAGAAGTGATTGTGTTCATCCCCAAAGAAAGATACAACTTTCATCCTTCAACCGGGATCTTCAACGAGGCCTGACCAATATCAAGCATCAGATTCGTTCTCATGTAAGCTACCTAAATGATTACAAGCTGGCTGACTGCAAATAAATGCGGACCTTCAAAACAACTACAATCATTTGTTCGCGACGTTTCATTGTACATTTTAAACAAGGCTGGCCTCTCCTTTATTTTGATCAACACCAAAGGCGGCCCGTACCCCTTTGGTGAGAGGGGCATCAGGCCTCTAGAGCAAACGCCGCCTTCTTCACGGAGAAAACTTCAGATGGGGGTGCGGGAACTTCACAACGCGAACGGCCAAATATGAATCCAGCGTGCCTTTCAAAAAACTAGATGGGATCCTTTCTTAACAGCTTTCATTGCTTTCGTAAAAGTTTTAATTGTTTATCATCTTAAATGTATATGAAAGTATGGAGAACCTTTGTCCTACAGAAGGAAGATGCTACCCCTGTCAGGGGGGAGGTGGATGGGTTGCACCCCTTTCCTGCGACATTATTAATTCCGCTGCAGATAATGACTCTTTCAAGAAGACTTTAGAAGCGCTAATTAATCTATCTATATTGAAACGCGTGCGTGCGGGTAATAATTTCTCATTTGATTTGTGTACGAGGTATTAGAGGAAGACCAGGATTGAGGTCATAAAAATTAGTTTGCATTTTAATGTCACTTGTGGACAATGGAATTGCAAGTGTGGTGGTGTCGCATGCAGTCATGACTCACCTGGAAACAATATAAGAGCTCATTACACCCAAATCGTTCGACAAGTAATGACATCCACCGTGCTCGTCTCACAGAGGTCCTTATGATGATCATTATAGCCTTCAAATATACTTGTTTTGTTTGTGCAATGTACAACTGGAGAATAAACATTGCCAGCATAAACAAGGAACTGCTTGTAAGCTGATGTCAAAAGCATAATTTTGCAATAGACCGACATTGTAGCAGCTCCTTGGCCTAATAAACTGCTCCTTTGAAAGGCGGAACTTAGCTATTATTTTGTTTCAGTACCAACATTTATGGGTGAACTGAATTCTTCCTCCTTCTTTCTAGAAAATGAGATATACCTTGAGTGCTGTTCCTTTTCTACCGACAAGCAAAGATCTGGCAATTCTAGTCTCTTCATTTTAAGGCTAAACCGTCTTCTCTTGTCTTAGAAACGTTTTTATGTCACAACTGGCGTCACGCCTTTGCCCTTCGCGGCCTGGCCGCCAGCTTCTGATAAGCTGCTCTTTTATTGATTTTGCAGGAGATTCTACAGGACAGAAGTTCCGATTTTGGCACAAACACTGCCGGCCTCTTAGTTTCACGTTTAATCAACAAGAGTTTTTCGCCTAATAATGCTGAAAATTTGCAGATTCATTCTCTGTATTCTTGTAGAAGGTCCGAATGTAGAACTCACGAGGTGCTACAGGAAGCCGCCTACAGGTCATCGCCATCCATTTTCAAAGACGAGGACACAAAGAGAATGAATTGCCAATTGCTGCACAATGCGAACCTTTCGAAACAAATTACCTAATTATTATTCAGGCGTATTTAAACGAACGCAATTAGGTTGTACATGCATGCTGATTGACACATGGCTAGTCCCTTTTTCAAGAGACAGAAAATTTATCCATATTCACTTGGTAAGTCTTTATTTTCAATTGTGCAACCGCATTTATGAACGAACCTCTTGATTCATTCAATTTTGTAATTTTCGCTGAAAACATTAACTTAATTTTTGCTGTTTTTGTTGAAGAAACGTGCGGTGCAAATGTGTTTGACAGCAAGGAGTTATCCCACTGCATAAATATTGTTAAAATAAAGCTAAGGATTTTTTTTAAAGAAATTGATCTTCCTGGTTCTGTGATTAAAGCCCAATACTTTAGAAAGACAGTCGGTTTACAATAGAATAAGAGACTTTAATGTTTGTCTACCCATTCGATATAGCGTCTCCACAGGATTAGCTGCAAACAGTTTTGATAATCGTTATGCATATTTTTATATTTCACTTTTGTGTCGCATTAAAGACCAATTCATCAAACTTCGTGCGCTGATGTTATAGGGCTTAAACGTTAGGTCGCCGGATCTACTAGAGCGACGAACTAGAATTATGGATATCTAGCTAACGCGATAAGAAATGAGTTACGTAAGAGGGACCTCACAAGAGTTCACTTTTTGTTATGAATATCGCCATGAACTGCGCCCACTTCTTCGTTAAAAGCAGCTCACATTATTCTCGTTTAGACCTGGTTAGTTGCGCATCCTTAAGACTGAGACAAAACATATTCACGACAAGACACAGACATACTTGCCATTCGGTTTTGCTTTGCCACCCAGCAAGAGCTTTTTAGTTCTGTTCCAGAGGTATTAGCAGGGAAACGAGCTTGCACTGCAACCCTTCTAGTTCCTAGGGCATAGGGGTAGTGTCCTTTTTCGACTTTGTTATTAATATGTGGTTATGTACAAGATGCTGGTTGTATTAATCAGTTTTGAAAGCTGCTTTGTAAGTCAAACCTGTCATGCGGCTAAAGTTTCATATCCACAAACACAAAAGTTAACCATGTTATCTTCTTGACTTGCGTTTCGGATTTCCATACTCCCACTGCCACTTTTTGCATGCCATTTTGTTGCAACAAATTCTTTTACATCAGAAGGTCCACAGTTTAAGGTTATATGGGGAAAATCTTACTTTCAAAAAAGAGACTAGGAAAAATGTATCTGAAAACAGAAATGTCCTCATTGAAGAAATTACGTTCTAGTACGTGCTTTACTTATAAATAAATGGTTGAATAACTTAATATAGTTAGCATGTTGCTTTGTTTAATAAAGTACGGTCATTAATCTACTCATCTGGATATGCCCCCGTGAGGACGAGATGTACATATTCAATTTGTACCTCATTCTACACTAATAGCACCGATCAATGACATCATAAACTTTTAATGCATTTCAGCCGTGTTACACGACGCCCTAACGATGCAAAGTGTGGATGACGTCACAGTCCTGTTATGAAAACCAACGACAGAATGTTTGTTTTGAATGGCCGCGTTAATGCAGGGTTCGATGAACCAGATAGTCTTAGTGCCACTACATCCGACAGTAACAGTATAGAGAAGGAGACCCAGCTTTGCAGCGAATTTTTCGAACCAACCTATGCCTTTGAATCGAAGGGATTGAACAACGGAATGCAACAAGGAGCTGCCAAGCATGGGACACTCAGTATAGAGGATCAATTGTTTACGGTCGAACAGGAGCAGCGAAGTCAAGACGCCCAGAAGTACAAACGCAAGAAAACGTGTTGCTTGTCAGCGCTGAAATGCATCCTGTCTCTTTTGATTTCGGTGAGCCTCTTCGTTTGTGTTGTTGCCAGCAAAATATCGCTCGTGCACATCGGGCAGAAGCTGAACTACACCGCGATGTACCGCAATGCCTCGCATGTCACGTCCGCGTCCGGAAACAAGAAGAGGTTCGTCCGGGAAACCAGCTTTGTTATGCTGGTTTTGCTTCTTGTCTTTCCTTCTGTTTACACCTTCATTCGGGCCATTTGCAACAGTGGAATGAAAAGCAGTCATCCCTGGCCATCCAAAAGAGCTGTCGTATGGGTAAGAAACTAGTTCTCCTTTTACCTCTACTCCGAAAGCCCGCGTCATTTTTGTTGCCAAGTGGCGCATCTCTTGTACCCAATGACCAACTCAGGTTAATTGTGCACATACGTTTGCAGCAGAAGTAATTAATTGCAAGCCCTAACTCTGTCTCTTTTGATGACAAGTAAATTCGAATAGAGTGCAATTTAAGCAGATCTCTTCATGGTAAGACTTGAACCTCAGTTAGTACTTACCACATTTGGAAGGAATTTCGAAAACATTCGCTTGGAAGCCCGAATTTTCCTGGTGCCAAACTGCAGATATGAGCACAACTCTACGTTTCCTTCGCAGGGGCTGATTGGCTCGTTCATCGAAGTTGCGGGGCTCAGTCTCTACGTCATAGGGACATTGAGTGTCATCTCTGAGGCGGATGTCGTAATTGTGCTCATGAACGCGCTCTTTATCGTTCCTGTCTTCTGGCAAATGGCAAAGGCGTGTCTGGAGGGGCTCGCTAGTTCCGAAGACCCAATATCGAAAAGGCTGCTGAGGAAAACACGGAAGAAGAACATCACCAATATGTTCCTGTCATTCTTTGCAATCATCTTGCAGCTTGGTGGCCTGGTCGGCATAGTATTCATGGTAAGCCTCAGTGTCCCTTGCAATGTTGCGTATTCCTTAAGCTGAATTGCAGTGCATTTTCAGCAACAATTCTTCGTAGCATATGCATCAAGGAAATCTCGCAGAACTCATAGTTTAAATCAATTTTCACGGCCCGAAATCTTTATTTAACGGACTTTAAACGCCTCTTCCTGTCTCCACTCAATCTTCTACCACATCTCCCTGTCTTTTTTTTATCCCATCCCTTCCTGTCATCTTCCATCTTCTATCACCTCTTTCTGTCTTTTTTATATCCCATCCCTTCCTGTCATCTTCCATATTCTCCACCTCTACCCGTCTTTGCCTGTAATCTTCCGCCTCTTACTCCGTCTTTGCCAAACTTCATTTGTTTTGATGCCTTAGTTATTCTTTGATCCCATGCTGTTTTTGATCTCATGCTGTTCTCTTTGCAGACCTCCAATAGCGAAATTTTAGACATCAAGTTCATCTTAGTGCCAACATCGATATTGCTCATATCCTTCGGCTGGTGTCCAAAAGTTAAGAAACTGCAGATAGATCACGATCTAGCATTGCAAGTTGACGATTATTCCGATGAAGCCTCGTACGGGAATGGCACGATGGAAACGAGACTGTCTGAAAACTCAATGCCTTCAACTTTCAGTTCATCGGAAAACATCGAAGGAACCAAAAAGCGACGAAAAGTTTGGAAGAATGACACGCAAAAAGTTATTTCTGAGTCCAATACTGCTCGGGGAAAGTCAGCAATAATAATTTCGTTGTTCAAAATTGTCCTCATCCCCTTGTGCTGTGCAGCCGTGGCACATTTCATGAAAGTTGCAAACCTTTCCAAAATCGATGCTGGGTTTTACGCGTTCTTTGAAGACAAGACCCTCACGTGGATGTTTTTTATACAGCTTTTGACAAGCTTTATTGGGTACGTGTTATGATACTAAAGACAATAGCGGAGAAACACCAGTTGCGTGGTTTACTTTACTAATGATTGCCTTTAACTTCACCAAGAGTAACAGAATTTTTGTGCCGTGTTTTTTCAAGAACGTTTTCATGCATTCAATTTGAATTGAATTCTCTTAGCATATCATGTTTTTACCAATGAGGAAGTATAGGATGTTTAAGAGGATTAGGCCAGTTATGGTAGTTTGAATCGGTATTTATGGTCTTTCGATTTGGTTATAGCAGTTGCGCCTTTTGCTAGATTCACACAAGTATTAATCATCAGTGCAATATTGAGTGTCGAAAAATGTCAGAACGCAACTGAGATTTGAATGCCTTCCTCTGACCTTTGTGATATGTTGCTTTACTCCGCCCTGCAGGCACAAATGTTTTCATGTCGTGTGGCCTATGCAAATTAATTTGTGACATCTTTTGCAGGTACCATCTTGCGTGGCTGGCATGCACAATGACAATGCAGAGGTTATGCTTTGCATTGCCCCTTACCCTTGCCACCCCCACAGCAGTAATTCTTATCGTGACTAACAGATGCGACAACAATTATATGTCTTTCTTGAAATGCTCACAGAACAGTCCAATTTGGCTGTACATCGCTCTAATTAGCGTTGCGTTGTGGTTAGGCCAATTCTTTGCTACTACGTACTATGCGTGGAAGAACCAGGATTTCATCATGGCAAACGAAGCAGTGCTATTTTGGGTGCCATCATACGAAGGTAAGGACACACAGGACTTTTACCATTCCATTCTTCTTGGTGTGCCATTTTCTGTCTTCTCGGGGACCTGTACTAGGAACTGGTCGTCACATGGAACATGCTTTTTAAGTATTGGTAAAAAGCATAAAGCTAGTTTGGTTATTATCACCCAGACGCGTTTGATATATCCAGCCATTTGATGCTCATCTGCAGTTCCTCTCTATTGTTTTAGACAGGCTGTCCAGGTGGCATGACATTTTATTTTCGACTTGCGGCAATGCATTGTAACTGATGATTAGAGTTCTTGGTAGCTAAGGCATATTTCACATTTTATACACCTTTATACAGGGTGCAAATTCAATAAAGTTTACTGTTAGTGGTTCTTAGCTCTCTAGACGAATGTTTAGAGATGCTTCGCTTTTTTCTGCTCTCAGGTGTTATGCTGGAGCAGAACCTGCTTTTAAACAGAAAGAATGAAGCAACGAATGAATATTATGTCAACTACCGAAGCCTGGTGAAAGACAGTCGCATATACATTTGCACCACAATGTACCACGAGGAAGCGTACGAAATGGAACAGCTGCTCAGTTCTCTTGGTGGCATAGACTGCGCTCGCAAGGAGGCTGGTCGCAGATTCGAGGCTCACATCTTCTTTGACGATGGAGTGCGAGATAAAACTTTGAAGAGATATGCGCTACAGTTGGTTTCTTTACTGGAGAGGACATTGGATATTAAGCCATCGTTTGCCCAGAAGATAGAAACAGCGTACGGCATGGAGCTGAGGTGGAAACTCCCTGGTGGAATGGACTTTCACATTCACCTGAAGGACAACTACAAGGTTCGACTGTAGTTTGCTTAATTGCTGTTTTAGAATAAGGCAGAAATGTGCTTGACGATCGGGAAGAACGTTTGCTTTAAAGGGGTGAAGGGGAGTAGTGAAAGGGGCATTGCAAAGAATACACTCGAGTCATGATAGCAGTTTCCAGATGTTACGCATTAGCGAGTGACCCCAATCATATGACCCAGAGAGTTCAAGGAAGATGCTATCTGCGGCAGTCCTTTGGATTTCTAATCGAAAGTGACAATTTATTTGATTACCTGTGAAAAGTCGAATATTTTGGGAATGGTTTAGCAAACCTTTCGCCCATCCAGCTACACGGCCAGTTGCTTTCTTGCCTAATACAGAAGGGTAAGTATATTGATTTCCACTGATCATTATTTTCTGCTAACTAGCCAATGTTCTGGTCCACAGGTGAAGAACAAGAAGCGATGGAGCCAAGTGATGTACATGTCCTACGTTCTGGACTACCGCGAGCGTGGTAAGTGGAGTGCTTAAGAAAGAGGAACATTCTCGCTTTCTCCAAAGGTGCGATTCGACATGCCAGTTAGTAGGATGGCTATGTGACAAGTGTTCTTTGTCCTTTTAGAGAACTGTGACCGCGCTTACATCCTCACAACTGACGCAGATGTGAAGTTCAGACCCGACGATGTCATGGCGCTGATGGACATGATGAGCCGCGACCCCTCCGTAGGAGCAGTCTGTGGTAGGACGCACCCTATGGGATCGGGGCCGCTTGTTTGGTACCAGATCTTTGACTACGCCATCGGCCACTGGCTATTGAAGGTGGGTTTTATTTATGATTGACTTGAGAAATGGAAGTACTAAATATCAGTCATTGATGCTTATTTCTGTAACAATGATGATCATTTAATGCTATGCTTAAGGAAATTTTCCTTCTTGCTTGTATTATGTCGTGACATTGCTATCTCCGCCTTCCACAACCGACCTTGGTCCTTAGATGCACTGACTGCCAGTTCTCTAATTGTCCCACTGTGAACCTAGGTAGCGGAACACGTGCTAGGATCAGTGCTGTGCTCCCCCGGCTGCTTCAGCATCTACCGCGCAAGGGCCGTCAAAGACGTTTTGCCCACGTACGCCAGCCATGTTGAATGCGCCCTCGATTTCCTCACCAAGGACATGGGTATGAACAGTTCGCATCCATAGCTCATATTTGCAACAGCTCTTACTTTGCTGTCCTCACCTCTTGCTAAACATAGGCTTGAAGATACATAACTCCCTATTTTCAATCCATTCCAAAACACATGCTTAATGTCATTCATTCTTTCTTAATGTCTATGGTTGCATGGACACAAAGCTCTTGGTGGCGGTGCTTATGGTACGCCAGTAGCTTTAGCCTTGTTGGTAGCGCGAAACAAGTTCTGCCTTTGCAAGCGTTTATTGTAACGGTTAATTGTTGAAATTCTTCCGATTTTTTTGCGTGGTCAAATTAAGCTGGCAAGCTGCATGCTTCCTTGTTTCTTAATTTGTCACTATGAAACAGGCATAACTAGTATTTTGCAGCATCAAGGTATAGGCATCATATAGTAATGACAAGCAGTGTAATAATTAGAAATTAGCTCTGTTCCGCCCGGTATTTCTCTGTAAAAGCCCGGGCCAATTTATTTTATTCCGGACCATTAATCTCGTGCCCGGTTTGATCTTTTTAAGGCGAAGACCGATGGCTGTGCACCTTGATGATCGAGCATGGATGGAAACTTGAGTACTGCGCAGCCGCAGAGAATAGCACCTACTGTCCGGATTCGTTTGACGAGTTTTTCAAGCAAAGAAGACGCTGGACTCCCTCTACTCTTGCAAACCAAATCGTCTTAATTCAGAAGGCTGGCAAGATTCGTAAAAGCAATGACGTCATAAATTTGGCCTACATCTTTTACCAGCTGCTGCTGATGATTTCAACGATTGTAGGGTAAAAATTTCAGATCTTTCGAACATCTATGGAAATGCTCGCAATCTGAATTACGGCTTGTGGAAGGAAATTAAATTATTCTTTAATTAGAAATATGTGTAAAGAAATATGTTTGAACAAGTGCTTTGCGGTACAAAATTTCACAATAGCTAGAATTGGCGGAACCAGTTTTTGCATGTTAAAAGTACTTTACGTCAAACACTCCTCAGAGTATGCAAACGTCGGAGAATAACCAAAAGCTGTGGATGTTTCTATCCGCAACTAGCTCCGTAAAGTCAACAGAACTGAAGCGGTAGCCATTCATTACCTGACCCGTATCTACAGACGAATGAGTGCACTTTCTCTTCCCACAGGCCGGCAAACGTCATACTCGTTATATCGTCCGGGTTGAACTACGCCTTCCCAACGACAGTGAATTTGATAGCTATGTTCGCAGTCGTCCTTACTACAGTAGCCGGCTTTCTCGTTGTCTGCATCTACGCGTCACAAGATTTTCAACTGAAAGTGGCGAAGATCCTCACAATGGCCTTCGCAATCATCATGACTATCACGACAGTCGGTTTGATGGCGCAGGTCAGATTCATAATATTAACTGTTGTGTAAATGCAAGCCATATCTGGCAGTGTTTCTTAAATAACAATGTACTTGTATTGAACTCTCGTTTTGTTGGCCTTCAACGTCTTTCATCTCGGGCAACTTTTTAGTATTCCTCTTGCGACTAGGCCTATTGTCGAATAAGTCTGTTTGCTTGTCAGGACCCTAGGTGACAAGGAAACATTTTCTATATCTGCTCATGACCCATCTCTTAGTGTCTGTAGAGTGATTAAAAATTAAGGCCGTTCTCAAAACAAAACTCAAAGCTGCCCATGACGCTCTTTCCGTTTCTAACCCAGAAATGATTTGCAAAACGTTTGAGAAATGCACCGCAATGTCGCAGAAAATGGATCTTAGAAAGTAAAAGCCAAGCGGCAACAATTTAGGCCTTCAGATAGTATTGGAAGCGGGTACCGAAGGAGTGCCAGCGTTCCCGTTGTCTTGATGACAAACATTGGCGGCTCCCGACCAATGAGAAATAGACTAGTAACTTGAACTGCCGCTTTCCAATACAAAAGCCAGCGCGAGTTTCTCTACGTGCGCCCTTAACAACGCTTACTTTGTTGACGAAAGCTCGGCTTATTTCGGCTGAAGTTAAATGCAAAGCTGAAGATACGATTGAAACCTCTAAATAGGATTGCAATGCATTGTGGGATTCATTTTTCGATTTATCCGAATTAAGATAGATAAGAAAATTCTTGGCCTTGCGCCAAGTGATGGCTTGACAAATTTCCAAGGAAGCTATTCAATGAGATCTCAAAGAGTTTTCGAGAGTAACATCAGTGCTCAATAAGTGTCTCAGAGAGAAAATGCAATGCCTTGTGGGATATGATTTGCACAAGCCGCCCGCATTTGCAGATTTACCCTACCTGGTCTGGGCCTAGGCACCCAAGAGAAATTTTGAAAGCCTTTATAAAGTGCCGTTTTTGGTAGATTCTAGGTATTTATATTATATTATAATACGGTCCAGCCATTTGGGGTCCAGGGCGCCCGGCAGTCGTGAATGCGGCCATTCCCGTTTCATATTTATCGAAATTGTTTTCTGTTTGGTGTCTCATGGCAAAATGAATCCAAACTAAACGTGCTTGTTGTCTTCTTCAATGCCAGGTAGCAGACGACATTGCCAAGCAGTTTCGCGACACCGGACAATTGCAGTTGTCTCCGTCGACCATCTACCTCCTTTTCATGTGCTGCCTCTTCTCCGCCACGGCCCTCCTCCATGGCGTCGAGGGCTCCAGTCTCATACATGGCCTGTGGTATCTTCTCTGCTTGCCATCCGGATACCTGTTTCTCACCATTTACTCCATTGCCAACTTGACCGACCGATCCTGGGGTGAGTCGTACATGCTCTTTACTGGCTAACACGGATACTTAATGTAACTGAAGCAAGTCTGAAAACAATTGCAGTAATTCTGTACCCGGTTTTCAGCCACAATAACTATTGCCGATGTTAACAGTAATACCTGCTTCTTAACGCTGCAGTAGAGACTTGCACCAGCACCCATAACCCCCCACCCCATATAAAATCCCCATTCACTAGAGGTGTCATTGTAAGCAGACGAACAGCAAAGGCTTCTGCTAGTTTGAGTAGTTCTACCATTCTTCAACGCTGCTGGAAATATATTCTATTTTTGGTACATGCGCATCATTTCAGATTGTTTGATAAATAGCAAGTGATAGAAATACCGCTTCACTAAAATGACAAAATCTACGTTGATTTTGCTGTAAAGCCCCGAAGAGTAGACCGATTTGAACCTAGTTTTCTAATACCAAGCCTTTAAAAATTATTAAAGACAATTATGGTCATGCGCATTGACTTTAATCTACGGAATTCTCAGGAACAAGAGAAGCCAAGTCTGCGAATTCATCTGCCAGCTCAGAGCCGTGGTACCAAATTGTTTGGAGGCACGTGAAGACAGTCTTCGCGTATTGTTGTCGCAGCCGACTTTATCAAGAAACGGACCAATCGCGGATTGTATTGACAGCGAGTGATCTCATTTCAGAAGCCGGCGAGTCAGTATCTGATGAAAGCACTCGTGTACGTGGTATTTTGCGCCACCTTATTCCACATTCTATTCTCTAGTTTTCTTTGCCATGGCATCTGTTGGCTTATCTAGGAATCGAACAGCTGCTCAGTTGATTGCTGAAGTCGCTTGTTTTTATATTTGGTTTGTTTTCTCTCGGGGCCTATTACAAAGAAGAATGCCATCGCAAACAATTTGCTCTTAACGGTGTTTATCAACATTGTCTCCAGCTGTTGTTGTTGCTTTGTTTGATGTTGTTGTTGCTTTTGTTGCTGTTGTTGTCATGTAATTTGGCAAAGGTTTTCTTCGTCATTCAGGAGACGTCTTCGATTGAACCGAACTTATCTGAATGCGAGGATCAGTTTCTTAAAGAAGATGAAAAGCCCCCACGACCCCCCAAGCCTCCAAGAATACCTTCAAGGGCAACAAGAGGGCAACGTGATAGACTGTTGTCTTTCAAGGGGAGTCCTCAGCGAGTGACGTTTGCCCCCGGAATCCGATTCAAGTCATTGAAACGGAGAGGGCTGCACAACTGTAAGCTAGCATGCTTTGCTCTGTAAAACTTCACTGAATGCTTGAAATAGGTAAACAAGTATAAGCACACTCTATTGAGTGTTGGCGAAAAGTTCATATATTGATGAGAAGTAAGGGTAGGGAAGCGATAAGCGTGTCCCAGGGAAGCGATGTTAATGATAGTAAACCCATACTGCTTTATCTAGTTGGCTATCACTATACATGAGTGAAAGTGTGACATTTCGAAAGATGGTTCAGTTATCCTCAACAGAACCTTAATTGTGGCGACACAAGTTGTTTGGTTCGCATCTTCACATTGGAGCACAGTCGCGAAGGGAGTGCTTTCCGAAACTTTCTATTCAACGAAACGCATCCTACTGAAATAAAGAAAACTTATTTGAAACCGATGGTCGTTCTTTAGCTTGTCGCCTCAAATGTGATGTACAACTACGAACTCTGCTTAAATAATCTGGTTTCAAACAAAGCCCTGTAATCGATCTAAATATGAAGCTTGTTAATTAATAAACCTAATTTGAAGCTTCCACTACTCATTCCTTCTTCTTTAGTGAACTTTTTAGCTTTGGTTTTGTTCAAGCGCAGAGTTAAATTGATTTATTTTTTCTGTCAAACGTAGCATTGGGTGGAGCAGAGGATGACGAGGTCTCTGTGTCGGCCATCCAAATCGACGAATTTCTTCATGGGCAGTACAAGGTATAGTTTTATTTTTCTTTGTTAACCGGGACCCTGGATAACTTAACAACCCAAGAATGCCACTAATCATTCATGAAAATGTGCGCAAACCAAAGTAATAGAATCACAGCCACAAATCTCAAACCATCGATTTAAATTTGCAATGGTTTGATGTATCCATTAACCCTACCAAAAATATGTTCAGAATCGCACCTCTTTTGACAACATATGAAGCTCTATATACTTAAATTGAACTTTATACCTTTTGTAAGGCTTTTGGAAACGGGACGTTTTGGTTACATGTAGGCAATAAAATCGATTACAGAAGCAAAAGGCAATGTTCAGGCCTTGAGTTCAACAAGAAGTTTTCGCAACAAGACAGTGTACATACCTTTGAGAAGGCCCACAAGATGCTGTTTGGAGCCAAACCAATGAAAGACACTGAACAGTTTGGAGAACTGCTTAGAGACAGAAAAAAGTCATTGGCTTGATAACTCCGAGCCTTGCTCAAAAATTATAGTTATGGATATGTAGTATATGATGCTTTTGCTTTTAGGAGTACCAAAAGAATTTTGCGGATCACGGCTATGACGACAGCACCTTTCTTGTTGGGATGAAAGAACAAGTAAGAAGTTCTTTGCTGACAATTTCTTTGCAGAAGATTATTATCAATAATGGTCATTTGCTTTCGGTTTCTCTCATTTCTAGTAGGATGCTATCACTCTTTGAAGAAACTATAGATTGATTTAGCTTGATATTACAAATCTGTTTATATCACCATCATTTACCATCGATCTCCATCATTTACTTCTGGTAGCTAAAACCAACTTTGACGTAATATCATTTCCCATTGCACTGGATTCTTTTTTCAGGATCTTCTTGACATCGGTATAATAAACCGAGGTCATCGTAAGAAACTACTCCATGAGATCGAAAAGTTGCCCCCGGAAGAGATGGATCAGGAAGTTCCAGTAAGTTCAGAAATACTAACATTCCTGGTGGAAAGAACCGGTGTTTTCTCGATGAAAGCATTGAACGCAATCACTCTTGCCAGTAATCACCCATTGCTGGTAATAACAAGAAAAAGCGGAAACATAATTGTTCCATACACGCTTTTTTATAAGAAAACTACCTCAAGGCCTAGTTCAAAAAGTTCCTTATTCGTAGACATCAAATCATCAGATTTTAGTACCAAAAAGTTCCTTAAAAGTTCCTTAAGTTCTCACTATCGGTGCTTTGACTAAAAATAAGCCTTAACACTTAATAGAGAAAGAGGCGAGACAGCATATGTGGAAACAACTCAATGAAGCACTTGACACACGAATAGCAAACAATCTATGCGAGTATTGGCTGCAAATGAATGGAACCGGCTTTTTAGTTCTTGATGCTTGCCGTTATAGAAATGTTTCAAATCGAAAAGATCCTTAGTGATTTCGTTTTTAGTAGTATAAGTTCTTTAAATATTTCGGCCTTCTACATGTAGGTTCCTTATAAAGTGGTTTCTTAAAAAAAAGAGTTAAGAGGTTTGCACTTGTCTGAGGGTGCTGGTTTCGTAATGAACGCCAGTTGCATTTCAATATTACAAAGCAAATGGTTAAAATGGCACTGCCCTTTGTATTGACAGGAAAACGTGCGAGACTGGCTGATCAAGCTTGGCCTAGAGGACTACTGGGTGCAGTTCAGTGAGAACTCTTACAATGAGCCGAACACACTGGCTGACCTCAAGTTCATGGACCGCCCAACCATCATGCAAACATTCCAAATCACAAAGGAGGGACATCTAAACAAGCTCTCGAAAGCAATCAATTATTTAGCCTATCCCAATGCCGGTGAGTTGAAGTTCTTGTCAACTGCTTTTCAGCAGTATCAGTTTAGCGGATCTAGCTGCTGATAAACGATAAACAGTAATCAATTCTGGAAATGTTTGATTTTTCAGCTCAAAGGAAAGTGCGAAAAGCCCGCATTGAGTTAGATAAAGCGCCTATAATTGTTCAAGATGAAAGGGAGAACAGATTTTGGGAGAAGCTGCGATCGATATGCCTTCTCCCGGAACAGGCTGCGTTCAGTCAGAGCGACGAACTGAAGGACAAGCTGACAGACTTGCGAAACTCCGGACTGATGATGCTGGTCGTCATCAACATCCTATGGTTGACCATTATGCTGACGATCATTGCGCAGGGCAAGAAGCTTCACGTGCTCAACACCAACTTCCTTGGCCTGTTGTTTCTCTCGCTGTACACAATCGTTCTGCTGGTCCAGTTTTTCGCCCTGCTCTGGCATCGTGTCGCTACCTGGATCCATTTGATGTCCCGAACGCCGTTTAAACCCGGCTCCAACATCAACATGAGCTGGTCTTTCCATGATGAAGACCTACCCCCTGAACCAAGCGATGAAAACGTGTTTATCGCTCAACGGAGAATTAGCAGTCGCAAGGAGCGCCTGCCACGAAAACGAGACAACGCCACTCCCGAGGCATCAAGAGGATTCCGGACCATTTCTCCCCCTGAGGAAATTTGATCGCTTCCATTACTTCTCCTTTCTACTTCGACTTTATTTTATGCTATACTCAATTAAAGTAGGTAAAGATTGCAATGGTATTCCAACAATTGTTCTTGATTTTGCATTGACCATGACATTGAGTTCTGCAATGAACGTACACGTATATCGAATTCGTCGTAGACTGATATTCATTGGACATGTTTGCCACTGTCTGTAAACCTGCATTTTATTATATAGAAACTTGGATTTACTGAATTTTCAAATCTGCTTTCTAGATGAATTTCGTTTTCCCTTCGTTTGTTTCCCTTGTGACTCTTGACTCCTGACCCTTGACCCTTGTTTATCAAGCATTGCCCAAGGGAATGGAATATGATTCTGTATCACCCTCGAGGAAAAATAGAAGTGTACCCAAGATATTATTGGTGAAGTATAAGTACAGTTTCTATTAGAAATACATATTTATTGAGATGATCTGATCTGTTTGCTTTGTATGGATACAGTACTTGGACTTAAAATTTGTTATCTCAGTCCCTCTTGCTAAGCGCTTCTCCGCTCTTCCGCTTGGTTTTTTCATTTCCGTGCTGGAAATTTTATGGCATTCAGGACAGGCACATTGTCAATTGTGTCTCTACTGCATGGTCAAAATCCTTGCGCCAATTGCAATGAGGTTCTCCGCAAAATCAGCCTTTTGCGGTAACCAGAACGATTTAACTCCACACAAAGTCACGAGAAGTTTCAGAAGGAGAATTTGCTTGTTTTATTTGTCCTTTTTCCCCTAGGCCAAAATATCGGGACTGTCTGAAGAGACTTTGTCCAGACCCACCATACAGACATAAAAGCCAAATCACGTGATCTGAAGTTTTACTGCCTCAATCTCTATTTACACACCTTTTCCAAACTTTTTGCTCCTAGCGAAGGACGTGGTGCCCTTTTAACTTTGCTGAAAAAGGCGATGGCTTCGCTTAAAATGAATTTGGCAAACATTGGGGTTTGCAAGAAGCAGTCGTCTCTGAAACGAGGCTGCATCGGTATTGAGCGAACCAATGTCTACAGAAAAGTGACTGGAACTCTATTAGTGTCTGTGGTTGCGGATGATAATAAACTTGCTTTCAATATCTACCAGAAGCAAAAATTTTGATTTCATGTTCAGAATATAATCAAACAGCAGGTATGGAAGATGTAGAAATGAGCGAAAAGTTTCGACTCGAAATTAGAAAAGGTTTGCCGAAAAATAACATTGTCGATTATGTCAAGTGTAGTACGACAAAGAAAGAAAGTCAACCTCAAGTAAACAGAGAGAAAAGGCAAACCAAACCAAAAAAATTGTGTAATAATTGTAGAAGTCAATAAAACAATGTTCTTTAATTTTTTTCATTCGAAAAAGTTTCCTCTGATATTAAGACGGATGTATGTTCTTTCACAATAAAAACTTTCTGCTGCAAAATATGAAGCTTATTATGGGGCATTAAAGCTTCTCACAAATCAGTTTTTCAGAAAGGGCACTTAGCTGCCCCGCTCGCTGCCCCCGCTCGCCGCCCGCTCGCTGCCCACTCGCCGCCACGCTGCCCTCGCCGCCCGCTGCCCCCCCCCCGCGCCCCCCGCTGCCCACTCGCCGCCCCGCTGCCTCCACTCGCCGCCCCACGCTGCCCCACGCTGCCGCCCCACGCTGCCACTCGCCGCCACTCGCCGCCCCCACGCTGCCCCACTCGCCGCCCCCACGCTGCCCCACTCGCCGCCCCACGCTGCCCCCACTCGCCGCCCCCACGCTGCTCCACTCGCCGCCCCCCGCTGCCCCCACTCGCCGCCCCACGCTGCCTCCACTCGCCGCTGCCCCGCTCGCCGCCCCCACGCTGCCCCCACTCGCCGCCCCCACGCTGCCCCCACTCGCCGCCCCCACGCTGCCCCCGCTCGCTCTGTAGCTTCGGCGCCCGGTGTATTTCGGATACTGCCCAACTTTGATGCATGGTCGTCCCAGTTTTGCAGCCCTACGCGAGGTTGTTGCCAAGCAATTATATATAAATAGAACGCAAATGTACTTAACATCAAAATAAACGCAACAGGAAATAGACAATTAGCACGCCATTGAAGCCACCGTTGTTGTTGTTGCTTGTTGCGTCATTTCATTGGCCCATGTTTGACCAGAACAAAGGGCATTAGGCTTGAAATTTTAGAACTTTTGCCAGCTCATTTCATGTTGACAGTGCAGTCTTTATAATCGCCAAAACAAGGGCGTATGCAGCCCCTGAAAAAGGAGGGGGTCTGGAAAGTTTTTCGCAACTACACACTGGGCTCTCAGAAGATAAGGGCATACCCATATTTTGTGCGAGGCGAAATTCGGCTGCTGAAGTAATGATTTCAAACCTTTACTGAATCTGCCTTTGAACTTTGAAGAGATAAGAACTTCGGGATACAAGCTTGACAGATTCGATCAATGTGGTTTAAACTGATCGATCCGTTGGTTTTCCATGAAAAAGGAATCAGCTCAAAAGCAGGCAAGACTCCACAATCTCATATCAATTATCACAGCTGCCTTTTCCCAAGTCTTTTGAGCAACTAAATCCAAACCCCAAACATTCTTCATATCTACCAGAAATGTCCCTTGTACTTTTAAAAACGTTTGCGAGCTGGATTACTTGCGTAATATTTTGTCTACCTGCCCCCTGATTTTGGTATTCAACCTTGATGATTCTTACGGATTTTATTCATCCTAAAATGCAACTCCAATTATAATTTATATTTATCGTCCACTTACGTCATCTGAGCACATGGCCTTGATAGCCCTGCCTTGAGTCCTTTCCACGTGTCCATCAGCTAATTAAATTATACTAATGTCATTTTTAAAAATTTTTGTAGTATTTTATTTTCAAATTTTCATTACTGATTGTAATTAGACAACTTAAGAATGGCGTAACTTGAAATTAGCTGTAAAGAATTTTCGAGCTTGCTCCCATTCCTTCAAGGATTCGTTTGGCTCCATTCCGGTGAAAAGGAGGCTTAAGTTCTCTGGCCACCGAACAACTTCTCCATAGCACCAGTTTCAACTTATTGGTTCTTCAGAATCCATAAACCTTAATTAAAACCTTCTCCTTGAATATTGTTGAAGCTCGGAGAATCTAATTCACCAAAGTATCAAAGAAAGCATATCTTCACGACGGGGGCTTGTGGGTGGATGTGGGGGCTTCTTGCACTTTACGCAGGAATGGGTCTGCAAAATACTTCTGTGATAATATGCATTTTGTAACTTCAATCGGGAATAAATTGGATTAATAGCTGGTGAATCTCAAACAGAATAACTAATTATTTGCCGATCATTCATAGCAATTAAATTGTTCGTTACTGCCTGCAATTGCGAATAGAGGGTTCACCTGTGGGGCAATGCCTAACGGAGTGACAGGTATTTTCTTCTGGCCCATGGAACTGGGCACAACCCGGCGGTTCCACGCACTTGCTGCATGTGAAACCCCCATTGCTGGGGACTAGCGAGGGGCGAAGGGTCTAAGGAACGACCACGGTTGTGGTCTGGTCTTTAGCGCTGGTATGGTAACTTATAATTGTCAATACATCTTTCTAAATATAGAAACGATTGATGGCAGTCGAGTTGACGGAGACCTCAAGGACGAATGGAGAAGGAAATGTATTTGTGTTTTGCGTTATAAGTCAGCAAAAGTTGTCGAATAAGATTCAGGTGCACGACTTTATTTAAAAGCTGATCCACTGCTCAATTGTTGGTCATGTTATAATGAATGAACATGCTATTTTGGTGTCAACAGCCTATCATGCTAGGCCGGTGAAGTAGACCCGTCGCAAAATGAGCTGTTGTCGTCCTTTTTTGAGAGAGGACAAAGCCCAACAACACAGCAGAGAAATCGATAATTATTTGGAAAATGAAAGTGCAAAGTATAAAGCAGTACATCGTTTGTTGCTGCTGGGAGCGGGTGAAAGTGGCAAGAGTACCTTGGTTAAACAAATGAAAATATTGCACCAAAATGGCTTCAGCGATGACGAGCGCTTGGCCATGGTGCATGACATTAAACGAAACGTACGTGAAGCTGTCATTACTGTTTTGAAGGCAATGGATGAAATCGATCCGCCTGTTGAGTTTGCTTCCAAGGAAAATTACTTGCGCTCAGAATGGTTGCTCCATTTTGCTTCTTCGAACGATTTTACCTACCCAAGCGAATTTTATGACCATGTTAAGGTTCTTTGGTCAGACAAAGGCTTCCAAGAGTGTTTTCAAAGATCCAACGAATATCAACTTATAGACAGTGCACAGTATTTTTTTGGGAGGTTGCATGACATTAGGAGGGAAAACTATTTACCCACTGATCAAGATATCCTGCGTTGTCGAGTGTTGACTACAGAAATAACGGAAACCCAGTTTACCATCGGCAAGCCTGGAAAAATGGTGACCTTCCACATGTTTGATGTTGGTGGGCAGAGAGACCAGCGACGGAAATGGATACAATGTTTCAATGATGTCACTGCAATCATATTTGTTGTGTCCTGCAGCAGTTACGACATTGCCCTAAGAGAAGATCTAAGTCAAAACAGACTCCAGGAAAGCATCGAGCTCTTTAATAAAATATGGAACAATAGATTTCTAAAATATGTCGCAATAATATTATTTCTAAACAAACAGGACTTGCTGAGTGATAAAATAATGGCTGCAAAATCAAAGTTAGAAGATTACTTTCCCGAATATGCACATTACGCGACGCCCGACAAGGCTGTCAGAGACAGTTCAGATGAAGTATTGCGGGCCAAGTATTTCATTAGAGACATCTTTCTGAGCATTGCCAGTGAAAACAAAAGTACGGTCCACAAAGACCATGACTGTTATCCACATTTCACATGTGCTGTGGATACCAAAAATATTGAGCGGATCTTCGACAGTTGTAGGTTTATCATACAGAGGGAACATCTTCGTAAAATTGGGGTACTTCCTTCTTTCTGATGCAAAGGAAGAAAGCTGAAAGGATAGTTTTATTTTTGTGAAATAGGTAGATGGGTTGGAGGAAGTAGACTATGTTTGTAATTATCTTATAAAGGGAAATTTTAGTAAGGTGTTGAAAACAAAGTAATTCGTTAATGACATCTGTTTTGTATACATACTTATGACAAGGTGATTGTACCACAAGAGCCCTGGATACTTAATAAAGGGATGCCTAATTCAATTTTCTGGGTCATCAACAAAGAGGATGACAGCTTAGTAACTAAAATGTGACACAATGGGCCTAATTGACTTCATGTACATAACCACTGCCCCTGAAGTCAGGAAAAATAAATAGGAACATGTGAATTTGTACAATCATGCTAAAATGTTTTTCTCTCCCCAGCAAAACTGATATTTTAGCAGGTGTAAGGGACAAAGAATTTTGGTTTTGAAGTTTTTAGTAAGCAGGGGTTTGCATATGTCAGAGCTTGTTAAACTTTCAAAATTTCAGCCAGTCTGTGGTTTGAATCCATGTATCAAATATTTAACATTTTTAAGTTATTAGAGGCAGAATCTTGTAAAAGGCTACAGGAACAAGTCAATCTATTCACTATTCACCAATGATTTGTTGATTTGTAAGTAGAAATTTTCATGGTTACGTTTTATATTGTGATGCCATTTGTTATGTCATTTCAAATGAAATTGCACATATAGTTTATAGTGAAAGGACTCCTGTAAAGTCTAAAAATTGCCAAGTAGTCAGTACCAAGGTTTACTAAAGCCTTGTGACGGAATTTACCATTGAAGAGAAGTCTCTTTAAAAGGGCACATGTAGCTTATGTTATGTTCTTTTTGCAGAGTGTAGAGTCTACAAGCAAGCACTGTGATAACAAGAGGAAACTAATTGATTGGGATACATTAGCATAATTATATTGTTAGAACAGAACTATCTAAACTATGAAATACCTCAAGACTTTGCAAAATTAAGCAAAATATTATTTTTCCCTCTGCTACATTTTTTATTCCAACCAGGCTTTGTCTCTACAAAATTCGTGCTATGATTATCGAAATTATTTATGAAGCTAGATTTTAGCATTTGAAGTAACAAACACTGTGTAATGATTTAGACAGATAGTAAGATTATGATTATTGTATGTTACAGTTGATTATGCTTAGTTGATACAGAAGGATTTATCTTTAGTCTGAATTTTTTACATTTCATTTTCTGATGAGTTTTATTGCTTTATAAGTATGCTCTCATAGATCTTGGTCGATAATTTTGCAAACTTGTCCCTCTATGTTCATCTAGGTCCATTTACTATAATTTAAGTGTTTGTGCGATGCATTGTAGACATTGTGCAACGCACTGTTTGTGAAGAATAATTTCTAACTAGGGCTTTTCCTCGGACAGTAAATCAGCATGTTTCGCCCTTTCAAAATTGATACAACTCTTTGGTTTGTAGCCTATGTGATGCTTCTGGCACAAAGTCTGGATCTACCCAATCAGTATCTAACTTCCAAAAAATTACGTCAGTATAATTTTACTGCCTTTGATAAGGGTCTACAGCATCGTTTTAGCTTTTTAGTAATCTTGTTGTTTTTACAGGGAACACTTGCTGCATGATGATTTTGACAAAAAGTACAAGAATTTGAATTGAGATATATTAACTCCTTCAAAATGATAGGATCTTTGCCAAACACTTTTGGTATTAACTATGGCCTTAAATTTTTTTGAATTGAAATAAAAAACTTCTCTCTCATGGCTTTTCACATCTGAACTTCTTTGGCTCAAGTTTAAATTTGATGTCCACAAAACAAAGGACTGTGCCAAGGAGGGTGATAAGTTTTCCTAAATACTTGTTCTTGAGAAGCGATGAACAGACATAGATTGAGACAACAACGAGTTTCTGCGACCTGGAATGTTGAAAACCGCTCTCTATTTTTGGACAATGGTGATAGAACAGAGATGGCCCTCCACCCAGTACTATAATGGACCTTATGAATTTTGACTATCTTTGGCAAGTAATATCGTAAATCATCAACCACAAGTCAACATCGCAGGGTTTTCGTTGTTCTCTATAAAGCAGATTAATTATATTTCAATAAATGTCCAAGTGTTTTCTCATCTGTTGAAAGTTTGATTAAAAATTCTGAGCCAAATCATCAATTTTTCTATTTGATCGTTCAACCAAGGTATTTCTATGTATCGATATTAGAATTCAATCTCGTCTTTTTGCAAACTGCAGGCAGAAATATGAGAGAGAACAAAAAGACTTTACCAGCCCCCTCCCCCTTTGGCAGTGAAAGAATATGAAAAAGCCATGTCACTAGAGGAAAAAATCAGCTACAGGGAATTCACGATCCTCTGTTAACCTTTATATTGTGTGCATTGTAAAATAACGCTTCGTCTGTACATGAATAGTCACAACATTTATTTACTATATGTATTCCTCCCCCTTTTTATTCAACGCAGGTCTTTCGTTCTTCCCTTATAATAGCTTTGCATGCATTCTAAAGTAGCTGGCAAATTGTTGTGTTAAACAAGTTTTCAACAAATGCATTAAATGAGGCATGGATCTGGCATTTCAAGTTTTGCTGGAGCAGAGCAAAGTTATCCTGTCAAAGTTACCCTGGAGAATACCGAAGAGAAAAACTGGCAAGTTGTAGGTATTTTTCATTTTGAAAGGATAGATCGTCACAGAATTTTATCAGAATCTATTAAAAATTGTCCAGGAAAAGCAGGGCCTCCGACGAAGGGGGGGGGGGACTGGGGGGGGCCATGGCCCCCGCACTTTTTTGTAAAACAATGGAGCTTTTCTAAATATCTTTTGTTATGATTGTAAAAATCTTTCTTAGCCCATCCACTTTTCAACTTGCATCGGAGCCCATGAAAAGGCCACCAAAAAGATATCACAAATTCCATTTCTTGTCCATTTGACTAGTGTTCCTTTATAATAAATGGGGGAATTAAACCCTATCAGTTTAGGAGCCAGCGTTGCCTGTTAACAAGGGGTGGCAATAATTAGCAACGATACCAATGTGTGGACACTGCAGATGCTGCTTAATTTCTTTGTTATGCATCTGATTTTGAAATTCTCATGGATATTGTACCTAATTGTTTATATCCAGCCCCCTGTTTGTAAGAGGCTACAGGGTATCTATTGTAGAGAGAAATCAAAAGCAAGAAAGGACAAATTAGACATTTTCAATTTGACAGAAATGTACAACAAGTAGCAAGAGAAAATTACACAAAAACTTTGATGATCAAAAGCTGGGGAGTAAAACATTCAAAAGTCACAATTTTGCTCTTTCTTGAAATACAGACCCGAGAACTCATTCACCAGGAATCAAAATTTCCAAACCCTCTACCAATCCTGGATTTCTTACTCTTCTCCTGTGTTTCAGAATCATCAGCCTCTGCCTGGGGCCTCTTCAGTGTTGAGGGTGAGATGTACTTCCCGATCCCTTTTTTATGAACTTTTAGCTTCACTTCTGTTTCTATTTTTACTTCCTTTTTAGAATGCTTCTCTTCTTCTGCCTTGGCTGATAATTGCTCCTCTTTCTTATCCAACTCATCAAATGGATCAATGAAAACAGTGGCTTTTACAATGCTAATTGATTTGACAGGCTCATCCTTTGCATTTGTCTCTATCTCTTCCATTGCCCTTAAAGTATCCATACCCCCAACCACCCTGCCAAAAACTGAATGCTTGTTATCTAAATGGCGACATGATCGGAATGTGAAAAAAAACTGTGACTTGTTAGTGTCCTTGCCCGAGTTTGCCATGCTTAAGATACCCCTGCCTTGATGAACTAAGTTGCTTTTGAACTCATCTGCAAACGGCTTACCCCACATTGAATCCCCTCCCCTTCCTGTCCCAGTTGGGTCTCCACCTTGAATCATGAAATTTTTTATGAGACGATGAAAAGTTGTGTTGTTGTAATATCCTCTTTTGCACAATACAAGAAAATTCTCACAAATTTTTGGCACTTGATCACTATGAAGCTCAACATTCAGATCACCTAAGTTTGTCTCAATGCGAACATATGCCTTTGTTTTGATCTTTGAATAGCGGACAACATCCTTGTCAATAATAGCTGCTTCTTGTTTCGTTTGGGGAAGAATTGCTGTTGATGTAAACGCACCAGCCATGGCACCAGTTGAGTAGTGAGCAAGCCGGTCCCCAGACACAGATTCCTTCTCTGATGTACTCTCAGCAGTCTTTGTCTCCTTAAAGGAAGAGGCCAACTCTGACAATGTGCTCTTCATCTCTGCATTCACTTTTTTAATTGTGTACATAGGACTGTTTTTTTCTGCTTCTTCATCCTTGCTTAAAACCTTCAGCTGGTTCTTCACATGATGAAATGTTGATATGTTGAACTTATCTAAAGCAGTTGGATCCTGTATAGTTATAATGTCTTTTCGTGAAAATGGTTCATCAGTTAGAAGATCCTTGAAATTCCCAGCCTTTAGATTTAGCCTTTGCACTGCTTCAAAGCTGTAAACGTTTCCTTAAAAAGAAAAGTCAGTTACAATATTATCTATGATTGGTAATTCTTTACATAAAGTAATATCAGGCATTTTAGTGCCAAATAAAAAAAGTCCATAAATATATAATGGTCCATACTTTTAAACAACCCAAGGGGATGCACACTAAGAGGCTGCAAAAAAGATAAGCATTTTTCATAGTTTAAAAACATCACTTGTTCAATTCTGCATGTCGGTTGAACTCTAAATATCCAGCAGGATGAATTCCACATTGGCTCATGTATTTGCCTATGCAGAGTGGACTTTTAAAGCTAAAATTTTGTGTTTTTACATCTTTGAGATAATGCAGTTCATGACCAGGCTTTGTGCATTAATAAATAGCATCTTATTTAGGCAAATAAGTATTAAGCTTTAATTTGTTCACAGAGCCTTTTTGTTCTCTTGTGGTACGACAGTACATCCGTAGTTAAAACAAACTCTTGTAAATAGAAAATCAGGACCTTCGGGTATACTGTTTTTAGTGCCGAGTTTATGATCGACTTCTGAAATTCAATATATGCTCAAAACGAATTACCAGTTGGCTTAATGGCCACTATATGGCTGTTTTCTGTGAAAATCTTGAATGTTACAGGACAGTGAATTTTTCCCTCAGTGTTCTTTGAGAAGTTTAACTTGACCAGGTCTTTCGCACTCAGACTTTCTCCGTTAACTGGGTTCATCCCATATTTCTTCAGGTAGGGCACTATACTCAGCAACTCAAAAACAACTCCATCTTTAGTGCAGAGCGGGTGATCGGCCGGCTGGAACGTCAAGCTACAGCAATTAAATGGCAGCCTTCGGAATTTCGAGCGAGCAGTACCTTCATCTGACTTTTTCCCTCCCCATTCCTCTCTCCATTCCTTGTTCGTAATATAAAGCTTGTCTTTCTGATGTTGCTTTTTGCCCATATTTACGGAATCACTTCTGAGTTCGGAAATGTACTATTTAGGCCTGTCAGTGACAGACTGCGCATGCGAATCAAAACAAAGACAGGGAACCGAGGTGGGCCGCAAAATGGCCGGTTAGAAAACAAACAATGGCGCCAAGTGGCTAGGGAAACGACTCGTCGAAAAATGACTTCATTTCACTCTAGTGACGAAGATGAGCATAATGAATTGATGCAAGAATGCAACGAGTTAAAAAGAAGACTCAAGGCGACGGAAAAGTCGTTCAGGAATCTTGGAGACCACATTGATAGGTAAAGATTTTACATAAACTTGGTTCCAAATGAAAGATCCTAGTGCTCTTATTTCTTACATAAACTTGGTTCCAAATGAAAGATCCTAGTGCTCTTATTTCATTGACAAGTAGATCAATGATATCCGGCTTCTTTTCAAGCAGCTGCCTTTGTGAATAGTTGTTATCCTGAGTTTTCAAGAAACAGCGTGCGAATAAGCAATCTCTCATCAATCTCAAAAGTTTTTATAAGATTATAAGCATAACAGTGGTTACAGAGAGATAATTAAAAAAATTCAATGAGGTATTCAAATGAGTAGAAACATCAAGAAAAGAAAGTGTCAGAAAACTCGCGGTATCAGTGTATGTATCAGCTCTGGTCATTGGCCTCAGGAAAATCTTTAATGTGGAAATGGCTACAAAGGTTGAAATCCCGTCGTAGTTGAACAATGTGATGTAGATTAAGTCCTTTTATTTTATTGCTTCTGAGGTTTCATGTGTGTCTTATCCTTTGAAATCTAATTTATCTTTTCTTTAACAGAGATTTACAATCAGAGAATGAATTCCTTAGTGCCCAGGTTGAGGAAATTGATGAAGAATTAAAAAAGGAAAGGAAACTCAGGAAGAGGTATTATTGTACCAAGATGCCACACAATGTTATTCAATGTTTGAATATTCAGGGTCCCAGTGATTGGTTCTGAAACCAATCGTTTTTTTGAAAATCTTTCATCACACATGATCTTCAATTAAATGAAGCTATTTGAAGTTCCAAGTTTTGTAGACCTACTATGTCCTTTGAAACAAATAGAAAAAAACAAGGAATTATAAGAAACCTGTTAAATTTTTACCTTTAAGTTTTATATGGGCTTTAAATCCTTTCAAGCTGAGGAAATATTTCCTATTTAAATAAGTAAAGTGCCTAAGACAGACGAGTATGCATACTAATTCTTTGTGGATGCGCTGAATACAAATGCCCTGAATGTGTGATTTTGTTAGCAAGACTGCACAATTTTCAATGTCACATTTTACTTTTTATATTTTCACTAACCATGTGATAAATTTATTTTCATAATTTATTATCAGCATTGAAGAGAAGCTGCAGACAAGTTTAACTGCAGGGGAAGAAATGAGAGCAAAAATTGTGGATCTAAAGAATCAAATAAATGTGAAAAAGGAAACTGTGAGTGATTTTCCTGAGCATTTTTATAAATTCAATTGGAAATACTGGTTGCCATCTGTCATACAAATCTAAATTGATCATGTATGCTTAAGGGTTTTTTGTTTTTAAGTAACATGACATAATGAATCTTGATTTAGTTGAAACTGTGTTAATTTTGACCTTTAGGAAATTCATTGAAGGCTTTGAAACAGCTTGTGTATAATACATATTGAATGTCAATTACATTTTAAGGATCGGATTGGTGCTGCAGAAATGGAAATGAAACTTGCTTTGAAAGATGCTGAAATCCAGAAACTACAAACAACATTGACATCAAGAGCAGTTTCCGACATGAGAATCCTTGAAAGTAAGCCATTGCTTTAAAAGACGTGAAATTTTTGCCTTGCATGTCTCATCATCAAATATGTTTTGTTAGTTGGTAGGAATCAAGCCACTTTGTCAACTTTGCTCTATTGGTCACTTAGCAATAGTTTTGCCTGTGTCCAGATGAGCCTTGTCATGAAGGGATTTGTTGCAATCTGGATGTTTGTTAGTGATGTCACAATTGAAGCATTGTCACTTGTTATATGGAATGTAAGCATCTGCATGCCAAAGTGCATGCTCTGTTCTTCAGATATTCCTGCCAAGACCTTCATGTCTAGTTCAGGTAGAACTGTAATTGCTGCTGGAATACAGTGATATCTTGGGTGAATATATCTTGTTGTGGTATCCTGGAATGCATTGTTTGTGGGGCTAAGCCGGTCACACTTACCCTAAAACAACATTTTTTGTGTTGTAGGTACCAGTGATAGTAAAGACCTAGAAATAACTGGCCTCCAGTCTGAATTTACTGCTTTTGTTGAGCGAAATAAAGTTGGAGATAAGAAGCATCAAGAGCTGGAAAGAGTGATAACTGATCTTGAAGATGAAAATGCTAGGTATTCAGATGAAATCATGATCTTGGAAGAACGGTTGGCTGACAAAATGTCCTACATCTCTTTAATGGAAGGTCGATTATCACAGAAGAATGCAAAGATGTCTTTTATGCAGGAGGAGATAAAACGATGTACATCAGCTCGTTCCAGCAACGACAAGCAGGTGCTTTACACCAAGTATTGCCTTGTTCTGTATTGAATGAAAGACCTTTTCACGTCCTGATATGACTTATACTTTGTTTTTTTTTCAAAGTAACTAGGTGGCAGAGCTCATTTTTCAATGCCAAAACCTAGTGGCCTAGTGCATATGGACGTAGGTTTTTGACAGCCAGAAGTCAATGTCTCTTTTCGTGCCATTCATGCACCAGGACTATGCTTTTCAAGTTGGCATCGAGGTCATCCATGGGGTGTTGCGAATTTAGCTCTTTCAGATGGTGATCCATTTCTGCCCACCCACCACCGATCATTCCGCGATATTTAAGTATTGTGTAATCTGGCAAATTAAGTATTCTGGCAATCGTGTTTTCTCGCAAACGTTTTTCAGAACTTAGTAGCTCTTTTATTTCTTCAGTTGTTGGAGAAAGAAACGGCTTCAAAAAGGCTTGAGAATGAATTGGCGTCATGTGAAGGTAAACTTTTAAATTCCACGAAGGAAATCGAACATTTCGAAGCGTTGCTGGCTGAAAAGATGCAGCAGATGTCGTCATTGCAAAATGTTTTGAAGGCAAAGGAATCTGAGGTGGGTCAGGCGAAACAGTTACTTGAGAAGATGAAGATGCTAAACTCAGAGAGTTGTGGAGAATTGCAACTGCAGATTGAATCGGTATGCCTTCATTATTTAATGTTCATTTTATTTGTGAAGCTCGTATCTCTGTTAGCTTTTTAGAGAGCAAATATGCTGCCTGCTTGTAGCTGTTTTCTGCAGCCGTTAATTAAGATTACATTGACCCCCATTCCGCCAGAACCGAAAGCTTCTAACCTTACCGTGCGTTTTTAAAGTGTACATTTCTACACATTTCCAGGTTCGTCTAGCATTTCCTAATTGAAAGCAAGTATAGCTACTTTTGTGAAAATCATTTTTGTATCTGACTGCAAATGATCAATTTGCAACACTTTAGTTAGTTTTACATCAAATGCAGAACTTCAAAGAGTATCTAAACGATTTTAGCTTCAAGAACAAATAGACATCAAGTCTTTGGAAAACACCAACTTAGAGGCAAACATGTCAGGTAAAAGTCCTGTTCATTCTTAATAACAATTTTCCGAAAAAGCAACCTTATCTTTGCAATTATTTAAAAAAGAGTTACTTTAGACCAGAAGTGTTTCGTAAAAGTGTATTTGTAGTTCAAATTTTTCCACCTATATATATCCTCCTTTTTAAATGTTTTATTATTCTATTCACTTACAGAACATAATACAGATTTTGAGAATTTTGAATCGGTCTTCTGGATATCTCTCTGAAAATTTTTTCTTCTGCTTAATAATCTGCCATTTTGTACCTTGTCCTCTTCACTTGACATTTATCAGGTAGTTCATTTAGTGTTATATAATAATTTCAAAATTTAACAGTTCATAAAAAATTATATCGACATATTTTAAAGTGCTGCATCAAGAACTTGACATGAAAACTTCACTTTGCCTTGACCTCGAGGCGAAACTGGAGGAAACCATTTCCCAGCTAGAGGAAAGGACAATGACATTGGAGGCTACGAGCAGAAATTAAAGGTTCCCTTTGCTTGTTCCCCTATCTCGTCTTTCTTCAATTAACTAGCTTTTGTGCTTCTTTCATACTTGTTAATCAGTTATTTTAACCGATTGCATCTTTTTATTGGCAATAAAAGTTGTAATTCTAAGTGTTAATTTTTTTGCCTGTCCGTCCATTTGTCTGTCCTAAGTTTTTTCCATCTGTTTCTTTTGTCTACTTTCTTATCTTATTCAATCTGCTTGTGCCTTTGTCTGTCTGTTGGTTTGACTATCTATCTATCTACCTATCTACCTATCTAAGACAATACCAACCTATTTGACGATGATGTTTTAGAAATTAGCGAGTGATTTGAAGAACGAAACAGACAAGGTAGAGAATTTGCAGAAGGAACTGTCGGCTTGCAAAGACGAAGTGGTTCTAATCCTGGAGCAAACCAGGAGCACTAAAGATGGCTACGATGTGGAGTGCGACAAACGAAAATCACAGGCAAGGCTTGTTTCACTGCTCTTCTGTCCGTCCAAGTCAAAAAATTTCAACTTAACCACGAGCTGTTTGCTCGAAATTCCTGTCTCCAATTAAATAGGACTAGTCTTCTGTCGCCAATGAAACGAACTGGTGGCTTATGTATATGTTTGACCTTCTGTTGCCAAGAAGCCTTTTGCTTTTTATATAGCCCTCGATGCTGAAAACGTGCACTGACCAGAGTTTTCTAAAGATAAACGACACTTAAGCTTGCTTCCACATTCTAACATTGACGTGCCGACAAACCTCCACCTGGAAGGCATTCACTGTTAACTCTATGGCCACCTGTTGTCTTATTTGCAATCTTGGAAATCTTTTCTCCTTTATTTACAGATTAAACAAATGTGAGGCTTATCACCTGTTTTGTCTTTGATTTTATCATTCTAAGTGCTTCTAGAATAAGTTCTTTCCGAGCACATGTAAGCTTTTTAAACCAGTTTTTTAATCTATCTCGATAAACCCTTTTAATTGAATTCCTGTGAAATCTTGCGATGAACATTGATCCCAATATGTCATATCTTTTCTTGGAAATGCTGTCCGTCCGACATTGCGTTTTTGCCCACCAATCTCATGGGATTCTCTAATAAAGGCGTGCATGGTTCTCACAACCTTGGGGAGCTTGCTCAGTGCCACATGAGAATCATTTAAAGTGGCCGCCAGCTAATCTTCCTTAAAAAATTCAGCTTATCCAAAATCCTTATTTTGTATTTTCTGCCACTTGTAAGAGCAACAACGACTTTGACATTTTTATTCTTATTCTGCATCTTCAATAACGGATCTGATTAAATGTGTTTGGCTTAAATGTCCAAAGAAAGCAGGCCCTTAACATCTGAACAATTTTCTTATTTTCCATATATTTAACGTTCGGTGAAAAGGAGGCGAAATTTAATCATACTTACGACAAATCGACCTAGCATTTTTATGAATTTATAGCTTTAGACAGATATTTGCAGTTTCATTTTCGTGCTGATAGTTAGCTTGAATAATCGGTTTCTTCATCCAGTTTTGTTAACTACTGAATGTATTATTCGTTGGTTTAGGAAGTGGTGTATTCCTTTTTCTTAGGTTTCTCACTTGGAAAAGGAGTTACTGGTCAAAATCCAGGAACTTGAAGCAAAGGACAGTGAACTTGGTAGGGTCCTGGAATTGTCTAGTGACAGACAACAAGAGATTCAGAAGTTGGAAGAAATGATGAGGGAACTTAAGAAAGAAAAAGTCCAAAACGAGGAAGAGAGTCTAAAGAAAGAAAATTTACACAAGCAGGAGAAAGAAAACTTTCATGAAACACTGCAAAAGTTGGAAGCGTCGATTGAACGTATTTCCTCCAAACTGGAGGCGAAAAACAAAGAGAATGCCGAACTAATGATTCAGTTAGAGGAGGGTCGGACAAGGGCTGACCTAGAGAATCGGAAACTTGAGGACCTGGAGAACCTATTGCATAAACTAAATTCAGAAATAAAATCAAGGGACACCTCTGTTGGCACACTGCAGAGTGAGGTTTGTTCCCATGACAGCAAACGACTGTTGCTATAGTTTTCCTAGCAGTCCGGCCGGGTTGTTGCTCGTTAGGCCCGGTTGCATCCATGTTTGTTTTGATTTTGAGAAGAAGTTAAGCTGAATGGGAGCTGGGATCTCATGGTGTTATGTACCATTGGATTCGTGGTTATGGAATGCAGTGGCTTGTCTCCTTGTTCACAAAATTTTGAAATTTCTCCTTTTCAACTAGTTGCTGTATAAAACCAAGGTATCCCTAGGTGTGGAAGCCATTTTGGACTCGAACGGCCGCGGTTGGTCTGTAAAATACAAAGTCCAATACACTAACTGACTGACCCGAACGAGAAATTGACAAATTTAATTTTTGTTCAGACATAAGATAGCTTTGGATATATTTTTAGAAACGATGAAACTGTAAAAGCATTGATGTTTCATGTTTTGTTATTCACTTGTTGGTACCTTGTCTACACAAGTGACCCGTTTGCTCTTTCAGCTGGCGTCTGTACATCGTGATCTCAAGCAAGCTTTGGCTGATTTGTCGCAACTTCAAGAAGTCTTAAGCAGCAATGAAAGGGAAATGAAGGAAAAGCAAGACCAGCTATCGATAATGGACAGGTGGGCGTGTCCCTCGATATAAAAAGCATAACTCAGGAAACTCAGGACATTAGCACCTGCATTGGCTGACTGCAGTAATTGGATTTTTAATTAAGCGTACTCAGTGCAAACAAAAGTACAAATCCACTAATGCTATTATAGGCGGTCTAATCTTTTCACACTAGGAAACGCTTAGAATTGCACCTTTTTGATCAGTTTGAAATACAGCTTTCTAGCCAGGCTATGCATGCTGGCTGTATTTACATTTCGATGAGTACCGTTAAGAATATCTTATTCTGTCTGAAAAATTTTCCTGTCTCTCTTAAGAAAACTAAATAAAAGTCAAGAGGATATCCAGATGAAGGAAGATCTCTTGAAAGAACAGTCGGCGAAACTGTCTCGCTTAGATAAGAGCATCAAAGAACAGAAATTGGAACTCAAACAAAAAGCTGTCGAGGTGCGTGCTAAATTCACTAAATTCGTGGAAATTCTTGGATAAATCTTTAGATATTTTCTATTGTGGCCCTTTTAGCTGCAAAAATATTTTCCTTTCTGGGAACCTGCGAAACATGAAAAAATTTTCTGTTATGTACAAAGTATGTGTACGATAGTTCGATCGATAAAGCGCATAAATTTTTTGATGGGCGTCTAATTTATTGGGTATGGAGAATGTTTTCAATGAAATATCGTTATTTGGTTATTCTTGGATGTATTCTATTTTTGGCAAAAATTGACTACGAACAAATTCAAACAGGAACATAGCTGTTTTTTCAAGTTTTGATGAAAATTTTGTGCCAGACCAAACAATATCTTGGAATCTAGTTCCAGGCTTCCATACTTTTTGCAGCTCTGATTAGCCGCTTTCCAATGACGACTGGTCCCTCTTTCCATGGGAAATGGGCCTTAAACCGATTGTGAAACGTCTTAGAACAGAGACACACAACAGACCTATCCTCATGTTGTTTTATTCTGTCGCTTTGATTCAGTGAGGTTTTTATTTTCTTGACTTCCCAAGCCAAGACTTTAATTTCTTTGTTTGATTTCATTTTTCCAGGTCTTTAAAATTTGTTGCAGGATATATGTAAAATTTTGTGTTATAACATAAATTAGTTTTTGAGTTTGCCAATGCCATTAAAACATCATATTTAGCAGTGAAAACTTTGAACATTAATGGAAACTTATGTTGAAGGACCCGTATTTTACGTCTATCGGACAAAATTTTCCCAAAACAACCATCATCAAAATGGGGGTGCCAATTAATCTTTTTATTATTTTATTTTTATTTATTTATTATCTTTTTATATATTTATTATTATTATTATTAATAATCTTTTACCTGATGATTTTTTTCCAAAAGTTTGACACTTAAGGTCTGTGTCCGGCATTATTCCAAGAAGGGGACTTGTTCAACTATTTCTAAAAAAATTCGAAGCTTTCTTTGCCGCTTTAAGAAATTGATCCTTAAAATATCTGCCGTTCATCAAGGTGACCCAGCTTGACATGAGCATGAAGGAACAAAGAAGCCAGTTGCAGCATCGTCTTAGTATGACGGAACAGCAGCTGCAGGAGAGCCACCAGGAACTTGGCGAGAAGCTCTCTGAGGTACAGCACGAGTAACACCAACGACCAATGCTCGCGCACTTTCTTTTTCGATTTTACAGCAGTTTTTTGTCAGTGCTTTTTCTAATCAATCCCCATTATAAAATCCTCTAGTGACAGCTGATTAAGGTTTCATATATCAAAGTTATTTGAGTGAGTTTTAAGCACGAAAAGCAGTGCATATTGTGCTGTCCAGCTTTGAGTTTTCGTAGGACCAGCTTGTTTAGTGCAATAGCCTAGTTTTGTGAGTAAACACTCGTAAAATGTTTACAGTACAATCTCCCCACAACTGGATCGTATTGCTTTAATAGTCTAGTAAAAGGTCTCAGTTTCTGGCTCGTATAGTGGCCTAATTTTCACGCTGCATTGAAGAATTCCTGGTGTCTAAGAGCTAAGTAAAATAAGGCTGTATCGGATTCGGCTTCTAAAGTTCTTTACGTTGAATTACTTACTATAGACTGCTGAATTGAAGGCTAAAGTTGAACTCATTGAAGAAAAGTTTAGCTCAGCTACAGGAGAGGTATCAAGTTTGCAGAAGACTGTTCAAAAGCAGACCGAGAAGTTGAAGGAACAGACTATAAAGGAAGCAAATTTGCTCAAGGTTTGCCATATTTTTTCAAACTTGTGTTGAATATGGATGGCGTGGCTTTATTTTTAACCTGTTGCCTTGCTCTCATTCGCATTTCTGTTTGTCTCTCAGATTGTCACTAGTCCTGTTTTCAAAATTGCTTCGAATAATTTGTCCTATATTTTGTGCTAAAGAATAGCTTCTGTGTACGCTTTTAATATTGTATTGCTGACGGCATTTCAATGTCAAAGCCATCCACATCAACTGCATACGCACCGGTTTGTTAGCATGGGCACTGTCAGCTCTGGTTTCTGGTGGCCATATTAACTATTTGTCAGACTTCGTTTTGTTGTGTTTTTAAACGGTAAATATTTTGAAGTTTTTGACATCATCACATCCCATCTTGCAAACGGCTTTCATTGCAAAATAGCATCATGTACGCTGAATTATGCCTTGCAATGATTTTCCCTTCATTAACTTCACAACGCGCAGTCCTTGTCTTTGGAACATGCAGCCTTTCTTGTATTTTTGTCATGACAAGCTAGGGGTCAAGCTAAATTTAGCCCCAGCAATGAGGCTCAGTCAAAATTCCCAAGGCCAAATCCTCTTTAGGTGTAAGAGGAGCTATTATTTGCCTACGTTTCTTCGAGACCGCCTCCCTAACGACAAGTAACATTCTCTCATTGCAGAGGATATCTGAATTGGACTCTGATGTGGACAGGCTAAGATACGCGACCAATGAACTTCACCATGTCAGGGAAGAAAATGAAAAGATGGTAATCAATTTTTTAAAAAACTATTCCTTTTTCACAAGGGTTTTTAATGACATTTATGGCCATTTGAACTCAGCAAAATGCTTCCCTTCAAGCTGACAAGGAACGTTTGAATTTTAAGAGCTTTTTTGTTGTGTTGACTTTTTCTCTTATTTTCTCTGGAACCAATTAAACGGAAAGGCATATAGACACTCACTCTAGAAAATACTATTACAGAATCACGCCGTACAAAAAGACGTGAATAAAGTTTATTATGGGTTTTGTCACTTTGTTCCGGGGCCAGCACTTGGTGCATTGATTAGATTTGTGATTTGCTGTAACGAAATCATTTTGTTTTCTCCAAGTACGGCGTATTTATTGGAACCAAAACTTGTGACTTAGTTTCCTCTGTGTTGGCAATTTAGAAAGGGAAATCCTTTTCGATACGAGTATTTGAATCTTTAACCAAGTGATGCGACTAGCTTGATCTTCTCGAGGTTTTCACCTTTGCCCAATAGGCCCTGGCGATTGCTGATATGGAAAGGGAATTGACGAGGAAGCGGCAAAGTGAGGATGCGTTGACGCGCGAACTTGACGAGTGTCACTATCTTTTGCAAGCGAAAGAGGCCGACTGTACCAGACTGGCAAAGGATTTGGGCGCCAGTCAGGTTAGGGAGAGGGAACTGCAGGTCAAGTGGAGCCAGGAGCTGCAGCGTGTCAAGGGACAGCTCGAGTTTAAGATTTCGCGCCAGGAGAAAGAGGTAACCTTATTTGTTCACTGGAGTTCGCCTTTTATCTATTGCCTTTTAAACATCTGCTTCATGGTAGGCCGAATACGTAGTAAGATTTTTAAATGTATATTCATTTAATTCCTCTGAGTTCTTTGAGATCCTTTGTTTAAGTTCCTTTGAGTTCCTTCAGTCCTTGCTTTTCAATAGAAAAATAGCTCCACTCTTCCTTTAATGGATTTGTGAGGTGTTTGGAGAACCTTGCACCCCATACGAATATGCAAAGTTTTGTTATGACTTATGCAACGTTCATTTGGCCTAAGCCATAATAAACAACTGAGCTAAACAACATCCTCATTCAGTAGCTTTCCATTTGGTCATTTCAACGTGTGATCGTGTAGAAGATGATTTTAACACCTGAAACATGAAGGCATTCTAATGTGTTGAGGCTAACAAGAACTTAGCAGAGTTGCAGGGAAACGTGCTTATAGGTGCGATGGAGATCATATTTCAGTAGCAGCGTGCACAACCTGAGCCGACACCTCTTATTATGTGTACCAAACGATGTGTTGTTCTGACGTTCTTTGTAGGCTGATAAAGATTCACATGATTATTCGATGAAGCTAGCCGAGCAGGGAAAGCAGATTGTGTCTCTTCAGGCGAAGGCGCAGCGCGCAGCCAATGAGAACAGCCTGTTGAAGAATGACGTCACGCGAATGAAACAGCGGTTGTCGGAGCAAGATGGTGAAATGAAATCGTTGAGTCAGCAGCTTTTAGAACAGCAGCGATACTCGCACGAAGCAGAAGAGAATATGCTTATCAAAGACGCAGAGGTGAATCAACGATTTGGGATTATGCGTTTTCTCTTCTATGGAATTCCCATTAAGGACATCAAGTCTTCTAGAAGCTGCCTGCTCTATGTGGCAGCCATTCGATTAGGCCTAAAATACAGTTGGACCCATCGTTTCAATTTGTGCAAAATGAAATAGTCTGTCTATCGCAACAACAAATCCTCAAAATTCCACGAACAATGTTTGACATAAGAGTTACAGCCCCGTTGAAACATTTATTAAAGAAATAGGATCGAGATTGATTGATTAAAGTTGAGTGATCAAAATCTACTGGTCATAACTGATTGATTAAATTTACGGATTGAGCTGATTAGCCGACATTGGTTTATCAAGACAGTGAAAACTGGGTGATCAGAGATTTCCTGTTCATAAATAGGTTGATCAGAATCTTTCCTATTCGTATTTTTTCATTCGGTTATTACCCCCCAATGACGTCACTATTAATCTCATCCGTATTTTCGTGTTTTTCAGATTGCCCGGCTCGAGGCTAGAGTCTCCGGTTTTCACCGCTCATCAGTCGCCAACTACAACAGCAAATTGAACAGCAGTTTCCATTGATGCAGTCCGTGTTAACTTCCAATCATTCATAAATCCTTAGATTCATTTTTACATTCACACCGCATTTTTAAGGAACAATGAATTGTTTCGCCTTACAGAGTTTTGTTTGAACGCCTTCTCTCTCTCTCTCTGAAAGTCTATTCACACTAAACCACTGCCAGTATCCAGATCGCCTCGTTTCCTCACAGGGTTTATTTTTTAAGAGCGGGGCTATTTTTGCAACAAAAATATCTTCAATTTTCTGGCTCGCTACGGGCAAACTTCTCCTTGCCCCATGTCTACGCTGAAAGGACTAGAACAATAGCCTCTTTCTCGAGGCATAAAGAAAAATACACGATTTGCCCATTCCAATTTCTTCATATTTTCCAATTACGGGGTTAATTTCAATTTAATTGGTACCACTGTATTAGGCCAACATTTCTGCAAGTTGATCAAATGTTTGGATTGAATGAATAAATGATGGAATTCATTAAATAAAAAAGTTGGAATCAGACCGTCTATTGTTCGACAACGAAGACACATAATTCATTTCCGACAAATTCCACATGATTGGGCTCTAGATGATTAGGCCGTATTAATAGGCCAAATTCAGTGATTATTTCACGACAATAAGGCTGGAAGTATATGATGCAGACTGCTGACGATTTCGGAAGTAAGGAAAATAGCAAGGTTCCTCTATGCATTTTTGGACACACGGATCATTTCCTGCCCAGTCCGACAATTGCGTTGTTACGCAACAACAGCAACCACAGCAGAAAAATACCAATCAACAAACGGAGGAGCGACAAAAATTCTACTTTGCGTGCGCCGTATTTATTTAGAATGAAAGAATAGGTGGGGAAACCTTCCGAAATATCATTTAAAAGTTTGGAAAGGAAAATAACTACCGTGAATCTAGCGCCTACTGAGCTGAGCAAGTTTAGTGGTGTGGTGGGAACAGTGTGCCCAATGCCAGCTTCATTGTGTGCTTGTTTTTGTTGCACTACGAAACCTCGTAAGAAAAACCCACCGGAAAAAGACAACAATTTAGACAAACTTCCAAGGTAAGTAAAGAAATCTTGACCGGATCCACATCAACTTTATCATCTCTGTTAATAGTATTTGCAAGTCATGTCTATGTAATGTACCACAAAGTGAATATTTAATAATAAGTTTTTGACCAATAGGTAGGCCATCTATCCCCCACAATTCCTTTCAAAACCTTTGTTAATTTAATGCTCATCTGCTGTCGTTTCATTAAATAATTAGATAAGAAATGGGTCATTGGTTGTCACCGCTTTTTTAAGATGCGCTTTATGTCTCATTGCATGCCTATTTTTTTACCTAATTTTTAACTTGAAGCTCACGAACTTCCGTCACTAATGAAACGGTGACATGGCATGTACTAAGCAAAGGCCTTCAACATCTATTTGAACAACAAGGCCCAATAAGGTACAAGAAACAATAGCAAGATTTCATACTAAGAAAAAACAGCCAATTTGTGTGCGCTCGACATAGTGAATTGTCTCTTTCAAGAATTACACTAGCCTACTATGGTGGCGGAGAGCTCTCAGTCGATACCAGCACATGGTTAATAATTTTGTGAATGCCCGAAAATTTCACGAAGCTTGCTTACAGTCAGTGCTGTGTCAGGAAGCTTGTATCCCTTAGATTTCCAAAAGCTTCTCAATTTTATGATATTCTAAAGAAATAACTTTTAGGGGTCTTGATGAAGTGAAGTTTCAGTTTCCTGTTGTGCTGTTTCATGATTAATTTTCGCTGCTGGATATACCCCTTCAAATCTATCAGAATGCTTCTGTGTTATGTTTTGTAAAATATATATTTATTGCCTTTTACTTTGTTAGTAATACATTTAACCCTTGGCCAGAGTAAAAAACAACACATTTTGCCTTTTTTCAAGTGCAGTATATGCATTGGAAGTTTGTTGTGTGTGTAAATAAAACAGGAAAACACATTCAAAGACGAGCTGAAAAGTGTCTATTTAACTGTGCCAGCCAATAGACATTTTTTCTGCATTTTGCTCATAATCCATATCTTTATGTTACAAATTTTTGAGCAATATAGGCTCATGCTCTATATTAGTTAGGCTCAAAAGAAAACTTCCATACACTTTTTGTTGTGTGAACTCTAACCAGATATTTCTTGTCTTGAACGTTATACATGCCTATACGTAGACCCTCATTTTATAGTGGTAGATTAGTCGCCTGTAGCTGAACTGTAGTATTTGTCAACCAGCTTGATAAAGTTTTCCTTTCTTTGTGTCTCAATATCCACCCAAAATCTGTACAGGTAAAGGCCATAGTGATTCTGTCACCTGTTACTGCCACCAACTTGACCTTAAAAGTACAATTTTGCCCAACAAACAATTCAAAATCTTTTCATCATTGAATTAACTATTTGGCAATGAGTATTTTGCCAACATTACCTTGTCATAGTGTAGCACATAAACTATGGATTTTTGAAAAAATATATTACTTGATAACTTGTTGAAGGCTTAGCAGAGAGAGAAATTTTTGTCAATTTTATTGGTGCTCAGACTAAACATGTCTAGCTGTAAACCACAAAATGTCAATAAATTTCAGTCTTGTTTTTAAATCTGAACTGTGGCAGCTTAACTGTTCTATAAGAGGCTCATCTGGTGTCATTAGGCACAGTTGTGGAAAAAAATGTCAGCATCCTGTGGCTGTTTTGCCCAAAAATACTCCTGCTTATCCTTTCATAACAATGCTAAAGTTTTTGGATCTATATGTTTTGTTTGCTAAAGAAACAAATGTAATAAACTTCTTGTTTTATGTTTTGGGAATTCAATATTGACAGTATATGTACCTGCTGATCTCTTTGTTATTTATTATTATTATCGTTTTTTTCTATTTGAAGCATTATGATATGCCCTTTATAGATTTTTTAATTTATAGTTTCCTAGTAACAATTTATAGCTCGGTAGAAGCTCTTGTTACTGTTTTATGCTACTAAGGTATCTTCTGTTTACTTAATTATGATTTTCTAGCTTCCAAGATTTAAACATTCCCTTACTGACAAATATGATGGTTAATTTTCTTTACAACATTTTGCACCTATTTTACACTGTTGAGGTAAATATTGATATTTTATGCAAATGTTGCTGGGAATGGAGACCCAAGAGTGAAGCTTGAATTAGCTGTTTAGTTTATTTCAGTTTTCTTAGCTAAGAGTCATTTGTTTTGTTTTCAGAGAGGAAGAGTATGTTGCTCCATCAATACCCTACGGCACCCTGTATGTTTACGGGTGAGTTGCACAGTTTTTCCTTCTAAATTGAGCCTTGTGTGTGCTTGGGTGCTTTTGAAAGTGGCAGATGCAATAACAGCAGGTAGCTTTAATGTAAGTAAGCCAAAAGCAGACATCAGGTTTAACAAGCAGACATTAGTAATGCACCCTTTTACTTAAGTTTATTATTTATCTATCAAGGTCTTTTCATGAACATTTTTTGTGATGGTATTAAGAAGATAGATTAAAAAACAACATATTTTTAAGGCATAATCTACATATGAAGACAAAGTATACAGACCATGTTAGATTGTTAACTGACCCTCTTCATATCATATTCTGTAGCAGAATTGTTTTCCGTATGTTTATGTAGATTCCTAAGTGGTGATCAAAAATTTGTAAATGAAGTTATCCTGCCATTCTTTTGATCTGAAGGAATGCAAATCGACATTTAAAAAGATTTCTCATAGCGGGTAGTGATGTTATTTTGATTTTATTCAAAGAATTATGCCCAACAAACGTTGCTGGTATTGTTGATCTTCTTTCTTAAAATTCATACAGATATAATGGCCAGCTTCCTTTACAAAACCGGGGACGGTACAAAACATACTTTAGGTTGGAACAAAGATCTATAGCCAATGGTGTGACCGTGGCAAGTCAATGTCCCCTGAACACTGATGAAGCCAAGTCGGTTAGTATGCACTCCTTGATCACGTGCTTTGATCACGTGCCCTTTCACTTGCGCCAGAATATGCCTGGTCTCTTTTAGTGAGCCGTAGAAAGGTGGATCATTTAATCGATCTGATCTAATCAACATTTGATCCACTCAGCAACTTGAACAAATTGGCAGTTTACATTCAGGGTTTCCTTAGATAGGTGGTGGGTTTTTTGTGGGATTCAATACGCGCGAAATGAAGAAACACTCGATGGAAACTCAAGGCTGCCTCTTGCGCTGTTCTTGAAAGCAAAGTATCCCTCCTTGGCAATAACTCTGCCTTCCTTTTTGAAGTTTCGCGTGATTTTTTTATAACAGTAGCGCCACTTTATTCCATCTACTAAAGCTGCTGGACTATCTGGCCAGCTTTTTCCTACATTCCACCACAAAAGCTGCTGTTTCTAAAAATGTGAACTTTCGGTGCTGGATATGAGATGTAAAGTGTTTCAGCTCCTGGTGACAAGTTTGTGACGTCATTTTAGCTGCCAGACTGCGCTTACCGCTGCACCTTCAACGGGCCTGCGACAAAGGATGTCGTCATTCATGAAACCGAGAAGAATACGGACATGTTTCAGATTGGAAGATCGGCCGAGAAGCAGGTCGATTTCATTGTGATGGACACAGTGCCGGGGGAGGAAAACATCTCCGACAAGTTCGCGTCGAGAAGCACGATCTCTAGGTTTGCCTGCCGGATCAATGTTGAGAGGAACCCCCCGCACTCGGTGAAAGTCCTAGCTGCGGCCTTCGATGCGAAGAACCACATCTCTCTTGGGGTAGGCTTGCTGTGTGTAATCGATCGCTGTAACATAACATTAGGTATACATAAGAATATGATATTTCACAATAACTAGAAAGAGCGGAACCAGTTTTGCCTGCTTATACTTTAATTATGCCAAAACTGGTTCCACTACTTTTATCTATAATGAACTTCTGTACCAGGAAGCACTTGTTCAAATATGATATGTTACATAAGAATAGAAGGGAATTGACACTCCATGCTAATTTTAGGACACTCTCCCGCAATGGAAAAGGGAAGATGGAAGTTGCGATGGCTTAACGACAAACGGAGTCCTTGTGATGCACCAAAAGGGGGACTGGAACAAACAGATGAAGCCGGGGATATGGCGCGAGGTATCGGTCGCTGGCGATGTCTATTCGCTCAGGCAAACGAGGTCGGCAAAGGAAAGAGGCCAGAGAATAGTGAGTTGCAGTTTGCTTCAGGGCTCCTTCCTAGGGGCTACTTTCTAGGGGCAGCTCTTAGACGTTCCTGAAGCACCACGCTTTTGGGACACTCATCGAGTAAGCTTAAGTAGAGCAAAGAAGTACTTATGGAGCCATTCGCCTTGGTGGATGAGCTTCTGTTATAAGAATACATTAATTTCATATGGTTTTCCATCCATCTGCCTTTATTGTACCCTCACTGGATACGAAGACTTCCAAAACACTCTTTTAAATTCTCCTGTAGCAATGCCATCTGTCTCATTTTTGAATGCATTCGAGAATTTTCTCGATTTTCCATTTTCAACGAACACTTTAATTGTCTGCTTCTAGCTACTGGCCATCGTTTTAAGCAGCGCAATTTCGCAAATTCATTTACCCTCTCTCTTGTTCACTTTGACATATAGGGCTTCGTTGCTATGGGCTACAATGGGGCATGGCCCTTTTTGTCAAAATCAACAAACGTCCATAGATTTAACTATAAATAGGGGAGCTTAAACGTTTAGGCCAATTAAGTTGAAGCGATCATTATAGATTCATCGACGAATGAGCCTCACTTTAGCGATCTTCTGATCACGAGGCAGCAGAGTGCCTGCAACTGAGAATGGTTTACAGGCAAAGTCGCTGTGAAACATTAAGCACAAAGGCCCTTCTTGCCTTACTATGCCGTGCAACTTTTTGTGTCGCCATTTTAGAAAAATCTTAGACCCTTCTTTCTCCCAAACCCAATCCCGTTAACAAAACTGCGGCTAGTGGACATCCGTAGCAAAGTCTTTTAAATTGTTTTACGGTCGACTATATCGACGGTGTATTGAATCGTAGGTGCAAAGCTTTAGAAAACATTCGAATATTCGCAAGAATGTTGACTAGCAAGGAGTAACCAAGGAAAATGACCCTTTGACTTGCAGCATGAAAATCTTTTTGTTGCCTGACTTGAGAGTTGCCAGAATAATGAATTAAAGTTCTGATGAGTTAAAGATTGACTGAAGTTATTGTTGTAAGATTGATTAGCGATGAAAACAAATGTGTGTTTTGCAGACGACTGATAATAATACCCTAAAGGACGGGACAATGATCGATCTTTGCGGTGTTGTCCTTCTCTTCAGGACTGTGGAGGGCCTAGAGAAAGCACCGGTAAACCTCTCTTCTTTTCTCTTCAATCCAAATATTTAATGTTCATTGACGTGTTTGTGATCAAAAGACGGATTCGCGACTATGGTTTGTTTGCATGAGACTGTCTAACGCCACACGGGCATTACTTTTTTGATTAGCATTTCACCTTTTTAGTTGGAGCATTGGACTTCTAATGAGCAATACGCTTGTTCTGATTGATTCCTTAACAAGTCCTTTTACCAAAAGATGTTATAACTAATAGCTTTCGCTCTGCTAAGCTGCTAGCTTCAACAGCTGTACCTCGTGCCATTGGACAAACAGGATTCATTAATGTTTGATGCTTTCCCATACATCACGGTTGTTTGTTTTTTATTGGATCTTATCCATATTTAATATTTACATCTGTGCGTCCTTTTGTTGTCTGATTTCCCCTTACATTATCAATGTATTTAATGCTACTATGTTTGAAATGCCGATAGCTGTTTCATCTTCTCATTTCGTCGTAGACTGCTGAGGAATTAATAAAAAAACGGGATGATATCAATGCGAAGAGACCGCAATGTCCTGTCGGTCTTATGACTATTAGATTTCCGTCTAACCAAGCCAACCAAAAGGTATCATCTTTTATCTTCGCCACTTTTATCGTCAAGTACTGCAGGTTTTAATTCCGGCACATTGTTAAACTTTGGAACTCATACCAAGAGGCGCGAACTTCGTTTCTTCAGAGAGGGGGGAAGGGGGTGAAGGTGAGGGGGGCGAGTTGCTGGTGGAAGGTGCCGCGAAATGGATGCTACCTTGTGAAGAACTAGTTTTATGAAAAAGAGGCCATACCTAAAACTCCGCATTGAAAAGGAGGTCATGTGCCTCCATTTTATGAGAAAGTTTCCAGGATTGGTCATTGCAAATACGTGTCTCATTTCGGGGAGTATTTCCCATCCTGTTTCCCACTACACGCTATGTCGCCAGTAATTGAAAGAAATGTTATTATTATCCAATATATACATATATTGCAATTAAAACTTTATTCCCCTTTAAAACGTAGGGGTTTTATTTGAGTTCACAAGGTAGGCCGACTCAGTGTCTTCTATAAGGAATTTTCATCATAGACAATAAAAGTGATTGTAAAAAAATTTCGTCTAAGAAACGTTTTGATTATAAAATTTTCATCCGGAGAAAAGTTATAACTTTTTCTGGACTCTGATTTGTCGGTAATTTCAGCTGTGGCTTGAAGTAAGTATTCCAAGGTGGTATGGACTGCAGTGAACAGATTTAGAAACGTTTCACAAAGTTCTGCGTGAAGTATTATCACTTCTTTCATATTATTCATCAATTCTTCTAGGCAGTCATGTATATGCTTCAAGTAGTAAATGGTTTCCCTGTTTTGAAGAGCCGTATCATTGTCAAAAAGTGGCAGAAATGGCAGCATCACTACAAAATGCCTTGGTTGTCTCTGTGTTTAGCTTTATCATTGTTGCGGAGAAGAAATGGATTTTGAAGGCCCAATTGTTATTGAACGATATTCTAATTTTGCCTCAAGTTCGATTCCATTTGTCAAATTTCTTCTTGTTAGCAAATCGACGTGCATGCTGTTCCACACGTGTACATCAACTGTGGTCACGTGCATGGCTACCATTCTTGGGGAAGAACGCATGCTTCAAACGAGAGACTGGATGAAAGTGAAAGAACCTGCCCCATTTGCCGAGAGGTACTCCTTCTTTGCTTCTTAGTAGCCGTTTCTCATGGGCCTAAATTGAGAACTAATTTTGGACATTAATTTCACGCTTCCGCCATGTAATAAGAGTGCAAATTTCATCGTTACATCGTCACTAATATTAATCATATCTCGAACTATTTTGAGCTCAAGAAACGATCAAAATTATTCTTGGTTCGTGATCAGAACCTCTTCTCAATTTTTTCTATCAGGCTTACAAAATCTCTTATGAGTCGTAGCAAGGTTTTGGTCTTTCACCTATTCGCAATTACACGTTTCCCAAAAGCATTAGAACGCTTTTAAAATGAGAAGAATGGGTCACAAAGCTGATTCTTGTGGTACTCCACAACGCTTTTACTTTATATCTTGAGTGACGTCCCAAGCTATCGTGACAACAATTCACATATTAACAATCCTCTTTCTCAATTGCGAGAAACAGCAGAAACCTTACTTTCGCATGCATAAGTAATCTTTCATCCGACACTCTTCAGAGTATGCAAATATCGCAAATTTACCGAAAGCTGTAAAAATGAATGGCCAGCGGTGGATCGCTGTTGCTCTTCTCACAATCCTCTAGTGTCTTACGACCGATTTACGTTTGCTCAGTTTCTCGCAATTGTGAAGTTTCGTACCACATTTGTTGACCAATGCTTCTTCCCTTGGACAGGCCGGGCAGTTCATCCCTCTGAAGTTTGGTATGGAGCCTGCATTCTACGTGGACAACGGGCCCCTCACACATGCGTTTTGCCCGTGTGGACACGTGACGTCGGAGGCTACAGCACGTTATTGGTCGCAGGTTCCGTTACCGTACGGGAAAGACGAGTTTCGGGCTGCCTGTCCGTTTTGCTCGAAGCCTCTAGAGGGCGAGGACGGCTACGTCAAGCTAATCATCCAGACCGAGTAATTAAGGTGTTCTATGACTACTCCACCGCACCGTATAAAAGACTTTCTGATACTCACGAACCCGGCTGGCAATACCAGCCAATCGTGAAAACAGGGGGTTTCTCTCTCTAAAGACACTGCCTGATTTGGGTACGTGCATTTTATTGAAGTTGACTTGTTGGCAGCCAAGCCGATTGATGGGTGAGAATCTGATTGACCCGGTCCTTTCGTCTTCAAGTCACGCAGCTGAGTAGAGGTAGCGGCTCAAATGCCCAAATAGAAGTGCTTAATAGTCCAGTAAAGGACAGGTGAATAAATTGCCGTTGAACAATGGCTGTGTCCCATATCACCTGTACCAGATTATCTGTTTAAAGATTTCCACATAGCGCCTCAGATTTCAGGAGGCAGTTGAATCTCTCTCCATTTTAATTGTCTCGTAGCCCTGTGATCCATATAAGGCAGCGCAGTCTTGATATCAAGTTCTGCTTTCCATCTGTTGCTTTTCAAACTCCGTATTTGGAATTTCTATTAGCGGCCCATGTTTGCCGCTGAAAAGATTTCTTTTGTTGTTAGAATTATTTAGTCAGTTATTATAAAGCGAAATCGGTACCTCAAGGGGTGGTTATATTAGTATGTTGCAGTTCTTAGACTGCTTCTACAGTTATAAGTATTTATTTATTTCTCAGTCTAGTTGTTTTCAGAATGTAGGCCCGTTGATAGACGGGAAGGCTCAAACTGCCCCTGAGCCCTAGATGTGTTAAGTGCGGTGTCAGTTTTGCAATCATGTACCTTCAATATCGTTTGTAGATTCAGTTAATATGCATTCACTTGATTAAAGCTCCTTGAGAAAATCTTAAGAAAGAATCACTGGTTTGTTGACGTCATCTGACCCCCGGCTTTCGCCTCAGGCTTGAGTGAAACACCCGTCGGGCCTGTCACCCGTCATGTTTCTGCGGGCATTTGATTGGCCAGTTAGAAAGATACTCGTGAAAGATAGACTAATCAAGACCTTTTGAGAACTACGTTTTCATTCAATAAAATACATATTTATCGAGAAGTAAATGAAATTAAACGTCTGCTCGCTAAGTGTAGTTTAATGTTCAAGCTATTTTTTCTAATAGTATCAACCATTGTACTATTTACGTCTGTTTTAAGCATCCAAATTGGATATTTACACTTGTTTTCAAATTCTCCTTTATTTTTGTCTCGTTATCGCAAAGTGTTGCTCCCTGCACGGGTTTACTGTTCTTTTCTTGGCTTGGAGAAGGGCCATTTCGGATTTGAAAGTGTTCTAGCACCCAATCATGGCTATCTCGGGTCAAGTCAGACACAATCCATGTCTCATACATTCGCAACGGATAAATAGCACCTTGGCGAGATGTTCTTGCGTTCAAAGGCAAGCTTCTTTCTTCATCCTTCCATGTCACCAGCTTTGTTTTCTTGATGGGTATCCGGGAGTATGTCGGAATATTTATCTTCCCGAGCTCTTTAGTAGAAGGCATTTGCCGACTTTTTCCAGGTCTGTTTTATCAGAACAATAGCAACATGGCATCGTACTCACTCATACTGTCGTCTGGATCTCCAGTATCGCCATAAGCTTCCACATGTACTGGACAAGCATCGGAAAGGTCGCATACATGTCGCAAATGGTGCTGTTCAACAAGTCTGTGAGTTCTCTCTTCACTGCAACAAATGTTGTATGTTAGAAACGACCCATTCAAGCTGTATTTGAGGGTGCTACTAACTCGTGGTCCGAATTAGAAAATAATTTTTATACCATTAATATGAAGTCAAAAATAGCTACCATGTGTTCTGTTCAACTTCCAATAATGAATAACGAATCGCTGTAATACAATACCGTGCTAGCTGCTTCATATTAAAAGAAAGAGTCACTGGCAGACAAAACTGATTTTACCTTCATAGAAAGACGCATTTTCCTTTGAATTCAAAAAGATGTTTTCAAGCATCCACAAGACGTAGTAGAAGCTCTCGAATTCGTAGCAGCGAATCAGCGATCCAGCTTTGCCATGATCTTTAAAAACAGAAATCATCACAACAATGCCAGGTCCTTAAAACATTCTCATTTTCTGAACACTTTAAATATTAACTGTTTATCGAGAAAATGAATGCCTATCATGCAACCTCTTTTCTAATCTATGCGTGAGTTTTGTTTATCATTTTTTGGACTTTCCAATTATTAAAGCTCGACGCTTCTGCTGTTGAGGAAAAGTAGTCATGTCTCAGGCTAAAAGAGAAAGCGAAACCCAATGCAGCACCCAACTAAGAAAATAGAAAAGTTACCAATGTACTTCAGCCATTCCTCTTTTAGAAAGGCAAGAAGGCTCTTCACTATGCTGTTTCGTATATTACAGTTCATGGAAATGGAGACCACTATTTCACTCAACCTTTCCTGCCACTGCCCCTGAAATGACAGCACGATAATAAAATGTAATACATGGATTACATTCTTGCTGTAAAGATATATGATCTGCTTTAAGTATTTCGGTAACCGCAAGTTTGTAGAAATCAGCGTGAAAACGATTCGTTATAAATCTTGCGAATTGCTTGAAAATGAATCGTTGAAATGATTCGCTCTAGAACTTGCAAGTTAAGCTGATTTGACATTAAAGGCTCCAGCTTTCTTCAGTGAAAGCCTTTCGTAAGTTGATTTCGTGAGCTTACCGTTGGCCTGCCGGCCGTTATCTGTTTTAACAACTCTTTTCCAAGCTGGACGGCACAAGCAATTACTTCTTCATCGTTTGTTAACATTGGCTGGTTAAGAATACCTGGATTGTGAAAAATTGAGCCATGATTATCAGGGATTATGGATTTTTGAACGGACCAGATGCTGAAAAAAGCAGCTTTGCTGATAAAAGGATGAAGCGTTTTAAGGAAGCAAATTTTTATTGATCACCTATGCACCCGGGTCTTAAAATCAATAGTCAGATAAAAATATTCCATTCCTTAATGATTTGTTAGAAAATTTTCTGCTCAGAAGAAATTGTCATCCAATAGAAACGTTTGACAAACATCAAAAAGATTTTGTAGTCTTAAGTTCAAACGTTATATTAATTAGCAACCTTATAATCGGCTCTGTCCAAGAGGGCTTGAAAGTCTTTTCAGTAGGTAGAGATGCCATCCCAGTAGGGTAACCCATAAAAACTAGCAATTTTCTGGTGTCTAATTCACCAAGCAAATCTCCAGTGAGGGGTCTTACCTCTAAGTACTGTAGAAACTTTGTGTAATTGTGATGGTAGAAGCTGCTGAAATTTTGTGTCTTTAGCACTACCTTCCAGAGCTGGTTAAAGATTGGAGATGTTGTATTGACAACTGGTAGAAAAGGTAAAACCTAACAATAGATGGCACCCAATATGGGACCCGTGCTAGTTCATAGTATGAAGGGTAGTTTGCCAGAGGGAGAATCACATGACTAAAATCATCTGCTTTTCATCACTGTTTATTCAATTCCATTCCCTCTCATCTCTTTTGATCTGCCTGTTTTTTCATTAAAAAGGCAATGATGTAAGCTGACATTAGATATGTTGATAACTGACATTTGCTTCAGCCTCCTAGCTCTCACCTCTCAGCGCTGAAGTGATTGAAGTGACGATGATGTGTTTGTGATCATCATTCCACGTGGCGAGCTTGTACTTCAAAGTGAGTACTGCAAGGCAACAGTAGATGGGTGGTTGAATGACTAGTCTACTAGGGGTGATGATGGTAGACAGCCAGATAGTCTAAGTCAACGAAAATAAAGACAGCCAGATAGTCTGAGGGAAAAGAGCTTGTGTTTTGGTTCCTACCATTTTGCATGAAAACAAGGTTTTTCGATAAATGATCTTTGTCGCGACTGTCAACATCCTCTTCTGAACCTTTTGCTTGGGAAGCTTTGGTAGAAGAAAGGGCATTAAGTTTGTGAGTGACAGAACAGAGATTCTCAAAGCTCAAATAGCGCCCTCATCCATATAGGGAACAGTGGTATTTCTAAGGGGATGCTGAGTTCTTTCTGCCTCTTCATTCCCCCCCCCCTACATTAGTTTATCCGTCTATATTCTTTACTCGTAGCTTTTGATATTAAATGCTTAGGCATTTTCTCTGAAATTCATGCATTAATTCTTCACTTCAAATTTTTTGTATTAAGAAGGTTGAGATCATCTTAAAGCAAGGCGCTTTAAAATTTATTCTGTCCGTACACTACCAAATCCCAGGACTTTCTGTAATACCCCCCCCCCCCCCTCCTCCTTTCAGTTTTTGCAAGCTAGAATCGCTCCTGTATAAGAAATGCCCCCTTCTGTTGATTGGGGTATGATTTCTCTTGCAATGATACCTTTCAGTGATAAGAATATCTCTTGGAAAAGGATCATTGACAATCTAGAAATGCCATACGGGTTTTGGAGAATACAATTGTAACAGCTAACGAAGATTTTTTATGATCACTGGATGGAAATGGCCCATAGTTCTACCAATAACACCTGTAAGGGGAATTTCTAAACTGCTTCCTATGTTAATGTCGAGCATAAAGGAATTATTGCAACACTGAACCCACTTTCGATTGGGAATTCTGTGTTGATGCCACTTTCGATTGCTGCTTTGTACCGAAGGTCAAGGACAACGTGATCTTGCTTTAAGCTGTGCAATTCTTCTTCAAGCTGCTCCACCTTGGGCAAAGGTTGAACCAAGAATAATGAACCAAGTACAAGCCATTCTACTGTAAATTCAAACTTATACTCGCCTGCGTATATTCGCTTACCTAGGTAAGCTTGCTGAATGGAATCTCATTATGGTTGCTCTTGGTTTAATCCTACTGTCCAAAGTGAAAATTCTTCAGTAAAATTACGCACATTTTGTCCTTGCAAGTTGTACTCACATTCGTTAAATAATGTAAAAAACACATGAAGATGACTCGTTCTTATTTTAACTTTCATAGGAAAACTGGTTCTTGTAAGGTTCTGATTTGAGAGCTTTTCAATCATAATGCTTCAAAATGCCCCGATAAATCATCCCAGCAGTGTATTGACACTTTCATGTTAACACTGACATGTTTTCAAAAGACCAATAAAATCATTATGGTGTGTGAGTAAGTAAGATTTGAAACAGGGTTAGTGGCCGTTTTCCATACCGCCCGCTTCTTGTACAAGTTTCCTTGTTAACGTATAACTTAAATTACCTTCCTTGTCCGTTGATACATTGCATCTCTAAGTGCTTTTGCTAAGTATCTTGCAAATGACTCTGCGCTCATTCCTCTTGGTGTGTTTCTTGATATGGCCACTGCCTACCAAGAAGATAGATATTAGATTTAGCTATGTAGTGGCTAAAACCAGTTTCAAGCTGATATACGGAGGTGGTAAAGATACTAGAGATTTCAATTCAGTATTCATCCAATAACGATTTTCCAAATTTTGCTTTTTCTACAGCGTGTGATTAAGTTGACACCACACAAATGGATGCTTCTTTTGTGATTCTCGTAAAATGTAACATGAATATGTTCGTTCTAAAAATCTAGCCGATTAATTAACTTACAACCGCAATTTTAGTAGTAATAAAGGCTGCATCTTGTTTGATATTTTCTGCTTTCTTTGTGTCCTCAATACTCATCATTTTGTTGTTTTTCGCATCGACGTCGTATTCTTGATTGTCCCGCGCTTTTCTAGGCACTCGTTACCAGACTCCTCCATTACCTAGCAACAGTTCGCGCATGACAGATGTTCTGTTTGTAAACGATAGATTTTACTTTTACTTCCCACTGCCTTGTTCCTCTTATGTAAATAGAGGTCTTGTTAGGCTACTTATCTGCAATGCTGGCACGGAACTCGGTGCTTTTCAAAAGAAATTATTCAACTGGTAATGCTGGACACAAACGACGCTGTCGGCTGGCCTAAACGTCGCGTCATCACAAGGGGATATCTATGAAGAAGTTATATTATGTGCTTATGAGAAGCAATTAATGTTATTCAACCACTCATTTTGGAAGTAGTCGTCTTTGAAGACGATGTACAAATCGAAAACTGGAGTATTTTCTGCTGTAGCTCAATTTTTATACATCTTCTATTTTTTAACAGAATGCTCCGGTCACATAGGTAAGTTTTGTCAGAATTTTTTAGCGAAACTTCTGCCAGAAGCTTGATTTCTTGCGGCTAGTTTTCCTGCTTAAGTAACAACTCGAGCTCTTGCTTTAAGAGGTTCCATTATTGAAGAACATGAATAATTAACAGAAATTTATCAACATAATATGCGAGTAATAAGTATGAATCAGACATAATTTATTGGCTGGCCTAGGAAACCACCAAAAACAGTTTTGCAATGATTTTACGTTTGTTGTTCCCTTTCCATTTGTTTAAAAAATCGCTTAATCTTTGAATAGTGATAGCATCTGAAGACCTTTCTGCAAAAACACCTTTGAAATGGCTGTTTTAAATGATAAACTGCTATCAAAACAATCTTACGTGTCAATAATGTCTTTCCATAGGATTCTTGACCCAACCTAAAGCTGCTATTGTGGGACCAGACCTCCCACTGCTAGTAGATTGCACTGCCAACACAAATTTGTCTGGGACACTTCATATTCTTTGGAAAAGAAATGATTCCTGGATCACAGATTACACTAGTAAACATTACAGGCAGTTTACAAATGGCTCATTATACTTTGAGCGCTTTTTGTATGGTGACCAAGGAACATACCAATGCTCTGCATTAGTTATTTCATCCCACAACATCCATCTTGGTCAAATATTCAGCAGAGTTGCTTCTATCAAGGTTGCATGTAAGTTTCCTGTCACTTTCTCAACATACACTGTCTTTCTGCTTTAGGAAATGCTCCAAAGTCTTTAATGCATTAATTTCAATATTCAACTCTATGTGCAAACTTTTTTGGAAGGTAACTTACATGGTCCCCATCATCTTTAGAAGTGAATAGAAGTGAAGAACACAACAAGATCAAAATTAAAATCAAATAAAACAATGTAAAGAAAGAAATAAGGGTAGAATAGAGGAATTAAAATAAAATAAAATTTTATGCTCTTTGTAGAGCCTTCTGCTTTATGTAAAATGTTCAGTACCAGATTACCTATTGCTGTATTGTCAGAACTGAATTAAAAACTTAATGTAAACTTAAGGATTAAGGCCCATCAAAAGTTTCGATAACAGGAGGTTAAGTGACATTGTTTGTGTAAGAGACATTGTGTCTTTGATGCATTGCAGAATAACATGAGATGTATAAGAATTATAGCAATCCATATCTGTCATCAAGCCCAGGCATGTACATGGGGCATGAAACCACATAGAACTGAGAGATTGATAATCTTAGACAACCAGATCTAAACGTTAGACCTTTTTGCCAAAGAGAAGTTCTCAGATTTGAATCCAACATAGCACTTAGATGAGTCTTTTGCAAAGAAAAGCAGACTGTTGCATGAATTTATTCCACCACATGATAATAGTTAACAGTAAGCATGTAGAATTTTGTAACAGTTTTTGCGGCTTAAATTAAAAAATTATTATTGTGTGACACAAGCAAGCAGTTGGATTCTTATCTTAGGGATCTTTAGTATTTTTGTTTTTGTGCTTTTTAGCTTTTCAATGAGGAATTCTGTCATTTTTACAGATCTTCAGAACTCCTTTACCCTTCATCCGGACAGTAGATCTGCACTGCTTGGTGAGACCATTCAACTGCAATGCATCTCTCCAAAAAGTGAGCCAATTGCAAAAATTGATTGGGAGAAAGATGGGAAGAGAGTTACAGGGCTGCAAAATGTAACACTTGCCTTACCTGCTGAAAATGTCTTAACAGCAACATTACTCATCCAGAATTTAAACTACAGCAGCACTGGGAGATATAGATGCATTGCTTCTAACAGATTTCTAAGCAATGTCATTTACAGTAAATATGCTGATATCACCATTACAGGTATGACATAAATTGATACAGAGCTGGAGCTACTTAATTACTTTGCTGCATTGCTCAATATCAAGTTGGAATTAGTCTATGTTTATTTGAAAGAAGTAGCCCAAGTTTCAAGTTGCTCTTGGTTTGTACAGTCTCCCCCCTTTTTACATTTTTTTCCAATTTTAAACCATAGTGGGTTCAGTTTTATACATGCCATTTCTTATCAAGATGTAGTAGAAAGTTAGTTGGAAAACACAATTTGAAAAAAATCATAATTAATAATGCCTGAGCCAATAATTAGAATCTGTATTACACTTTGACAGCTTTTAGTTATGATTACCATTATTTTCAAATCAACTCATCTTTTCAGCTGCCCAAGAGAGACCTTATTTTGAGAAGAGACCATCATCATCAATAGTAACAAGGTTTCGTCCATTTACTTGGGAGTGTCGTATAAGAGGAGTGCCCCAACCAACTGTTCATTGGTATCATAATGGCAGACCTGTGATTAATGACACAAATAGGTTCATGCTAGCAAGTGGGTCATTGCATTTCGCCTCTATGCAGAAGACATACAATGGATCCTATTTCTGTGAAGGAAGAAACACTCTAGGCAGCATAAGCTTGAGCCCACCAGTTGCACTTGTTGTTGCCTGTAAGTAGTAGATGCTTCTTCTTTCTGCATCAGCTAAAAATGATCTACATAATAATTCTTTTCTTAGTGAAAGCAAAAGCCTGTTAGCGGCATCAGTTTCCTTTTATTGAGCTTTTCTTTTGAAAAAACATTCACAGGCGTGATAACCTTCTTGGCAAAGACTTGCAATAAAAAAGAAATGACAAATTTTAGTTGTGGTTTATGCCTTCCCTTTGATCGTTTATTGATATATTACTGTGTCCTCAGTTATAGATTATGAGTTTGCTGTCAACCCTGTGTCAAAGAATGTTACATATGGCAATGAGCTTGTTCTGCAATGCTCACCTCCTACCAGATATCCTAGCTCAGTGGCTTTTTCTTGGTACAAAGACTTTATTAGACTTGACCCTAGTGCCAACATCTCTGTATCCTCTGATGGCACATTGAGGATTACAGGGATTACGAAAGCATATGAAGGAACATACTTTTGCCAAGTGGTCCATTCTAGTACCAACCAAGCAAGGAGTTCTAAAAGGGCCACAGTCATTGTTCAAGGTTTGTGTCTTATTTCAAGTTTTCCTCTTAGTTGCAGCATTGTTGCAAACTGACCCAAAAAGATCACAACGAAAATATCTTCTGATGAACAATAACGAAACTGAATAAACCACAAAGCGTTTCCCCAGTTTCGTTTTCCTGGACGAAACCACATTCTCAATTCTTTTTCAGGGGGTCAGATATCCCTCGTGTTTACGTGTGTATATTTCAGCTTTAAATGTATAATGTAATCTTGAGATTGTCTTCAAGGGTTCCTGGAAAACCCTTGATAAGCCAATTTCCACTGCAGTGATCAATGTGCTTTCATTTTTAGTTTTACCAAGTATTGGGTCTACTCTGGGCAACACATCTGCTCTTGTGGGAGATTCATTGACAAGAAGCTGTCAAGCCTCTGGTTACCCGTCACCAGTAGTCACGTGGCTGAAGGACGGTCGTCCCTTGTCTGTTTCTGGCAATCTCCTTTTGGCAAACATCAGCTTGACTGACGCAGGGTACTACACCTGTTTTGCCATAAACGTTGCTGGGAGTGCCTCAAAAAGGTTTTTTCTTCGTGTATCTAGTGAGTATATTGATTTTGCACCAGAACACTTTTTATACCAGAACACTTTTTATAGATTTCCTTTGTAAAATATCAATTCTAACCGAAATGAATCTGAGCAATTGCTGAGGAAGCAAGTTGCTTTGCTTATCAACTTAGGAAAGCTAAGAGATCTGTACACTGTCCTATTAACATTCTACGTACACTGTCCCAGTTCTAGCATGGTACGTGCTAGCTTATTTCTTCGCTCTGATTCTGTTTAGTTCAAGGCTTCTTCATTGCCTAAGTAAATTCACCTTCTTTGGCATTTATGTTTGCAGCCTTCCCTGCCGTTCTCATTGCGCCTGCTAACACGACCAAGATTGTTGGTGAATCGGCACAGTTCCGCTGCGAATTCTACGGCAACCCAAAGCCTACGATTACCTGGTTCTTCTCTGCAACATCATCTTCCTCTCGTGTGCCGGTAACCTTCGATTCGCGTGTTATCAAAACGCATGATGGCATTCGAATTTCATCGGTTAGAAAGACAGAGGAAGGCAGATTCATCTGTCGGGGAGTCAGCTCTGGAGGAGCACTGGAAATATCTGCATTTCTTCGAGTATATGGTTTGTAGCAGTGGTGTTAAATAGCATTGTCTGATTCTGGGAGTGGCACTAAATAGCATTGGCACGGTCTATTTGTTCCAGGGAGTTTGCATTGCATTATAGACGGCATTGGATAGTCGTATCTAGTTTTATTCAATAAGGCCTCTCAGATCTGTCAATCTACGCTTCCACTTCTGCTCTCAGATCAAAGCACCTAACAGTGTAGGATCTAATTCTGTTGTCGATTAACCACGTGAGTCAGCTGTTGATACTGACGTGTGTATGACTGGATACAAAATGGCAGCTGTGTTTTGTTTCCGTGTGCGTGCCGTGTCAATCTAGGCGCATCTTCCTCTTGCGCTGCAAGTTGTCTATAGCCTTTACGTTGTAAATATTCACCAGTCCTCTAGGCCTGAGCATTTCTAACATCTCTTCATTGCAGTGCCTCCGTCGTTTGTGGTGGCTCCACGCAACATGACAACCGTCGTTTCTTCGCGCGTTTCCTTTCATTACACGGTTGCTGGAGATCCAGCCCCGGTTGTCTCATGGTATCATTCCGGTATTCTATTGTCAACCGGAAGTAAATATGGAATTTCTGCGACGTCATTTACGGTAAAAGCTGTTAGCTTGGATGACTCTGGCTGGTACATTTGTCAGATAAGGAACCAAGCTGGTCAGTTCAACGTTTCGGCTCATTTGGACGTGCAAGGTAACTTATTGTAACTCCTCGCCTTGAGGATGAGGTTTTGTCAACCTTCATGCTTAATCTTAGAGTTGGCTTGTTGGTTTTGCGATTGCATGAATTCATTTGTCGCTACAAACAGATGCTTAATGGACTGTTTGATGACACATTTATTGTCACTATTTATCCCTAGTAATGACTTTGGTTTACAGGATGCTAATGCCATAGCTATGTATTGCAGCATTTCCCCTGGCACCAATTACACAAAATATTCAGTTGATCCAGTAAAGACTTGAAAGCAAGCGCGCCCGAATTCATACGTTTTTCTTATTTTTCCTTTATCATTGAGCTGTGTCCTTTTTTATCTGCAATTCTTCATGGTTCATCTCACAGTTGCTCCCCGCATATCCGGGTTTTCTGTGCCAACTACTGTTGTTGTTGGCGGAAGTTTTTCGTTGCTATGCAACGGCAGTGGCAACCCAGACCCCGCGGTCAGGTGGGTCAAAAACCGAACGATTGTCCTGCAAGTGGATGGCACGAAGGCATTTGGCAGCATGGGAAACATGCGCATCGTTAATGCGCAGGCAACAGACAGTGGCACCTACGAGTGCATTCTCACCAATTCACTGGGGACATCAACCAGGAATGGCACACTTATTGTACAAGGTGTGATAACATTTGACTTTACCATCGTAAAACGAAATCACTGAAGGACAGGTTTTAAGGCTCTGTACGGTGCTTGACCTTGTCTTAATGGCTTTGTATGGTAATGAAAGTTAAAGTTAAGAAGAAGTTAAGAATGCAAGAAAGAGTAAAGGAATTATTAATGGTTAAAGTTGTGGCGATAAATGCATTTTTAAAACGGCCGTGGCTATTTTGCCATATTGCCTATCTATGAATTTTCGACTCTAATTCTAATAAACTCATCTTAAATTTATTTTCCAGCAACGAAATATATTTTGGATGCTCCTATCAAAGCGAGGTCTCAAAATCAAATCATCAAGTCTTTGGGAATCCATAAACTTTAATATGTGCTCCCTCAAAGTTTAAAAACTGTGAAATAAATATATATTATGAATTAAATTCTGTAAAATTTTAAAGCTGTATAGTAACATTTCAAAGTATAACCATTTCATATGGCTGTTATAAAAATTCAACCTTAAACAAAAAATTATTTAAACTTTATATCAATAAAAAATGTGTTCGTTAGCATTGTCGAAGAGCTGTATAAGACGTTTTAAAATGTAAGTGAAATTAATGCTTAAAAAGAAAATGAATTAAAACTTTAAGTCGGATGCGTTCATGTACCAATAAGGGCACATGTACCAACAACCTTCCTATGCCTTGCTAGGCTCACTATGTTCAATTTCCTATACTTTGCCTGTCAATTTTCTTCTTCAGTCGGGAATCTTGTTGGCTGCTTTCGTCTTATTTTGCTCTTGTGTCAAAGCCTGATTTAGTCTGTTTTGGCTGCTTAAACCTCACTTTCCCTGCTGTCTGGGGCTATTAAAGTAAAAGATAGATGATTAAAATTTGCTTAAAACGTATGTTGAAAGTTTTCTTTAATAATATTTCGGAAAATCTTTTTTTAAATTGAGGTATGTTACTTATTTGTAAAATTTGAAGTGTGTGCATAATTTTAAAGTTGTAGCGAATAAAGTAGGATGAAATTTAAGGTAGTAAATTGATGACTTGATATGAGGCAAGCGACGCTTTTTTGCAGCCAACTGTAATTAGCTAAAAATACTTAATCCGAACGTGTTTAAGAGTTTCCTTCTTTTCGAATTATTCTAACTATATTATTTTTGCTAACTTGTGTTGCTTGGGAACTGTATAGACGCAGAATCAAGCACCATTGTTTATATAGAAATACCTTTATCTCCTGCAATACAACTATTTCATGTATTGAAACCTCAATCTCAGTGAAACTTGCTCAAATTGATTCCAAACAATTCAATTTGTGAATCACCTTCAATTTTTCCCATTAAAATTATCCTTGTTTACCCCTTGCAAATTAACTTTGAGCTCTTAGTACTTGCCATGTTAAACTCTAATTTGGCGTCTGCTTGTTGCCCCTAGTTCAACCGTACCCACCCAAGCAACTGAGGGGTGTCTCAACCCTGGCCTCTTCCATCACTGTCTCTTGGCTTCAAGGATTCGATGGGTACTCCTCAACACTCGGATACGTGCTCGAGATATCTCGCAAAGACGCTGCTGCGTGGCGCATTTACAATGAAAGCATATCGGCCAGAGCTAGCAACTTCACAATCGTAGGCCTGCAGCCATACACGATTTACAGTCTAAGAATGAAGTCATTCACGGCTATCGCCATGAGCGGCTACAGTGCAACGATCGACATACGAACCCTTGAAGGAGGTACTTTGAATGCACTTATCTTATATCCTTTAGAATCATCAAAATGTAATTATATCCTTTGTAATCTTGCGTAGTTCAATCTTCATTCCTTTTATGTTCCAATACTTTCTGTCATTTTCATGTTCCATTTTATCGGTTGTTGCTGTATTCTTCCGCTTTTCCCGGCTATTTGCCTGTTTTGTCCCGTTTTATGCTGTTAATTTCTTTGTGGCTTCTTTTCTTTGGTCCTTTCATTTTGATTCTTTACGTTGTGTTTTATCAAAACGTACTTGTCCTGTTGTTCATTCTGTGCTGTCCCGACTGCTGCTTTTTGCCCACTCTTTCCTGCAACAAGGCAACTTTTCATCCACAGCGTAATGCTTTTGCATCTTCTCTTTGACTTCTATTCCATTTCTAGATCCCTCAGTCCCCCGAAGCTTGAGAGTTGTGGTCGTCAATGCAACTGCCGTCACAGCGCACTGGCAAAGGCCTGCCCAGGCAAACGGAAACCTCACGGCCTATGAAGTGGAGTACCAGTTGTCTTCCAGCTCAGTTGCAATGACCCTTCTCATTGCCGCCAGTCGCAATACCAGTTATCATGCAGTTTTGTCGCCTTTACGGCCTTTCTCCAACTACTTTCTCAGAGTAAGAGCCGCCACTGGAAGTCCTTCTAATCGAAAATGGGGAAACTTTTCCAGCAGTTTGCAATTTAAAACGGGCGAAGCAGGTACGTTCCTCCATACTGCCTTCTCTAGGAAAAGAAGAATCTTGTTAGTCCACTAGCTACTATAGATATAAAAAATTGCGCATTATCGTTACTATTGTTCCTTGTTTATTAGAATGGAGAGCTTTCATTTCAAGTAAGTATGTTAATTTGTGGTACTAGGAAAAACGATTTTGTCACGAGATTGCACTTGAAATCATCTTGTCCCTCAGAAGGACAGCACTTCTAACAGTCTTTGACATCGTATAGTTATATACTCAATAGATAGCTTTGACATGATGCTGTTTTGTTGGGCCTCGCTTTCTTAACGCCCTTTCTCCTCCACAGCACCATCTGCTGCGCCGCTCCTGCACAATGTCACGGCCATTTCATCAACTGCTGTCTCCGTGGCATTTCGTCCTCTCCACAATGCCCAGCTCAACGGTATCCTTCTTAACTATGACGTCAGGCTTGCCGCTGCGCATGAGGAGGAGCGGAAGTTTCTTACCAAAAATACCCAAACCGTTGTTACGTCACTGCGGAAGTTTGCCAGCTACACAGTTCGCGTTAGGGCGTGCACGAGTGTTGGGTGTGGTCCGTTCAGTTCGCCACACCCTGTCACTACACTTGAAGATCGTAAGTTAGGCGTAACTTTCGTTAAATCGCCAATTCATCGACATCTGTAACGAATCTTTGGAACTCTAAACACATTTTGATCAGTGATATGTTTAGAAGATCTGAAATGTTTGCCTTTTAAACAATAATTGCAAGTCCCGTCAAGATCTTTTTATTTAGCTTCTTTCCATTTTGTACTTTAATGGATAAAGCGATATGCTGTAATTACGTCACCTCCGGATTAAAGGCGACTCTGCCTCGTTTCAGAGCCAGGCCATGTTGGCAACGCGTCTGTTGTTGCTCTTTCGCCGACATCTTTTATCGTCAGCTGGTCGCAACCGGCAGAGCAATTTGGAAATATCACTGGTTAGTTTCGTTTGCTTAATAAATACATCCGCAGTTTGCCATCTCTGTTGAGCTGAGATTGGTGTCAAGAATGGCATTTGAAGGGCAGAAAAATTTACCAGACGTGAAATGTTTTGCATGGAGTCATAGAGCAACAAGTGTTGCAGTTCAACTGAAGAGCTGTTTTTTTCACATTTCGTTTCACTTCATCAGTTTATCATATGCCTTTGATCGTTTTCCTTTTATTAGTTTATGTCATCATTACTCACCAATCACCTCGTGTCACTCGCCTTTTTGGTCTTTGCACTGATGATCTTGGCACTGAGTTTTCATATCTCCCGAATTCGCAATCAATTGGCAAACAAATCTCACTTTATTTTAGGCTACATCATTTCTATCAGAGCTGGAGCCTCTGCCGCACCGCAAAATACTTCGCTTTCCGCAACTCAGTTTTCTTATCAAATGACGGGTGCACCCAATGTGACGTATTTAATAACTGTTGCTGCACAGACGAAAGTGGGAGTAGGACCTTGGTCGCCTTTCGTCCAAATCAAGCTTGGTGAGCGTTTGCTTTGATTCGTGTTTTGCCTTTCGCTTCCCTCCTGGTCGCCATTTGTAGTTTGGTCTTCATTTCTCAACTCCTCTCCAATACCATGAAGTCTTTTGTTACTGGTCGTCTCTGTGTAGAAATCTACACTATTTTAACTTGACTTGACTTCTAACCAGTTTTTCCTGTTTGACGTGTTTCCTGATCGCTACATCGAACCCTTCTGTCTTTGCCAAGCAGACTGCTGGCGTGAAAGCGAGGGTGTGTTTTGTCCCGGTTGTTGTTGTTGTTGCTATTGTTGGCTGTGTTTTTTATTCGCTGCCTGTTGCTTAACATGGCATCAGTGTGCAGTATCCACTTAACAATGACGTCACTTAATGTCTCATCTTTTTTCTCTTTGATTTATCAAACCAGAGGAGCATTTTCCATCGACAACGAAAAGGACCTCTTCTTCCACGAAAACACCCACCACGTGGTCTAGAACGCCCCTGTCTACAACGGACAGGTCCACTGTGGGGGCTGGGCGTGCCGCCAGGAAGTCAGTGGATTGGCTGGACGAGAAGAACCTCCCGATCCTGATCGGCGTTTCAGTGACAATATTTGTTCTCCTTATTATTGTCATCGTTTTGTTTTCAATGCATTGCGCCCGCCGACTCACCGCAGGTATGGTCATTTCGTTCATCATATCAACAACGAACATTCCACCATACTTTTACTCTTCTCTCCTCTTCTACTGTGTTACATTCTACCTTTGCATCAGTAGTCTTTTTTGACTACTTGAGTTGAGTTTGAAAAGTGCGTTACACTGTTTATGACCATCAAACTTCAGCAGATCTGTTTGAAAAAGCCACAAAAGTGTATTCATGAGCAGGCTACTGACATGCTAATGTCTTCTTTAAACCTTGCTGTTGCAAAATTTTCTTCTGGGACAGAAAGCAATTACCAACAAGCTGTTGCTGTCTCTTAGTGACATTTATTTAGAAGAGGCTCCCTAAAGCATTATACTCTGCATATAGCATTAGCAGAAATCCTCTTTTCATCTGACAGAAACGTGTATTTGGTATAATAGCCTCTTTTATCTTGTTTTCTCCTATAGGTACCGAAAAGAGAGAGCGCTGGCTTAGTACAAGAACCCGTAAGTCGATGTTTTACTCTCACCTCAGCTTTTGTAAATAATTTCTTATGCACTGTAGTGGTAAATTCGTGCTTTCGCATCGTCCATTCATCATGATCCATTAATAATCATCAATTTTTAATGTTCAATTATCGTTAATGTAGAAAGCGGTGCAGAGAATCCGGGATACATGGAGAACGGTGGATTGGAGCTCAGAAAGTAAGGAGGAGATATCATTTGAATTATTCTATATTCAACCAGTGAGTTTGATGTTGCTGGTTGAAGTGCTGCCTTCATGCGTCGTTGTACCTCTTTTACCTGGGGAAAATTATCCGCTGATTTCTACAATGCTGCCGCGAAGCTTTTTCTTCATTGCCGATTAACATACTTATGTCGCAGTCATCTATTAATCAAAGCGCCAGATGAGAAGGGGTTTAGACAGAGGGGCTCCCCGTTATTCACCCTTCAGCTGATTAATGCTTCCTTCTTTTTAGAAGTTCAAAAATTGTTGATGAGACAGCGGATCATTCGAACGATCCAGAAGAATTCGTCGACTCGAAGATCGTTGAGGATGATTTCATTTTTGAGCAGGAATCGGAGTCGCAGCCGGAGGATGGCGTGAACCCTTCGCACGAGTACGCCGCTGATGACACGATGCGAATCAAAGACGACAACTCGCCCTTAATCAAACTGCGCAACAGCCAATTGGACTTGAGCGACGACGCCAGTGAATATGACCAGTACGTCGCCTTACACCCGCCACATGTGGACAAGATCCACTCCTTACTTCTTCCCATGCTTGATTTCCTTATTCCTTCAAATATAAAGAGAGTATATCGGAGATTAATTTTTATTCTTGAGATCAATTGTGAAAGTGGCGCTTCGAATGCAAAAGGACGCCTGCTTCTGAAGAAAATGGGCACGGCCCATATATAGCCTCAATGCCCCCACTGCAAGTGTTGTTGTTGCAGTCTCAACCAACCTGTTTCTTCGGCGTTCGTTTTGGCTTGCAGTGCGTTTTCCCCACTAGATGTGACATCAGGGCTGCATTTAAGACTATCGTGGCCCGGGGCTCAAGGTTAATGTAGCCCCCTGAAATATGACGAGGTAGCTCCTGTCATGCTACTCGACAGCCTTGTATAGGCTTAACACAATTATGCTTGAGACTCTCTAAGGTTGACAACCTTGAGGGGCCCCTAGGCCCATGGGTGAATGCGTCACTGTGTGACACAACCTCTTTCGCCGGCATAAACTGAAATATTTCTTTCTAGCTCACAATTTGCCACTGTTAAATCTTTGTTACCTCGCTTAGGCCATGTTAGTTAGAAATCCTTTCTCTGTTAAACGTCATGACTAACTTAATTTGAAGTGTAACAAGAGAACGGCTCCAAAAGGAACCTTAGGTATGGATAGGCCTTGCGTCTACACCACAGAACCGCTGACCGTACTTAAACAGGTCCACTAAGCAAGTAGGTAGCACATAGAACCGTACTGAAAAGTTCTCGAGGGAATACCCAGGACGGTTCTCGCCAGGTACGCCTGGAAATGAGGCAAGAGGAATTTCGGATTGAGGCAATTGCGTTAATGGACAAAAAGAAACGGTTCTGCACAGTATTGTTCAAAAGACATCGTGTAAACGGCAAACCTATCCGTACCTACGCTGATCCATTCAAAACCGGTCCAAGTCCCCACCTAGACGCAGCCGTTACTCTGGTAAAAGTCTAGACTCCATTTCTTTTTTGATAAAGCAGGAAAGCCATCCATGGCTCCACTTTGTTCTGGTTTTTATGATCCCTGCATACAATTATCATGAATGACGTACTTTGGATTGAAAGATGAAGTAGGCACCTGACCTCTGCCACGTACCTCTCAGAATAGATCAGCTGTCTTGTGGTCACTTTCGCCCAGAAGAGTACACTTGCTATATTAAACTGTGGTTTATTTTGAATTCCTTACGTGCAGTTATCTGTTTTTTCAATGTTAATGGCTACTTGAATCTAATGACCTTCCCCTTTAGGCCATATACGCAGTTGGACGAGCTTGGGACGCCCATCCAAGAGTTGTTCTCATTCTTCGATGACGAAAAGGACGAGGCGGTGGATTTTTCCAGCACCGACGAAAAGGACAACAGTCGCAAACCTAGCACCAGTGACAACGATGCTCCTGAAATCCCCTTGGGCCGGACGGCGGCGAGCCCAGACTACACGTGGGACAACTACGACACATCAAAGGCAGCGGCGCACAATGGTGACAGCGTCCTGTATGACACCCCGGTGGATGCAGCGACAGTTCCTGATGACGCCGTGCCCGAGTATGCCACTGTCAACAAAAACAAAGACAAGAAAAAGTCGGATCAGCTGATGCTCATTGGAAATGAAGAAAGAACATAGGCGCACGTGGCACATGCGAACGAACGAATTGACCACATGCTGCATCGACTTGAAAATAGACAGAGGTGCCCCAAGGTTTTGTTATTGTCCTAAACAACCAGGGGGCGAAACACTGTCTACACAAGCATCTTCACGAGGTGATTAAAGGCAACTATAGCCAAAATCCCCCATCATCATTTGCTTTTAAGTGATTAGGGAGCGGTCATTTCTACTCCTAGGCGAAGGATTTTTGGCAGGGGTATGAAACTTTTCGTTACCATTCTGCGGGGGTACAAGGCTTTCAAGAAAAGTTTTATGGGGTACGGTACTAATTTGTTCCTGAAAGCCATTAATCAACATCGAAAATAACAGCACTTTAAACTTAGTACACAGCATAAAAATCAGAAAGACTTTTCAAATACGGTTGGTTTTGTGTGTAAGGAATGACACTTGCAAGGAATATTTGCTGTGGTTGATGCGCCTCTGCAGCTTGCGTTTTAGCTGACATTTGGAAATGACATCTGCGTCACTTTGATGGTATGGTCACTTATGACCCTTGTGTAGCTATAACTGTATGTGTATACTCGGAAGGGGTATACATTTGGATACGGAAGATATTTGGATTGAGGTATATGGGGTTATTATTTTGGAGAAGGTATCAAGTCATTTCACTGAAAGATGATGGGGTATTAAAACTCTTTCAATATTCAAGTTGGGGCGTGGACTTTTTGATTATGTGAGATTATCCCCCGCTCTTGTACCCAGGATTGAAAACGACTCTTAACTCTTTCTTCTTTAATATTGGCGATTAATACTTTTTGAAACCAGCCCAGTTTGATATAAAACGTTGTCGTCATTTCATGATTATGATAAAGGAGAGATGCAAATTATGAATATATTACTTTATTAAAAGGTTGTTTATTTAATTAGAAATAGAGTGAGATCTAGTATATGTTCGTATTTCTTTTAAAAGTTCATTTTATAAGACGTTTTGTATCGTAAATCTATTCACCATGAATTCATCGTATGATTTTTTCCTGTTTATACCAATTTGTTCATACGATTAATAAACATGGCACTGTCTTTTGTGGTCGTTTGTCTTAGCGCTTTCTTGGAGACGATGGAAGTAACGGTTAAATGTTTGCTAAAAACTGCTTGTTATAAAATATTTACCCTCCTCCCCGCATGCGCAATACAGAACTATTTGGGAGTTCATATTCTCGTAGAGAAATCCGCTTGCATATTCATAAAATGTTTTCAAATCCAAAAAATTTACATTACTAGCACTATAAATTTCATTTTATTTGCAAGGTATAAACTTTTTACTCGTATAAAGGTTTGTTTTTACTTGAAATCAACACTGTTTGTTTGTTGGATGTACCTTAAGACCTTAGAAAGATTAATCCCTTCGACAGGAGTGCTTTTCGCAGTCTTCTGCTGAATCAATTTTTTTGGTAAAGAAACACTCATTTAAAGGATTTATGCCACCTATTTTACTATGTAATTTTATTGATGCTTTCGGTGGGAAATAGGTCAAAATTAAGTTTTTCGAAGTTTTTCGACAAAAATTCTATTTGGAGGGGGCCGTGGACGCAATTTTTTGAAAATATCACGTGACCGCGTGACGTAGAAGTTGACAATCCGAGACCGGCCTACACTAGAAACGTACAGGGCTTCCGACTACTCGCGCACGAAAAGGATCTGGTTTGCTAAAAATGAGTGATTCCGAAACAGATTTGGTTAATGGCTTACAACTTTGAACCACATTTACGAAGGGATAACGCGGCGAATGACGGGACTTTAAGTTCATCAGGATCAGACTAGGAACGTGGTAATGAGGGAAACGAGATGGAGTTAGAGCAAAGTTATCGAATTGGGAATACTGAATAATATGTTTTTTCACTTTTACTCGAAAAATGCATGATATCAGATCACGTATTAATTTCGGCTCTTTAACATAGACCTCATTCTTTTTTGCATTAAATTTTGGCTTGGGTTGGAAGGTTGGATGTACATACTGGTTTTGAAACTAGACTTTAACAATAATTAAATTTGCTCGTTTAGTTATAGAACATCAAAAAAATCTTGGATGATTAATAATACAGCATTAAAAATTTTTAGGTGCACATGCGGAAGTTGTGTAGTTGTGGTCCACGGGTTGTGGCGAAACAGGCTGATGTCATTTGTTGTCAATAGATTGCAGCAGCTAAGGACATGCATAGTGATTCTGGCTTCGTCATGTGTCTACTGCCTTGTCAGTACATAGTTAACATGGGCTCCGAAGCAGGTTGGAAAGTGGAGGGGCCAAGAAACATTTTAACAATCATAACAAAAGATATTTAGAAAAGCTCTATTGTTTCACAAAAAAGTGCGGGGGCCATGGCCCCCCGGCACACCCTTCGTTGGAGGCCCTCAAGTTAATAGAACCTAAGAATAAGTAAATTTGAGTGCCGACTTACACTAAAACATTCTCACTTTATTTGTGCCACCCAGAGCTTCCGCAAAGTTCCGTCCCATGGAAATTTGTGATGTCTGTCGGCACTCCCCGTACTGCCGGCGTGCATCCGTTGGCAACACAATTAGGCATATTTTTCTAATTTATAAGGATCTGTTGATTTTTAATCAATAAAATATTATTTTACAAGCATGTGGATCCTTACTTTTTAAAAAATTCCAAAAGAAATGATGCCCAAGTGCACTTACCAGGTAGAAGGCCTATGCAATGCCAACAGTGGGGAGGTTGTCAACTTCTACGTCACAGCATCACGTGACGGGTTTCCCGCCAAAATTTGAACGACCGTTTTGTGGGCTTTAAAAACCCCATTTAGTGAAAATATTTTGCAGATATGTTCAGATAGTCATTACTTACCATTATCAAATGAAAAAAATTTGGCGCCAAATTAGGTGGCATAAGTCCTTTAAGTAGCTACTCTATAACTACCCTTAAGTGTCTATATTTATACGTGCTTAAGTAGCTACTTGATATCTACCCTTAACTAGCTATATCTATACATCCTTTAGTAGCTACTATATATATATACCCTTAACTAGCTATATCTATACGTCCTTAAGTAGCTACTCTATAACTACCCTTAAGTAGCTACTTCTATATGTCCTTAAGTAGCTACTTTCTATCTACCCTTAACTAGCTACATTTTTACGTCCTTAAGTAGCTACTCTATACCTACCCTTACGTAGGTATATCTTTACTGTAATACTGCTAAGTTTAGGCCTTTCTCACTAGTCCATTCGTTTGATTTTCCTTACCTCATCATCCTTGTTAATCTGCAATTTTCCTTGCTCGTTCCGCATTTTCCTATCACGTGTATTAGGATAATCTTTGTATTGTTATTAGTAACTTTATACCTTCATTAATTATCAGCATGCTAAGTAGATCGCCGTAGCAAAACAATAAGGTTTGAGCACTTTGCTGATCTCTTTTGATGATATTAATACACCCTATGAAAAGGTTTAAAAAGGTCAAAAGGAGAATGATGAAAAGTAATTGTAAAGTACTTTATGGTATATTTCATCCCAAACTGAGAATATTTAGGCTTGAAGAACTATTACACGTCATAGGGGCTCATTGCGCTTTTCAGTTTCTTTGCAACACCAGCACTCTTTTACGTTATTAACCAGCTCGGCTGGGCAATGTCCAAATCAGAGCCCCTAGTAAGAGGTGCAGTGGTGGGACAGAGGCGGTGTCTCGGGGGCACGGGGATATTAACAAAACTCGATAATTGTGGGGATACTTGGCGGTGGGTATAACGGCAAAAGGAAGCTGGAACCTAGGCATGATAAGATCCAATGCCGCGGTCATTTCTTTTCTAAGAGTTTCTTTGCAAGTAAAATTTGATAACAAAAATCACAAGGATACAAGGCTTAGCTATGCTTTTAATTGTTGCTGACGAAAGGATCGTCTGAGGGTTTGCAAGTGATTGTAGCTTTCAAAGTTTATGATTTCTGTCCAGTTTGCTTAGTTTTTCATTTGTATGATTTTGTTCTTCATAATTTTATATCAATGTCAGAATTATTTTCGTTTTTTTAAATTCCTTTTCATTATCCGAAGACATGGAATATTCCGGTGATAGTGAAGGATACAATTCTCAAAGAAATGAGTCTTGCTATGGGATTTATCGAAATCTCTACCGTGTACTTGGTCCTTTTTGGTGTCGAAATTCAATACGAGTGCTTACTTATCTTATAGTATATACATATACACGCTTTTTTTTATAAGGAACCTATCACAAGGCCTAGTTCCAAAAGTTCCTTATTCGTAGACCTCAAGTCCTCAGATTTTAGTACCAAAAGTTCCTTAAAAGTTCCTTAATTTTCACTGCATATAAATAAGCCTCAACACTTAATAGAGAGAGGGGCGAGACAGCATATGCGGAAATTACTCGATAAAGAACTTGACACACGAATAGCAAACAATCTATGCGGGTATCGGCTGCAAATGAATGGAACGGGCTTTTTAGCTCTTGATGCTTGCAGTTGTAAAAAATTTCTAAACGAAAAGTTCCTTTGGGATTTCGTTTTTAGTAGTATAAGTTCTTTATATATTTCGGCCTTCTACATGTAGGTTCCTTATAAAGTGGTTCCTTATAAAAAAAAGCGTGTAGTGAGTCTGGTACCCAGGGTAGCACGGTACATGCTTTGCAAAATTTTGTGCGAATGTTTTTCGGCTTGAGCGTTGCCGGCATGAAATGGGCCTACCACGAGTTCATCGCCTGAAGTTCTACCTACGTTGCTTGAACGTGAGTCGTTCATTAGTTCCCCTTCGAAGTAATCTGCACCTTCTTGACAACCAGTTGTAGCTTTTGGTGAATCCAAACAATTATCACTCACTATTTGCTTCATAAGCCATGCCTTAACATCATCAATCTAGGCCACCCGTGTTGATATTCGTCTCCTTTGTGCTCCTGGGTAGACGTAATTAGCCCCTACGCCCCATTTGGTCGGAAGAAAATGGCTTGGGAAATCTTTAATTGACATAATCTCACCGAAAATGAAAAAAAAACTTTGGCCGAGGCCCGAAGCCATGGGGTGGCAATGCCACCCCGGAGGCAATTAGAGCCAGGTGTTTGCCACCCCCATGAAGTTTTTTTGAATGCTCATAACGTCTGAGCTTTTAGGGAACCAATGTTCAAAAGCGCAACTATTCATCTGAAAATTAACTTATCAATACCTCACAGATATACTGCTATGAAATATGGAAAATAAATTATTAACTAATTGCTAAGTGCAAGCTGCCCTATTATTAACTGCCGAATAAAATGTAACTGCCCTATTATTAGTGCAAACTACCAACTACAATTCCAGCCAAAAGTGTTGGAACAGTCCAATCATCTTTCCTACTAAACGTCTCCCCTCCCCCATATACAATGTTGGATTCAGACTGGAAAATGACAACAAATGTATGTTGGAGCGCAAATTGTGTAACCCATGTTTAGCGACATGTTCATCTTCCTTCACAACATTGTTTAAAGGGGGAGGGGGTTCTGTCTGCTTGAAATAGGGAAATGAAGTGAAAATATACATCTATTACGAGTAAAATCTCGGTGTTCCAACCACTTTGGGCGGGCATTGTATTTACGAAAATACAATTTTTACCAGTGCCGTCGGAATAAAATTTGGAGGCTGCCCATTGTCTTCCCTCTCATTCAGGAAACAAACTAAAGTTTGACAATTATTGGGGGCTCCTATGGGACTGTTTACAGTTTTTGCTAATTACAGATGCTACAATTACAATACAACCCTCTCCATTCCATGTTTTTTATGTTCAAAGGAAGCTATAGATTCGCTGCACTGTATTTTAAATTTTTTTATTGCTAGCCTAACCCCATTCCCCCTCCGAAAATTTGACTTTATTGGAAATTTTGCTGGCTACGGGCCTGAAGTGAACCAAAGAAACTAACGAAGCTGCAATGAAGCTGAGAGCATGACTGTGAAAGGGCGGGCACTTCGATATGTGGCGACGCCTCACGGAACTGCGGTCTCAGTTATCAAGCAGGCATTCAGTGGCGGCAGCGTCCTATTCAAGTCGCAACAATTTACAGAGTATCAGCGACTCATTGCTAGAAAAAAGACTGTTTACACCTGTTTAGTCAAACTTTCAAGCAAGATGAGCGACCAAAAGGATTATCAAGGTAAACAATTTGTTGTTTGTGCAATAATATTAAGCATTTCGTTAGGCCTTTTGTTTTCAAGTGTCCTTCCTGTCCTGTGTGGAGTGCAAGTTTGGATGGAAGGTTTTTATTTTCACCCGGGGAGTCTTCAAAGTACAAAATTTTCTTAAGCGTTCATGTAAATTTTAGTAAAATTTCGGCTGCTATCTGATTCTGTTTTTTCGAGACCTCTTCGCCTTAGTATTATTAAGGACTATGTTGTGAGGTACGTCGAATATTGACCCTCAGTCAGTTGATAAAATGGCCCGATAATGATCCGAAGAATAACATTGGTAACTTACCAATGGTAAGGCTGAGAGGAATACCCTTGCGCATATTCGGTGTATTTCTCTGTGCGAGAAAATCACAAAAATCAAGCAATATTGTCGCTTTGCTTTCTGTCCACAAACCCACATTCATTTTCAACTGAAACAAGCAGACTGTTCATTTTGTCTATTTTGAGTTTTGTTCTTGTTTGAACAAGTCATGTTTTTTGGATCCTGACAAATTCTTGTCGCTTCGATTGCCACTAGTTCCGTGCAGTCCTGTGTTTACATAGGGATTAGTATGAGATGTTGATTTTCAAATATTAGCTTCTTCACTGGTGCAGTGTTTCAATAAAACCTTTTGTAAATGATTTCAAGTGCCTAACACAGGAACATGACCTCGCTCCATCTGTCTTTATAGCTACACCTGCAGGGAAGTCTTTTCCAACTGAGCAAAGGGATCAGGGCTCACTTTCTTTTCTTAAGATGATTAATGTGTCAATATATCTTGTTTCATATGCACAGATGACCCACACCAGTTGACATGACATGAGCTATGAGGCCTTTTGTCTCCGTGAATGGTTGTGAATTATCATATCAGGCTTATGATACTATAAGCAAACATTTGTTGTTATGGCTAAAACAACAGTCTTAAAATTTGTGTATTGTAAGTAATGGCTCCTGAGGTTGATATTGAGATACATTTGTCTAAAAAAAACTGGTGGAAGTGCAAACAAATTACTGGCTGGAAAAGGATCTTACATGGTGTATCCACATAAATCAGGAATATCAGTTAAAATGAAAATTACCATAGAGTAGAAGCATGGATCCAATAGTTGGAAAATGTTTGGGTAGGAAGGGCCACAAATCAGTCTGTAATGAAATGGGTTTTGTTAATGTAGTGCATTCTCAATATTTTAGTAACTGTTTATGATTTTTTTACTTTAATTGACTGAAGTTTACAGAGTTATGTGCAGTTTAATATTATAGGTTGGCTACGAGTCCTTTGGCATAAAGAAATCAAATGTTCTATAACACCATTGTGATGTTTGTTTGTTTTTCTGCCTCATCTGCCATGGCAGATATCTGATAAGCCTTGTCAAAAGTTGATTTGAAGCAATTGTCTTTCGCTCAACTCAATGGCTTTTATCAAATTTCATGAAATGTTGCCAATTTATTAGTAAATTGGTTAACCATACTCATGTCTTGGTTTTGTGTGTTTTTGCTCTGCAACCTGGAATAGACTCAAAAGTATTGCTTAGCAGAGTCATTATTCTAAGCATTGTATTTGAGATGCTGTCATAAATCACACTAATTGCAAAAATCAGGGTTGTGTAGTAAAACTTATTGTGTAGTCACACTACCAAATTGTTTTGCCTGTTCATTCACTTGACTTTTGCAGCCATTGGTAATTCAGTCAAAGACTCAATATCACTCTTTGTATTTTTTGCAGTTAAATGAGTTGCCCTAGCAAATATTTCAGAAGTTCATGTTTACATGTTTTTTTATATTAATAAATACATAAGATTTAATGAAGTTTTAAAGTGATGTCATCACCAAAATCTATTTTAGGAATTTTCTATTTTAATTTGATTTTAGGATAATTTTGATTTCAATTTAATTTTAACTTGATTCTAATCCTAATTTAATTTTAGCCATATTTGGCCATTTTTGTAAATTTGGAAGTATTTTGTGATGATCTTGTCATGTTATGTGGCTTAAATTCAAAACATATTTTTCTGAAAATAGATTTTTTGTGCGATGTCACACTTTAGAACAATATACTCGTAATATTCAGTAATGAGCGTGGTGTGTAATGCAAGTATTATAATACACCATTACAATATAATACACTTGAAGAAGATAAGCAAATCAATGGATGAAAATTAGCATTTGACAACAAACAGATCCAGGAAACTTTTATTAATACCACAGTTTTATGAATACCTTTTGACCACATGATTGCTTTGAAAAGTTTCTAATTATGGATTTGAGAAACATAAACGAGAAGGTTGTGGAAGGTTAACTTTGATGGCAGTATTTTCACTACTTGCGGCATAATATTAGTTTCCCCCAAGTGAAATGAACTACTTTAAAGATTTAAGATATCCTGCATTAAAATAGTATTACAATTTTGACTCAAAACAGAACAACGCTATGAATGCAAGGATTGCTCAGTTGCTAGAGGCACGGATCCTAGGGTCCGTGGTTCGAGTCCCTGGGTGGACCAAACTTGCACACAGAATGAAGAGAGTCGCCAGCTCTCTGTAATTCCAAGCATAAGGAATCACGAGGCGTGGTCACATCGAGACGAAGGACCAGCACACTGCTCGATAAGCTTAAGCTTCTCAGTGTCCTAAAAACTACCTTCCGATGCTAGGTAGAAAAAAAATACTATTATGTTGTACGATTCACCGCGTTTTTTCGTTGCTGTTACTTGAGGGTTTAGATACATTGAAACTTTATTCATTTTTATTGTTGCCATCCCCTGTTATTGTTAACTCATTTTCCCACCTTGATAAACTCAAGAAAGATAGGAAAGTGATATCACAGTTAATGCCAACATTGTTCAAACTTGAGGTCAAGTTGAAATTTTTGTTATATCAGAAGATGGATGTTTCATATGCTAAATTTTGCAGGACATAGGGTCTAAATTTAAGTATCAACTGTTAATATTTGTAGGTGGAAAGGCCTATGGAAAGCTTCGTGAGACTCAAGAGAAAGACATCGATGCTATTAATGAGGTATTCACGCTGCATTTCATCTTGACCTGGCTATTAATTTTCAAAAGCAATCATCGGAACAATTGCAAGTGCTGATTTTTCAAAATGCAACAAGTACATTTGTTTTTTGCTCAAGATAATGCAGGATATGGTTTATAGTCATTCAGATCTATGAGCGATTTAATTAAAGTGTTACGTTGCTTATTTTTCCAATTTTATTGATAATTATATATTCAGTACTGCATTTGATAAGCATCAATCGATTGCTTTTCTCTTTTGCAGCTGTATCTGGAAGATGCAGACAGAGACGATGAATACCCCGACCTTGCAGAGCGACTACAGGCCTACAAAAGTACACACTTATTCACATTCTCCTATTCATACGATGGTTGTCTCTACACCGAGTATTCATAACACGTTCAATTTAAGGAAAAGATGCTCGGAAAGCGTCAGGTTTCCAAAGGGGGCAATGCACGTGGTAGCACCAGCATGATTTCAGCAAGAAACTGCTAGCCAGATTGCCGACAATTTTTTCATTTTATGAACATTTGCCCTGACCGGGTTTCTTTTTCATGTTTCAAATTTTATAGCCTGACTTCCATATTTGCCTTCTGTTTTCACTGATTTGTTAAGCTATCATATTAACTACTTCCTAGGGCAATTTATGGAGTTTGATGAAGACAACTCAGGAGATATCGGTGAGAAGCCTACATTGTATACCTTGTATTGAAACGATTCTTTTTAATTACTTCCATTAATTACTTCTTCTAAAACATTCTGTCCCACAGTGTTCCATAATTAGCGGTTAAAGTCTTAATTCGATGGCTATTTGATTTTTTTTACCTTCGGTAGATATCATGGAGTTAAAAAGGATGATGGAAAAACTAGGTCAAGCCAAAACGCATCTGGAGTTAAAGAAAATGATTGGAGAAGTTGACACACGAAATGCTGGTAAATAATGCTCATATTACCTGTCCATTTGAAGAAGATTTTCGTAGCATTGTAATGATTGTAGGACTTGACATGCTACAAATGATATTGACACCATAGCCTTAACGTATATCTCCTGTTTATTGACACGTGTATCAATTTTGAATTGACGTCTGAATTATTCTGCAGACAATATTTAAGCAATAAAATGTTGCTGTTTATGATGTCAACAATGACTACAACAACGCTTCGTACGAACGTTTTCAAAAATTGAGTGGCCATAGGATTTGGAGATTACTCTTGTTTTTCTCTTCCTACCCCTACGTCTGAATCGTTGTTATGGCAACCGCAACACGCAACATGCACCTTGTTTTTCAGGTACAATTGATTACAAAGACTTCTTGTCAATGATGTTGGGGAAGAAGAGTTCTGTTTTAAAGTTGTATGTATCCTTGATAGTTTAATGCCAAGTTTGTTCCCACACTGCCATTTTACAGCTGCAAAACTGTTTGGCGAATTCAATTGCGATGGTTTTGTTCCACGAACATCCAAGTGTTGCCATTTTGAGCCTAAAAAGGAATTCAGTTCTTGATTTATTAGTTTTCAACAACCTTCTTCAATTCTCGCTTCCTTATGTATTCAAGAGAGTTTATGATGCTGTGATTTGCAATATACAGTGAATGATATTTGTTATATTTGATAAAAATTTTTTGCAATATTTAATAAATAATGTTTTGTAGAATTCTGATGTTCGAAGAAAAGAGGAAAGGAAAAGAGCGACCAACAGGCCCTGCACCCAAACGAGATTTGTCATCACTACCTTGAAACCCTGTAGCCGTATCCATGGAAGCCAGACTTGGGCTAGCATTTAATTTCCGAAATTTTCAGGCAAATTTTAATACACCGAATAACATCTAAAATGTATAAGCTAAACTTTTTTAAAAACAATATCGCTAAATTTAATGACAAGTAAGTATTTGAATTTTTGATACATTTATACTTGACTTTCGTGTTATGGTATGTGGAAGCTGCTTCTTCTGAGCCAATTTCTTTATGAATTTTTGACGTGTTTTGAACCAGGTTTTCTTGATTCATTAATACTTTTGTAAGAGACCCAAGCCTTCATTTGTAGGTTGGGTCTTGTGCTGGCAAACAAATGCGGGTTTTGTTACCCTGCTCTTTCACAAACAAGCTGGCACAGAGATTTGTTCCACTGATGACAATCTTGTCAGCGGCAATCTGTATAGCTCCTAGCACTTGATTCAACAATTGAGTTATTTCTAATCTCCGATTTTCTACGCTTATCCAAGCGTATTTCATTACAAGGAAAGTGTTTTGCGACCACTGGTTAGGTTTCAAAATTACCAAAGAATAAGGAAATTTCTCAATTTTTGAAAAATCTTGAGTTGCATGATAAAAGTTTTGTCAAATTTCCTTTTACGGTTTAGTTGAAATTTAACATTATATTCATGGTTCTGCCCCTGAAGCATTTTTTGAGTCATTTTATTTAATTGTACGTCAACAAGTTCATGCAGCATATTTTACGGTGACGAGCCATTTATTGAAGTTCTTGTTTTTCATAAATAAAGGAGTCACCATAGAGCCCTTTGCTGAGAAATCTTGAGGAAAACATTGCCTACTTTTTTCGTTTTCTCATAGAAAATTAATGTAATTTCCTGGAAGTAAATTGCATGTTATTATTGAGATTGGCGATGCCTATGAAACATTGTTAAGAGCATCGTGCCGGGTGAATCTCCAGACATCATTTGATTACCAGCCGACGTCCTGGCGTTACCTGCAGAAATCGGACATTTGTTTACAGATTTTTGACAGCGCCTAACTTTGGGGGGCTTCTAAATAAAAGCATAGGCGCCGACTTTCACTTTATCCAGGGGGGCTCAAAATTTAAATTTTAAAAGAAAATTAAAAAAGTTAAAAGGTAGAGAAATTCCCTGTCGCTTTAATAACGTAATACAACATATGTAGTATGCATAATAACAAAACAAAACATTTAAATAAAGCAGATATAACATCATGGTCTACAGTATCATCAGTTCAATTCTTTGATTAGTGTTTCTTCGATAGAATAAACATGTTTTGTTATTGTCCATCTGTCTATTTTGTTATTGTCCGTCTCACACAAATTTGTCCATCTTGAAAATCAGGTACCATCAAATGCTCAGTGAGAGCTATTAAATTCGAGTTTTCATCCAAAGTAGGGATGTCATTTTTTGTAAATTATTGTTTATGGTTTACTGCCTTTGATCAGTTTGACCATTAAGACACCGTTCGATTTCCGCTATAGACAAGTTAAGATATCAACAGATGACGTAAGAGACAGAAAGTTTACACTAAACTTTTTACAAGGGATTTATTTGATTCAAATTATTCTTTAATAATAGATAAATTTCATATTTTTGAGACTTAGAATATCATATACGTTCCTTCAGCTGTCCAGTTGGAATTTGGCAAATTTGACAGTTTGCCTCACCGCGAACGCTGCGAGGGCGGTTTATTCAGCCTAAGTGACACCAAACGAAATGGTGAAAGATTTCAATTGTGACAGGGTTCTTCTTGTAGATGCCAAATAAACGCCATGGTCCTTAAAATGGTAGCAAAAGCTGCTGAGCAAAAGTCAATCTGTTTCAGAGAGGACAAATTTATGACGTAAGTCCGAAAGTGAGATTTGAAAAATGTGAACAAGAGTCGGATATCGGCGGCAATGCAAGTTTCATCGCTCGAGTACATCACAAGTTTGACTATTAAAAGAATTCTTGTTGACAGGAAAAGGGTTTCGGAAAGTGCAAATGAAATTGTGGAGAGAAATCGCCGTACAATTGTAAAACAGATACAGTATTTGCAAAAATGTCATGTGCATTTGCAGAAGATTCTTGCACTTTTAGTGGAAAGGCAGCCAGAGTTGGTAACTGACAAGATACTTAGGCTGCTTCTCTCTGGCCAATATCACGTGAAGCGCTTGAACCTCAAAGGATGCAGTAGTCTGACACTAGAAGGATTTTCGTCAGCTATCCACAAGTAATCAACCATTATAAAATTATGTTCTCAATATCATGCATGACATATCATATCATATCATATCAAAAATACTGCGTTGAAAGCTAAGAGACTGTTACAGATAATTTCTAAATATACTTTCTAAAAGCCAGTGACTAAACAGACACTGGGTCACATAAGAATTTTCTGTCTCCACAATAATTGTGATCAATGATCCAGAAAGTTTTAAAACAAACCACCCCCAGATACATTTTGTGCAAATTTTGATAGTTGTTCAACTGAAGTGAATTACGTTCAACAAGGTCCAATATTGGTTTGAGTCCATTTGCATGTGACCAGAAATGCACTTAGTTTGCCTATTAGTAGGCAATCTTGCTTTAAAACACTTTAAACAGTTTAAAAAGACATTCAAATCAAAGTATGTTTTTGCTTACCCTCAAAAGATAGCTACCACCAGGTAAGACATACATCCTTCAGTTGTATGAATATATCCTTGTTCAAAGGAACAGCATAATTAAAAATGTCGGAATACCTTTAAATCTAAGTTAATTTCTATTTTAGCCAGGGTCATATCAGACATCTTGATATCTCAGGCTGTCAAAATCTCATGGAAATATCATTGGGAGATGTTTTGGCCTTACATCTTCCATGCTTGGAGTCACTTGTGATAGAATCCTGTGACAACTTGTGTGATAATACTGTGAGGGTAGGTACATTTAACACAGAAGTTTGACACATTAAGCTCCATCTTCTTATGTCTGTTGGTAGTCTTTCATGGCTTTTACCATTTGACTCTTCTCTATGTCTTCATGATGTGCCTCCAGTATTGCAAGTTAGCTGTTTCCTCGCATGCAGGCTTTATTTGGCATGTGTATTGAATGAAAATGGTAAACTCCGCTAACATAAATTATGCATATTCCTGACCTTATTATGTCTCATTCATTTTGGTTGTGGAAATCATTTGTAAGCTTATTCTTACAATATAAATTATTCTTTATTTTGATATCACTAAACAGACATTGTCTCTTCAACATATCAATTTTTTGCAGGTCATTGTCGCAAAATGCTTGCACATTAGACATCTAAGTCTAGCTTGCAATCCTGGTTTAACAGATGAAATTTTTAATTTTGAGAGCTTTGTGCATAGCTGCAGGGATGGAGAGAGGTTTTTTAGCTCTTTATCAAGGATAGATTTATCTGGATGCCAAGGAATTTCAAGCAAATCAGTGAGAAATCTCTTCTCGTTATGTGGATCAACACTGGAAAGTGTAGATATTTCATGGACCAGGGTTGATTGTACTGCATTGGTCTACCTTTGTGGCTTTAGTTTGTCATCTGCTGTTTATATAGCCACACATGCAAATGAGAAAAAGCTGCCATTCTCTGTAGCTGAACTAGAGGCTTCTCAAAAATTTGAATTTCAGATAATGAAGGAAATGAACCAAGGCAATTTTACTAGTGGTATCTCACAAGAGTCTTCAGATATGGTTGCTGAATCAAAGAACAATTTGAGTGGCCTTTATCAAAGTTTCCCAACCTTTAATGTTGGTCTTAAGGACAAAATAGATGAAGATACTATGAAGTGTTCTTTTCCTGAAAGCATTTGTCATGAAATAGATCATTTTGAGCAAAATCCTCCTACAAATAAGTCAGTGTCTGCTGGTTCCAAACAAGAGTATAACTCAGCCTCATTTAGTGGAATTCATCTTCATGATTCTGCATCATCCAATTATATGTTTTCAAAGTCCCACATACCTAGGGACCTTACTAAGATTACCAAGACTTGTTGCTATGTCTGCAATTTTGAAGGAAGGGCTGGACTGAGACAGGGCCACTCTTATAGTTGTATTTCAGATTTCATCATGGAAGAGAAAAGTGAAGCTGCTAGCAAAGTCTTATTCCCCCACAAGTTCACCCATTACAATGACCAGTTTAATCACAAGGCAGGAATATTGGCCTCTTCAAATTGTTTGAAATCACAGTTCACAATAGAAGTGTTTGGAATTGGTTCTTATTGCGATGACTCAAAGGTTTATCCCATACGTGGTAGGATAAATAACTATTTCCAGCAGGTTTCTGACCCTTCTGGATTATATACAGGTGGCAAACAGAAAGAGCAAGTAAATGCATGCAGTGAGGTAGATTCAGAGATTTTGCATCCTGTTGAAGAGGGGAAAAGTTCAAATTGTGAGGATTCAACTAGCAATGATCTTGAAAGCTGTTTTGCAAGGAATGTAGGAGTTGTGCCAAAGCAGCTTTCCTCGCATTATACCAATGTCTCTCTTATAGCTGATGTGGATACTAGTTACCATGTCAGCACTTGCGGAGAGTCATTTGTCCCAAATGAGATGCATCAAGAAGCTGAAAACGAATTACAATCTAGAAGTATAGCCCTTGAATTAAACAATGAACAATCAAATTTCACCATAGAAACTGCTAAGGATATTGAAAATTCTGCCACTGGAAGGAATTCATCAAATGATGTCTATAGGTTTGGACTTGGAAAATCTGAAAATGATGCCAATTTTTCTGCTGACGTTGAGTACTATAAGCCAAGACAGATGATAGTTAGCCATATCACTGAGCTTGATATATCACAAATTTCATTCTATGACTCAGATGTTGGCAAGGACTGCATCAAAATGTTTGTCAACTCTAATCATTTATTGACCTCCCTGAGCATTTCATGGTCTGGGCTTACTGACACCATACTAGAAGAAATTGCAATAAATGAACCTAGATTGTCTCGATTGGGGCTGGTATGTGGCTTGCAATTTTTATAATCATTATTTCATCATTTATAATCAATGTTTTATGAAGGCTTTTAATTCAAGACTGTTTGATATTGATATTGGCCCAACATTTGTAGTTCCTAAAAATAAGCACAAATTGATTGACAAACTTTTCTTCAATTTATTAACAGTATGCAAGCATTCATATGCAAATCCAAGCTGCCTTTGATTTGTTTTCAGTGCTTTGATAACTGGGATATGCTTCATGCATTTTGTTGTTGTTGCTCTTCTCTATATAGATCCTTAAATAATTTATACTTAAGTATCTATCAAGTGCTGTTATTGAAAAACTTCTGATTATTTCTGAAGCAGCAATTTGGTGCAAACCATCTGCTCCTACCTGTTTTTTTTTCAAGTGTGGCTTTCCACATAGCTTGCCCCTAGTTTGCTATTGATTGAATTGCAAAGTGTAATTGTCAAAAAGTCTTTTCCACACACAGGTAGAATGTGAATGTTTGTCAAACTCTGGAATTATTGCTGTTGGAAAACATTGCAAGAAGTTGCAGGTTTTAGATCTACAGGGGGTGCCATTCATAGGGGACAGAGGGCTTTTTGATGTCCTTTCATCTGGATTACTTGAAGAGCTTTCATTAGCAGAATGTGCTGTATCAGATGTTACCTTGAACAATATTATTAAGTTTTGCAGCTCAACAGTAAGTAGTCTTTATTACAGTCTTTGAAATATATGAATAGAATTGCTTAAATCACAAGTTTTTTAGTGTTTTCATGTACAAAAAAGTAAATAAAGTTTATGAACATCCTTAATCTTTAATGAGTAACTTCTATTGCTCTTAACAATTAGGGTAGCCTTTTTGAAACGAAATATCAATGTAATATCAATAAGCTTCAGTTGGGTCAGTAAAGGGCATACCTTTCTTTTTTTGGGACTTTTGATGCCTTCCATTCTTCACTTTTTGGCCATTTGTGCTTGATGTCTCATACCAAATGGAATTATAAAATAGAAACTCAAGATATCTTGGTGCCATTTATTCCACCAAAAGAGTAATCTTCAAGATTATCAAGCTATTAAGTTGATACCCTTTGTAGAAAACTTGATTATCTAGAGAGGGTTATTTTGATATTTTGCACTGTCTCATTGAATCTAGATTTCTCGACTTGATCTATCTTGGTGTGAAAATATAACAGATGATAGCTTATGCGATTTGGTGAGCAGTTGCCCAAATTTGGAGTACCTGAATGTGAGGCAATGCGAAATATCCACAAAGACTATCGAGGCCCTGCCATGCATAAGTGAAAAATTGACTTATCTTGGTCTTTGCAGTATCAAAGGTAATTTTATAGCAGTACCATTTGTTTTTCAATTCATTAAAAGACCATTTTTCAATAGTTTTATCCATTCAATGTTCTTCCTCTGTGGGACTGGTTGTCCACAGATGCCACAATAACATTTTCGATATATCTTGATTGAATTTGGAATTTTTGTTTGTCACTTATGTCACTTACCACTTGAAGGTGAATAAAGTTCAAAATATGTTTCTTTTATTCTGTTTTGTTCTGTTATGTTCTGTTATATTTCTTTTTGTAAGTTCTTGTCAATGGTATTTGTATGCTACAAAGAAACACAATTTTAATTGATGAAAACATTTTCATGTCCAAGGTTGAAAGCAAAGAGCCCATAAGGTACTTGTGGTACCCACATTTTGTAGCTAAAGTGGTACCATTTAATTGAGCTTGAATTATCTTGAAAATATAACATTTGTTTTTGTTCTTTTATTAGACTTAACTGATTCACAAGCCATCCTAATGGTTAGGTTTTTGCAAAGCTTAACCTTTATTGATCTAAGCTGGAACTGCATGATAACTGATGATACAATTTCAACACTGTTGAGTTCATGTCCCATGCTTCACGAGGCTGTACTGGCAGGGCTCAAGCTCATCACTTCAAAACCATTCTTGCCAATTATCTCAGAGCAAAGTCAATGGCACTCATGTATCAATTCAATAAAAAGCCGTGCTCGAAGAAGGAATTATGGTCACAGCATTATTGCTACTACTTTTGATGAGGTACCAAATTTTACCATTGTTTGTGCGAAAATTTACTCTCAATCAACATCACACATGAAAAATATGATGGTCTTATTTTCTTATTGATAATAGTCAATTGATGTCTTCTAATACTCTATTTTTGCAGGCGCTGGACAGCATGTTCTACCTACCATACAGATCATTACATTATGCACCAAATCTGCAAAAACTAGATTTATCATTCAGTGACAAAGTTAATGACAATCACTTAGCAGAGATTGTTGCAGTGTGTAGAGGATCCCTGGCCATTGATGACTACTATGCCATGCCAATAAAACCTAAATGGGATTTCTAGTATGTGCAGCTATCCAGAAAGCTGTAGATAAACTAAAAAAAGTATATACATAACAATATTTTTTGTAATATTTTGTGCAAATATATTTACAATGTATTTTACATGTTTTTTACACAGCTGCTTTACACAGAGATGGAAAATAAACGGCTGTTTTTCTACAACTTATCCCACTTTTCAGCAATGATATCATCATCATTAATTTCTGATTAATCTTCATAACTTCTAAAAAGTTTTGGCACTGACTTGTTGATGTACTCATTTTTTTCTTGCAAAGTTTTCTTTTCCAAGCTTATGTAAATTTCATTTGCAGAGTTGTTGCTTTTGTGCAAGTCCTTGGACCCTGAAGAATGTGACATTGATTTATCTACCACAGCCTGGCCTCTCGGGAGGTCATATGAGCCTGAACTACCAGCAACAGGCATTTTTTCCTTTACACTGGCTTTTGCTTTAGGAAGCCAGCCTCTGAACTTATCATGGAGGTATGCCCCAAAATTAACAGGATTTTCCTCCTCTAATGGCCTTCTTCTATACTTTGGCTGGTTTCTAGGTGAAGAACAATTCTCAAGAACTGTGGAAACCTCTCTTGGGGAATGATACCTTTTAACCTTTGCACTTTTGCTACCATGATTACCGTCCTTCTTTTCTTTATCACTACTCCGCACAAACACTGTCCTTTCTCTTGAATTTTGAGGTCCTGAATGAAAGCCATCAGTGAATATTTCCCTTCTTTGTTTTGTGCTCTTTAACAATGATTTATTGTCAGATTTACCAGAGGAACTGTCTGGACTCATCATATTCAACACTGCCAGATAATCCTCAAGCTTCACTGTCATTCGTTCTTCTTTGCCAGTTCCTTTTTCCTTGTGTTTTAATGCTTCCTTGTTGTGTCCCCAAAGAGCAGATGCATGAGGTGGATTCATTAGGCCTACATAATCCTTTAGCTTCGCCTTTTTTCTTTTCTGTTTGTTGTCACTTGCCATGTTTTGTCTAAGAAACCTAGAGAAACTCAGAATCCCTGCAACAAATAAATAAAGAGACAAAAGCTCAAGAATAATGACTAAAACAAAACAAAATTTGAAAACTTTTGCTGATCATGAAAGTATTGACTCTCCTTTCAAATATCATAGATATATGACTTGACTTTGATTTACGAATATAAACTTTATGAAAATTTAGAGCTTAACTTTTAATAACATCAAAATTTAATAACCTTAACGCATTGGGAGACTTACGGATGGATTGATGTTTCAAATTTTTTGCATTAATTTTGCAAAATTATGTTTTATATTGTTTTGTCTACACTCACGGGCAATTGAAAACGTCTTTATACCGCCAGACAACAATTGAAACTAAAGCGTACCTTTGATACTGAGCTCTTAAAACCAATCTCAAATCCGATTTTCGAACTAACAAAATGATCGATTCAACAAATTTACAATATTGAAGGCTTAAATAACAGCCGGTACGAAGTTTACAAGGAATTTTCGCTTCTCGATCTTTGTTTGATCGGTTGACGAAAAATAACATGCCTCAGTTTGAGGTAGTAAATAAAGTATAATTCATGTCAAAATAAATTACGTAAGCCTCCTTTCCAATTTCCAGTTTCTTTTCCATTTCCAAATTGGCGGTAAATTTCAGGCCTAAAAAGGGCGGGAACAAATCTTTTTTCTGAAAATTTTATGCTGCCATCTTTAAACATTCGGTTGTAGCTTTTTTAAGATACGATTAACGAAGATGGAGAATTCTGACGCTGGTCCAGTTCAGAACCGGGGAAAGCAGAAGTCGTCGTCCACAAAAGCCAAAGCTTCTTCTTGCCCTCAAAGTAAATTTGATCGAATTATTTTATTTAAATTTTTATAAATGTGAATACCACGGTCGAATCACTTAAAATATCAATCAATTATTTTTTGTTCAGAAGTGAATTTATTTCATTTCAGGAAAATATTGCAATTCCATGTTTCAAAGCTTGAAATGTTAGGTATTGATATTAAGCAGTTTGGGGCCTACATTACAATTAATAATGATGTTTGTCCATCACAAGTTAAAAAAAAGGTTCAGGCACAAGTCCATACTTTCTAAACTGCTATTATTTTCAGATCATGCAGCCTTATAATATGGTCTAAAGCTACTTCCGAATTTTTATTTTATCTTAGTTCAAAATACAAAATACAGTTTTGTGACTCAGACGATGCAGGAAGCAATGGAAATCCTAAAGAAACACGAGCTGGAACACACGGTTCATTATGCCACCTATTTGTCAAAGAAAGGATTTTGAGAGACCGGTTAGTTTAGTAACACACCATTATATTGCATTGTGTATACTAACGTTTCCATTCTGCCATTCATTTCCTGCATGAGATTTTCATCAAACGTTTATTCAATTCAGTGAATTCTAATTTTTTTATATCAGTGGATTCATTTTATTTATAAATTTCATATTTTCCTATTTGAAGAAGTTTTTCGCAAAACAACCGTATGTTTTCAATCATCTGCTAGATTTTTACAGCAAAAAGCATGATGTGAAGTGGAATGATGATGAAGTGCAATTCACAGGGACACCATACATGATCGTGAATCAGAAAGTATTCGATTGTCAACATGGAACCGATAGGAATATAAGAATAAAAGAAAGAAAAAAGTTGGAAAATGATTCGCGTGCGGTATGGTATTAAATCTTTTAAGGAAATTTCTCTCTAGTTAAATCTCTTTACTTAAGATAGTTAATTTCGTAAATGGAAATTCTAACGGGTATAATATACAATCAATACAAAAAATGTTGTCCAGCTTTGTGTCAATAATCAAAAGATACAGTTTTGTTTAGATTTTGTCAGGATTTCCAAAAAACAATACTCCTCACGGTCTTGTAGCAGATCATTTTATTAACAATTCATTTGACAGAAGCTGGGCTTTTGTGCATGAACTTCTGTTTCATGTCAATGAGTGGGGAATGTCGAAACTTTCTTGAAAAAAGTCAGCTGTATTCTTTCTTCTCCTACTTGGTATATTCTTGGGAAGACAAGGCGTATGCTTGTCTGGTGGATTACATTGAGAGATACTGGCTTTCCGTAAAGAAGGTAAGGAATAGAATGTTGGAAGGCAGAACAAAAGAACACAGAAGAAAAGGCGACCGTTTTTTAGATTGAGTATTGATCATATAAATGAGCTGGTATTTCGTCTTGGCTCATAAGTCTTCTTCCGACCTAACAATCACAAATACAAATCTACAATAACTTAAATAAAGATTAACTGGAAGGGCTAAGAGTGGAAACGAAGTTAATGTACATATCGAAGTTAATATACAGACTACAAGTGGTTAATGTACAATTTTTTACATATCCATCTATCAGTCTTTGCATATCCACATATTCTTGGAATTTCAGCACATATTTCGTAGATTTGAAACGAATTTTCACAAGTTGTTTCAGTAAAATAATAATGTTATTGATTTATAAAAGAACTCTTATTCCATAAAAAGGTTATACCAAACATTGTATGGATTTCTCTGAGTACAGAGAATATGGATATCCTTAATTTTTTTTAAAAGGGGAAAACGATTGATAAGATACACAAAATCATGATGTAGGCATACATTTTTTTCCAATTCTTATTCAAGAGATGGATTTGGGCATATCGACAATAGAGACTTCTACTCAACTGCAATACAAATAATGGCACAGAGCGGCAAAACGAATCCTTCAAGTATCAATACTTGCAGAAGCATAGTCGCACATCTGTCACTGGAATGGTATCAATTCTTGTCGAAGATTTTTTTGTGGACAAATATGAAAAGTAAGTTTTGGACAATGCTTTGCAAGAAAATCTTGTAATGTATGATTTAGCTACACAAGGTGTAATGAAATGAGGGTAACGTTTGATCAGACCACTCCGGGTGCCAAGGCCAAAAAAAGAGACAAAACTTGAAAAAGGAAAAAAGTAACTTTTGGGCTGTGGCACCAGGGACACATCAAAACTAGTGATGAAGATATTGCCTAAATAGTGTGAAATTTATCATATTTTTCATCAGACATCGACATGTCTCGAAAATTCTCTAAAATCATTTCGTAAGCTGTTTTCAGGTAATCATAGAAGTAGCAGTACAAAGAGAAAATATTCGAGTCTAGAGTATTGTTTATGGTATAGCTCATGTCAGCTAATGATTACGAGTAAAATCGGATGCGTACTGTGGCCAAAACGTTTTTTCGTTATTTGTGCTCATGAGAGACAGATGTATGGAATGTTTCATAATCAAAGAGAATCTTAATTTATTACACATTTCTTTTTTCAGGTATCGAGAAATGAATTTAAAGTTTCACTCGAATTATAGACGGTATGCCGATGATATTCCTCTATATTTGCAAAATCGACCGCACAGCATGGTTCGCCATTGCATAGAACGAAATTCTGCAGCTGAGTCAATTAGCAAAAGCTCTATAAAAATTGTTGGAAATGGAGAGTTTCATCTGAAAAGTACGAATCCAGTGACATTAGAACCGCATCTTTTGCTTTTTGGAGATGAAAATAACATGCCTCATTGCAGCTGCTATGACTGGCGAACGTCAGCCTACCCATGCAAGCATTTCTTTGCTGTTTTTGAACATTATCCGGCCTGGTCGTGGGAAGCGTTACCCACATCGTACAAAAATTCAGTTTTTCTAATTTTGGATGAAACGTTCGACTTTCCAGTGATGAGAAGCGAAGAAATTTCAACATCTTCTCAAAATGACAATTTTATATCACCAGATGACGATGAAATGGAAATTGCAAGAGGAAATGTGGTCAAAGAATACATGCTGCTCGACAGTAAAGCCATAGATACAAAGAAGGACAGCAATATGACATCTGACACTGATGCAGGCCAAACGAAAGAGTCTGGAGGGCATGCTACAGGCCCCAAAATTCGTGATACCCTGACGGACATAAGAAGACTGACGTTCTTAATAGAAAAGAAACCCGAGTTGCTTGGCAAACTGAATGAAAAAATTTCGGAAATAAGAGAGATGCTATATAGCTGGTTTCCGAAAGAAAATGGCATTCTCCAGCGACCCAGTGTTTTTCAACAATTCGAAAAAAAACAGAACACCATCAAAATGAAAAGTCTCTTTTTAAGGAAGAGAAAGTGTCCCTTTGGTGGAAGAGTTGGGGAGAAAAGAGAAAAATATGTTAAGGCCTCAAAAATTGCCATAAGCTCAGAAAACGGAAAAAAGCAGAATACTACCGAGGAAGTATTTTTTCAAGACGAGCAAGGGCTGCTTGATGATGAGGAATTTAGCACCAAGGCAGTGCTGCCTGGAGCCAATGAAATGTTGAATAATGGTGAGGAAGAAGAAACATCACAGCAAACAAGGCTGACACTGAGACAGCATTTGACAAAAGCTGACTTGAAGTCCATTTCAGACCATGAGATGCTAAATGATACAATTATACATGTCTACCAAGGAATGATCCAATGCCAATATCCAGAAACAGGTGGGCTGCAGGATCCAATTCTTGGTCAAAAATTTTCTTTTAGCATTTATCGAAGCAAGCCATTTGTGCAGATACTACATGATGGAAATTATCATTGGATTGCCATTAGCACATATGACTGTGAACCAGGAGAGGTTTATTATATGGACAGTTTATTTCGGGGAAGAATCTCTGAAAAAGTAAAGCAACAAATATGCTCTCTTTTGCATTCTGAGAAAAAAGTTTGAAAATTAAAGGTCTCCCTGTTCGGCAACAGACAAATGGTGTTGACTGTGGGATTTATGCATTGGCATTAATTTTTTATTATGTTAAAAACAAAAAATATCCAATTGATGTGACTTTTGATCAAGTATTGATGAGACATCACCTATTAAGAGCCTTAACAGCAAACAGATTGGAAGAATTCCCTTTGGTGAACAAAGGAGGACGTAGATGTGTCCAGAAAGAATTTGAGATACAGCTACATTGTAATGGTCGTATGTGTTGGGTTCCATCAGACAACAATTCATTTTGCAGGTATGTTATTCTCTACCATTTGTTGGAAAGAAAATTTAAAAATAATGCTGCATTTTTGTTGTAAGAAGTCCTTACCATCCTGAAAAAATCAATAAAAAACATTTTAGAAATGAGTGATAAGTACACAATTTGCTACAATTTTTCAGAATAAATAGCTAAGTTGATACATAATTATAAAATAAATTACTGTTCTTTACAACAGTAACCAAACATACATTTTTTTTATATTTCACATCAGAGTCTTGATTGAATTAAATATTTTTTCCATTTTGAAAATAATTGAACTGTACTGTCAGATCAAAATACAAACAATTGTTTATGATTATAAACTTATACTGCATAAATACTTCATCAGGCATATGGTTGAATGCTGCAAGTGTAACCAGTGGTTTCACAGAATGTGTGAACGCATACCAACAGAAGTATTTGTTAACAAGCATCTTCAATGGTTTTGCAATGAATGTACAAAGAAGAAATAGAATTTCAAATAACATTTGTAGGCTAAAGTACTTATGGTTTTAGTATACTTGTTTCTTTTAGAGTAATTTTTAAGTCAGACCAAATCAGTTTTACCAATTTGTATTGGTCACAACATTGCGTTACGAAATAAGCATGACTTGTTAAAGTAGGCTTCTTTAACGAAAATTGTTTAACCTTCTCCCAAATCCACTAAATACTTCTTTTATAAAAGTTTAGCTGCAATTCAAAAGCACAATTTATGAAAAGTAATGAGAATGATCAAAACTGATATGGTCTTAACCTTCAACTTGGACTCTTTTTGGCAGCAGACACTTATTTTTGCCCTTGTCAGCAACCAATTGATAAAATACTTAGCATACACTACAAGGTATTTAGCACTTGATTTCAAATCATATATTCAGCTTAAACAATGATATTGTAAGGTTAGCAACTGTTACATTACTTGTAAAGGAAAACCATCTTGCTTTCTGTAAAACTTATGTAGAAGAAAATGTTTTATTAGATTACTGTTTTTGTCATCATTAGATAACAGTTTGCCTCATAGCTTGGTATCTCTATTCTTGAGTATAGTGTGCTTTATATGTGAAACCCTGTCTGACAGAAAGATACATAAGGTGTTACTCCAGTTTTAACATCCAGTATCTCTTCGCACTAATGTTTGTGGCGGCAGAAACATTTGCTCATAGCAAAACCAATTACGGTGGTTGTTGGGAGGGTGGGCATATTTTCTGTCCCCAATTCCCGAAGACTTTAATACTAATTTTCCCAAGGAGCAATGATTTCCAATAAACAAAAGGATATCCAAATATTTTAAAAAAAAAATGGGATTCCCACGAAAGGTGTACGAGATTTTCATGGAGTGATTTGTACCCCTCGATTTTTCCAATTGGTGCCTTCATGTGAAGTGTATTGATGCGGAATAACTGATAAGAACTAGAAATAAATGAAGAAAATTTCAATAAATGACAAAGAAGGTCAATGTCAATAGTCTTCCCATATACTACACAGAATTGAGCTACGAGTAGAACAATAGCTACCGAGGTTGTGAAGCTAAGCGGAGGAGAAATCATATGCCTGTTATATGCGGAGGAGAACTATCATGAATTATCTCCCACCTCAAACTGAGGCATGTTATTTTACATCTACCATTTTGGCTAGGCCACCTTCGCCAGAGACACACATTGAAGATAGACTGACGAATGTGTTGAAACTTGTATTGCCACAATGATAGAAGATACGATACTCATCATTTTTATTGCTATAGCTACTGCACTTTTCAGTGAAGGTTAGTCGAACTTATTCATTTTGCTGACGTAGTGTTCTAAATCTAACACACCCTATTCAATAGTTTTATATCCTAAAGATTATTGTGATGAAAACTGTTTCAGGGGTGTCGTATGTACCTTTCTTAATTTGTTATAAATGTTAGTCGAACGTAACATGCTTGTTAGTAGCCAAGAGACATTTGTCAATCCGTCCTCCTTTGGGGGCCCATTGTCACTCTGACAAAGTCATAAAACGAACAAACTTAAGAATCCGAAGTCTACAAAACCAGTTTATATTTCAGAAGTAATATAAACCTGCCCTTACCAATGAAACATGAGTGTCTGCCATTACCAAGGCATTCGAGAGGGGGTCAATTAAAAGACCTACTAAGGGCTAGGAGGGGCAGGTAAAAGGTTAATGAATTAGCTCCATTGCTCTTTGGCAAGTTTCTTCATTAGGATACCATAACACATTTATGACCTTTCCCTGGGGTGTGAGTAAAATACATCTTTCCATAGCCACTTGCAAGCTTTTTAATGAGTTATTTTGATGGGATGAGCAAAAATGACTGTTCTCATGTTTTGGGTAGCCTAATAAATTTCATGGTATAAATTCATCTTACACCACAGACTCAATATTCATGATTCTCTTGCAGGACTGACATATTTGCTCATATACAGAACTGAGAAATACAAAAAGTTAACAGCTGAAGTAGAAAAAAATAGCAAGAAATGTGAGTTACATATACTTTTGATTTAAAGTAACATTTGAATAATGCCTTTAACATTGTAATGTTGATACAATTTATGATATTATGTTCTTTTGTAGTTTACTGTAATTGAATAATTTGCAAAGACAGTTTTGTCATAATTATGAAAAGCTGTATACTTAACTTCTTATTGTGATGGTTTCAGTGAAGGATTCACCTATAGCTGTGTGTATTGTACGGTTAATTTCTGGCTCAAATCAGGGTTAAAAGAATTTTAAAACTAGCAAATGCTGCATTGTTTGGTACAGAATCCTGATACAGGCAATTTGAATATTATTAGAGATACAAATCTTTTTGCTATTGGATTATTAGGTTTAAGTTTGAAAAATGTTTCTTTCTGTCTGACATGCTCTACTGATGAATAAGTTTTTATCATAATCCTTGTAAAAATCTTTTGTTGCTTATACACAAATCATTCAAAGCTATGGTTTTTTAACCAGTGGAAAAGAAGAAAGAATCTGTTGCTGATATTTCAAAGCAAAGTGGGCAGAAAAAGAAGATAGGTACAAATATGAATTTTGTTTGCATTTCTCTTTTTTCAAGGTGCTTGCCATTTATAATATATATAAATCATCATAATCACTTAGCATGGCTCTAGAATTTTTTTATTGGTTATGTTTTGTCACATTGTAATGATATTTCTTTTGTGTTTTTAGAAAGAGTAGAAGAAAAGCTGAAGAGCCATAACAGAGATTTGTCAATGGTATACATTCATTGATTACAACAAAGTATCTTAGCTGCATAACAAAATTAAGATGCATCCAGTATTGGCTGCACCCAGTTTCTCCTTGGCTGTTTCTGTAGCATACATGTGTTCAATAATAAACATCTTATCTTTTTTTTTCCTGCTTCCTTTTTGACAATCTCACTATTCTCTTCCTATTTTACTTTCATTATCTACCTTTGTATGCAGTATTGCTTCATGCCAATAAATAGCAAGGCACCGCAAACAGGGCATGTACTCTGACTGGTTTCAAATCGAACAAACACCCATGTCTTTACTGTGTTTTTTTATGAAGAAAATCTAGTTGTTAGTGCTGTCTTGTTTGTTTTAGGTGAAGATGAAATCAATGTTTGCAATAGGTTTCACATTTACTGCACTTATGGGGATGTTCAACTCTATGTGAGAATTACATTTTTTCTTTCTAATTCAATTCCAGTGTGAAACTCTGCAAACTAATTTTGTTTCTTAGGTCTGTAGTTTTCTTCAAATCTTTTGAGTTTGACTGCTCCTATTTTCATGCATATCTAGCATTCATTTGATAAGGTTTAGTCAAAATGTGATATTCTGATATGTTTACATAGCTTTGCAAAATATGTATTCTTCTTTCTTTGTGTTATAGATTTGATGGAAGGATAGTAGCAAAATTGCCCTTTGTGCCAATTCCATTCATGCAGGGCCTGTCACATAGAAATTTAAGGGGCGATGACTACACTGACTGCTCCTTTATATTTTTTTATATACTGTGCACAATGTCAATCAGGCAGGTGAGAACATTTTTTTGTTCTATAAAATTTTTCAACTTTATGGCCCAAACACCTTTAATTTCTTAAGTACTGAATTTGACTACTTTCTGCTGAGTTATAGATGATTTTATGATTTTATACTAATTTGTTTTGGTATAAAACTTCACAACTATCAGAAATATCAGTAACATGCTTTTGGCTTTACTTTTTCACCGGATATTTCTCAGATTATGCAACTGTTAGAAAATTACCAAAACTGGCAAAGTTAATAGCCAGTTGCAAATCAAAAACACTTGAGGATTGTGAGAAGAACACATGCCTGGCTTTCTTCAACCATAATTTTTTATTTAGATTATGCTTTTATGCTCCTTCTCAGTTACCGTTTACATCTTTTCTCTGCAGAATATTCAAAAAGTACTTGGATTTGCACCTTCTCGCGCTGTCAGCAAAGTTGGAGGAGGACTTTTCACACCCCCTCAGGCTGCTAAATAACTGTGTTTATTTTAAATGTTTCTCAATGCAAAGTGGTGCAGGAGTGATTGCTTTTCTCTTATTGTTATGATGCATCTCTGATCCTGTGTCTCTGTTGATAGAAACATTTCCTTTAGAATGCATGTATTACTTTTAAGTGGATTTCAAAGATGGAAGCAAAACACTGCTGATTGATAACAATTAAATGACCAAGCATCTCAAACTTTTCATATCTTCACAACTTTAGCCATTTTAAAGCAGGCAAAAAATCCACAATAATGATAAATACCCTTTCTATAAATACTAAGCAGTGGAGTATTATCAAGCTGTAAAACATAGCTGAATGGTGACTTCTACATAAAATAATAAATAATGTATGAAAGAACTAAAATTGTAAACAAAAATGAAAATAAATCTTAAACATTAAAAATACTGAGATACATACTTCCAGCCTTAATAAAAGGTGTTGCAGGTTATCACCTCAGAACCATTGTTTTGCTTCAATATTTAAAATACAATTTCATGAACAAGATAACTTTTGGAGGACTCTATTGTGAACAGCTTAACAGGTTTGATTCACAGATAATTGAGGCTCAACCTCCTTAGATTGGGTTTTTAAATGAATTATTGTTAATTATCACATCTAATAATATAGGCATATTAATTATTTTACCATTACATATTTGATTACTATTTCACTAAAATTCTCATAATACTAACTTAAAGGAATGGTTTTTTCGCTTTTGCTTTCCTCCCCCATATGTTTTCCCAGTAGCTTCAATTTGCAAAAAATCTGGCCCCAAAATTAGTCAAGGCTAAGACAGCTGCTTGCATTACATCATAGCTTTGTTGTTACGTTTGCCTAGTGAGAGTGATTTTGTCCAGTCTCATTATGTGTGTCCAATGGCATTTATTTCAAATAATAGTGCATACAGTGGACTTAGGCTGTTCTTGAATCGTTTCATTAACTTCACTGGTAAGAACATTGTCTCCTTTTGCATTTTCTAAATCGTCTCCCCAAGCATATCGCACGGTTGATGAAGTTGTCGGATGATTTTCATGGATGATTCTAGGGCTCTCTGGATCAACTTTGTTATGATGAACAACTGACCTGGTTGCCCTCGTTTTTTTCTTCTCCTTTTCATAAAACTCTTTGTATATCAATTGAAAAGTATCTTCGTATCTCTTTTCTATGAAGCTTCTTTCAGCCTTCTCGATCGGCGAATGAATTTTCAATCGAAACATTCCTGGGCCTCCATCTCGATTAGGGGCACCGTACGTACGTCAGTCTTTATCGTGCTGCGAATTTCACAGGTCCAAAACTAATTCTATAATCACATTTTAAGGCATATATGAATATGATTATACACAAATACTGGCAATGTTAAACTCGTCCACGAAAGTTGGAATTCTGAATTGAAGAAAACACCATAACATTGGCCCTCCATGTTTTGCTGTGTTGCCAAATGAACGCTGCTGAGAAACGAACTGAACTCGAGCCCAGGACTCGCTGGATTTCCCGGCAAACTCCATAGTAATTCAACTCAATCCGATATTTTGTTCCTTTTGTGAAGTGAAGGCACCACGAGTGAAGGAACAGGGAAGAAAATGGTATATAATACGAAATTTCATTTCATGCAATTCAATCAAAGCCTTTTGAAGACAAAAACGTTAAATTTCATCATACAAAGCTATAACTACGACGTTGCCAATTGTCAGTTCAAGTTTGTTGTTTTAAATTCCTCATTCAAAATTAACTGTACAAATAAGCAACTAACATACATTCGTACAGCACAACATTATGCATACAAATTAATACATCAACACCTAAAATCGATAAAATGATAAACTGCATGTAGTGAATTTCTTAAAGGAGGACGAACAGGATAGCACTAGTTCAAGACTCAATAAGTTTTTATGCAGAGATTATTTCAAAGAAAAGAACCTTTTCACTTAAATAAATAGAAGGCACCTATGGTATATGCCTTGATATTTGGTGAAACAAATACAGTATAATACTATTTGATAATCTTACAGGAGAAAAAGACTGGGTTATGTTTCTTATTAGAATTTGCTATCTTTGATGTTACCCAATTATATTCAGGCGCAGCTAATATTCATTCAAGAAATGGTGTTTAGCTAGATTAATTCAAAGATGTAGAAAATGATTTTAGAATTGACTGGAAGTATCATTTAGGCAAATTTGTATCTTAATTGGCCATCTCTCTGATGTCAAGAAAATCTTTAAATTTCCAGGTTGCTGATAGCTGTTGAAACAATTGTTTGAAATTTGGGGCCATGCTGTGCTTGGCTGCACAACTTGTAGTTTGAAAGAGGAATGACTTAGTTTGCTTTCTTACAAGTGCTTTGCCTCTATATGAAAACTTGGTAGATATGGGATATAGGAACAGTGATGGAGGAAAACTGATTTGAATAAGAATGTCATAAGCACAGTTAATGATATCTGGTATTGTGACTAAAAGTTTTATAGAGGCTTCTATAGGATTGATATTTTTGGCTATATACAATTGTAATTTAAGGTCCCCACTAGAATTCATAATAAACTTATAAAGTGATAATTTACTTAATAATCTTTTATTTTTTACATTCTTTCAGCTATTCTATTCATTCTTCAAGTCCATTATTGGGAAGGAAGTAATAGTGGAGCTGAAAAATGATTTAAGGTTTGTTTCAATAAGTTTTAGATAAAACTCTTTTAGGTGAATTAGTTATATAGATCTTTACCCAACTTGTGTTTATATTTCTGGGTCTACATTTCTGTGCAAAAGTCCCATTCTATGTAGAAAACAAGAGTTTGTTTTTCACTCGGACCCTTCTAAAAAGAGTTTAAGTGAATTATTTGCTGATTTTTCATAAGAAAGCCAACATACAATCCTTTAGTGTTTTTCATCTGCAACTGGCTTTATTTTATAGCTTTTGGTAATTTTTCGAAATTTGCATGTACTGATGTGTGTTGGTCAAAAAGCATTTATTTTGCTGAAACCATGTTTCCCTGTGCTTCACAGTTGTAGAATGCTTGTTGTTCTACAGAAAGTAGAAAGTATGTAATCAAAGCAGAGATTCTTGTTGTACAGAGATCTTTTCAATTGTTTCATCTGACCAACATTTTTATTTGAAAATATCAATTCAAAGGACATTTTCCCAATTTCAGTATTTGTGGAACAATGGATTCTGTTGACCAGGTATCTGAAGTACTTTTAATAAGTATTTAAATGTTTCTTTTGCTTTTAAATTGCAATGTAGTTTATGTCATTTATTCTTAATAACAACAACACTTTGTTTTTGTGGACATAAGCCTGCTTGATTTTTCCGGCTTTTAATCAATTTTTTGTTCAAATATTAACTAGATAATCATTGGCAGTGCTAGCTTACATTCTTGAATGTTTAAAAAAATACACATGCATTCCTTGCATGCATTTCTCACTTTTTTAAAACATTTGTTTTGATATAATTTTGTTAGTTGTCAAGGGTATATATGGACAAATTGAATCAAGTAGGTTGCTTGAAGCTTAGGATAAGCCTAGTCTCCCTTGTAGACTTCTTAAAAGGGCCAGCTCAAAATTGTTAGTAATTACAATATATTGATGTGTTTGTTGATGTCTTTTATTTTTACATCTTGCTTCTCTTTTAGTATTTGAACATTAAATTAACAGACATCAGTGTCACTGATCCAGAGAGGTACCCACACATGGTAAACCTCTTTTTTACCTATTTAAAGAGATAATGCATATTTAGTTGTTACCAGGTTCAGCCATTAGAATGAACACATTACTTTGTGAATTGTTCCCATTCCGTTTCCAGCTCCCTCGCACGTTTAAATGTAATGTTTTCTTGGTTTTGCTCGCATTGGTTCCAGTTCTGTGTTGCCTTTATTATTTGCCAGCCATTTGTTATAGGGTTTTGCACGACCTAAAATTGTCAATATTGAACCTAGCATTAGAAGAGACAGTTCAAGGTACTCTTTGAATTTGAAAACAATCTTAGCCCCTAACTCTCCTAACCCTCCCTTTCATCCACCCACAATTCTCTGAGTCTCCCTTTCGTCCACCCTCACTTGACCCTCCCTTCATAACCCATCGCTTACTTCGCTTGTTGTGTCTAATCAAATCTTGCTTGAGTTTCCGAACGTAAAGTAGCTTGTTTCTTCTTGCAGTTGTCCGTGAAGAACTGTTTTATACGGGGGTCGGTCATACGTTATGTGCAGTTGCCCTCTGATGAAGTGGACGTGACTCTGCTGCAAGATGCGGCCAGGAAAGAGGCTATGCAAGGAAAGCAGAAGGAATGAGCCCCCCGTCCGATTCAGTCGTTGCTTTTTTAAATGTATGGACAGGTATTGGAACCATATGGCCAGGACCACTACTCGGGAAGTCACAGGGAACAGCACGCAAACCGAGTAAAAGACAAACAACTCTCTGTCAATATTTTGTATAATTTTGTGTTTTAGAGCAAACGGGATCTTCTTTGACTTATTGTTTCAGATTTTTATGTAACAACTGAAAAGGATGAAAGAACCCCATCTTTTAAAGGCTAACTCTGTGTGTTGTGTTTCGACTTTCTCGTAATAAACATTATTTGAAACCTTACCTAGGTTCTGGAAGTTATCGCTAAGCGCAGAAAACAGGACGTTCTTCTCCATGAAACATTTTAATGGTACTAAAAAACGCATGTTAAAAGGTGTTAGTTATTTTATTTAACAACAATGAAGATGCTGCGTAGCACGAACTGCGCAGGCAGTACAGGGTTTACAACACACTCCGCCGGGGTGATAATACTATTGATTATCACTAAAATAAGAATAAAATTCAAAACTATGGTTATTCCACATCAGCTCTTGCTCTTCTAATGGCTTCGCCGAGTACTGCTGCCCCGCGTCGCGACCTGGAAACAGATGGCTCTGCTGCGCGCGGTAACGCATCGCTGCTGGCTAACGGCGCGGCATTTGCGGAGGACTTGCCCTTAGCTGACTGGTTACAAAACGTTACTTCTAAAGGTATAAGATGCTTTAAAGATCTGAGAAAAACCTTCTTCTTACCACCTTCTGACGGTACCTGTACCTTTGCCATTCTGCAGTATCCATCCCTGCCTTCTATTACGTCAACAACCTTGCATAGTTGCCAAAACCCACGTTTCCTTTGACTGTCCTTCAACAAAACAATATCGTTAACATTGATATCTACCTTATCAGAGTTTTGCTTCTGTTTATAGGCTTCCATCAAACTAGTAAGATACTCTGATTTCCATCTTTCACTGAATTCTGAAAGCAACTTACCATGGTACTTAGCCCGTCGCGAAAGAGTCTCATAAGTGCTTAACACCTCAGTATGCCTATCATTGGGCATTTGGAGCAGGTTTCTTCCGTTGATAAGGTGCGACGGGGTTAGAGGGTACGAAAGCCCCTCGCTATCATCAAAGATGTATGTTAATGGTCTGGCATTTATCACCGCTTCAATCTCTACTAAAATAGTGCTCAGCTCTACGTAACTAAGCAGCGCACGACCGACAACTTTTACCAGACACCTTTTTACACTTCTGACCATTCTTTCCCACATTCCTCCTTGCCAGGGACTTCTATCTGCAATGAATTTCCATCGAATTTCGCGCGAAGAAAGAAATTGGTCAAATCGTTTACTACACAGTAACTTCCTAACTTCCTTCGACATGGCCTTAAATGTCTTTGCATTATCCGATATAATGGTAGAGGGCAAACCTCTACGTGCAGCGAATTTCCGGAAGGCACAAATGAAAGATTCAATCTGCAAGGACTCCACCAATTCTAAATGAATGGCACGAGTAGTGGCGCATGTGAACAAACAAATGTAACTCTTAAACTGAGAATTACTCGATATGCCCTTAACGTTGAGTGGCCCTGCAAAGTCCACACCTATGTGCTTGAAAGGGGGGCAGTCCTCTACCCTTTCTTTAGGAAACACCGGCGTAACATTGAATTTGAACGGCAATCCTTCAAACTTTTTACATAGTGTACAACGTCGAACACATCTCTTGACCGTTTCTCTTCCCTTAAGAATCCAATAACGCTGACGAACATAATTTAATGTGTCTCTTACCCCATTATGCATAACATTACTATGCGCCTGGTTGATAACCAATTCCGAAAATGCATGGCGACAAGGTAACAGAATTGGGGTGTTACAAGCATCAGTAATCGAGGCATTATTTAACCGTGATCTGCACCGAATTACTTCATTCTCATCGACAAAGAGATTGAGTTGATCAATCCTTAGTGGAGGTTTGGTGCTTCGATTGGATCTTAAGTAACGCAATTCTTCTTGAAAATGTTCACTCTGAATAGACTTAAGAAGCTCATTTTCGGCTCTCGAAACTTCTTCAACGGCAACTTCTATAGCTGTATTGACTTCCTCCTTACGAACTTTAGCTCTCAAGTTATCAATAAATCTATATACCCTAGCAACCACTCGTAGCAACTTACCTTTGCTACTAAAACGATTCACATCAACGATATCAGTTAACTTGGGTTTGGGCGTCATTTCTTGATTAAGCATGACATGCGTTATCTCAAGAGGCTGTCGTAGCTGCTCTTCAAATGCTTCTTTGACCTCTAATTCATTTGTATCCCCAAGCTTAGGCCAATACGCGGAGTTTGATTTGAGAAATTCTGGCCCTTCAAACCATGGGACGTTACCTGAGAAGACAGGACCGTATTTCCCACGAGAGGGAATGTCTGCTGGATTTAAGGAACCAGGGCAATATTTCCAATCTTCCTTAGCAGAAAGAGCATGTATTTGGTCAACCCTATTCCTTACGAATTGTTTCCAAGGCTTTTCATTGACAATCCAACACAACGTGGCGACGGAATCTACCCAATAATACGTGCTGATGGGTGCCCCTAATTCCTCTTCTAATATGGTTCTAACCGAGTGAACCAATTTTGCCATCAGACCTGCACCAATTAATTCAAGGCGGGGAATGCTTTACGTTTTAATGGGCAAACCTTAGCCTTGGAAGCTACGAACTTAACATCAACTTCCCCTGAAGTATATTCAACACGTAGGTACACAACGGCTGCATACGCATTTTCGCTTGCATCTGAAAATGCATGCAATTGCACCTCCTTAACCTGTTTATCGGGTTGAAAGTAGCTTCTTGCAACGTTGATACCCTTTATTTTCCTCAGTTCCTTTAACAAATCCTCGTACTTCTTTCTATCAGGTCCTTGCAATTCGTCATCCCAAGCTAATTTACGTAAACAAAATTGCTGAAATAAAACCTTGAGGTTGATGGTATATGGTGACAAACAACCAAGAGGGTCAAAGATTTTTGCAGCTATTTTGAGAAGCGATCTCTTGGTGGGAGGAAGGGAGTCTGCATAATTACTCAACTCTGACAAATCGAAGACCAACACATCCTGAAAGCTATCCCAAGTGACCCCCAACACCTTAGTGGTAGTGCAGCTTTCAGGGTAGGGTAAACCAATTGAAGAACGCGCATAGGTTTCATTGTCCTCAAACTGTTGAGACTGGTTGGGTACCTTTGTGTCCTTGCTTAAACCTTCAAACTCCTGTATATTGTGGAGGACAGATTCGTCATTCGTACGCCATTTACGAAGATTGAAGCCACCCTTACTCATAATTGATTTAGATTTGTGATAAACTTGAAGCGCCTCCTCAGTAGTAGCGACTGAACAAGAAAGATCATCGGCGTACAAACCCTTTAAAACCTTGGTCACCTGTGGCTCTTGTTGCTCAAACAAAGAAACGTGTTGCTTAATTGTGGCACCTAAAATTGATGGACTTGACTTAAGTCCGAAAGGCAACCGGCAAAAACGCAATTCAATTATTTCAGGGCACTGCTTGGTAACATCCTGAAACCAAAGAAACCTTAAATAATCTCTGTCAGATTCTTTGATACTTATTTGGTGAAATGCCTTCTCAATATCTGCACAAAGGGCAATTGGGTGACTCCGGAAACGAAGAATCGTGTTGAACAATAAAGGCATGTGATTTTCACCCAGCTCAAGGTTATCATTAAGAGAAGGTGTTACCTTGTTAAGCTTTGCACTTCCATCAAACACAATACGGACTTTTGTAGTGTCATGATTCTCACGGATAACACAATGATGAGGTAAATAATGGCCGTTGTCCTCATCCTTCCCTTGTTTGGCAACACGTTCAATTATGTTGCTGTCAAGTTGCTCCTTAATGATATTGTCGTATTGTTGCAATAATGGCTGATTAAGGCGCAGTTTTTGGTAAAGTTTCAGCAGGCGGCCCCTACACAATTCATAATTTGAAGGCAAAGAATCAATTGAATCCGAATTGAAAGGCAAACTCACTTCATATCTTTCGCCATTGAAAGAAATATCGAATTGCTTGTCATCACTGCCTTGATTCGCCTCTGAAGACTTCATTGCACCTTCGTCATCTATAGCTGCTTTGTGTAAGCCACATGCTTCATGTTCCCAGAATTCCTTCAGTGTTGAAAGAATTTCTTGATTCTTATTCTCGACTGATGCTGCTTGTTCAAAACCTTCTATGATCAAATGAGAAGATGAAAAATTAGTGCAGCAATCTGAAAAGGTCTTCCCAGTTATTATCCAACCCAATTTGCTGCTAATTGCAACAGGTTCGAGGTCACCTCCCCTAGTAACCTCACCTAAAATGAAATCAAAATAATAATCAAGGCCAATCAACAAATCAATAGACTTATGATTATCATTTGAGCAGTCAGCTAACTCAAGATCCTGCAAATGGGCAAACTTGCGAACGTCTACGCTTGTAGACAGAGGCGCGCAAAGAACATTGCGGCTAAGTGCGCGAACGGGTATGGAATTACCATCACTTGTGGTAACATTTAGCACTACCGAATCACATTCAAACTTATTATACTTATGCGAACCAAAAGTGTTGAGTCGCAATGACTCAACCGAGTCGACCTTTAAGTTCAAGCGTTTCTTCAGCCTGTCCGTAACGTAACTACGTTGACTGCCACTGTCAAAGAGAATCGTAATTCTTTCTTCGCGTGATTCATCTTCCCCATATGCAACTGCCGTGGCTGTCATCATTAATGCTGTCTCCTTTGAACGTGCTGTTGCAGAAATTGCATTGTCTACTGACTCAGCATGCCTTGTTTCTTTCTCTGTAGGCCTTTCCATTTTTGAAGAGCACAACGATGAGTGGTGTTTTCTTCCGCAATGTTTACACCGCTTATTTCCAAAACAGGCCTTTGCTGTGTGACCAGGCTTGAGGCATACAAAACAGCATCTCAACTTAAACACAATATCTTTCCTTTGCTTGATTTCTGTAACTTTGCCACATTCGGCTGCGGAATGATTTCCCTCACAATAGATGCACGATGTTTCCTGTAGAGGCTTACCTCTAGCAACGAAAGCTTGTGTTGTGCCTGGTGCTTTAAGACGGCTGTTGTGCCCTTTTTCGACTCTCCTTTCACCACTTGAAGCCTTATCACTGAATTCCTTGATTTCAATTTCCTTCCGAATTATACCCAAAATTTCTTCTATAGGCCATACGTCTGTTGTTATTTTCCGTGCCACTTGAGTGGTGATTTCCTTGGGCATCCTGCTCATAATAATTGGTATCAGCAAACTGCCATATCTTTCTGCAGGCATACCAAGAGATTCAAGACCCCTGACGTGTACATTAATCTTGTCAAAAATAAAACGAAGTTGGTTTATCGTTTCGTTTGGATGGCCTTGTAGTTTAAGTAGCGAATTCATGTGTTCATTAATGATGAGCTGTTTATTCCCAAATCTCTCTCTCAGTATTTCAATGGCCGAGTCATAGTTACCTGCTGTCATGTCGAGCCCTTCCAATGCCCTTTTAGCTGGTCCTTCCAACAAGTTTACCAAATACGTCAGCTTCTGAATTGAAGTTAACCCCGAATGTTGGTGTACTGCACAGTCAAAACTTTGCCAGAATGCCGTAAACTTTGTTACATCGCCACTAAACCTTGGCAAACTGATCTTGGGCAGCTTTATTCCCATATACCCCATTGCATCCGAGTGCCCGCTTTGATTAAGTTCAGAAGCCACACCTTGAAGCCCCGACATGCTTGATGGTGACGATGATGCTTCCTGATTTTGATTTAGAGTAAAGTTTCCCACTGGTGTTGTTGGCCTTCTACTATAACTGCCGCTTTTGAACAATCGAATCTTTTCCAAATGTTCATAAATTTCCGCCTCAAAACTTGAAAATTCTTCTATTTCTCTTTCGATTTCTTCGACCGCACTTTTATCCACAATTTTGGCATGAAGGGCAGCCAGATATTTACCCTTGTCCTTCAACGATACTGAAAGGGCATCCAATCTTGCCACTACATCTGGTACTGCATACGATTCTGTTTGCTCCGTTATAGCACGTGTTACCTCTCCTTTAAACCTTGTAATTGCTGACCGATTACCGCGTTGCAATGCCTTCAACTTCTGCAACTCTCGACTTCGTTCCATGTCCACCGATGTTCCTGCATCCGCACTGTCAGTAGCCATTTTCCCGAAAAACGAAAAACTTCCCCGCCCCACGTTGGGCGCCATATATTTGAAACCTTACCTAGGTTCTGGAAGTTATCGCTAAGCGCAGAAAACAGGACGTTCTTCTCCATGAAACATTTTAATGGTACTAAAAAACGCATGTTAAAAGGTGTTAGTTATTTTATTTAACAACAATGAAGATGCTGCGTAGCACGAACTGCGCAGGCAGTACAGGGTTTACAACAAACATTAAATAGTTAAACTGCAATCATGTTGTGCGCGGAGAAAGAGAAGTTTCAATCTGTTTAGAAAATCACATTATTGCTGTTTACGTCGTCCGTAAAAATATTACAAATTAATGTCACTATCAGAAATACCTTGGGAATTTGAAGTAAAGCTTTAGCCACAAAAGAGAAACTTGTAAACAGATTAAATTTCGTCAACAATAATATTTCTAGCAACGCGTGAAAGAGGTACATTGTGCATTTTGTTTGTTTTCCATGTAATAAGAATTGCCTGTAGAACGCTGCTAAAAATACACCAAATTATGTGCTTGGTGACAGTCTACATACAGTTCTGTTTTTAGTCACAGAATCGTAACTTGCATGGTTGTTTTCAAACTCATCTTTTAATGCTTCGAGCCTCTTATGTTCCCATAGTCGGTTTCGCCTTGGTCAAATAGATTTCGATATCATCTACCCGTGAATGCTGCAAATATTGTTGAGAATGATTGAAATCTATCTTCAGGCGTAGTGAGAACTTGGAATTACAAGCAGGTACCACGCACGGTCTTGCCATTCAGCATCTGATATGACTGAGTTGTTTTAGAGATCTTTTTTCGCGATAAAAATCACACACGACTCAACACTTATGGACTGGGCTAGCTGCCAAAATATCATCTTCTGGGTGCTTGTAACTTTCATATTGAAATAGAAAAACGCGAGCTGATTTATTTGAAAGTTTTAGGAAATATTTCACTCTTGAATTAAATGAGGCAATAATGTTGCGTTACGCTCTTGAAGCTATAGCAGACTAATAGAAATGGCATTTTCATGATTGCAATAGGCCCGACAACTTGCGATGAAGTGCTGCACGACGTACCTTGGTCCATGAATGAAACTGTTTTGATTTGCTCGTGAAGTCAAGTCGACTGACCCGTTTATACATTCCATGGCGTACAGGAAGAAATCATCAGCAGAGTCATTTCACGGTATGTGTTTTTGTGCAAGTGACCGCAAGGTTTCACCTTCCACCATCATAGTACCAAAGAGGCAACATGGAGCAAGATGAAAGTTTGAAAAATCAACTTTTATAGGCGTTTCTGGATATACGTCATCGTCGAAGTTTTCCTAAGCAGCTAGATAAATAGCAAGATAAATAGTAAGCAATTTTTTTGAAACTAAAAAGTATGAACTTTATTTTCATGTCAAATTTTCAGCTTCTGAAAATCTAGGCTAATCCAAAGATATGTAAGTGTGAGGTACGACAGCAAAAGTGGAATTTCTTTCATATGCTAGGGGAAAGAAGGGGCAAAATGATTATGATGATTTAAAGAACGCTTTGAGTCTGGAACTGGCCCTTTTCAACACACTACAGTGACAGCTTTGTCGATCTTCTTTTGAAGACGTAGCGTTTTCTCCAGTTTGCACATGAACTGTTCTACAACAAAGTACTTTCTACCCTGCCATAACAGACCGTAACAAGGAGGAAGGATATTGTAACTTAGCCCCCTTCTCCTCGAAATCCATATAAAGAAACTTAATGCCACTCTTGTTTTCTGCTTTTTGCGTCCGTTGCATTGGTAATGCGATACCAAAACCACTAAGTCCTTCATATTAACGTTGATGTAAAGGAATCCATTGTCCAAAATCCATTCTCGTCAAAGAAAACCCTGTGATTTGGCATCATGAGGCCTTCCCTGACGAAGAAAGTATTTCCTTAATGAGGAAATTACTCCCTTCATTTGAATCCACAATGAGCATGTTTTAGTATAATTCTCGTCATATCATTAGTTCCATACACCATTTGTGCTTCACTTTACTGGTTGAATGTTTTCGTCAATCAAGATGGTTTCTGATTTATTGAATATTTACAAGCCAGCCTCTCCCGCATTATGTTTGAATAGGTATAAGTAAAAACATAAAAACCATATGTGACTAAAAGTTTAAAATTTGTTTACGAGCTTCAAACAAATACTTTATAATTCTTGTATGCCACTTCCAGATGTCCATCATTATCGAAAGAATCACCTTTTCAAAATGCAAATTCAGATATGGTACTTCCTAACAACTCAGCCACTGAAATGAGCCAAAAGTTTTCTCAAAGCAAAATGATCACAAAATGGCAGTTAAACTGAGGCCAGTAATATTGCAAAGGAGTTTGCCTATTCTTTTTTCCTATGTTTGCTTGCTTCAACATCAGTCATTGGTAGGTCCATCGTGATATACATTCCTGCCCAGAATGCAGATGCAGAAGAACGATTGAACAGAAATTCTTTTTAATAGCTCAATGAAGCCAAAAGTTTGCTCTAAATTTGAAAATGGCAAAGCAATCAAATGTTGACCAATTTCTTCCTCGTAGAAAATGCGTTTATTAGTTTCAAATTTGGCCAAAATTCCCAATTCATGACCAAATTTCTGGACGATTATTAAATAGGTATTTTGTGGGGCAAGATATTTTTCAAGGACTTGTAGAAAGGAATAGAAAGAAGATCATACTTTTCACATTTTGCCCCCCCCCCATTCATTTCCTAATACAGGTTGCCGGTCCTATGAACAATATTTCAAGAAATTGAATTGCCATTTTACATCAAATCTTTACCTGGCTACATCATTGTTAACATGGCATACTTAATACTTTGCTTATCTTGTGATTCTTTCCCTCTTCCCGGAAGCCAAGGCAATGATTTACGGTTCCATTTAGGCACACAATTTTTCCTCATTTGACGAATGCAGATGAAAGAATATTTTGTGGACGAAACTTGAAGTCGTCACGAAAGTGTATAGAAATCTTGCTTTTCATTGGCCACGAAAATAAGGGCGTTGGGTATCACAAGTCAAAACTGTAATGATGCTAGTATATGCTTTTGAATAACTGTGGACATATTTGTTAAAGGGAGCTAATAAAAGAGAACCAACTAGCCAACCAAGTTGGTAAAAGGGGCCCAATGCCAAGGCGTCTATACTAACAGGGCAAAGTACCCCCCACTGTGTAAAATAATAAATGGCGTGAATTCAGTTCATCTAGTTCTTCGAAACCCAAGTTACTCGCAGGTTGAATTGCATTGCATCAGTAAATTCCAACCACCATATTGTATTAGAGGTTTGTCTCGGCGACTCCCTAGCTCGCCATGATCTCTAAACAAAATAATGAAATAGTCTTGTGGTGATTTGTAGAAATTTAAGAAGTTTTGTTGTATCGCTTTGGCACGTAAGTTTGTTTGCTCTTTCTTCAGTTATGTTTGATAACGACCAGTGTTCTCCTCTTGCATCCACCGCTCAGCATACCTTGATTTGGCCTGCAGTATTTTCTTCCCTCATCGACAGATAGCACATACCTAGATGTTAGTATCAAAAAACACACCAAGAATTATTAAATTCAAATCTGGGTCAGTAAGTGTCGTGTGACTCAAAGTTATAACTGAAATTTCAAACAGGAATGTTTCGAATTGAAAGCATCCGAGTAGGAAGTTGTACGTAAACAACTTTCTAATTTAGACCCTTTGGGAAGTTCCTCTTCAGCCTGCTGTTTACACCTAGTGGGGTGTCGGAAAGCTTCCCTGAACGTATCTTTTAAATTAATCCCTCAAAGACCAGTACGGTGGTTATGGGTAAACATTCCAAGGTGAGTCACAGAAACAGATAAACTGCGCTTAACCTGTTGTCTTCGTAAATAAAGACCAAGATTGTACAATAATAATGATTTGGTCTTAATCCTTCGTAATTGCGGTGAACACAACAGCCAGTCTTTTATGTTTGGTAATAATGGAATGAAAATATCAATCAATCGGTTCGAGGGATAAATCAAGCTCACGTCACGTTATCTTTTCCAGAACCCTTAAGTCGTAGAATAAATGAATTTTCTAGCAACTAAGGAAACTAAATGTGACAGTTATCCTTAGTCATCTTGTATGAGTTTGCAGCAAAAATCCCCTACCAATTAGCTTATTTTTGGTTTGTCTAATGTTACAATTGTCCTGATGCATCCTGATGTAGTTAAATTGTTTATTTGATGCATAGAGAATATTTTTTATTTAAAATTTGTGTAGAACATAGGTTTATGTATTGATGTATGCAAAATAGATTTCCAGTTTTGTACCAAGGGACTCTCTTGCAGACCTAAAGATGTACTTGGTAGCAGGGCGAAAGCACAGCGCCAAGAGTGGTCATGAGTATAAATCTGTTGAAGATCAGAAGGATTTAAGAATTCCAGTGCAGAATGAAGATGCATTCAAACATGGCATTGTTTATAAAACCAAGGTCTGCATCTATATTTCAGATAAATAAAGCTTGAAAAGAAATGCACATTCCCACATCAACAAAAGTTTCCATTAAGATGACCTGCATTGATACAGAATTGATTTGTTTGTTATTTTTAGCAAGCATTTTTTGGAAAGGATATTTGATACTTTCTGGTCACACATAATATCAAATATCAAGATAAACTTGATTATATTATGAATTTCTTCATTTAGTATATTGGTACTCAAGAGATCACAAGACCCTCTAGTAGGGCTGAAATTGTTTCTGCTATGCGAAGAATACGGGTAAATTGTTTATATTGTTCTGTCATGATTTTTTTGCATCTAATGATGTTGAAACTTAGTTTGAGTATTTTTAAGTCTTTTTGGCATATTGATAACATTCCTAGTTGGTCAATAGGAAGACCTGCAGCTGTTAAAGGTCTTATGTAATTTGATTGTCTGTTATGGAAATGAAATAATTCCCCTATTCTCTTCTTCTAGTGTCTAGCTTTTTTCATTTACTGTGTTTATTTTTGTTCTAATACAAGTGTTTTCTGCTTTTCTAGTATGAATATAAATACAGAAACATTAAGAAAAGAAAAGTGAATATGGACATTTCAGTTGATGGAATAAAAGTCAATATTTGGAAAAAGAGAAGGGTACATACCTTTAATTTTCATTTATTCTTTTAAATCCCCACTATGCTACTCATTATGTTAATAACTCTAATTTATTTAATTTAGTTTCACCTATTTTGAGTTTGTTAATGTTCACATAATCTTTTCAGATTTTAGATGAAGGAAAGTATGATGAAGGCCAGCTCTTTGTAATGTGCTACCCAATTAACAGGTTTGTTCTCCATAAATCACTTTATTCCTCACCAGAAGGAAATCTGTTCACATTTCTAAATATTTGTAGAAGTCTGAAATTGATAATGTTTTGGGCATAAAAGGTTTCTGAAATGAAATGTATGATAGAATGGTGAACAGTCTCTGTAATGGCAGGTGGAAAATATACTGAGACACTGAAATGATTGCTTAATGCTGCAATGGATATTAATGGATTCCAGCTGTTTTTAGCTGTAACCAAACTTATGTCTCAATGTTTGCAATTGTTGAGGGTTTCGACACCTGAGTCAATATTTGCCAATGAAGAACAATCAGTGTCAATACTGTACTACTTTTACAAATTTCCAAATTTAGACTTGTTTGACATGGATAATCACATTTGATTTCCATTTTCTTTTTGCTGGAATTTCAGTAAATTTTATTTTGATGAATACCTCTTGGTTGATATATTAGAACTAAACAAATCTAAATGCAATGCTTGAATATTATTTATGACCTTGTAATGATCATGGTGAGCAACAGTTTCACAATGGTAAGCATACAAAGCCTCTCAAGTGTACAGAAAAATTGTGATAAAATTCTTATCTGGTTTAATTGCTTCCTAAAGCAAGTTAAATTTTTTCGTTGCCTAGCCTTTTTTCCTTTTATGATGTATTTTCTGAAATTGTAAATACATGTTCTGCTGCCTAGACAAATGTAGCCAGTTATTTGAAGTTGTATTGCTGATGAGGCTGATGACACTTTTGTTCCCATGCAGGGTTTTCTATGTATCTCACGACTCCCAAGACTTACTCATATTCAGTTACATAGCAAGGGGGGATGATGGAATATTCAGATGCAGTGTCTTCAAAGCATTTAAAAAGGTCCTTAATTTAAATCAAATTGTTGCTTGTATGTTGCAAACTACTTTTGTAGCTGTGATTTACTTAACATTGGATTCTCTCCTTTTTGATGGTGCCTTGTTATGTCTTGAAGGGAAGATAAATGCCTACCCTTCCTTGTTGTTCTCTTCACATTTCTTATTTCTGTCACCATTAATATGGTGGAGCAATTTGAAACTGTTCTATCTCAGATGTTGATGGCTTGCTAGTAAGAAGACTTTTTGAGTTGTGCCTGCATATCATGTTGATGCAACAAATTATTTTCCACCCAAGAGAAATAACTGTTGTGTTAGGGAGACTTCTATCGAAATTCCTCTATTTAGCCAATCTACATTATCAGTTCCTCACTTGTAACCTAACATCAGTTTCCTTTTATGTTTTTTGGTAAATGCCTTGTTATGGTTTGAAGGATGCTCTTACAAGAGTGTTATTGTCCTTAGAAGATTTTTTGTATTTTCTCTTTGGGCTTCTTTTCTTTATTCATCCATTTGTCAGTTGTATTCATTCATCTAAATAAGAAATGTTTTACTGTATTATTTTCATGCTTATCAATGCTTCAATGAGGGTTGAATCAGAACGTGTGAATTATTTATGTTTCACAGTCCCAGGCTATGAATATTGTTCGAACAATTGGTCAAGCATTTGAGGTTTGTCATAAAATCAATGTGGAGAAGGCCAATGAGGAGCAAGAAGACGACATCAAAGAAGCCGCCAATGTTGCTGCAGCTGAGGAAGGTTTGGTCTTATTACCGCATCTTCGTCACTTAATTAGCCATTGTGAGTCAATGAGTGAGAAGTTTTGGTTAAAACTGATTCCATGATGCTCACGCAACGTGTCCATGGCAACGCAGCTTTTTATTGATGGCTTAAATCGCATTGGATACTTCCTAGCACTAAGAAGCACGTGATTGGTCTGTCTATATTTAGCTCACCTGCAGCTGTGTATGACCCATTTTCTCTTCTTTGTTTTTAGTTTTTTTTTCATTTTTCTATCAGAACCGTTAAACGCCTTCACTACAAATGATTACGTTAAAGTGATTTGACCGTAGCTTAACCGGCTCTAAATGAAATAAAGCCATCTTAATTGAATAAATGACGCGTAAACATCTGCGCCACTCCTTAGTTTTGCAAAACTAGAAAAATGCTCTTTAAACTTTTGTAGTCGCAAATTGCCTCGCAGATGCTCATCTCTGAAAATGCGCTCATTCCCAACAAAGTTAATTAGGTCCATCTGTGTTTTTTATTGATTCGCAACACCAAACGGGAGGCTTGGTCAGTAGAATGAAAACTATTAAACGTGCACCAATTAACTCAATTTGGAATCATGTTGCATAACGGCTGCGTACGTGAGTCCTATACGCCGTTGAAGGAACCCCTTTATTTGCCTTAGACGCATCACTGGATCTCATCCAGTATGCCTGTCATCAAATGACTTTCGTGGTTGGATAGGAATGTCCCTACCACGATTTGTGATGTCTGGTCCGGCATTCAAACTTAAACTGATACAGAATGTCACATCATTGCTGGCAGATCGCCTTGCAGCAACACTGGGTGCTAGAGGAGAAAGGCACTGTTAGCCTGTCGGAGCCTCACCGACTAGTGAGATTATCAGAGTACCGAAAATACACTGGCACCAAATAATTCTTGCTATGTCTGAGGACCAAGTATGCCGTATCTCATCGGGGACACATCGATATTAGCGTATTTCCCCCAGTAAAGGGAGGGTGTCTGCAAGGCCTAACCGTAGTTACAGATTGAACTAGCTGGTTATTTTGTCCCTTTACTGTCTCTTTTGGGATTCACACTTGCGTGAAGCCAGTTACATTTGGCGAATCTGCACGGACCGTTCTTCGCTTTTTAACTCATCATCTTTGATGAATTTATTGCACAGGACAAGAGACAAACATTGATGACGTTGGTGAAACGGACATTGATGACGCAACGGCAGTGGTCGAGACAGGGAAAGCCAGCCATGGGGACAACAGCGGTATTTTTGTCACCGACATCGATAAAGCGGGCGAGGGCATGCGTGCTCCTTCGGTACGTATTCTATCAAACTTCATCTTCTTAACCACTCTGACAGCTCTGTTATTGCATCGCACTGTTATTTAAAAAGATTTATTCTTCTGAATGTATGAGGTGAAAGAAGAAGAATAACAGAGAAGCGCACCCTGGATTAGATCTTCGCTAAATCGTCGTAATCTAAGAGTTTTCCAATCTTGAACAAAACGAACTGCAGCAGACATCTTTTTAGCCTTGTAGATTCCTATTCCCCTCCCCCTCAACCCCCACCCTCTAGGCTCTAGATAATGCATTGGGTTTGTTATCGTAGTCGAAACCAAGGGAGTTGGTCAACGGTGAGGTTGGATTCCCAAAGGACGGCACGTACCTGCAGTGGCAGCAGTTCTACATGCAGCAGCTGCGTCTTCACCAATACGAGGCCGAGGCCGCCAAGGCTGAAGTCGACATGCTGAAGCAACAGCTGCGGATTGAAAGCGAGACTAGGCGCACTGCCCAGGTACTACCTTGTTTGCGTGTGTTGGTGATTGCCAACCACTGCTGCCACTTTCCAAACACGTTCCAAATAGGCCACCATCGTCATCATCGTCATCATGATCATCATCAGTATGTTCTTGTTTATCTTCATCCTTGTCACCCTGTCTTGTCTCCTAACTTAGTTACTGTCAATTTCCTTAGGCCCGCATTGAACAGCTGTTGTCGCAAAATCGAGAGTTAGTTAGGACCCTGCAGAAATTAATGCTTCAAGCACAGAAGACGTCGGCAAAAGATGTTTTCGATCCACTTGATGAAACGTGGATGGCAGCACCGCTAGCTGACCCGTTTTTCCCAAGTACTGTGCCAAGTGTGACAACGCCCACCAAGGTGACAAGTGAATGCATTGCTGGGGTATTCGGGAACATTCACCACCAGTCAATGGACCTCGACTCGCCAGGAATCATCAGGGCCTCTGTGACTAAACCTGAGAGCAGTCCGCAACAGCCGCACCTAGAATTGGCACCAGCAAGGGAAGGGAACCAGGGATTGGCACCAAAAAGGGAAGGGAACCAGGGATTGGCACCAAAAAGGGAAGGGAACCAGGGATTGGCACCAGCAAGGGAAGGGAACCAGGGATTGGCAGAGAAGAAAGATGCTTGTGGCAGTTTCAGCGACTTGCGGAAGGACGAGGCAAACAGCGACCACGCGCTGGAGAGTGCCGGCGAACGGCTGGGTGGCATCAGCAGCAGTTTTAGCGATTTGACGAAGGTGGGGGTGAAGGAGGAGACTATTGACATGAACCACAACGCAGGTCGGATAACAAAGTTCGAAAAGTGCGACAGTAGCCAAGAGGAGGGGCTTGATGACGAACCAGCCGCGGAGGCTACGGCCGGAGGAATGAGCAAGGAAATGATGGAGACATTTTCACAAGAACTCAATGAGCTGAAAACCAAGCCATTAATAGTGAGCGAGAAGAAGAAGAAGCCCACGAGCAGCGTCACCGACCTCTGACGGGTTCAGGGGGTCTCATGCCTTTCATGTCGCGATTTGTAAGCAGCATTTTGTACGCATTTTTATGGTATCAGTTATTTTTATAAAGTTTTAGTTTATAGTTTATTTGTTATTTAGTCGCTATTTGTATAGAACGAAGGTGTTCTTATAAAGCTAATTGATGTGCTTATCTTTGGTGTAGTCGTGATGATGTGTAGCATTGAGTTTGCTTCGCTCACACGGGCGAGTTGCGCTGGGCTGTAAAAGGGTTCTGCAGTGTCGTATTGGGTCAAAGAGAGTACGCAAAGAGAACTTTAGATACCTGTGTATGCAGCATGGACGCTCAAAATGAGGAAGAAGGCGCTGATTTGCCCAAATTATCGTATCTTACCTAACTGCCCCAGTATCATGCGAGCTTTAGGACCGTATTACTGTTCCCCTTCAAGACTCTATGCTCTGCGCTTCTAAGAAGTTTTAAGTGGGCATCGAGTCAGAGCAAGGTGACTCTTACGAGCAGTTGTTTTATAACGTATATGCTATAGACGTAGTTATTTTTTAGTAATGTAATTCGTAAGTCAGGAAGTCTTTTAATGGGATTGAAATACCATGCCATTTGAAATAAAGGGGCATCGCATACGGTGCAATGGTGATCTCAAATGGCCAATCGGATGTTCGTTCGCTGCCGGCTGTTCACCTGAGTAGCCAATTAGATGCTCTAATGAAGTTTGTGTATTTGTTCTATAAACTGATTCGCTTAACACGTAAACTGACGCTCGTATTCTAATGTATTTTGTCACAATTGTATTTCAGGACAGTAGCAGCAGCGTAATCATAATTTTGTTTAGCAAAAGTAGTTGAATATTTAACGCATGCATCGAAGTCTCATTTTTATTCATTTGAAGGCTGGCCTATAATGGCAGCGTTTTTGTCGCTCAAGAACGTTATTCTTCGCTGCTCAAGCCTCCTTGACACATCTTTGAGAGCTGTTAATTCCAATCAGCTGTAGGAAAACTTTAGGAATACATCTTAAATTTTTTTACGAGGGAGGAGAAGCATTTACGCCGCCAAGGCTAGAAGATTTACACTATGTAGGTGAGGAGTTCAAGCCTTGTTGGGTCCATCATTAACTTTTGAATTTATTACTGATTACCAGCCTAACTGACTGACTAAGTGCTATTCAATCTCTTACTATATAACTTTGATAACTATTACTATATAATAATAACTTTGTTGGGAATGGCTCATTTTTATTCCTCCCTCTGGGTAATCATATCTTAACAGACTTTTTCAGCAGCGCTTGTACTCAGAGAAGGCTGAGGAATGCAACACTTAGGTTGAGACCTTGCATATTATTATCCCGTTAATGTAGGTTTCAAATAATGAAGCTAATTAACACTTGCACTATCGGATATCCACTTTGGTGGCCGAACAACTAAACGGTGGGACTACACCCGAGACTTTATCTATCGAGAGTACCAAATGTCTTGCTATTGACCATTTCAAACATGCATTTGGATAAAGATAGTAGTTGTAAAGCAGAACTCGAATGTCTTGTTTCACAAGTTCATTTGAATTTGCCAGTTGGAAGACGAGCTAGCTGCGAGGCAGCATGTCATTAGTGTTATCACGCACAAGCCAGAAGATCAGGTATAAATAATTAAAGATCAGGTTCTATTTGATTTGAGTAATTTTTGCATTAAACTTCAAAACGGATCTAACGTTCTTTGATTAAACCTGCTTAGTACCACTCAAAGGCATGTTATATAATGGAATCCCCACCGTGTGTTGGTCTCTTGTTTCTTTGACATGCCAAGTTGAAACTAATTTCTTTTTATCAATAACTTAACCATAAACTTCAAAAAAATTTTTTTACTGCGTCATGTTATGAAACATAGAAAGCAGGTTCTCTTCAATTAAAAGAAACATTGGCGGCATGCGAAAATTAGAAAAGTAATTTTTCATTAAAAAAACTCGCCATTTTTTTTCTTGTTTTCATTTTCACTATTCTTATTGACAAAACCCTACATTTTTAATGGCTATTAGACTAATCATCTTCGACAAGTGACTTTCAAATATTGCACCGCTGTCGTTTCACCAGTTTAGTGCTGCCGCTTGGGTCGTTCGGTTTCGTGGGTAAGGACTCAAAACACAGGTAAGGGTTTTAAGGAAATCAATTAGTCTTTTGAAGAAAGAGATTTCTGTTTTCATCTGAGGCTTTTGAAATTGGGTGTTTGCATTTCACGTATAGTTGAAATTGAAAAAGAAAGGTCGTCAAATTGTTCATTTGTCAAACAAGTTGCAAGCATGTTGAAATAGAAATTTCAACTCGCATTTCGATTTGGCAGATCAGTGGTCTGCAAGTTTATGACTTTTTTGCTGAATATCAATGGAATTTAGTTGAACTCAGAACCCTAGGCTTTATCCAACAGAAATATCCTTTGCATCAAGAGTTGATAATGTTTTAACTCTTGTTGCAGGTCAAAGTTCTTAGAGACACCATGCACCTATTGCGAATGCTGTTCTTCTTGTTTCCCTATTTCTGTAAGTAGCGATTTTCTTCAATGTTTGTTTCTCGGGAAACTTTAGTTCAATAATTTAGAAATAAAACTGCGCTATAGAGGACTTTGCTAGATTTGTTCATAGTCAACTCTAGTTTTGAGAGTTCTTAAATCAACCCAAGATTATTACTTCAAGGTTGCTAAGCGATCCAATTATAGTCACGTGTTTGCAATCTCCGCGCCTCTTTCTGCTTATGTAACCTGCACAATTACATAACGTTTTTTCGGCCCCAGAAAAAGGACATATATTTAATAATGAACATTGTTCTGGCCATTAGAAAGACTTGTAAGATCTTACACTGCTGTTACAGACGTCTTTGGATGATAATGATTTCACAAGCACACTACTGAATCAAATGCACTTCTTGGATTTCGCTTTTCTTAATTTAAGGCAATAATTTTCTAAGTTTAAGCAGGACTAAGTTGCCTTCAAAATGACTCTTAACATTGCGCACAAGAATTATTCAAGTCTTGCCGGCTACTTCGGGCTCCTTTCTAATTTTTATCCTCCAATTCATTTCTAAAGATTTCTTTGGTTCTTCTCAGATGAAGGCTTTAGCTGGAACAGGTCATCTCTGTTGCCAGAAAACTTCTTGAGAAGAAATTTATTTCAAGACTACGACAAAAACGTTTTCCCCATGCCACAAGATAACAGTAAACTGAAGATAAGCCTCGTTGCCATCATAAAGTCCCTCGACCGGGTGGTGAGTTGAAAAGTTTCAATTTCCTTAAGTAAACTTGATGAAAAAATCACTGTTTGAAAATCTACAAATCGGTATTTTCTTCTTTTGATGTGTGTTTTTCTTGGCAAAACTTGCCTAGCCAATTAATACCTTGCCTATCGTGGTTCGATTGAAAAGCAACTCTGAAGACAGGAGAGCACAGATACAGATAACGGCCTACTTGGGGAGCAACTAATCACGTCCTTAAAGCGCCTCTTCGGCGTTTAACTTTCCTTTTTTAAAAGAATGAGTCCTTTTATTTCTTGACAATGTCGATAAACTATTTGTGTAGTTAATTCACTTCAATCAAAGTGTGTGTACTTACAACCATGAAACTATATCACGCATAGCAAAAGAGCCAATGTAGAAAAATTTGAATGCTTTTGCAGAAGGCTTTTGCAGAAGGAATCTAAACTCCCTTTCTTTCATAGGACATTCGCTCCTCCACAGCAACTCTTTCCATCGTTCTTACACAGGTAAGTTACTGCATGCAACTTTGAATTACATTTTTCAGGGAAACATGGGGCTTTTCAAAGTTTTTGTCAGTTTTCTTCTGGTTCAAGTTCGAAACAACGAAGATTCAGGTAGCTATTTTCTCGTTTTGATTTGTTTCAAAAGGAAAAGAAAGACAATTTACTTGCACTGAATTGCAACTTTTCAGTTAGCTGCATCTCCACCTTTGACTGCATCTCCACCTTTGACTGCATCTCCACCTTTGACTGCGTCATTTTTCCCGGTAGAAATGGAACAATCATCAGTTGGCATGGAATGGCTCGGAGTTTGACTCAATCCCATTCATATTCAGTAAAGTGTCTAATGTTTGGGCACCATTGTTCTGCCAAACAGAATCGTAAGTTGGAGACTTCTCCAGAATTTTAATATCCTTGCAATGTGGCTGCATCTTGGCAACAAGTGTTTTTCAACTCAGTTCTATATTTCTTTGAGAAATAAGTCGTGACTTATTCTTTCTGTCCTTTTCTTTTGTTTTAAGTTCCAGTGCAGAGACTTGCGGCTTCGTATCTTGTGCATTTAAATAAATTTTCCTCATAAAAAAGTTTCCACGGCAATAAGTTTGTCTACTGTTCGACTCTGTGATTCTTCTTGAGTATTCGACTTTCAAAAGTCTCACTACGCGTTTTTCATTAATTTCAGTGGCAAATGCTTGTCATTCCTACATGGAGACTTGGTTACAATTTCAAAAGATGGCAGCTGCAGTGCTCCAGTGATAGACCAGGCTGTTGGCGATTGTAAGGTGGACATTAAAAATTACCCACGTGATGTCCACAAATGCAACTTCACATTTTACACTTACAACTTATACTCATCACTCGCTGACCTCGAGTTGGATGTGCACAAGGATGATGAGGAGGTTGTCTCTGGTGCTTGGACTTATACCAGTAAGTAGCCTGATGTTGTTGTTGTTTTTACTGTTGATGTTGTTGCTGCTTTTGTTTATTTGCTGCTGATATCGTATTTTTCAAGTTATTTTACATAACTGCCTGCTTTAACTTAGCTCAAAGCTTCAAATTTTGATTTTTGATTTGATTTTGATTTTGGAGCAAAATTTTAATTAGTTGATTGGAGTTGGAGACTATGTTGCTGACTCCCTGTTCATAGTTTGTAGAGAAGAGCCTATTGTATACTTTATCTACTGCTCACAGACTGTGCACAGACTGCCTTCTAGAAATCTACTTGCTTTTGCAAACGAATAGTGACTGCAAAGTCTCTCTTTCGAATCATTCACATTTAGGATAACTGATTTGTTGTGACGTCATTCTGGGAGCTTCTCAACGTGATTGCTTTACATTTTCCTCATTACAGAAACAGGAAAGGTTATCAATTTCCACAACTATGTAGCCTTTAAGATCGAAGTCAAGATAACACGCAAACCTGAGAATGCCAAGCGGAAGATTTTACTGCCACTGCTATTGCTGACACTAGTCCCAGTGTTAAATCACATACTCCCAGTTGAAACGGGAGAAAGAATCGGGTTTTCGATGACTGGGCTCCTCACGATGATGCTAACAATACAACATGCAATGGACCAACTTCCAGAGACAGATGAAGAGCCTACGACTGTCTTCTTCGGCAGAATGAGCCTCTTTCTGATGATGGTGTCCCTCGTGATCACTGCAGTCATTCTGAACATTTACCACAGAAAGAGAAAACCCATGCCGCTATTTATGCAAAGGCTCCTGAGAGTGGTCTGTCGCTTGGTTCTCATCCACTATCCATCTAAAAATGCTGTTATTTGTGATGCGCCTGGTAACGAAGCCTCGGATGATTGGCTTACTTTAGCACGTGCTCTCGATCGAATTGTCTTACCAGTCTTTGTCGTTCTGCAGTTTATCGTTGTTTTGTCGTCATTATAACGGTTCGCAGCTGCATTGAAGACATTTTGCATCGGAACACTTTTATCATTGCTGCCATATTATGAAAAACGAAAAAGGACCTTGGTTGCCATGTTCTCAATAACTAATCGTGATATGGCATCATTTTACATTGTAAGTGCTAAGCAACGGGAAAAATGTATTTTTCATGATTTACTTACTAAATCTCGGTCTGCGTTTGGTGAATTGAGAAAACTTGAAGTATCATTCTAGAAAAGTACTTTGTTTCACTTTAACTGATATACTCTTACAAAAATGTCGTTAAGAATGAAAACCTCATGTCACTTTGCAAGCAGCATCCACAGTCTTTGAATGTTTATTTTTTTAGTAATATTGCATCATAATATTCTTCCTTTCGCTATGGCACTGTGACCAGCACTTTTCACTCAGTTACGATCTGCTTCGATTCACCAGTCATGTATGAATAATTTGCACCTATCTATTCGTATAAATAAAGCATTTTCCTTTAAAAACAAAAAGTATTTCATGACTACAAAAAGTTGTAATAGCTTCCATATGATCGCCAGGCTGACAAGCGTTAATAAACTTTTGTCAAATGCAAAATGTTGTACTAAACTGCATTGGCGAGTAAGTTACGACGATTTAATCATGTTGTAAAATAATGCGATCGTTAGTTGTAAGACAGATGGATGGTAGACAAAGTCGAGCTGACAACGTTTTTTGTAATTGCTGGCACAATTGCACAGCGTGTTAGCCTGGAGAAATGTTACAAATGGAGCTAGGCATTTGCTGGTTCATACACTGGCTCTCCATGTAAAAGCTGAGAGAAACTGCTGGTCTGTACGTTGATAGTCAATGAGAGACCCATGCAATATGCAAATAGAAGAGCGAGAAAGGCATCGCCATGAAAAGTATCAAACAAATCCTAAGTCATTAAGAAACAACTATTCGTTGTACAGAGCCGGTCTAATTTGAGTCTAGGTGAAACAGGTGAAACAAATGAAGATTTACTTGTCCAATACCCTACGATACCTACATCCAGTGGTTATTCATTTGGCAAAACCATGCTCAAAACTACAACAAACAACACTTCTGAACTCATGCATGAGACACTCCGGAATGCATATTTTACAGTAAATTTAAATCATTCGCCAATACCTCTTTGAATTTGACAGAATCAAGCTTGGGAATATCTAAGAAAGGACGAATAAACCGCACGTAGTCTTTATTGCATCCATAGAGATAGCGCAATCCTGTCTCTATTGCTGTGTCAAACTGGACAAAAGGTTGACTCCCTTTTTGCCGTAATCCATCATTTGAGGTTCCTATGTCGTAACTGTGCCGTAACTCAGAATTCTGTGGTCGTAATCACAAATTGATTCACAATGCTTGAAATAGAGGCCATAGTTTTGCAAGATGGCGGAGCTGTTTGGGTCGGATGAAAATATAAGCAAAGCTGGAAATGCTTTCGGCAATGATGGACAGAGTTTGTCAAAAGCAGTAAGTTATGGATTATATTAAGCTAGTTATGGTGTCAATTCGAAGTTATGCGTCGAAGATATTTTACCAAATGTTTGGGATATTTAAGTTTTCATTTGGTTTCCATCTTGCCACCAATAACTAGTTCGTCATTATTTGAGCAATGTTTTAGGCCGGAGCCGACCGACACAGAAAATCATTGCGGCGCCTTTTAGAGTGTACGACTCCTATAGAATGTTTAAAGCAAAATAGTTTGTTGAAGAATGGTGCAAATATAAACAATTATACATAAAAGGATTTTTAGTACTTCTCTTAAATATTTTACGCGATTCTCTAGGGATAATAAGGTTTCGATCAACTGTCACAAAGGGTCAACTGTTGATGCATTTTACCACAGTTGTAACTGATATTTTAATATTTTAATACCAAGGAACTTTCAGATTAGTTAAAACATAATCAAAAGCAGATCAGATTATAGATATTTAGAAGATCATTGATGTTTTGTTAAATATGTTTCATGTACCTATGCATCCGTAAAGTGGCTGAGGATTTTCATATATTATATAACTCGACACAAAGGCTGCAGCAATTAAATTCTGGAATATGTTCAAGCACTCAGACAAGTTATGATTTTGCTTGCAGGAGCAGTCTCAAATAGAATTGGATTTGGAAGACCTGGACATCACATCTCATGATGATAATATCCTTGGTGAATTGGATGGTAGGTTCTTACAAATTGATATGGTAATGAAAATAATAAATCAAAATCAAATTTTTCCTTACTATTTTTGTCTTTCGTTTGTCACATCAAGTTCTCTATTTAGGAATACAGTAACATTTGCTGGAAAACCAAAGACGTAAGAAGTAAAAAAGACTTAGAGTGCAGATTGACAGTTTCTTTGTTTGTGGATGACAAAGGGAAAGCCAACAGCACAATATTATTGCTTCATTAAAAAATTCTCTTCCAAGATATTTAGAAACAAGAATTTTTTTCTTTTGTAATCAGATTTCATTCAAAAGCATATGCAAGATGAATTCTTCCAACAAGCATTAGCAAAAGTAAGTAATTCTTATTTTTTTGTAATGATGTGCTGTATTTCAACATTGAAAACATATTGTAAAGATGTGCCGTATTTCAAAGTTGGTCTTTATTACCCTGCACAAAATACATATTTTCCAGAGTTATCAGCTGCTTTGTATGGGGAAAGGAATTTGGGCTTGTCTGCTAACAAGCCATTTCACTCAATGGAAGTAAAGCATTTTTCTCTTATGCAAGATTATCCTGAAGCAAGCCATTAAAACTACGACAAATCATAGCTTTCTAGTTGTTGATTTCTTCTATCCATATTTCCTTTTTTGTCAGTGAATGCTTTGTTTTTGTATTCATCTTGCTAAATGCAGTTATTTCCAGCTGCATTCCTAAGAGTTTCTTTTTATCACCCTCATCACAACTAATGATATTTTAACACAAGGGCTTCAAATGAATCCAAATGACTTTTATTTCAGGAACTTCATTATTTATTGCATATAATTGTAGATTGGAGGCTTCAGGAAATAAATGTCTCCAACAAGCCCATTAAAATTTGACCTGATTGAAAATTAAGATTTTTAAACTTTCCAAATGTTTAGGGAACAGATCTGAGGCAGTACTCAGAAGAAATTGAAGATGAACTCAGAAACTTAGAAAAACTATCTATTCAAGATTGTATCCTTTTCTAAAACAAAGGTTATTTGTCTTTTGATTTAGAAGTAGGATAAAGTAGTGGGGCAAAAACTACAAAATTGTTCTTTAAGTAAATATAAAAGTTGTACAGATTAAAAGCTTTAGTTAACCATTTAAAGACCATTAGATAATTAATTTCAAATTAAGTATTTGCCCTTGAAATTCTTCTATTTAGATCCAAGACTTTAAAACAGTTTGAGGCATTATTTATTTTTGCATCCATTACCATTGTGTTTTGTTCAGTTTCAGATGAATGAAGCAGCTGCAAAGTGCGATGGCTATTAAGAATACAGTCTCAATAATTTTTAGATAGTAATGTGCATTGAGTTTTGTTGCAACTGTAACTATTTAAGTATTTTCCAAGGCCAAATGAAACATATTTTTTTTAATGGCAAGAATAGATATAAAGGAAAGCAAAAACATTGCTAGCCTTCATAACCAAATCAAGAACTGTGATGGGATTCTTGAGGTATTTATTTGTTTATTTTTATTTGCATTGCTTATTTGAGTCTGTAGTAGTGAAGTTTTTTCTTACATTTATATGTTTTCTTACTTTTATGCAATAAACTCTATATGGATTTCATTTTGGACTTTTAGCCCTTTCCAAAATAGGGGCTCAATAAAGAAGTAGCCTCCAGTGTTACTTAATCTTTTGACACATTGCTTTAAAATGATTAAAAACAATCTCCTGTAGATAATTTTGAATATAAAGTATATAAATGCTAAAGGAAGTATGTTTTGTTTAGCTTCCTCTTGATAGATAGATTTGAGATGCTGATTAGACTAATTAAAGCTTCATACATTGTTATTTGTAACTCACTGAAGTGATTATTGTTTTTATGAGGTATATGTACCCGAATAGATGATTAAATGAAATTTTGAGGTATATGCACCTGAAAAGTTGATTAAATGCCTTTTTCTTTGGCAGACAATGGAGAGCATGCTAAGCAGTTTTCAGGTAAGATTGAAGTCTTGTAGAAGGGTTGTTTTGTAGTCTGTAGTCTGTAGTCTGGCCACACAGTTGCTTGTGGTGTATGTACCAGGACAGTCTATTCCAGGCAATTGTCTTCAGGTTATCTTCCAGCATCTAGAATACACCCTATGCAGCATTCATCACTTTCTCATAGGTGACAACCAGTAATTTTCTTAATCATCCAGTTGTCCAAATCTTTTAGTTTTCAGCAAGAAATATTCTTGATTTGTTTGGCCTGCATATTAATTCAATTTGAACATATTTAAAGGCAACCGCCCATTTTCGAGAGAAAAATACACTGGGATAAATTTAAATCTTTTTGGCTGCAAATATGTTTTGTATTGGACTATTTTTTCAATATCATCTTTGACTATTGACATGGTTTCTACAATCTGGAAGTCTATTTGAAACACAGTTATGCATTCTTCTTTTGATGAATTCAATTTACTCAGTCTAAATAAAAATAATGAACCTTCAGACAGATCTGCAGAGCATAAGTACCGAAATACAGACACTTCAAGAGCAGTCTTTGAGCATGAATATCAAATTGAAAAACAGACAGGTTAGTATAGCTTGCCAAAATTCCTTTTATTTCTTGCTAGCTAACTATCCTTCGTCAATCAAGCCATGATCAGTTGTTAGATTTTGGAATTTTTGCATAAATTGTTCGTTACTATCTAGTTTTCAGTCTAAAGAGCTCAATGATTGTTATTGTGAAAAGATAGATAGATAGATAAACTTTATTTACAGAGGATAAACCTGGTTAGCCTAATAACTAATCTTCCCCAGGGTCCTCTCGAAAAGGTAAAGGCTTCTCTACATTTGTAGGCTATTCGAGGTGAAATTAGTCAGTTTATTGATGAAATGTACGTCACCAAGGCAATGATCAAGTGAGTAGCTGCTGATTCTAATTTCTGCCCCTCATTAAGTCTTTACTCACTTGCTTTATCTTTTAGTTGCTACAACTGAAGCTATCCCAAATTTTGCTGATGATTTGTGTCATTTTTTCATGGTTTTCCCCAAGTTACTAAAATCATTTTCGATTTTTCCCTTTCTTCCTCAAGTGCTATTTGTGATCTCCCGGTCACGGACCAAGAATTTGTTGAAAATCTTCACGAACTGAGTCACAAGATCAAAGTTTTCAAAGAGCAAAGTTACAAAGGATCCACTGCTTGCAACGATGTCAAAGATGCTTTGGACAAGCTGAAGACGAACGTAATGATGGGCTCTTTTTTTGCTATCACCTGGCTGCCTTATAGTTTTCCTCATAACTGTGCCATTTCGTTATTGTTTTGTCTCGTAACTTGTTTGCCTCGTAACTGTGCTGTTTCGTGATAACAGTATTGTCTTGTTTCTATGTTGTTTCACAGCGTGTTTGCTTGAACTTTCTGTAATTTGTCAAGCTTCTATAAAAGCATTTTCTCACCGTTTTATCAGCCTCACTTCCATTGTTTTTTCCCTGGTGAAAATAGCCAGCAGATCTTAAATACTTTGCTAGCACATGAAGGTGCTAGGTAACATCATTGTTTGCATGTCTCCTTAGAAGTCCCAGCTTTCTTATTTATAGGTATATATTTTTCCACTAAACGTTTTGTGCTCTGTACCCACCCAAAAAGAGCTTACGTAAACACATCCTGGACAATCTTGCCCTTCACTGCCGCTCGTAGATGGGTTTCAAGTAATTCAATTTCATGTTTTCCACTGCAGGCTGTTGCCAAACTTCGTGAATTCATTCTTCAACGCATTTACCAGTGCCGGAAGCCCTTCTCAAATTACCAGGTTCCGCAGAATGCTCTACTTAAAAACAGGTACAACGTTTATTCTACGTTGTCAGCGTGCATCCTAAGTCTTGTTCAATCATCGTTCCAGTGTCACGTTTTTCAAGTGATTCAAGTGACAAAATTATCTACAGTCGATACAAATCCAGTTGGTGACGTTGCATTTGTTGTTTAGGATGGCAAAGACCACGAGCGACACGATTTTTAATTTGCATTTTTTATTATCTAAACAGGTTTCTCGTTTCTCTTGCTTTATTTTAAAAAGCAAGTCATGGAAAAGGAATGCACAGTAAAATGACGAGATTTGTGCATTTAGAGTTTCGTATAAGTACTGCCGATTGTTTGCCCTAACATCTCAACAGTATAGAATGCCGAGTTTTGACACTATTTGTGGACATGATCCTTGGATTGATGCCTTTAAATTCTGGGTTCTTCAGAGCCAACAGTTTGCCTATTTCCGCTTCAGATATTTCTACGAATTCTTACTGGCCCATCACAGACAGGTGGCGCGGGAGATCCGAGATGAATACGTGGACACGATGAGCAAAGTGTATTTCTCCTATTTCAGAGAGTACATAAACAAATTAATGAAGTTGCAGGTTGGTGACTTGTGCTCCTTAATCTTCACAGCAATCAATACCAGTTTCCTAAGGATTGATGTGCAGCTTAAGATTTGGCTGATTCTTCTAGCTGTAGGCTAGGATTGAATTATTTTTTAGCAAATAATCAATTTCTTTGAGAAATTCCAGGTAAATTTGACTGTTACTGTTTTCCTTACCTGGCTAGCTGACAATTATTTGCTTCATTGATGAAATTCAAATGGTTGCCTCTTTGTTAGTAGGCATGGGTTTTGCTGTTTTCTCGCGCAAATTACTGAGTACAATATGTATTATGAATTATACGCTATGTTTTATGGTATAATTATGTATTTTGCCCTTCTTTTTACTGTCAAGTTTGAAGAGGTTGCAGACAAGGATGACCTCATGGGTCTGGAAGATAGTTCGAAAAGAGGTTAGCACGCCTCCTTTTAGAATTGAAAAATAGCTAGAAATAACGGAACCAGTTTAAGTATTGTATTGTGAAAACATTGTGAAATTTTGTACCACAATGCACTAGTTCGTTTTTTACCAACCCAATTGGGATTGATAGACATTTTCAAAACTTCGCAGATCACTCAATTCCGGCTTTTGTTTTGAAGTGCGTTCATATTGTGTCGTTCTGCAATGCAGTGAATTGGGGCATCTTTAAGAAATGAGATGCCTAAATCTCAACCCGTTTCCATGAAAGGCAAGCTCCAATGTGGAGGTACCTTTGGTGTTTGCTGGTTTAAATAGATCCTTCTTAGACCCACATTACTGTGTGATATTTTCTGAATGTGGCTCATTCACATTTTACGCTTCCAACTTAAACCCCGTTAATTTATAATTTTTCTCCTCATCGCAGGATTTTTCTCCAACAAGCACTCCATGAAGAACCGTTCGACGATTTTCAGTTTGGGTAACAGGGGGAACGTTCTAGCCGGAGAACTGGAAGAGCCAATCATTGTCCCGCATGCCGCCCAGAAGTCTGAAAAAAGGGTAAAATCAAATTGGACAAGATGTCCTTATTGACTCTAAACAAGCGAGGCAATGATTGTATTTGCTTAAGGGTAGGCTGGTACTGACTGAGTTTTACGCTGTAAATTGTAGCCTATGGCACTTAGTGCATTCTATAATATAGAATATTGGTGATTTTTACGTAATCATATGGTAGCTTGCATACTAAGACGAACGAATGCTTTGATGGAGACGAAGAAAGACAATAGTGTGCTATCATTAGATTTGAATCATCAGCTTTAACCTTCTGAGGACCAATAATATATCTTCTTCTTCTTCTTCTAGTATTCATTCGAGACTCTGTTTAGAAGCCAGCACTTAGCGTTGCTAGACAACAGCTGTCGGGAGTATCTTTTTCTGTGCGACTTCTTCTTGGTAACGGGAACCAGTGCGAAGGAGTTGTTCACTGCTGTCATGGGAAAAGTGGTCACTCTGTTTGGGGTAAGTAACACACCGATGTTGTATACGACTTTTGAGACACCTTACATTGTGTGAATTTAGATACCACTTTGTCTTTGATTTATATCACTTCGCTCTACAACCTGGACGAATGGTGATCTTGCTTGTCCAACTGGCTCCTTCGGAAACATCCAATTTAACATCATCTGCTCTGGCTTTTTTTAGACACGTATGTCGTTTGTAGAAAACGCACAAAAATTGCAGTGCCTTTAGCATTTTCAACTACCCTCTCAGCCTTCCCCGCCTGGCCTTAAAATGCTGCAATGCATTACAAGTATGAATCACCGATAATGTTCTGATTTGCTCGGTAGAGATTTAGCACATACTAAGCAGGCAAAGAATTGTAAAGCAGACATTAGAGGACAGCATTAATGCCAGTAAGTTATTTATTCGTAGAAACACATGGAGAATTACGTGCCAACCTGTTATGATTCGATCGCTATCTTTCTTTGCATCCACATCATTCATCGATACAAAATCATTATGCTGAAACGCGAAGTACCTGTATTGGAAAAGTAAGCATCGTATTTTGTTGGCCTCTATCCTCTCTTTCACGGCCGTTTACCGTCTGATAATTAGAGTTGCCGGTTTCCTATGGCCTTTTAGACGTCTATTGCTAGCAAGTTGTTGTTGTCGTTGCCCACTTCAATGTCTTTGATGACTGCTTGGTTCTGGCAGATATTGGAATGCTCTATTGGATTTGCTGTGGCCTCGGTTTCAACACATCGTCGATCTCAATGCACAGAGCATTCGTGACACCGACTCTCAAAAGCTAGGCTCCATCGACGTTCGACCTCATTATGTAAGTGATCATCAAGTCAGGCTCGCTATTTCAAGATTCGGCACTCCTGCATTTGTTATTTTTGAGCTGATATATCCCGTGCATGCAAAGGTTATCATTTAATTTGACAGCGACCCGATTAATAATTCATCCATTTGGTTCCTAAAAGGCTCTGCGCTTGTTGTATTTTGTCATACTCTATTTGACCTGCATTACTTCACCTTCCCCCAATCCTTCTCACCCACACTGGCTTGTTTTGTTCAAAGTTTATGAAATAGCAGCAAGAGTAAACATTTCGATTTTGCATGCATTTCTTCTGTTTACCCAAAAAAGCGATTCGCTTCCTTTTCAGATTACAAGGCGGTATGCAGAGTTTTCTGCTGCCATAAACAGCCTGAACGAAAGTTTCCCTGACGAGCGAGTAAGTCTTTCCATTGCCTCTGATGTCACCCAGGATCCACCTATGCAAAGAATTACAATTTTCACAAAGTCATACATCGCGATTGCTTTTCTGTAGAAAACTTCAACTTGGAACATAAATTCTATATAATGAAATATGAATTTAAACTTTTCACAAAACTGAACGTTTTTACTTCTTTTGAAACTGCACTTAGATACAGCCCATCAAAGATGATCCAATTTTTGTCCATGTGTGTTGACTGTCCCCATTCTCAAGTTTCTTCTCTGATTAGACGGGTTCGTCGCATTTGAACGCCCCTCGCCTGTGTCTACACAGCAGTTCCTTGCCCCCTTTGCTAATGCGATTGAGTTCTGTATTCGCTCTGTGATTTGTTTCCACAGATCATCAAGTCGCTGGGTGCCCTGCAGACTGAGGTGGAAAATTTTGTTCTACGAAGAGCTGCTGAGTTTGTTAACCGCAAAGACCAGCTGGTTTTCTTAATCAACAACTACGATATGATGCTCCAAGTTTTGTCGGTATTGTGTCCTTCTATCTTGTAGGAGCAATTTCCACCTTGGTATTGAAAATAATGAAGAGTTCTTTGTTTCTGTTGATAGCCATATTTGGCTGCAGTATCACACTGTTCATTTTTGAATATAAAAGTGTAGCATTTCCACTGAAGCAGTGTTATACTGACTTGAGTTTGTTCGCCGGTCCTTTTACGAGGCTGCCATGGCCCAAAGCACGTGGTACATAGAATTGTTGCCTCAGCTCAATGAAGTCATCAGAGCCAATGACGTCATAGACCTGAATGGAGGCTGTGGTTTCCTGGCTTCTCCCTGCCTCAAGCCTTACATGAAGTAGCCCAGATTTTTCACGCAAAGATTGAATACTGCAAATAGTCGACATTTAATGCTATTTCAACTAAAGGGACTTCGACTCCAAAGAGGTTCCTTTGCAAATAGTTTGCGTCATTGGACAATTTAAACAAAGTTTCTACGTATGACTTTTTTCGTGGTTTTTAGGAAAGGACAGCTGAAGATTCGAAGGAAACCGAGAGTTTTCAGCAACTGCTTAATGGTAGAACTCAAGAGTATGTCGAAGAGGTAAAGTGTGCTTAAGACATCTTTTTGTTGCCTAATGACAATTCTAAATAATGTGAAGCATATGCAGAGCTTATCGAATTAATTTACAAAACTTTCAAGAACTTTTGCTCTATTTCCTTAGGTGCTATCCCCACATTTCGGAGGAATGATATCATTCGTAAAAGACACTGAGTCAGTATTAGAAAGAGGATCTACTTTACAAAGGATTGACGAAGGTTGGTGCTACTTGGCCAATTGCCAATGATACGAGCATTTTGAGGGTAAAAGGGAGGTTTTTGCTGTCTAGAAGCCTCAATGATGGAAGATTGCTTTCTTTCAACAGCTAAAATAGAGCAAATCGTGAGAGGGTTCGCGGCTGACTGGAAACATGCGATCGAGGCCATAAACCACGAGGTCATGCGATGCTTTTCAAACTTTCGAACCGGAACGACCATCTTACAGGTACGAAATGCAGGGGCAAGAAACCCCCTGGTCTAAAAACCAGTGGGTAGGGGGCAAAGAACTTATGTTTTTATTGAACCAGAATTTTTCTGGCTTTTTGCCATTTCCAGAGCCATTGGAAGTGTTAATCGCAACAGGAAGATCATCTTGTTTTGAATTTTTAAGTTTTGTATTGTTTAAAGTTGAAGTTTTTACTCGAAATGTAAAAATGTATTTTGTAAACTGGAGAACATGCAAAAAGCCAATTCAAATTTTGGATGCATGTACATTAGTGTGCATGTACATGACAAAAAACCAAATTTGTTTGATTTCAGGTCTGATAAATTTCTTGTAAAATGAGATATACACTTAAAATCAGGATAATGTTTCTCATAAGAAAAGCCACATTATGCTATTGATAATCTACTCAGACAAAAGCTCAATGATTGTGATAAAAATGCCATTTACCATTTTTGATTTGTCATTTTTCAGCAGAAAACGATAAAAATATTCCAGAAAAGAGCTTAGTTCGCATTCAAAATTTATTTCATTTGGCCAAATTAGGATGATTGAGGTTTTGTTCTGTTTTACAAAGACTTACATTATACGCAAATCTTTGAATCATAGCCAACTTTTTCCAGACCTTCACCAGTTTCTTATCAAAGGTTATTTTTTTAAAAAGTTAAGGACTGTGTGTCTTAAAATCGTGTTCCTTATACGAGGGACACTGCTGTATGCATGAACGAGACCAACTTTTCTATCCCATTTGGTTTCCACTGGGGTGGACGCCCTCATCTTGGTGCTTTTTGGTTCCAGACGGCTCTGGCCCAGATGATCCAATACTACCACCGGTTTCAGAAGATCCTGGCCCAGCCTCCTTTCAAGAGGATCTCTGTCAGAAGCGAACTCATCAACATACATCACGTGATGGTGGAGGTGAAGAAACACAAAACAACGTTCTAGTACCAAACCATCTGGAAATGATTTATCAGATATTTTGTATAGATTGAATCTAAGTAATCTTAATATGTCAATTTGTCAATTTAATTTTGCAAATGTGTAATAAGAACGTGCCTCATGGTATAACCTAAAGAAATAAATTATAAAAGGTGTGGCCCACAACATAATTTTCTGGCCAAAGATTTTGTTGCTTTTTACCTTGTTTTCTTTTACATTTTAAGCAACTATGTTTGACAATCGAAAAAATTTGTTTAGAAAACGTGACGGTTAAGCCAATTAGATATCTTGCTAAATTTCTTTAAGTCGAAGAATCTTCGAGTGTTGTATCGTGAAATTCATTCAATTGCTGCCATGGGGGATGGCGCTAAATGAATAAGCCAAGCAGCATAGGCCAAGCGGCATAGGCCAAGCAGCACAAAATACTGCTGTATACAAAAGAAAACAAAACACATCTCTCAGATCATGGCTGGTTTCAATACCTTGTCGTTGCCAAATTTTATTTTCTTTCTTCCACCTCAGTTAAATTGACATTTTTGCAATGACAAGTGTCATTTGAAATCAAAAGAAAACGCTATTTCACTGAGTATTTCTCATGTTCAGGTACTATCGGCTAGCATCATGGAAATACAGAACGATAAGCACAATGCGCGTGGATTAAGTCGGATACAAGCCATTGATGTAATTTTTCAAAGTTTGTTTCATAATACACTTCTAGGGATAGTTTGTTTCGTAATGCATTTCTGTCATAGGAAACTGCCTTCGAAATAGAAAACTTGCAATAACTTGTTTCCCAGTGATGTGGCTCGTGTTTCCCTCGAGCGGTACCTCTGGAGAACCAGTGAACGAAGCCCGCTGTCGGTGATGCCTCCTTCTTGTCGTCCTCCTTCTTGTCCCAGGCAGTTTCGCGCAAGCGGCTTCTGACTCCCTTTAATAAATCATCATCAAGTGGCGAAATGCAACGACTCATAACTTAGATTTACATTATATAAAATGACCAAAACTCCTTTTCATGTGTACTTTCTCAACTGTCTCTAAATGCAATTCCTCTATCATGGCGTCTCCAGAGGTGTGTGACAATTTTGAGCAGAAAAATTATGACAAACGATTTTAAGAGAACTGGAAAATGTTCCCGGAGGTCTTGCGACAACCGAAGGAGGCCTTGTACATCTTGAGGGTTGCAGCTCCTCTGAAGACTTATTGTGGTGTGCGCTGCGAAGGCGGACATTTGGTCACTTTTTGAAACACTTGTGAATCGTAGGCTGCAGGCCTGACATCGTTATCAAAATGGCCTCCTGTGAAACGCAAATGTAAACACACTTCGTTAAAAGGAATTGCAGTTAATGAATTTACTTGCCTGCTACTTAGACTATTTTCTGCTGAGCCACGAAGAAGGAAACAAATTTCAAGTGGCGAAACCAAGGATGGTTTTTCAGGCCAAAATTGCCTGTAAAGAAATAAAATTGCGTTTAAAAAGCATCTTACAGACAGCTAGGATGATGGGACAACTATTAGGTAATAGCAGTGTGAATGGCCTTGCGGGGCATAGGTGAGTGCGAAGCAGTGCATAACAAGTTGGCCTAAACTAGGTAAATCCCCTCCGCTTCAGATTCGCAAGCGCATGGGCGTAGCTCACGTGAAAATTGGCACGGCTCACGTGAATGCTATGCAATGAGACAACAGAAAGTTCATTGGGAAGATTAATGAAAAGAGTCCACGAGAACGTAGAATGATACAGAAATCTCGCGACTCAAACCTGCTCCAGAATACTGCTTAAGCTTGATCATTTCTTGACTGAAAACTGAGAACTGTCAGTCAAAAACTGACGAAAACTGATCGTGTGTATGGGGTCGTGTAGATCTCTTATTAATGACCCACATTTGACGTACCTCAGTTCTGATCGTGCGACTGCCTTGACTCGGGCAACTGTTGACGTAATGATCAAACAGAAGGTGTGGCTCGGTCTGGCTCAGGCTTTCGTCCGACTCCAAGCTTGCTTCGAGTCCTCCCAGCCCGCCAAACACAATCAGCAAGTGCCTAGGAAAAGAACAGAAACCACTTAAACTCAGTCAACGTACCCTCCTCATCACGTAGCAGGATTACACTTTACCATGCAACCATGCTTTTGATCCTTCTTTTGTTGTCCTACACATCCTCACTTGTAATTGGGTGGAAGTCTTCATAGCATTGAGCGCAGTGGAATTAGGACATCATCGTGTTTCCACATGCAAAAGCATTTGTTATGCGAATGATGATGATTACACGTAGTTTCATTTGAAATTAAATTGAGTGTCTCCAGACATCATTAAAGTGCGTTCTTGCAGCAACGAATGGAAGTGGCAATATTCTAGAGGGAATAAAAATAAACTCCAAAGGAGGCCATATTTAAAACAATAGAAAACAATAATTTCGAGTCAGACACTTGACCTTTGACTCGACATTTGAACTGTGAACCCTAATTGTTAAACTCATGGCTTCTAGTTCTGCATGCTTTCGTGCATTGCCCTCTAGTTATAAATTCCTTGACGCAGCCAGAAGGGAACGGCCTCCCCGTAGACGGCTGCGACACAGTTTGATTTCTGTAGGGCCTAAGGTTCTTGCGATTTGCTAGGCCCTTCGTTTAGTGGGGAAAAGAAAAAAGGTTGCGGCTCCGAGGACACGTTGATTGTAAGTTGCTATGAACGAATGCATCATTCTCAACTTGCTATACATCTAGTGTTGAATTAATACATTATTTGTCAATATTATCAGTATATATTCTGCGTTGCGCAAGATGCTTACACTTGTGTTTAGATTTTCTTTTGTAAATTCTTCTTATTTGTATCACTGAAATATTCTAGTACAGTGTTCACAAAAAGTTGATACAAGTTCATATTCCGACATGCTGGACATATTTAGAGCTTATTTGAGTTTTGTAAAAGTCGTCCATTACTATCAAATTTATAGTACAACCGAGCTCTACCAGGAGGCTCTTCCTTTTATGCTACGTATCTGAATAATACTACAACAATATCAATAATAGTATTACAACATGATAGTATTACAACATGAATCTTCGTTTATCAGCTGGAAATGCACTCATCCGAGTCAACCAGTTACTGATTTGACCCATTCGTTTCAGCAAATGAAGCACACCTTAGAGATTACTTGCTTCTGGCATCTACTACCGACAGCCGACATCTCAACAGGAGTGAGAAGATCTTGCGATTGGATTTCTGCCAGCCTATAGCCAGCAAAAAGGTATGGGTCACGTTAACTTATGCCGTCGTAAAACATTAACTTAAAAGCAGCAAGACGTAATTTCTTCAGCCCGTCAAAAATTGGCAGAACTAGGCAGGAACGTGACATTTTCAATTGTTAAAATCCTCATCCGCCATTTTGCCCAATCTTGCTGCTAAAACGGTTCATTATCCAGCGTTGTCTTGCAATGGCTTTCCCTATTCCCTGTGTTTAGGCGCAATGTGTTTTGAACTGCGCGTTTTCAAGTTAACATGACTTTCAGTAGTTTCAAAGCTACATATTCTAATGTCTCGGTCCCTCCTGAACTGCATTGTTGTGGATGGTGTTGAGCTGCATCGAAGATGGAATGCCTAAGTGGGTGATTCAATATGCTTCACTGGTGAGCCTTCGATTTCCATCTTGCTGCCAAATTAGGTGCTATGTTAAGATAGTGAAAGTCCTTGAATCGCAGGAACAAGGTAAGATGATTCACCAAGAATTTGGAAGATTTTGAAGGTAGCGATTAGGCCTTGCAACATTAACCTAGCAATGAAAATAGATTATGATATCCACAAAAAAGAGATCAGATCCAACCTTATAATAGAGTGAGAGAGCACACGAGGTAATGTTGTTTCAAAACGCGTTTTGGTCAAAAACTTACTTAAACGGCGCCAGCCTCAGTTTCCGCACGGCCGAGCCTCTTTCGGAGGTACCTACAGTGACATCATAACCATCTTTAAACGGACATTGCGTGAACACGGCTCCGAATGACTGCGCAAGCCGCACGTTGTAGCCCCAGTACAAGCCGTTCTTCAGTCTTGGCTCAGCTGGAGAAACGACTTTCCCGGTTGTGTGCTTCTTTGCTAAAAAGAAAGATCGAGTTTGAGAAATAACGGTCGTCCATAGAGATAAAACTGATAAATTCGTCTCCGTAACATTTACTAGAGTAAAGAGCTCCTACTTTAATTCAAGTGGCATAATAAATAATAAGCGTGAATTCTGGTAAAAAAAAGTCAAAAGAAAATCACCTGAGGACTCGATTTTGACGGTGACTCGAAATTCCCAGGTTGCAAATGCTTATCGACTTTGACTTCCTTCGCAATCCCACATTAACAAACGAGACCCCTTCACCACTTTTGACCGGCCTATCCAAACACAAACACCTTCCCTGTACGGCAATTCGTCATCGACTCTCATGTGGTGAGGGCTATCCAGAGGGTTTCAGCAGCCCTGAAAAATGGAACACTCACATCATTGAACCCTTGAAAAAACATTCTAAAAGTCGAACCAAACAACTGATGATGCAAAAAATACTTATTTGCCACTTAGCTCTATCCATAGCCACATGATGAGAAAAATTCATAGTGATAAATAAACACAAAAATGTTCTCTGAATTGCTGGGGTTAAGGTAGCACACATAGGTTTAGGGGGATGTATGACATGACTGAAGTAGGACTTCCACTCAGAAGCTGATTGCATACTACTAATGAGATGCTGGGCTGTTTTCCAATCCAACTTTAAAACTTGTTATCTACACATGCTGTTCCAAAAGATTCAAAACATGGGGAGATTGATCAGGAACATGACTGTATGTTTTGAAACAGACCAAGCTATAGGGAATTCCAACTGTAAACCTAACAAAGGCAAAGTAACCTTTTTCCTGAAACTCGTTTTGATCCCAGAGCAAAGGAGAGCAGCTGCACAAAAATCCTACCTCCTTTCCAAACATTAGTATTACTAGAAATGTTTTGGGCACTGGTGCTACTTTTAACAATAATACCTTACTTATTTATTGGTAATAAAATAGCTCAAGACAACTGAAATTGACTCATAGAACAAGCTGATATCGAAATAAGTATGCAAGTCTAGTACATACCAGCATAGTTAAGATCTGGGTGTTTTGGGAAGAAATGCTTGCGAAGATATTGTGGACATTCCAAATACTGGAGAATCCTTGCTAACAGAACATTGGGATCCGTTGCCTTTGTGGATCCTTTGAAGCCAGACTTAGTCTCCTTTACTGCTGCCTCATTAAACACAATCACCTCATCAATGTTGAATATGACAAGTGATCTTGCAATCTGAAATTCAATTCAGTCTACTTAGTCTTTAGTCATATACTTATTTTTAGTTGATTATTCAGTCTTTCTTAAAATCAAAATCTCATTCATGACATATATAAAAATGTGGCATTGATATACCTGTCCAGCCAAGTATGAACGAAGCTCTGGTGACTGGGCATTCTCCAGAATAGAACCAGGTAGTGCAACACTGATTGTGTATGGTCGGCCTAAAATTAAATGCAATGTTCATAGCTTGCTAGTTCTTAACTCATATACTTGTCTATATGACCATAGGAGCAAGTCTCTAAATTTTACCCAAATTGAGTGACTCAGAAATAACAGATGATATAAAACTTTAGCTAATCACAATTATTGTTCGAAAACATAAAAACTTCTCTTAAAAACCTATGAATAAAACCACATGTAAACTCCAACCCAATTTTTAAGGCCTCTAAATTGAGAAAAAAATTTTTTGGTCTAATACTTAATCGTTGAAAATATTTTCAAAAATTCATGAATTTCTTCTTCTTTTCCAGAAAGTCTAAAGTTTAACACGCAAATTGTAAGGGATTAATTATGGAGCTAAAAGCCAACCTATATTTTGGGCTTCCTTTGACCCATCATCTGGGTTCTCTACACATGGCTTTTCATCCTTCTTTTGTTCCTTTTTTCTCTTTGAGCCATCATCACCTTAGGGAAACAATAAATAAAACAGTGTCAGTTGTTTTCAATTTCAAGCAAATTCATAGTCAATGTTCATTGAGTAAATTATGCTCACAGCACTTGATAGCTGATTTTGAAATTTGCAACAAGTGGGTGCCAAGCAACAAAATGTCCTCTGTCAAGGATCAGCATGAAGGTTAGAGTCTGATGATAATCGGTGTGTTGATCAAATAGCGAATTAGGACAATCCTGAGAGGATAATCTGATTAACCTCATGTCATACAGGTCAAGGATTTTTTTGACTGCATCAACGAGTCACAAATTGGTTAGGGTCAGGGATCGCTCTGCTGAATATATGACATCTAGCAAAACAAGGTACCTCTCCGAATTGTCCAAATTCGCTGATCAAATAGCATAAAGCAAGATATCTCACAAACCGACTTACTATTATTTTGTTTTGATTTAATTCTCTTCATTTTTCAAAGAAAGATTCTTAAATGTGAATCACACAAAGCACTCTGGAAAGAAAAAGGTTTTGTGTTAAAAATATAACAATTTTAAGATAACAAAAAACACCTTTTAGGGCATTAAAAGTTTTGATGAACTTTCCACAAGTTTTCCATTATTTGAAGGCCACCTCTTTCTGCAAGTTTGTTTGCTTGAGTTTTAAGATTGGTTTTTTCTCTTCAACTATGAATCTTCACAAGTGCACACTACAATCATTGCAAGAAATCTGATGATATCTCTGTGAAGTTTAAAGGGACATCCACAGAATTTCTCACTAGTTTAGTGGCATTTAAGTGCACCAATGACAATGTTTTTTTCCAAAACAGAGCTGTGTGGGTTTTCACTTTGAAGCTTGTTTTGGAATAATAATAACTAACAAAGTAACAGCCCTCCCATTCCATGTTACCAAGCATGGTTTTCAAGTTGATCAAAATTTTCTCTTTACTTAGAAAAATCATTGGATTTATAGATAGTTGCTTGTGAGCTCATCAAGGCTTTGTAAAATTTGTCTCCAGTGCCAAAGCTACACCTCTGGAACGTGTTCGTTTTATTGTATGATGGATGACTCATTATTTATACTTTCTAATACGCCTTGGAAGAAATAAAGGTTAAGAAAGGCCCCCTTCTACAATAACATCCGGCGGCATTTTGCATCCGATCGGCTGTCATAACCGAAAATTGACCCCAAGACTTGCCAAGTGAATCATAGAAAAAAGCCTTCCTGGATCATTAAAATCGGTGCCCGCAGTTGCCCCTACCTTTTCCAAAACATCCTTGATGATCAGATCGATGCCCTAACAATTTCTTCACGTGTTGCTGTCCTTCTTTGCGGCCTCGCTTTGACGACAAATAGCGAGTCTGAGGCCGCACCTAAGGCATTGAAAGGCTCTATTAACGAATACCCCTCTCTATTAAGCCCCCTCCCTTTCATTAGCCAAGAATGCCAAAAGGCTAAATGTAAGAATTTAGTGTCAGCTTTTAATTTTGTTCATATTTCATACTTCAAATTTCTATATTCAAATGAGTAAGATTACATGGGCTCTGACCCAGGTTGGAAAGTGGAGGGGCCAAGGGAGATTTTAACAACTATAACGAAAGCTGTTTAAAAAAGCTCTATTGTTTTACAAAAAAGTGAGGCCGCCAAGGTCCCCCCCTTCGTCGGAGGCCCTGGATTAAGGGCGTTCTTCGTCAGTTGTGCCTATAATGTCCCTAACATCCTTCACAATAGACAAGTCAGAGTCGAAGCGGATAGTCTTTTTGAGAATATTTGTATCGCATTTCTTTAGCAAAAGATTGAATAAAGAAATGCTCAAAGCATTTTACTTTAACTTTAAAAAGCAAACTCTCTAATAAGCCTCTCCTCATTCAGGCTTGCCTTGCCTTTTTGGGCAGCTTCGAGCGTAAAGTTAGAAGCTTCATAACTTTCGTAAAACAGTTCGTATGAACTTGCCCAAACATTTATATGCTGTATATGTTATGCTCTTTGAAAGCAAGTACTATTTGAAAAATAAAAATTTCGATGGAAAGTTGATGTTTTTGCAAGGCTATAGCCTTGTCATTTTGGGCAGTTTCGAGTGTGAAGTTTGAAGCTTCATAACTTTCGAAAAACAGTTCGTATGAACATGCCCAACACATTTATATGCTGTATATGTTATGCTCTTTGAAAGCAAGTGCTATTTGGTAAAAAAAAATTTCGACGGAAAGTTGCTGTTTTTGCAAGGCTATAGCCTTGCCTTTTTGGGAAGTTTCGAGCGTGAAGTTAGAATCTTCATAACTTTCGAAAAACAGATCGTATGAACTTGCCCAACACATTTATATGCTGTATATGTTATGCTCTTTGAAAGCAAGTACTATTTGAAAATAAAATTTCGATGGAAAGTTGCTGTTTTTGCAAGGCTATAGCCTTGCCTTTTGGGCAGTTTCGAGCGTGAAGTTTGAAGCTTCATAACTTTCGAAAAACAGTTCGTATGAACATGCCCAACACATTTATATGCTGTATATGTTATGCTCTTTGAAAGCAAGTGCTATTTGGTAAAAAATAATTTCGATGGAAAGTTGCTGTTTTTGCAAGGCTATAGCCTTGCCTTTTTGGGCAGTTTCGAGCGTGAAGTTAGAAGCTTCATAACTTTCGAAAAACAGTTCGTATGAACATGCCCAACACATTTATATGCTGTATATGTTATGCTCTTTGAAAGCAAGTACTATTTGAAAAATAAAAATTTCGATGGAAAGTTGCTGTTTTTGCAAGGCTATAGCCTTGCCTTTTTGGGCAGTTTCGAGCGTGAAGTTTGAAGCTTCATAACTTTCGAAAAACAGTTCGTATGAACATGCCCAACACATTTATATGCTGTATATGTTATGCTCTTTGAAAGCAAGTACTATTTGAAAAATAAAAATTTCGATGGAAAGTTGCTGTTTTTGCAAGGCTATAGCCTTGCCTTTTTGGGCAGTTTCGAGCGTGAAGTTTGAAGCTTCATAACTTTCGAAAAACAGTTCGTATGAACATGCCCAACACATTTATATGCTGTATATGTTATGCTCTTTGAAAGCAAGTACTATTTGAAAAATAAAAATTTCGATGGAAAGTTGCTGTTTTTGCAAGGCTATAGCCTTGCCTTTTTGGGCAGTTTCGAGCGTGAAGTTAGAAGCTTCATAACTTTCGAAAAACAGTTCGTATGAACATGCCCAACACATTTATATGCTGTATATGTTATGCTCTTTGAAAGCAAGTACTATTTGAAAAATAAAAATTTCGATGGAAAGTTGCTGTTTTTGCAAGGCTATAGCCTTGCCTTTTTGGGCAGTTTCGAGCGTGAAGTTTGAAGCTTCATAACTTTCGAAAAACAGTTCGTATGAACATGCCCAACACATTTATATGCTGTATATGTTATGCTCTTTGAAAGCAAGTGCTATTTGGTAAAAAATAATTTCGATGGAAAGTTGCTGTTTTTGCAAGGCTATAGCCTTGCCTTTTTGGGAAGTTTCGAGCGTGAAGTTTGAAGCTTCATAACTTTCGAAAAACAGATCGTATGAACATGCCCAACACATTTATATGCTTATATGTTATGCTCTTTGAAAGCAAGTACTATTTAAAAATAAAATTTCGATGGAAAGTTGCTGTTTTTGCAAGGCTATAGCCTTGCCTTTTTGGGCAGTTTCGAGCGTGAAGTTTGAAGCTTCATAACTTTCGAAAAACAGTTCGTATGAACATGCCCAACACATTTTATGCTGTATATGTTATGCTCTTTGAAAGCAAGTACTATTTGAAAAATAAAAATTTCGATGGAAAGTTGCTGTTTTTGCAAGGCTATAGCCTTGCCTTTTTGGGCAGTTTCGAGCGTGAAGTTTGAAGCTTCATAACTTTCGAAAAACAGTTCGTATGAACATGCCCAACACATTTATATGCTTTATATGTTATGCTCTTTGAAAGCAAGTACTATTTGAAAAAAAAATTTCGATGGAAATTTGCTGTTTTTGCAAGGCTATAGCCTTGCCTTTTTGGGCAGTTTCGAGCGTGAAGTTAGAAGCTTCATAACTTTCGAAAAACAGTTCGTATGAACATGCCCAACACATTTATATGCTTATATGTTATGCTCTTTGAAAGCAAGTACTATTTGAAAAATAAAAATTTCGATGGAAAGTTGCTGTTTTTGCAAGGCTATAGCCTTGCCTTTTTGGGTTTGAGCGTGAAGTTTGAAGCTTCATAACTTTCGAAAAACAGTTCGTATGAACATGCCCAACACATTTATATGCTGTATATGTTATGCTCTTTGAAAGCAAGTACTATTTGAAAAATAAAAATTTCGATGGAAAGTTGCTGTTTTTGCAAGGCTATAGCCTTGCCTTTTTGGGCAGTTTCGAGCGTGAAGTTTGAAGCTTCATAACTTTCGAAAAACAGTTCGTATGAACATGCCCAACACATTTATATGCTGTATATGTTATGCTCTTTGAAAGCAAGTACTATTTGAAAAATAAAAATTTCGATGGAAAGTTGCTGTTTTTGCAAGGCTATAGCCTTGCCTTTTTGGGCTGTTTCGAGCGTGAAGTTTGAAGCTTCATAACTTTCGAAAAACAGTTCGTATGAACATGCCCAACACATTTATATGCTGTATATGTTATGCTCTTTGAAAGCAAGTACTATTTGAAAAATAAAAATTTCGATGGAAAGTTGCTGTTTTTGCAAGGCTATAATAGCCTTGCCTTTTTGGGCTGTTTCGAGCGTGAAGTTTGAAGCTTCATAACTTTCGAAAAACAGTCGTATGAACATGCCCAACACATTTATATGCTGTATATGTTATGCTCTTTGAAAGCAAGTACTATTTGAAAAATAAAAATTTCGATGGAAAGTTGCTGTTTTTGCAAGGCTATAGCCTTGCCTTTTTGGGCAGTTTCGAGCGTGAAGTTTGAAGCTTCATAACTTTCGAAAAACAGTTCGTATGAACATGCCCAACACATTTATATGCTTATATGTTATGCTCTTTGAAAGCAAGTACTATTTGAAAAATAAAAATTTCGATGGAAAGTTGCTGTTTTTGCAAGGCTATAGCCTTGCCTTTTTGGGCAGTTTCGAGCGTGAAGTTTGAAGCTTCATAACTTTCGAAAAACAGTTCGTATGAACATGCCCAACACATTTATATGCTGTATATGTTATGCTCTTTGAAAGCAAGTACTATTTGAAAAATAAAAATTTCGATGGAAAGTTGCTGTTTTTGCAAGGCTATAATAGCCTTGCCTTTTTGGGTGTTTCGAGCGTGAAGTTTGAAGCTTCATAACTTTCGAAAAACAGTTCGTATGAACATGCCCAACACATTTATATGCTTATATGTTATGCTCTTTGAAAGCAAGTACTATTTGAAAAATAAAAATTTCGATGGAAAGTTGCTGTTTTTGCAAGGCTATAGCCTTGCCTTTTGGGCAGTTTCGAGCGTGAAGTTAGAAGCTTCATAACTTTCGAAAAACAGTTCGTATGAACATGCCCAACACATTTATATGCTGTATATGTTATGCTCTTTGAAAGCAAGTACTATTTGAAAAATAAAAATTTCGATGGAAAGTTGCTGTTTTTGCAAGGCTATAATAGCCTTGCCTTTTTGGGCTGTTCGAGCGTGAAGTTTGAAGCTTCATAACTTTCGAAAAACAGTTCGTATGAACATGCCCAACACATTTATATGCTTATATGTATGCTCTTTGAAAGCAAGTACTATTTGAAAAATAAAAATTTCGATGGAAAGTTGCTGTTTTTGCAAGGCTATAGCCTTGCCTTTTTGGGCAGTTTCGAGCGTGAAGTTTGAAGCTTCATAACTTTCGAAAAACAGTTCGTATGAACATGCCCAACACATTTATATGCTTTATATGTTATGCTCTTTGAAAGCAAGTACTATTTGAAAAATAAAAATTTCGATGGAAAGTTGCTGTTTTTGCAAGGCTATAGCCTTGCCTTTTTGGCAGTTTCGAGCGTGAAGTTTGAAGCTTCATAACTTTCGAAAAACAGTTCGTATGAACATGCCCAACACATTTATATGCTTATATGTTATGCTCTTTGAAAGCAAGTACTATTTGAAAAATAAAAATTTCGATGGAAAGTTGCTGTTTTTGCAAGGCTATAGCCTTGCCTTTTTGGGCAGTTTCGAGCGTGAAGTTTGAAGCTTCATAACTTTCGAAAAACAGTTCGTATGAACATGCCCAACACATTTATATGCTGTATATGTTATGCTCTTTGAAAGCAAGTACTATTTGAAAAATAAAAATTTCGATGGAAAGTTGCTGTTTTTGCAAGGCTATAGCCTTGCCTTTTTGGGCTGTTTCGAGCGTGAAGTTTGAAGCTTCATAACTTTCGAAAAACAGTTCGTATGAACATGCCCAACACATTTATATGCTTTATATGTTATGCTCTTTGAAAGCAAGTACTATTTGAAAAATAAAATTTCGATGGAAAGTTGCTGTTTTTGCAAGGCTATAGCCTTGCCTTTTTGGGCTGTTTCGAGCGTGAAGTTTGAAGCTTCATAACTTTCGAAAAACAGTTCGTATGAACATGCCCAACACATTTATATGCTTATATGTTATGCTCTTTGAAAGCAAGTACTATTTGAAAAATAAAAATTTCGATGGAAAGTTGCTGTTTTTGCAAGGCTATAGTAGCCTTGCCTTTTTGGGAGTTTCGAGCGTGAAGTTTGAAGCTTCATAACTTTCGAAAAACAGTTCGTATGAACATGCCCAACACATTTATATGCTTTATATGTTATGCTCTTTGAAAGCAAGTACTATTTGAAAATAAAAATTTCGATGGAAAGTTGCTGTTTTTGCAAGGCTATAGCCTTGCCTTTTTGGGCAGTTTCGAGCGTGAAGTTAGAAGCTTCATAACTTTCGAAAAACAGTTCGTATGAACATGCCCAACACATTTATATGCTGTATATGTTATGCTCTTTGAAAGCAAGTACTATTTGAAAAATAAAAATTTCGATGGAAAGTTGCTGTTTTTGCAAGGCTATAGCCTTGCCTTTTTGGGCAGTTTCGAGCGTGAAGTTAGAAGCTTCATAACTTTCGAAAAAAGTTCGTATGAACATGCCCAACACATTTATATGCTGTATATGTTATGCTCTTTGAAAGCAAGTACTATTTGAAAAAAAAAATTTCGATGGAAAGTTGCTGTTTTTGCAAGGCTATAGCCTTGCCTTTTTGGGCATGTTTCGAGCGTGAAGTTAGAAGCTTCATAACTTTCGAAAAAGTTCGTATGAACATGCCCAACACATTTATATGCTTTATATGTATGCTCTTTGAAAGCAAGTACTATTTGAAAAAAAAATTTCGATGGAAAGTTGCTGTTTTTGCAAGGCTATAGCCTTGCCTTTTTGGCAGTTTCGAGCGTGAAGTTTGAAGCTTCATAACTTTCGAAAAACAGTTCGTATGAACATGCCCAACACATTTATATGCTGTATATGTTATGCTCTTTGAAAGCAAGTACTATTTGAAAAAAAAAATTTCGATGGAAAGTTGCTGTTTTTGTAAGGCTATAATAGCCTTGCCTTTTTGGGCAGTTTCGAGCGTGAAGTTTGAAGCTTCATAACTTTCGAAAAACAGTTCGTATGAACATGCCCAACACATTTATATGCTGTATATGTTATGCTCTTTGAAAGCAAGTACTATTTGAAAAATAAAAATTTCGATGGAAAGTTGCTGTTTTTGCAAGGCTATAGCCTTGCCTTTTTGGGCAGTTTCGAGCGTGAAGTTTGAAGCTTCATAACTTTCGAAAAACAGTTCGTATGAACATGCCCAACACATTTATATGCTGTATATGTTATGCTCTTTGAAAGCAAGTACTATTTGAAAAATAAAAATTTCGATGGAAAGTTGCTGTTTTTGCAAGGCTATAGCCTTGCCTTTTTGGGCAGTTTCGAGCGTGAAGTTTGAAGCTTCATAACTTTCAAAAAACAGATCGTATGAACATGCCCAACACATTTATATGCTGTATATGTTATGCTCTTTGAAAGCAAGTACTATTTGAAAAAAAAATTTCGATGGAAAGTTGCTGTTTTTGCAAGGCTATAGCCTTGCCTTTTTGGGCAGTTTCGAGCGTGAAGTTTGAAGCTTCATAACTTTCGAAAAACAGTCGTATGAACTGCCCAACACATTTATATGCTGTATATGTTATGCTCTTTGAAAGCAAGTGCTATTTGAAAAATAAAAATTTCGATGGAAAGTTGCTGTTTTTGCAAGGCTATAGCCTTGCCTTTTTGGCAGTTTCGAGCGTGAAGTTTGAAGCTTCATAACTTTCGAAAACAGTTCGTATGAACATGCCCAACACATTTATATGCTGTATATGTTATGCTCTTTGAAAAGCAAGTACTATTTGAAAATAAAATTTCGATGGAAAGTTGCTGTTTTTGTAAGGCTATATAGCCTTGCCTTTTTGGGCAGTTTCGAGCGTGAAGTTTGAAGCTTCATAACTTTCGAAAAACAGATCGTATGAACATGCCCAACACATTTATATGCTGTATATGTTATGCTCTTTGAAAGCAAGTACTATTTGAAAAATAAAAATTTCGATGGAAAGTTGCTGTTTTTGTAAGGCTATAGCCTTGCCTTTTTGGGCAGTTTCGAGCGTGAAGTTTGAAGCTTCATAACTTTCGAAAAACATCGTATGAACATGCCCAACACATTTATATGCTGTATATGTTATGCTCTTTGAAAGCAAGTACTATTTGAAAAATAAAAATTTCGATGGAAAGTTGCTGTTTTTGCAAGGCTATAGCCTTGCCTTTTTGGGCAGTTTCGAGCGTGAAGTTTGAAGCTTCATAACTTTCGAAAAACAGTTCGTATGAACATGCCCAACACATTTATATGCTGTATATGTTATGCTCTTTGAAAGCAAGTACTATTTGAAAAAAAAAATTTCGATGGAAAGTTGCTGTTTTTGCAAGGCTATAGCCTTGCCTTTTTGGCAGTTTCGAGCGTGAAGTTTGAAGCTTCATAACTTTCGAAAAACAGTTCGTATGAACATGCCCAACACATTTATATGCTGTATATGTTATGCTCTTTGAAAGCAAGTACTATTTGAAAAATAAAAATTTCGATGGAAAGTTGCTGTTTTTGCAAGGCTATAGCCTTGCCTTTTTGGGCAGTTTCGAGCGTGAAGTTTGAAGCTTCATAACTTTCGAAAAACAGTTCGTATGAACATGCCCAACACATTTATATGCTGTATATGTTATGCTCTTTGAAAGCAAGTACTATTTGAAAAAAAAAATTTCGATGGAAAGTTGCTGTTTTTGCAAGGCTATAGCCTTGCCTTTTTGGGCAGTTTCGAGCGTGAAGTTTGAAGCTTCATAACTTTCGAAAAACAGTTCGTATGAACATGCCCAACACATTTATATGCTGTATATGTTATGCTCTTTGAAAGCAAGTACTATTTGAAAAATAAAAATTTCGATGGAAAGTTGCTGTTTTTGCAAGGCTATAGCCTTGCCTTTTTGGGCAGTTTCGAGCGTGAAGTTTGAAGCTTCATAACTTTCGAAAAACAGTTCGTATGAACATGCCCAACACATTTATATGCTGTATATGTTATGCTCTTTGAAAGCAAGTACTATTTGAAAAATAAAAATTTCGATGGAAAGTTGCTGTTTTTGCAAGGCTATAGCCTTGCCTTTTTGGGCAGTTTCGAGCGTGAAGTTTGAAGCTTCATAACTTTCGAAAAACAGTTCGTATGAACATGCCCAACACATTTATATGCTGTATATGTTATGCTCTTTGAAAGCAAGTACTATTTGAAAAATAAAAATTTCGATGGAAAGTTGCTGTTTTTGCAAGGCTATAGCCTTGCCTTTTTGGCATTTCGAGCGTGAAGTTTGAAGCTTCATAACTTTCGAAAAACAGTTCGTATGAACATGCCCAACACATTTATATGCTGTATATGTTATGCTCTTTGAAAGCAAGTACTATTTGAAAAATAAAAATTTCGATGGAAAGTTGCTGTTTTTGCAAGGCTATAGCCTTGCCTTTTTGGGCAGTTTCGAGCGTGAAGTTTGAAGCTTCATAACTTTCGAAAAACAGTTCGTATGAACATGCCCAACACATTTATATGCTGTATATGTTATGCTCTTTGAAAGCAAGTACTATTTGAAAAATAAAAATTTCGATGGAAAGTTGCTGTTTTTGCAAGGCTATAGCCTTGCCTTTTTGGGCAGTTTCGAGCGTGAAGTTTGAAGCTTCATAACTTTCGAAAAACAGTTCGTATGAACATGCCCAACACATTTATATGCTGTATATGTTATGCTCTTTGAAAGCAAGTACTATTTGAAAAATAAAAATTTCGATGGAAAGTTGCTGTTTTTGCAAGGCTATAGCCTTGCCTTTTTGGGCAGTTTCGAGCGTGAAGTTTGAAGCTTCATAACTTTCGAAAAACATCGTATGAACATGCCCAACACATTTATATGCTGTATATGTTATGCTCTTTGAAAGCAAGTACTATTTGAAAAATAAAAATTTCGATGGAAAGTTGCTGTTTTTGCAAGGCTATAGCCTTGCCTTTTTGGGCAGTTTCGAGCGTGAAGTTTGAAGCTTCATAACTTTCGAAAAACAGTTCGTATGAACATGCCCAACACATTTATATGCTGTATATGTTATGCTCTTTGAAAGCAAGTACTATTTGAAAAATAAAAATTTCGATGGAAAGTTGCTGTTTTTGCAAGGCTATAGCCTTGCCTTTTTGGGCAGTTTCGAGCGTGAAGTTTGAAGCTTCATAACTTTCGAAAAACAGTTCGTATGAACATGCCCAACACATTTATATGCTGTATATGTTATGCTCTTTGAAAGCAAGTACTATTTGAAAAATAAAAATTTCGATGGAAAGTTGCTGTTTTTGCAAGGCTATATAGCCTTGCCTTTTTGGGCAGTTTCGAGCGTGAAGTTTGAAGCTTCATAACTTTCGAAAAACAGTTCGTATGAACATGCCCAACACATTTATATGCTGTATATGTTATGCTCTTTGAAAGCAAGTACTATTTGAAAAATAAAAATTTCGATGGAAAGTTGCTGTTTTTGCAAGGCTATAGCCTTGCCTTTTTGGGCAGTTTCGAGCGTGAAGTTTGAAGCTTCATAACTTTCGAAAAACAGTCGTATGAACATGCCCAACACATTTATATGCTGTATATGTTATGCTCTTTGAAAGCAAGTACTATTTGAAAAATAAAAATTTCGATGGAAAGTTGCTGTTTTTGCAAGGCTATAGCCTTGCCTTTTTGGGCTGTTTCGAGCGTGAAGTTTGAAGCTTCATAACTTTCGAAAAACAGATCGTATGAACATGCCCAACACATTTATATGCTGTATATGTTATGCTCTTTGAAAGCAAGTACTATTTGAAAAATAAAAATTTCGATGGAAAGTTGCTGTTTTTGCAAGGCTATAGCCTTGCCTTTTTGGGCAGTTTCGAGCGTGAAGTTTGAAGCTTCATAACTTTCGAAAAACAGATCGTATGAACATGCCCAACACATTTATATGCTGTATATGTTATGCTCTTTGAAAGCAAGTACTATTTGAAAAATAAAAATTTCGATGGAAAGTTGCTGTTTTTGCAAGGCTATATAGCCTTGCCTTTTTGGGCAGTTTCGAGCGTGAAGTTTGAAGCTTCATAACTTTCGAAAAACAGTTCGTATGAACATGCCCAACACATTTATATGCTGTATATGTTATGCTCTTTGAAAGCAAGTACTATTTGAAAAATAAAAATTTCGATGGAAAGTTGCTGTTTTTGCAAGGCTATAGCCTTGCCTTTTTGGGCAGTTTCGAGCGTGAAGTTTGAAGCTTCATAACTTTCGAAAAACAGTTCGTATGAACATGCCCAACACATTTATATGCTGTATATGTTATGCTCTTTGAAAGCAAGTACTATTTGAAAAATAAAAATTTCGATGGAAAGTTGCTGTTTTTGCAAGGCTATAGCCTTGCCTTTTTGGGCAGTTTCGAGCGTGAAGTTTGAAGCTTCATAACTTTCGAAAAACAGATCGTATGAACATGCCCAACACATTTTTATGCTGTATATGTTATTCTTTTTTAAAGCAAGTACTATTTGAAAAATAAAAATTTCGACGGAAAGTTGCTGTTTTTGTAAGGCTATAATAGCCTTGCCTTTTTGGGCTGTTTCGAGCGTGAAGTTAGAAGCTTCATAACTTTCGAAAAACAGATCGTATGAACATGCCCAACACATTTATATGCTTATATGTTATGCTCTTTGAAAGCAAGTACTATTTGAAAAATAAAAATTTCGATGGAAAGTTGCTGTTTTTGCAAGGCTATAGCCTTGCCTTTTTGGGCAGTTTCGAGCGTGAAGTTTGAAGCTTCATAACTTTCGAAAAACAGATCGTATGAACATGCCCAACACATTTATATGCTGTATATGTTATGCTCTTTGAAAGCAAGTACTATTTGAAAAATAAAAATTTCGATGGAAAGTTGCTGTTTTTGCAAGGCTATAATAGCCTTGCCTTTTTGGGCAGTTTCGATCGTGAAGTTTGAAGCTTCATAACTTTCGAAAAACAGTTCGTATCATGCCCAACACATTTATACGCTGTATATGTTATGCTTTGAAAGCAAGTACTATTTGAAAAATAAAAATTTCGATGGAAAGTTGCTGTTTTTGCAAGGCTATAGCCTTGCCTTTTTGGGCTGTTTCGAGCGTGAAGTTTGAAGCTTCATAACTTTCGAAAAACAGATCGTATGAACATGCCCAACACATTTATATGCTTATATGTTATGCTCTTTGAAAGCAAGTACTATTTGAAAAATAAAAATTTCGATGGAAAGTTGCTGTTTTTGCAAGGCTATAGTCTTGCCTTTTTGGACCGTTTCGAGCGTGAAGTTTGAAGCTTCAAACTTTCGAAAAACAGTTCGTATGAACTTGCCCAACACATTTTATGCTGTATATGTTATGCTTTTGAAAGCAAGTACTATTTGAAAAATAAAAATTTCGATGGAAAGTTGCTGTTTTTGCAAGGCTAATAGCCTTGCCTTTTTGGGCAGTTTCGAGTGTGAAGTTCGAAGCTTCATAACTTTCGAAAAACAGTTCGTATGAACATGCCCAAAACATTTATATGCTTTATATGTAATGCTCTTTGAAAGCAAGTACTATTTGAAAAATAAAAATTTCGATGGAAAGTTGCTGTTTTTGCAAGGCTATAGCCTTGCCTTTTTGGGCAGTTTTGAGCGTGAAGTTTGAAGCTTCATAACTTTCGAAAAACAGTTCGTATGAACTTGTCCAACACATTTATATGCTGTATATGTTATGCTCTTTGAAAGCAAGTACTATTTGAAAAATAAAAATTTCGATGGAAAGTTGCTGTTTTTGCAAGGCTATAGCCTTGCCTTTTTGGGCTGTTTCGAGCGTGAAGTTTGAAGCTTCATAACTTTCGAAAAACAGTTCGTATGAACTTGCCCAACACATTTTTATGCTGTATATGTTATGCTTTTTGAAAGCAAGTACTATTTGAAAAATAAAAATTTCGACGAACATTTGCTGTTTTTGCAAGGCTATAGCCTTGCCTTTTTGGGCAGTTTCGAGCGTGAAGCTCAAAGCATTGTAACTTTCGGAAAACACATCCTATGAACACGTCCCATTTCCCAAAATGCTTTACACATTGTGCTCTTGGAAAACAAGTGCTATTTGGGAGAATACTTTTTTGTTGGAAATTTGGCGATTTGGAAAGGCGATTTCTTGCAGTTTTGACCTTGCAGGTTAGGGAATTATTCTGTGATGGATCTGATCTTTAGTTATCTATTTTTAGTTCATAGGGCGGAAATAAACCTATATTGCAAATGTAGAAAAAAGGGCTTTTTAATCGATGGTCCATTCTTTGTTAAGGCTAGTCTTGCTGTTTTGTTCGGGAACGAGATCACCTAGAGGTTCCCCTACTGGAAAAGTAAGCTGCTTTTTTCAACAACAACAAAATTCAGCATTCAACAGTTCGAACATGTCAATTAAACATAAAAGCTGAAAAGGAGATACGATAATAGAGAACGTTGACTGGATGATGTAGCCAAAATCGACTGATATATTTATTAATAGTTGGTGTAGCTAAAGAGGATAGTTTTAAACAGGTTCTCATTGATGGTTTTGATTGTACCGAAATCTGCTAAGGCGCTTAAAAAGGAACTAGTGGAGCTGTTATCAGAATCCGCACCAGCAGATTGGCCGGTGGACCATAACAAATAGCAAAGACACTGCTCTACAGAAGAAATGGTTTGAATAATATCAAATTTACAAGAAAACAAAAATATTTTTACTATGCAAAGTAACTGTTACATTTTACCACTCCATATTAGGATCCACGGTCAATACTTTGCAATTACTTCTTGCCCTTTTTTCTTGGCCGAACCTTGTTCTTCTTAGTTTTTGAATCGACGATTTGTTGTGATGCACGCTTAATTGCGTTTCTCGACAAGTAATCTTCATCTTCTCCGCTATCATCGTCATCTTCAAAAAAGTTTTGATTGAAAATTTTTTATCATGAATCTCGAGTTTGCAGCCTCAGAGGGATGGAATGCTATTCAGAATCAAATACATAAGATTCACTCAAAGCTAAGGCCAGCTTTCTTTTTGTTAACAGCACCCTAGTCTTCTGCATCATTTCTTACATAGTTTCATGACACACCTAACTTGATGGTAATTAGATGTGAAGCATGCCTCGGCTTCATGAGTAAATAAACACATTACGATGCAAAGAAATGACAACCCCTTTTTAGCGAGGCGAAAGAGGCTTGGGCTGAAGCTGAGACCGTAGTAAAATCTTCTTAAAGGCAAGGCTTCGTGGTGAAGGTACATGCGACCAACTGACAGAACAATGGAAGGAACACAAAACAACCAAGCTGTAATGAGTTAGAAACTCACCATCGTAAACGATACTCTTTTCCGTGGCAACAGGAAGCTTGACTCTGGTGTTGAACTGAGGTAGCTTGTGTTCAAGATTAGAACGGAACTGAAAATCAAAGGCATTTTTGTATCAAAATTTGCAAAATTAAATTGCAAAAGAGTCCAATTTGAAAACACAGTTACATTAGCAAGAATAATTTATTAGTTAATACATCATGCTGATACTCACTAAAACTGTAATGATAAATTGAAATTAAATTCATTCATGAAGTTGAACAAATATGTTTTTACAAAGTTTTGATAAAAAAATAGAATCCCTAACTATTCGAGACACTCATCTTAATCAACCTCTTGGGAAAAGAGACCAATAGAATATAAGTGACAAATCACTAGAATATAAGTTTCCAAAAGACACTTTCAAAGTTTTTTTAGAAGCCAATATCAGACAATCGCTATGTTTAGCAAATTCAAAATACATCGTTCGTTTATCTGAAAGATCTTCGAAATCCAAAAGTTTACCCCCTTGCTGCCTCAAGCAACAGACATCCCTCCCCGAAATATCCCTTTTGTAACAGCATTCTTATTATGATACTTACATCTAAATCTTCCATTTCCTTCATGACATCCTGGATGTCTTTGCCACCCAGATCTTCCATCAGTTTCAAGAGTTTTTGTTCAATGGTTCCGAGAAGGTCCAGGACATATTCGTCTGAGCCGGGGGTCAGCTGCGCTTGTGGGACATGGCCCTTGGTTGCTTTGAGGTACTGCAGCTTGTCGGCCAGGTGTTCAATGCCCGCCTTGACGTCAACAAGGATCCGGCTGCTCCTCTCCTGGCGCTGCTTGCTCTCTTCGCACCTGAAGAGAAAGGTTGGCCACTCAAAATTGTATACACCACACGTTTAACACGCGTCAAGACAACAAGACACTCTTTGCAGCAGCAAGAGCCAGGGTTCACAAGAATACCAAATTCAAGTTGGTTCTGTAAAAGGCTTTCTAAGAGGGTTTTTAAAACAGAAGAAGTAAAGGACGATAAGTAAATCATAATTAAATGTCTGCTTACCTTTTCTCTTCTTCCGCAAGTTTTGCTTGGAAATCCTCCAGCATTCTTTGACCACTGAAAATTCATTAAATAATTCAGGTTGACATAGGTATATTGGTTATCTCTGACTAAGTTTTTTTGGTTGATCATATTTTTCGAATTGATACGGCAGAACAACATTTCAAAATGAATTTTATTTATATCTGCCTTGGTTCTGTTGATGTCATCACAAGACGATCAGCAAGAAACTATAAACACGACCAATTTGCAAAATGAATAGAGTCGAAGCAATACCTGGACATTTTCGCTTCTCCGGAGTACTTCATTTCCTCAAATTCAGCCTGCAATTTTTCCTGCCGAAAAGAAGCATTAGCATTTTCAATAAGTCCTTAAATTTTTAAAATTTTTACAATTGAAGCTGTTGGTAGTTGGAACGTTTTAGCCTTGCAATCAAAATGGCCAAAGGGGAGCTAGAAAATAAATGGAGCAGATAATTTTGGCAGATCATTGGACTATTTCAGATGTACCAGAGGCTGACCCAGGTAGCGACGTGGGATTTTGGATGGCGATTTCACAAGGCTTACCAATCAAGTCTGCGATGCTATACGCTATTCTCCTAAAGAAAATAATTGGGCTTGAAACAATTTGCACTCAAATCAACTGTTGAACTTTGTGTATAAACTTGTAAAGAACTTCACAAGATAAGAGGCAGCATCGTACTGATTAACAAAGAAAGTCAGCAGCGCATCAAATTACCTTCTCTTCCTTCAGTCTTGCCAACATCTTCTCGTTGTTTATTTTCAGCTGTTCCAAGTGTTTATGTGTGTCGCCTTGGGACAGGAACCGCTGAACAACCTCTTTGATATCTGAAACGCCAGTGGCATCTTTGATCTTGGCCATCGCTTCTTCGTAGGTACTAATCTTCTTCTCTTGCTCTTCACTGGATAGCTGTGATTTGGGGTCTGGGTTCAAGAGAGATAATTAAAAAATACAGGAGAAAGCAAGTGTTTGGTCATCATGCCAATGTGTCAACACATACAGCAAAAACAATTCCACTTCCATGATGACTGTTTCTTTCTTATCGACATTTCCATATTAAACTCATCAAATGTATATGTCCAGTTGCATCAAACAAAGAATTCTGATAAATTTACATTTTATGGTGTAACAGGAGAAATTTACCGACAGGTTTGATTAAAGATAGTTCATCATAGCGCACAAATTTTACACTATAGTGCCGTATTGGTTCATTGTGTTTAAACTGGATAGAACAAAAGTGCAAATCTAATTCTTCCCTGAAATACCGACACGCTGTTATAGTTGTTTCAACTTTTACCGACAGGCAAAAAATTATCGACGGCTTCTAGAAACAGTGGGGACACCCCCTCCCAAAACCCCCTACTTCGGCACGCCCCTGGCTAAAGCATTCTTACAATATTTATAACAAGATGATTACCATGTGACAAGTCTTCTTGGATTGATGCTCTTTGAAGCTGTAGCTAAACAAAAAAACAGATCGCTAATGATACTGCACATTTGAATAATCATTCAAGCTATTTCTAAATTTAAATTTATTCTATTTTCGGAAAGAACCAATGAGATTTTCCTTATACCAGAATGTCAGTGAACATTGAAAAACGAATTATTGTGGACGAATCATTTAGGTTAATAATAAACAAAGCTTTCACAAAAGCCAACAAAACATCTTTCATTCTTCCTTATTTACTTTTTGTCCTGTTAACATATAAATTGATAAGAAGACATCAACCAGAATATAGGAAAATACTTTTTGGCTTACCCTTTTTTCAACTTTATCTGCATGCTCTTTTTTCTCTTCAGCTTGCTTTTTGCACTTTTCCAATTTTGCATCTCTTTCCTTCTTTGCTTCATACAAGCTCTGCTCTTGCTTTGCCAGCTCTAAGCGTGCATTGTCTCTGGCAATCTGTGCATCATTGAACATGGCTCTCAACTCCTTGAGCTCTTCTTGCTGCTGCTTGATTGCTTGTTCAAGAGAGTCTAGCTGCTTAGGCCAGGTCCTTCTTTCCTAAAACAATTTACAATTTAAACAATTTAAGTCTAGCAATTAACACCTGTTAATTATGATGAAATTGGAATGGAAATGAAGCTATGCAAAGAAGAATGGCATTGCTTAAAGTAGACTTTTGGTTTGGAGGAACACTGACACCTAACAGTACTACCAGAGTATCACATCAGTGACCCCCAACTACCCTTGATAAAAACCCCATGCCTTTGCACCATTGCTATTTGCAACAATCAAATACATCACCCAAAGCCTTTGAGGTCTCATTCTTCAATAGTTTAAACCTATCAACCACACCTTATACCTAACTGGCATTTCAGGAATTACCCACCATCATAAATTCAAACCTTTATTCCAAGAAAGCATTTGCTTGTCAGTAAAATAAATCATCTTTCTATTACAGCTGTCAATATATTTGCTCTTCCTGTTGCATTACAAAGTTTTTCTCAAAAACAGAAAAGCAGATCTTTATAGTGATACATTATTGACACAGTAATCAACCAAGTTACTCCTTTGTCATCAATAAACAAAACTCAAACTGGAATATTTTGCAAACCTCCTTTTGGTGCTCTAGAATTTGCAAGTATGTACTCTCGATTTTCTTCGCCTCATTCATTTTCAGATTCATTTTGTCCAAACGGTTTTCAAGCATGCGTAGTTGCTGCAATTACAATTGATATAGATATTGATCAAGCCATATCTGCCTGCCATTTTTTGATAACTTTCTTCAATGCAGAATTTTAAACTCATGAGAGGCAAATGTGTTATAGGTAGGAGAAAAAGTGACTGAGGAAAATCAAATGCGTTATATGTAGGAATCTATAGGGGAAAGTGTCTTTCCAGAGGGATACAACACTTAATATGTAAAATAACATGCATGCCATATTCAAACTATTGTGAATGACATTACTTGCAATCATTGATACATCAATCATGTGAAAATTTCTAAGAATATGGACGTATGCTAAAACATCATTTCCATCAATCCAAAGGGAAGGATGTTTTCAAGAAATAAACTTCATTTTGCAGCTAGATACCTCACAGCTATGGTTCTGCTTTTTGGATAAAAAACTCATTCGTTTTCACTTTGAAGAAAATGGGAATGATTCATAGGCTGCTAGTTTAGCAGTTCAAGGCACCATCACATTTATATTACCTGAGCCTCTGGGCTGTCTCCAATGTCAGTATTTTCAATGAGTCTTGTGTCATCAACCATTTGCTGATAGTCTGTCTGAAGTGATGCCAGCTTCTTTTCTCTTGCAACCCTCTGATGATGCAAAGCATTAAGCTTCTTCTTAGTTTCACAAACCTGTTGGTCAACCTTGCCAATGGCAGCCTGAAAAAAATGCACCATCATGTGATTTTGCAAAAAAATATGTGTTAGTAGCCCATTGGCAAGCACATACATCATATTAGATGTGCTAGTATAAAATATCTCCAAATGAAATGATCAGTATAATTGTAGGTAACATGCAAAACAAATAAAGACACTTGTCTACAGTAAAGTTGAGAGGGGTGGCATCACTTCTAAAACATCAATGCTTGATACAATAGAGTGTATGGAATTTTTAATTGACTGGCAGATAACTATAAATCATGCAAAAGAAAAAATTAACCCAAGAGTTTCCATTTGACTTCATGGAAGAGGCAAAAATAATCAGGACTAAACAAGATATTAAAAAAAGGTTTACCTTTCCTGACATTCCCCTCATGGCGCAGTGCCTCACTGGATCCTTCTCTTTAAATGCATCGTCAATAACTTTCTCATCACCCTGGAAAAAATCAACTACATGTAGGCCAACCAATGTCCTTGCCAAATGTTTAACATACAGATACTACTACTGATCAAAGGTTGAAAGTCGGAAAAGGTAACTTTAATACTAAAGGTTTATTCGCCTCTATTCACATTTTTGGCAAGTCTCTGTTGTAGAAAAAAGCTAATTACATACATCTGAACCTTAAACATCCTAACTCTTTCTAGTTCTTTAACTCCAGAAATCATAAATCTCTCTGAGAGCTGCAAAGTAAGAAAGATAAAGAAGACAATCGTTCTAAAGCCTTTTACAGACCAACATGTACCTAAAAACAAAGACAACTACTAACTGGAAGCATGATTCAAAAGAAAATTTAAATTCAAATTTACAGCTTTTGGCAGAGAATCTGCTTGGGTCCAGGTTAGGAATTGCTTTTTAAGGAGAAATAAATAATGACAAAAACTTACAGCTTTCTTCTTTGCCAGCTCAAACCGAAGATCTTTGTTTTTGGTTCTCAATTTCTGGATGATGTCTTTATTCTGCTTTATTGTCCATTGTGAGTTCTCATGATAAGCTTTTCGATCGCCATCTAAAAATTGTTACAGGAATGATTTCTTGTTCGAACAATGTTTTCATAACTTTTAACTACATTATTCAGAGTTAGTAACTTTAACATTTAACGAGAAGTTTTAGTGAGAAATGTTAATCATATCAAATGGTTCTACTGATCGTTATGCATCAACTTAAACTCTTCTCAAAAATGCGCAGACATGTTTAAATTTGCAGGTCTAAAACTTTTTATTAAAATAACTTAACATATACGTAGCTAAGAAGTAGATTTTAATCATGCAAACAAAATTGTTGGGTACGGGGCGCTATCGGGGGAACAAAAACAACACTTGAAATGGAGAAAAGTGAAGACTTTCAGCAGTAGCAGCGAAAATTTAAATTCACAGACATACTTACCCAACAATGCGATCTTTTTTCGAAGTTCTTCAATTTGTTCTGTTAACGATAGATTGCCAAATCCACTCATCTTTGCATAGATGTACGAGCGTCTGTCGGTCCTTCCAACACCGAGCAAATTTTGTGAATATTATCTCTATGGTAACAGGAAACTCGTCTTGAAGAGGAGGCTTCTAAAGTTTCTGAACGAGGTTTGTTTCTTTGGTATTGAAATCTGGCGGCAAAGTATCTGAAGATTCAAAGGAATATCTCAGGCCCAACCAAGGTTGCAACGGTTTTATACTAATAATAATTTTCAACACAATGTCATGAAATTTAAATATTAAGCAACATCATTTCATTTGTAGTTTATTTCCAGTATAAGGGCCTTTTTCAATCTTAATTTTCAACTCTTGAAAATTTGTTTCCCGAAATGAAGGTCATGCTAGCTAACTATTACTGGCTTGCAGTATGTATGAAGTGTTGTCTATGCTTCCAGAAAGGCCAATGAACAATGCAAGAAAACTCCCAGCAGGCAAAAGTCCATTGCACAAAGATCTGACACCATATCCAAATAGGTAACGGTGTTTTTAGTACCAACATCACAACCAAAGCAGTCTTATGTAAAAGTTTTTGCAAGTTGGTAAAGTGCGGGTGTCTTTTTTTCTCAACTTGGAGAACTCTTTAATTAATTAATTAATCGTTAGAAAATCTTTGAGGAGAACAGTAAGATAAATGCCTTTAAATATTGTAATATAGGTTAATTGATAAAAATTGATAAAAAAGTCTCATTTGTATTTCCCTACCAGCTTAGTTCTTCAGCTATTTAATGCTTCATGTAGTGCTCTGTTTTGTTTTTAAGGAGAAAGAGTGCTGGAAGTACAGCCTGCTTTGCACCATTTAAAGCTCCCGTAACTCAGTTTCTTTCATTTATACATAGAGAATTTTGTCATTTCTTATCTAATTAAGTTTTCTTTAACATGAATCAAATATACATTTTTCAACACTAAGGTGTAAATCTCTACATCATTTATCTTATTCACTGAGAGAAAACAACAAACTAATGTGTTTTAGGTAGCACTAAAGGATGTTAACTCTCACTGCAGTTAAATAAGCCATGCCCTGTTTATGTTGATTAATGTGGGGCAACTATCCAGCATCATCCTTGTTTAGTCATACTTTCTTTGTATTAATCTTTTCCAGATAATTAACTATTAGGTTAATTTATTTTTAAGTTGATAATAAAGGAAAAATCTTTTAAGTTGATAATAAAGGTAAAATCTTTTGTAGACACCAAAGAAAGGCACATCCCTGTCAAAGAAAGATAAAGTTGTCTTGGCAACAGAAGTGATAAGGCTTAAGGAGAAAAATGACTCTCTAGATAAAGAGTTAGAAAGACTTGAGAAGCAGTATGTCTCTTCACTGTCAGTTAATTTTGGACTTTCACAACAGTTCTGGGTTCAGTGGAAATCAAAAAGTGTTTTGCTCCATAGACTATATTTCTCTACTTAAGTTAAACATCTCTTTATTTTTCTTTTAAAGTTTGAAGATGTGCTTTTATAACTTTTTTATGCCATCACAACAAATTCAAAGTTATTATCGCATAAGGAAATCTGTAAAATACATGTATCATCTTTGGTTTTGATAATATTACACTTAGTTCTTTAAAGCAGTTTATATTAACAAGGTACACAGAGGAAGAACTAGATGTCCATATAGAGAAACTACATGAATACAATGACATTAAAGATGTTGGACAAATGCTTCTTGGGCGCTTAGGTGATTTTTAGTAGTGCTGCTTTTAGAAAGCTTTTCTTAACATAACATTACTTGCCTCAAAATCTTCTTTTTTAATTTTTTTGAAAAACAAAGGACTTCCAAATGTTTATTTTGTATATACAGACACCATACATAGACTCCTATGATTCAAATCCCTGTCACCCTCTTAAAAATGACATTATGCCTTTGAATATGCATTGTATCAATGACTGCCCTCAGAATTTCATTGAAAATGACTTCATTAGTATTAAGTATTCTTTTTTCATTATTCTCTCTTTTATTTCTATTATTATATCTTTGCTGTTCTTTTCAGCTGAAGTTGAGCACACAACAACAAAAGAACTCTACTCAAAATATGGCCTAGAGCTAGAGGATTGACACATCTGGGATGTTATGTTGTATCAATGCTTGTTGGAAAAATCTGAACTTCCACAGGCATGGCTTTGACACACAATGATGATCCTATTAGTAACTATGCTTTAAACATTCTAATTGGCAAATTTCAAAATGCCCAAAACATGCTTTTATTTGGACAAATAATGTGTTAAAAACTATCGAAAAGAATTGTTCATAATAAATAATTCTTACTGTTATAGCATTTGGTACTGTCAGTTTAAAGGCCAATACATTCTAACTGTTACTACTTTTTTGTCGAGAGACCAACACACATTAAAAATGTACATTTATGCTTGTATTCCAATAATAAATATCTTTGAAACACAGCTTATACAAATAAATATCAACACATTTTCAGAGTTACTATACCTTTAAGGTTTCATTAGCAACCATCATAAGTTGATTTTTTGTACCTGCTGATTTCTAAGAAAGATTTAGCTAAAAAGATTTTCACTGTACATTTTTTGCAACACATGATGATACAGGTTAGACTCTAGTTTGTAAACCAAATATCATTACATGGTATCTAGTTAATTCAACAAACAGAACCGATACTACCCTCAAAAGATGAACTAGTTTGTGTCAAATTTGTTTTATTCATGTCATATCATTTTTCTTTTTCAAATTTAATAATTTATGAAAATAGTTTTTCAGGGCAGTTGCAGTAAATGATTTTTGGTTTACTTCAAGTTATGTTATCACCAAACTTGCATAAAAAATTAGATGAAAATAAAATGACTATAAGGTTAATTTTTCTTTCAAAAATTCTTCAATTGTATCTGTATCCCATTTATCAATGCTGAAAAACAAAAAAATTACGATTTTCTGAATTATATATAGTTTACCATGAGAAATAGGAGCATTTACCATGAGAAATAGGACATCTCTCCTCTGATAAAATATAACTTCCTAATCTAAAAATGTGAAACCCATCTCATAGTATTTGAGTCTAAATAACCTGGCACCAAGAACATGCAGCATATATTTACCACAGATATATAATCAGAATAAGTTAAATAATAATATGTTATAATCAGAATAACTAAGAAACTAAAGGTATACATTATAAATTGGTGAGCAAGATCTTTCACTTATGTTCAGACCATGCTGGGAATCAAATTTTGGGAGTGCAATGATAAGATTTCACCCTTATTTTTTAGCTCTAAAAATAAATTCAAGACTATTTTGGGAATTAGAAGGAGAAACTAGTAGAAATACTAACCTTAAAGTATCTTTTACAGCATCTGTTTCATCGTGTAAAAGAAGAATAGGATCTTGTCCACGGACAAACTACAATGAAAAACATCACAAATATAATTATACTACATGCTTGAAGTACATATTAAATCTTCCACAAAATATCTTTGATAAATATATTCATAGATATATATGAATCATTCAAAATACTTACTTTATCTTCAGAACAGTCAACCCATTTCCATAATAGCTTTCTACCTTAACATCTAAATAATTTAAGTCTTATTCACTTTGAAAATAGAGTTTACTACTTTTGCAAATCACGCAGGTTTATTCAAAAGGATAGATATCTTTATTTGGAAGCACATGAATGTTAATGATCGGTCAAGCCCCGCTACTTGATTGAGCGCTGCGGTAGTATAGGCGCCGCATTTTTTTAAGTTACATTAGAAAATTCAAGGGTTCTTATTAAACACATTTGAAATAAGCACCGCAAACAATGAGGCACCAGTCAAATTAGTGTCGCACTTAAAAAGAGCTGCATCAAAAAATGGAGAAATCTATTAAGCGCTGCAGTGCTAAATCAATCATTCATGGTATACAAAATATTGAATGATTTATTTAAGACACTTTTGAACTGTTAAACCACCATTATATCAGGCCTGGCCATTCGAGGCAAGCGATAGATCACCCAAGCCTCGACGCTCCCCTTGCCATCCGAGGGGAGCTGTAAATTGCTCTCCTGAAATGATCATGAAAAAAAATAGCTGTTGAGCTTTTAGAACATGTTTTTGCTAAATAGAAGAGATTCAAGCTTCTTGCCTGACAACAACTGATAGGATTTTTTACAGAGCCAAAAGTTTTTGGTGGCAAGTTATGAGTTTTCCAACTTGTGCCTTGTTATCGAGTTGTAAATAGCCATTGCAGGATCAAATTCTGCCGTTGAAAGGGCATTTAGTGCTTGACCCTTTTACTCAGGGGCGACGCTTAAAGGTATTAGTGTTATTAGTCTAATACCACTTTTTCCATGAATTTATTTTTAGATGCATGCTTTTTATTTATTGTGCACTGTTCTTGAAAGTGCTACGCACCGCCCCTGCTTTTACTTAATGATCGTCGGCTGTGCACAAGTCACGAAACGATGGTGAATCTAATGATAGTTAAAGGAATGACAAAGTGTGAACAGAAAAGAAGAAAAAGACATCTTGGCACATTATGTCCAAATTTATATTGGGAAATTTGAAAACAGAATTATCAACAGCAGGAATTGAAGACGAACCATTCGGTATAAAGATGTGCCTTAAGAAGGGAAGGCAATTTGAAGATAAGAACTTTGAAGATTCAGATCAATCTGAGACAGACAGCAAGTCCAATGACAAAGACTTTCTTATGCAGACTGAAATTATTGATATTTTTGACATAATTTGTATTGTGCACGTAATAATGTGGACAATACCAATACTTTGTTTGGATCTATAAAAATTGTTTAGCGTTGGTTTATAGCGTTATGGTTGAGATAATAGAACATTTTGAGTAATATATACATGTTCTTGATTTAGCTTGCCTGGGCAAATGAGGTGAGCGACTGACAGCTCACCTGCAAAAATACAAACAGCCAGGCCTGATTATATGTAGAAAATTCAAGGTTTTGAGGCTTATTACAAGATACTTTAGACCCCAAAGTACTTAGAAAGAAACAATTTTAAACATGCCCTTCTTACACAACACAAGCAAACAAGTACATACCTGTACCCTCAAATTTGGAAACTGAGCTTTTTTGCCACCTTCTTTGACAAAAGCTGTCAGGGGAAGCAAGGTAATGTGAAACATTCAAGTGAAAATTAAATCTATAAACACATCTGCATTGCAAACTATCTTTTAGAAAAACAATATATCATATGTATTAGAGTGTGTTGAAAGTACAGAAACTTCACTCTTTTGATACTATAAACATTAAATCTTGATTGAGAATAACTCTCTTTAACAGGAAGTGAGATTTCTGTTCGGGTTGGTAAAATATTATTAACAAATATGGGAAATTTGGCAAATAAAAACAAAAATGACAAGACTTCCCAAATTAAATCCACACTTCCTGTTTATTCTTCACAATAGACTAACTTCTTAGTTGAATACTTTTCATAGAAGTGAACTTCTTTGAGTGCTCCTATTTACACATATATCAACTGATATCAATATGCAGTTCTGATTCAGCTATAAATACGCAGGGTGATGGTAAGCCAAAGGTTCAATAAAATGGTATTAATCCATCCTAAGAACAGCAGGGGATACTAAAAAACTGTGCATTGCTGAGCTCCAGTTGCTGTAATACAAGGACCCAAACCATATATTTCCAATGCAAAGAATCCTTACAATATACGACATGCAATGCATCTTGTTAATTGAGAATAAAAAGAAAAATAATCGAAATTGCTTTATAGCTCACCATGAATTTGGGGGTACTTTCCTATTTTTCATTGACAGACCTTCAAAGTTGCAGCTGTATAGCGCTGTCAAAGAAGAAATGAAAAGTTTCCAAAATGAATATTAGCATCTACAACCTGCTTCTTTCATTCAAACTCATATTGTTGCCATGGAATATTGCTTTAGTACTTCTTCTCTTCAGAAATGTCAAAACTGTTCTGTTCATTTGGAGACAAATTGGAATTGAATGGTGAATTACAACATACGGGTACTGCCTTTCCTTCAATTTGTCAGTTGGTGATTGTACCTTCACGTTTGTAACCTTATAATTTCAGACTAATACCTCTTGTTTAAAGAAGAGGAAGTATTTATAGATACCTAAATACCAAATTCAATTTCTTTTCAAAGAGAAATGCTTTCTTTTTCCAAAACAAGGCTTCAAATTTTGCCCGATTTGCTGACAAAGAATCGACTAGACAAAGCGATATCGAATTTTAAACACCTCGGTGTAGCTTTGACCACAAATCTAGAAGTTTCTATAAAAGCATGCGGCTACAACCCATACAAAATCACCTCGTCAGTGTTCAATTAGCATTTTTCAATGCAGAGGTATATGGTTTTGTTTTTCCATCATTCCCTCATTCAGTGTACCACAAAAATGTCTAATATTCATGAAGGTAGAATAGAACTGTTTTATCTGCCATAGCATACCAATCCCTCGTTTTCGGCCTGGTCCTTCTCGCAACAACTTTGACAACTTTTCATCAGTATATCCAGCTTGAACTGCTTCAAATCATTACAAGACCCACATAATAAGTTTGATGAAAACCCTAGCTTTCTGCATTCTTCAGGTGATAGCTTTCCAATCGCCACAGAAAGGTAACTTGCCAAGAAGGCGATCAGGGCTAGCGGACCCCTCACCTCCATTGTTACACGTCCTATCTGCAGGAAAAACTTCGGGCGCCTCGATTTCGATTTCGGTTATTTCCAACATGGCGGATACTCTGGAAGCAGACAACATTTTAGAAATTCTTGAGGCAAGGGTGAAGCGGATCGAAGAAAGGGTTTATGCTGCAGATGGTAGCAAAAACCTTGAAAATGGAAAGGTATTCTACCTTACCAAATTTTGATCAGAGAATTTGTTGACATGCTAATTGAATACAATTGCATACCACTCCCTTCCAAAATCTAATTTACTCTTTCAAAATACTTGGCAATCGTGAAGATACTGACTACGAAAAACTGACAGAGAGCTGATGAAAATTTATATTCGCTGTTCCATAGGTTGCAGAGGCCATTTTTGAAGCCCAAAGACAACTAAAAGATGTGGAGGCGAAATCAGCAGCAGCCAGCACCGTTTTCAAGCATTGTAAGGATAACCATTTTGATGAAAAACAGTTAATCATAATTTTCTAAATGGAAATTTCATCTTCACATTTTGATGTTACAATTTTTAATACTATTTTGTTTCAATAAGCATTCATTACAACTAAGTTAGAGCTATGATGTATACCAAGTCAGAAGGTGTCCTTTAACTTTTCAAGTGAATACTTAGATCTTAAGTTGTCAAGTAGACATTGAAAATACACTTCTTCCTGCAGATTTGTAGTCCTTTCATCTCTTTTTCTGTTTCAGTGTCATCTTTGGACACTTATCTCTCTGCTGAGTTTCTAGAGGGTTTGACTTCAAATTCTGAATCAAAGGCCGAAATCATTCTTGCAAGTAAGAGCAATCAATGTTTACAAGTTCTATAAAAGCATCAAGATTTTGCACTAAACTTGTTATGATTGCAATTAACGTGATGATCACAAGGTCTCATTATGCTAGCCCTTCAAAAAACCTGGAAACTGGCATACTTGCTGAAGTAGTAAAGGACCGCTATTTTATTATGTCAACTGTTATGCATAAACTTGTTATTGCTAATCAATGTAATGTTCAAAAAAGGTAGTATGAAGTTGGATATTTTTTCTTGCAAATTTTATGCATTTCAACAACCAGTGCTTTAAGTTATTTTATAGCACATTCCATTTGCGATATGTAGTATTCTCTCTTCTGGCTCCATACATTCATGTTCTACTAGACATAGATATTTAATTACATATTACATTCTATTACATATTTAAGTGTATGTTAATGTTGATATTTCTCTGTTTTCTGTTTTCAGGTGAAAATAATCTTAAAGCAACAGCAACACAACTGGAAGAAGTAGAAGAACGAAAAGCTGCTCTTGATGAAAAGAAGTTGTTAGGTATGACATAAACATAACATGGTTATTTAAAAGTTATTTAAAAACATAATTCAGCTATTTATCCATTTTCATTGTTTATTATCCACATTGAATTGGTATGCAAGTCTAGAGCAAAAGTTTGTGGAAAATGTGCATCAAAGACTTTCATTAATCATGCTCATCTCTTTAGAGACATGTATACTTTTATGTATACTCCTCTAAAGCTGGATACCACATTACTTGGATTTTTGTTTATGCCATTATTTCCTTTCTACTGTGACTTTTTCCATATCATTTGATTTTGAGATAACAGTTAATTATTAAGTTGTTTTATACTTGTGTCATTTCATGCAATGAAGACTGTTTCCTTTTCGTAGACGTTCCTGAATGGAGTGCAAAATTGGAACCACTAGCTCAAGTGCAGATTCAGCAAATGGTAGAAATCTGTTCATGTATAATAAATAGATTTTGAACAAGGTCATGATGATGAGTGGAACCAGATTATCTTTTTATTACATTATCATAAGAATAACGAAGACCTTCAAAAAATGAAGATTGTTTTTTCTCTAGACAGGTTTGTGGGGATATTCAAGTCAGCCTTTGCATACCCATTTATATGGTTGACTGTATTATGTTTTCATTCTAATTTGTAGTACTGACAAAGCTTGCAAGATTCTAAACAATCTACTTTTGTGGAATTTTGTAGCCATTTTTTTACCATTACTTTTAAACTATCCAGCATTGCTTTTGTGCAATTTTTTAGTGTTGACAGTAATATTTTCTTTTTTTCATAGGATGAAGCTGAACAATTCAGCTCCAGTGTGATCAATTTGTTAACTGCCTACAATAACACTGTATCCTTTTGAAGTTCTCTTCCTTTGGTTATGTTTGCATGGAAAAATGATCAAAACTAAGATTTAAAATACTTAGTAAGTATTTTAAATCTTAGTTTTGATAATCACCCAGCACAAATAGTTTTGTTCTGAAGCTGGAATATGCAAGATTTGAATATTTTGATAATCAGGCAAACAAAATGGAAATCCTAATGACTCAAATTTTTATGAAGTAGCACAATATGCATATCATTCATTTATTTTCTATCCTTAACAAGAGCACAGATTTCATCTTTGTCAAAACAGTTTATTCAATGGGACAATGTTGTAACACAATGTGAAATCGCAGTGGAAAGAGCAAAATCTGCCCAACAAGAATAGCTTTCAAGATTCCTTTTCATGAGTAGAAGTATTTTATTTCAGTGCAGTATATGCAGGTTTGTCTATAAAACTGTTCAAAGTTCCAAGCTGCTGCTCCCCAGAACTATAATTTAAAGACCAAATGTCTTGCAATTTATGTATTTTGTTAACTGGCTTATCCAGATGTATGAATTATTTAAATTATAGTATGTCGAAAAAAATACCAAAAATTGAAAGTCTTGTTTCTTTTTGCTGTGCAATTTTTAACCAACCTTAAACCCTCATTCGGTGTTGTATTATTGCTTGTTGTTGTTGTTGTTGTAATCAGTCTTGTTTGGGCAGCATTGAGTTCCTGAAAACCAATCATTTTTTTATGATTTCAAAATAAACCCTTAGAGAACTTGTTGAAATATGCTGGATCTAACAGAAACAGAAACTATTCTGATTTGAGACCCTCTTTTTGCTTGCTTAACTAAAAGTAGCAATCCTCAATGCAAATATTCTTTAATTGAAACCTTGTAGTAATGTAAATTGAACAAATCATGTGAAAGGTAGTGAGATGTAAAGGGTCAATTGATGCCAAATCAGATTGGTGACTGTTATAATCATCAAGCTAATCATTTTCACTTTAAAGACCTTTCTAGGGCAGGAAAAATTCTTGGGAATGCTAGAAGTTTCATTTTACAACAGATTTTTTCAAAAAGCCTTAGAAATAGTTGTCTTGTTTTTGCAAAAAGAATTTTAAAGAATCATAAAGCATTTATTATTGTTCATAAAGCCAACTATTTTCTTTATGAATTATCTAAAAACTGAAGTGGCTTCTCAAATTTTGTTCAAATGTGTGCATTTTGATTGATTTAAGATACCTTCTTTAACTGCATAATTATTTTTTTCAATTCTACCCAGTATTTCCACTTGACTGCCAGAAGTAGAGTTTTCTTTATTTTTAGCCAAGAAACAGGACAATTTAAATACCTATGAACAGGAAAATGATTCAACTTGCAATCACTTAACTTGTGCTGACTTGGCTTGGACGTGGGGTTAATCATCATGACTGTATGCAGGTTAAAAAGAAATGTGGTGGTTGCCAAAAGTATAACCAATAGAAAATGCCTTCAAAGCATGTCTTTCACAGCCTCATAACTGAGTTAAATAGGAAGGCTCCAGCAACCAGCCTTGTGGTACCCCTGCAGGTCTGTGCAAAAACAATTCAGGCATAAATCAAAGAAGATGTGCAACAAAAAGAGAAAGATTCCACTTACATAGTTTATTCTAAATAAGATGCTTCTGATTTTCTAACTGAAAATACAGAATTCATGTATAATATATAAACCATTATATGGCAATAAAGTTGATGCAAGAATGGAAATAGGTTGTTACCTTGCAACAAGGTCAAATACATGACTGTCAAAAGCTGGTTTACAATTTTGATACAACGTTTTACTAAGAACAAATACTGGCTTTTTCTAGGCTTCATAGACAAGCAAAGGTAGCTTGCAAAGAGTAAATTCTCAAGTTGTAAAATTTTGACAAAAAGGGGCAAAAATATTCTTGACTTCTATAATGCCATCACTAAACCCTGCGTTCAATAAATAAAGAAAAAGTAAGCTGATAAATATATTCACACGTGGGAACGTTGATAAAAAATAATCGCTGGTTCAAGCGAAATTGCAGGCTAAAACTTTGGACTTTTGATGGCTAAATATAAAATTATTCATTCTCAGTTTCCGAATCATGAAATAAACGGAAAAAAATTTGGGTTAAAAACGAGGTAATTCGAAAATTTAAATGATTCTTGAGCAAACGTATACCTAGACTTAGCTGCACCGACTAAAAGAAGAATATGATGTATTATGGCGCCTTATCTATAAAAAAGTTCTACATGAGAAATATGGCTCAAATTCAAAAGAGACTAACAAAACCACCACACTATAATACAACAGACAGCCATAAAAATAAAAAGCCGTGGGACTTATTTCTATTGTGTTCAGACCAAGTCCACAATATCTGGGCCTAAAAACGTCATCACCCCACCCACGAGATGGAGGCTGCCGGTTACAAGGACCTGGATGTGCTCCGCAAGGGCAAGCTTATCGGGAACATCGGGGCCCCCTTCCCGGGGCTTCTTAATCAAAGGGTCCTTGCCGCACGAAATCCACCTTAAAGCGTCCGAAATACTAGGAAAAACTGCGGTGTTGTCACTCATTTGCAGAGAGAGTCCCGCTAGGTGGGAGCTGGTTGTGTCAATCGAAGAGCCTGTTAATGACATGCCAAGACCTTTGGAAGTGAGCCAAGCCAATTGATTCTGCGCACACCATGTTAACTGCCGGTCTCTTGACACGGTGAAATTCGTCTGATCTGAAATCAAAGGCCGCATCAAAGTAAGAGACTGCAGTGTCTGCTTCGTTTAAATAAAGCATCTGGCGTGTTGCTATAACAGTACACAATCAAATAAGTTAATTAACAAGATAAACAGATTTACACAAGCACAATTTGTTGGCTTAAAAAAGCGAATTCCGAAAAACGGTAATCCAGAATTGGAATCTAAATTCCGTTGGGTGTCTTTAAAAATCGTCTCAATAACGAAATAGGGCAACTATAGTTTAATAGGGATAGGGCAACTATAGTTTATTTGCTATGAAGTTTTACGAAACATCTGATTCACCAATAATGAAAATGAAGGTGATTATGAAGGAAGGTAATTAAGAAAAGCAAATACCTGAGCTAGGCTCATTGTTGTTAGACTCCACAACATTTGGACAAAAAACAGCAAAATCAAAGTCGATATTCTGAAAGAGTAACATAATATTATGTTAACTCATCCTAAGTATCACAACAATATGCTATTAGTGATGATATAACGACAAAAGCTTTTTGGTAATAGGTCCGTCCAATTATCACTAAACAAAAATATATATATTAATCACAAGTTCAGGGTAAAAAATCAAACAAGATATTGAGTCACCAACAGTTTGGAGTGGATTTCGTACCTTGGCCTATTCAATGGCGTGACCTATTGCAAATTGAGGTTCAGTTACATTACTTTTTGGCTTTTGTCCTGAAAAGTAAATATCTTATACTGTAGATGCCCCGAAAAGAGCTTTGAGCAAAGGAAGCAATCCTCACCGAGACTGGACGAAGTAAGGTGTATGCATCCCTTCCTCCAGTTGAATTGAACACCAACACGCGGAAAATGTCTTCCCTAAAAACAAACCAGCGTCGATAAAACATCATCTGGCAAATTCATTAACACCTATTCTTAAACAGCGAGCATTGCAATAAAGTTCAACATTTCAAGTATTGTGCAAGTATATTTTACCAATGCCCCGCTACTGGCGTATGGACTAAATTTACTTATAATTTCATTCAATCTAAACAATAACCTTGAAATTTAACATGGCAAAAAAAGAGGAAACTGCAACCATTTCGGTCATACCTCTGAAAACTAATATCAACATCCTTTCTGGAAGAAAACCAATCACTGCATGCCTGGAAAAAATTAACAGTTTGAAACTGTTTCCAAAATAAAGTAGCAATAAAACGTAATAGATTGAGGAACCCTTTCTGTGTTGCAAGTTAGATATTTTTTCAAGTAAGCTATATAAAGAATAGAGTCTTCTCGGACAAAAGTTTTTCGAGAATAAAAAGCTTTAAATCAACTCACACTGATGCTTTCTGATGTGTGTGCGCCGTCGATGTAGAAGGTTATCTTCTTTCTTGATATGACTTGGTTTCTTCCAGGCCATTTCACCCTTTGCAAACCTGATACAAATAGGTTGATGACATACACTTGCTGACAGCTCAGGACAAATTTCACGCACTTGTTGCCAAATACAGAGTAAATACAGAGTTCTTACAACATGGATTGGCAGATTCTAGGTAACCTGTTCAGGCTACAGAAATAAAAAAAGGCAGAATTGGCAGCATATGTGTTAGACGATGAAGAAATGCAGGAGAAGAAGATACTAACAAGGAAGTTTACGTGTGAGGAAGTGTGGGGAAATGGGCATGAAGTTACTCGACATGTTGACTATGCTGTGTCAATGGCACGCGTGAAGGATATCTCACAACAGGGCACCGCCAAGTTGAAGAAACAGCTTACGTCAACAGTCACAAGTGAGATATCCTCAATCTAGATATCACAATCTATGTGGTTCCACTTTTCAAAAAAATTTGGTTCTCCAAATCAATCTACAATTAAGTGCCTGCGACAAGTTGTGTTGTGGGTCCAACACCTCTTTTGCCAGCTTAAAACTGCCACTGGGCGAAACATTAACCCTATAATTTTGAAATATGAATTCTTCACCTTGCCTTAACCTTGTCTCCGAACAAAAAGTTCTGCACAAATGCATCATTAAAACAAGCACAAATAGATGGCACAAGCTCAATATAGATTTATGAATTGATGTGTAAAAAGAAGAATAATGAGTGTATCTTCGCAATAACAAAGCAAATGCTGACGAATTGGCCGAGAAAGCTCGATTAGTTATCAAAGAAGCATCCTATATAGAAGAACCTAAGGTCGGGGGCCTAAATAATACTTTGGTAGACGGAAGAAAAACGTCAGTACCCCTGACAGCATATCCAAATGTCACAAGTAGTACGATGATACCCCCAGACAGCTCAGAAAAACCCTAGGGCTAAGTGGGATGAATACCCGGATGAGACATGTTTTAGGTGTTCAAAATAATAAAACACTCAGCATCAAAGCATGGACAATGGTTAGAGGGCAACAAAAACTTGTGTATAACTTTTCTACCAGAAGGGGGATTTTTTAAAAGAAAAGTATGTGTATGTTTTAAAACACCCATCAAACGCTGAGTGACTCTAAATGAAAATCTGATTAAAATTAGTAGAAATGAATCGATTGCAAAAAAGTTTACCTTCAATAAATGGTTGAGGAATGAAAAATGGCGGTGCAAGAGGAAGGCCATTCTTCTCATCTATGGGTTGGCTTGCTGGTAGCTCCAGCATTGAGATGACATGGGAAAGTCCTTTAGCTTTTGCTGAAAAAGGACAGAAACTATTATTTTGACCCTTGAATAATGAAGACAACAGAGTTCATCGTTTGAAAATTCAAAAACGAAGCAAGCATCTTATCTAAGGAGGCTTTATAAACACTTTGCTGATGTATCTATTAAAAAATTAGTCATGCGTTACAAATATGTGCGTAAATATGTCCCAGGGAAACAAAAGATATATACATATAGCTGACACATTATCTTTATGAGATGTGACTTCATCAAGAGAAAAGAGCAAGTAAACTTCCAATTACCAAAATCTTTCTTCTCCAAAAACCACATCCTGCACAACTGAAGTGCCAATGAAGCATTGTACTTGTGATGAGTACCCTCCAATCCGATAACTTGTGAAGGAGTAAAAAAAGGCAAAGGTTTCATTTCAGTAAATTAGGCAGGTAACATCAAAGATACTTTAATACATTAGAAACAAAGGTATTTTCCACTTAAGAACTTCTAAAGGACTTCCAAAAAATACATTGAAAACAGAGCCTGAATTTTCTATTCAACTTCAAACTCAGATATGTGTTGGTGATCTGAATGCAGTAGAATGAAAATGTAAATATATATAATAGTTTCAAATAGAAATTTGTCTGTTGATATTTCCGTAGTACAATACATTTGCAAGTAGAGCGTAATATAGCATAGAGTTGGAGAAAATAAAACTACATGTTTTATCCCTAAAAGCCTGTTTCGTGGATAGCTCACTCTTCAGGAGATCTCATATCAAAATACCTGGGAGTTCATTTTCATAAGACTCAAGAGGTGGTGCCAGGTAGAGGTTTGCCTTTGAAAATGCAAAAGAAAAATTGTGAAAAAATTTTACTCAATACAAAATGAAAAATGAAAGATAACTGGATATGGGATCAAATTTTTCCCATCAACAAATATTATACCTTGGGAAAATTTCATAAAATTTTTATTATACTTATATGAAAATTGCATATGCTTAAAGTGGTATACCAAGTTTCTTGCAGTTACCTTCAGCTCCTTTTCACGTGCCTTTAAAACAGGCATTGCTTCATTCACTTGTGGAACTGTGATTGATGGGTGCCCATCCTATTGAATAAAACAATTTTTAGGACACTAGGACACTAAATGTGTGCTACCGTTTGTATAAGAAGTAGCTCAGAGCTCTATTAGCACTTTAGCTGCAAGTTATTTTGGCTTGGTTTGCAGATCAAGCTGTAGTGGAATAAAATCTTTAATTGTGACTTTGGTCTTACTTAGATGATGAAAACACTCAACAGCAATGAATGGAGCACTGCAGAATGCTTACCCAGGCTGTGCTGGGAATAAAATGGCAGGGGTGCAATGAATCACACTTTTTGTGGGATTTGGTTGTGTCAAAAAGGGTACTATTGTACAAAAGTACTCATTGGTGCAGTCAGCTATTTATAAACTAGAATACATAATTTCATCATAAAAAACATAAGACAAGTCCAATCAATGTCCAACATGGCGTGCTTACCTTCATGACACCAGCTTTGTGCCATGCAATTTGCTGGATGGTATCTCCAAGGCTGATCACATGGTCAATGCCAAGCATTGCTATACCAGAAACGACAGAATTTCTCACAACATTTGTGCAGTCATAGGCACCACCAATACCTACCTCAATGATTGCAACATCAACCTTTGAACAAAAGACGCACACTTCATTAGGACTATTTCTTAGAGCACAGAAGAGTCAAATGAAAAAACTGTGATCTCGGAAACAATTCAACAGTGTTGATGGACATACAAATTAATTTTTGAAGTAACTTAAACAACAAGACTTGGGCAAGACAATTGTTTAAACCAAACCAGATAATGAGTAATAAATCAGTCGACCAGAACAAATAAAACTTTATTTTCTTTAACATTTTACCATTTCAATCTTACATAATATATGCCATGGGAGACGGTCAAAAATGCAATGCCTACCTTTTCTTGTAGAAAAACATGATATGATAAAAGAGTCAAAAATCTGAAGTAAGCAGGCATTTGGCCATCATGGTCAATCTGAAATGACAAAAAAACCGCTTCTATCAAATTACTACCAAAAGCTGTTTAGTGAGACATGTGAATATTAGCATATTGTAATATAGTTAGATAATCAGGCTTGGGTAATAGAAATATGCAGGACTCTCAGTGGGGGCCTGTCAGTTCGGAGCGATCAATTGCGATTTCCGGCTGCTGACACTGTTTGTGTCTCATTGCTAAAATTGGCCGATCCCATTGGGAAAGACTCTTTTCGAAACGAAAACAATAGCATCGATTTTCAATTAAATGATTGATTTCCGTAAATGGAAGAGCTTCAAGAACTTTGTGCAAAGCTACTTTCCAAAGTTCCCTACTGCGAAAACTTTATGGAAGTCCGTCCTAAAAAATCGCTGTGATGAATTTCAAAACTTATGCAAAATGGCAAGCTTTGTTCTGTCAATTTCTTGCTCAAACTTGAAGGTCGAAAGAGCATTTAGCACTGTCAGCAATATACTTTCAGATAAACGCCTTCTATCTCTCACAGTACTCTTAATGATAACTTGATCGTTTATGGCAATGATTCTCTTTGGAGTAAAGATGAAAAGCGAAAATTCGTCGAGAGAGCTGTGGATATATATTTGAAGACAAAACAAATAATGAAAGCAAACATCCAAGAAAGTATCGAAATTCACAAAGAAGTTGAAGCTTCATCAATGAACGATGTATTTTGTTCATTTAAAATAAAGCGTTTCTGTTAAAAAGCACATTATTTTGTGTTATCAAATAAATTGGAATCGCACGCCCTACACTGATCACACAAATTTTTTGTCACAGGCGTCAATTTTTGAATGTGAAAGCCCTGAATATCTAATGGCTGACAAATTAGTTATATATTGAAAAATGGTATCAAGAATCTGATTGTTAGAGTAGAGAATGCCAAAAACAACCAACCCTAGCTAAGGCACAAACTCATTTCCCTGATTTTGTAGATCAGTTTTCAACCAACTGAACTATCAGGTCAGGCTTTCAAGCTGTTGCTCAAAGCTAAGCCACTTGCCCCTACTGCCCCTCTCTTTTGACAGAGTGCACAGAGGAGCCATCGCAGCTCCATCACAACAGGTAGTGAACCTGTTGATGCAAGTCTGCCCACACCAGGGGGTGGGGAAGCTCTGCAGCCACAACCAACACTGGGTAGGGTTGAAGTGTCACATATTGTGAAAGTGCCAGCAAGAAGAGAAAGTGTCAAAGGGTCTTGTGTACAAAGTCAGAGTCGTGAATTTGAGCCTCAGCTCAGGATGGACATTTTTCTGCTTTCTCTACCTCATTTTCTTTAGAAATCTTGTTGCTTATGGCAACAGATTGTTCTTAGTACAAATTACATGAATAGCTTACCAAAGTGTCTTCCAATTTGTCCATGCATTCCCAAAAATACTTTACAAACTTTTCCTTCTCAAGAGGCTTACCATTGATCCTTATTCTTTCTCTAGCTTCAATGAGATGTGGTGAGCTGCAAGATTTGTGGTGAATGTTATACCATTGGTTTGTTTAGAATTAAGTCATAATTTTTCTAGCTTAGAATCAAAATAAAAAGTATGGAATTAATCAACTGTTGATGATTAAATACCTTGCTACTTAGGAAGCAATTGACAGGCTCAACAAAACTTTACAACATCTGTGCTTTAGAGAGAAATCGGACAATCCTGGCCAAAAGTTATTGGACAGGCTTGCAAATTTCTGCTTTTTTAAAAAGATATACTCCCCACCCCCCACAAGCAATGTTGAGACACTAATTCTACTCATTTCTGTAACTGATACTTTGGTATTTTCCAAAAAACCAACATTGCTGCAGGGGTGGGGGGTTCTGATACCATTTTGGGGATAATATTCCAATCTTGATCTTAGCTTAAATCCTCTAATGATGTTTTCTTTTTTTATAATATATAATAGAACAAAATCCTTCTTAGATTGACAGTCTATTACAGAAATTAATGGGAAACTATTAGCCATAACTTTGCCCTTTACTTAGCCTTAAACTAAGTATTATACATACAAATTGTACCTGTAAAAGCCTGTTCTGAGACCACAGTGTCTCAACATACATTCTGAAAAAGCACAAGTAGAGCCCTAAAATGAAGGGGCATCACTGTAATGAACCATTCTCAGAATACAAATAACTACTTTGAAATGAGTGAAAGGCATTAATCAATACCAGTAAAACAATGGTGAAATATTGCATAGGTGGTATATCAAATATTGCAAGTATACAAGTTTAGTAAAAAACTTAAGTGATACCTCACCTTCCCCTTAGTTCCTGCCACATGAATAACATTCAACTTATCAAGCTCATCAACCTAAGGATAGAGAAAAATTCTAAGTTGAAAATTGCACCCATCTGTTTCTTAGCTTTATGTCTAATAAAAAGCTTATTTTGCATTGGTTAGAAAATAGAGAAGTTATTAGGCTTATTTTTTAATTGCTCAATGTGAACATCTCATAAAGGCTTTCCATTCAATGTAAAGTGTGTGCCCTCAATTTATAAACATCAAACAACAACAATTTGAAAGCAAATAGTTAAATTTCATTTTAGTAATGTTTCGACCCATTACATGCAAGTGATATATGAAAGATTTCCTTCTGGCAACTATCATTCTTTAGGCATTTGAAAATTCAAGGATCAAGACAGGATACATTTAAGTTTTTCGTTTTCACTCATTCCAACTACAATCCTGGCCAAAAGGTTAGTGGACTGGAGAAAAAAACCACTAAGATTGCAATTTTATCCCGAAAATGGTATAGAAACCCCCCACCCCTGCAGCAATGTTGGTTTTTTGGAATATACCAAAGTATCAGATACCGAAATGAGAAGAAATAAGCATCTCAACATTGCTTGTGGGGGATGGGGAGTGTATCTTTTAAAAAAGGCAGCAATTTGCCAGCCAGTCCACTATCTTTTGGCCAGGATTGTAGCAGTATATTAAGGATTAAACCTGACTTATTTCATCCACAGTTCACCATTATAATTAGATCTGACTAGCACAAAGGAATATATTTCCTGAGTTTCAACATTACTGAAATCCTCTAGAAGAAAACTAGAACATGGCTTTATTTCCTAGAATATTTATAAAAACCTAACTGAGGCAAGGGGGCTGCTAGGGTTTTCGTTAGTGAAGTGAGTTGAAGAAAAAAATAAAAATATATATCACTATTGATATGATGAGGCAGAGGTGTTACTTTCAAAAATAAAGATCAGTATTTTTAGGCATTTATAAGATATAAAGCAGCCATCAGGGTTTTAACTGACTCTCTGCTGTCAAGATGTTTCCAGTTATAAGTAAAAATTGCTTTCATTTTTAGCTGTTCAAAATTATCTAAGGTTTAGTATAAGATGCTCACGTCTATATTTATTCTTTGTAGAAACTTTTCCATTCCTGGAATGCTGTTTAGCATAGTTCTATTTCCTCTTTCCTTTCTAATCTGATCCAAAACAGCTGCATTCGTCTGTAGTGAATTGAGAGTCCGGATAGTCTCCTATAAAACAAAAAGGAAAGGTACAATTTACAAAGGATATGACCATCTCCATGCAACTAAAAGAAACAAATTAGCTTAATAAAACAAGCCGGCCTACGGTATAGAATCAGTTTCATTTATTTATCACTCTATCATAAATACAATTCTACAAGAAAACATTTCAACTAATGTAGTGGGTTATCAACAGACCTCGTAGCTACGTTCATTGCGAGTCAGACTTTCAGCTCCGCCAAGAACCATGGCCTCCGAAACTGTAGATATACCGGACGACACTTTCCTTAGCACAGATAAAAGACGCATTAAGCTGGTTAACTAATCTCGGCTGAATTGCGACATCGAATCTAATCTTGGTATCCACCGCCACGAGCAAGCATGCTGTTATTACTCGATTTTGTGGTTGTTGTTGATCAATTGACCAAATCGCAATCGCACGCCCTTGAACCAGCGACAAAGACGATGGCAAATTATTTTTAATGCAATACTACTGCAGTATTCAATGAATCTCCTTTACTTTTTCCTTTGAAAACAGCAGCTAAATTGAGCACCAATGTTTAAAAGGTCGATTCAGTTCTCTCTACAGCGCTACAGCTGTGAGTGCTTTTGACAAGCGAGCCTCAAGAGCCTTTGGTAAGGTTCATCGCCACGAAGCGGATTTGTTCCAACATTCTACTTACGCTCTGAATAAAGACAGATCGAAATATTTGCTACGACCCAGTGTGCACCAAACATCGTATACACCGGCCATGATTGTGAAAATGCTTGAGAGTACAATCAAGATATTTAAAAAGACCTCCAGTAATGAATTGAGCTTCCATCTATGACGAGTCGATGATAATGACAAGACCATTGGTTTTGCACAGAGTTAGCTCGAGGTTATAGACAAAAGGGAGACAGCAAAAACGGGATCAGTCAATGAAACAGAAAATGTTGGTCTCCACTGCAGATATTTTTCGTTGACGACTTTTGCGAACCCTTCTGGGTCAAAGCCATTTTTGTGTTGAGCGGTATATCGTAGAATAGAATTAGGGCCAGAAAAAAGTGGCACGAAGAGGCACTTGGCTTCATCAAGCGACATCGTCCAGTATGGTCTTACCATGGGGCTTATATGAAAATATATTTACGTTTGGTGTGAGTATAAACGCTCAACACCATTCATTTTAGAGAATTGAAAAATTGTTTGGCGTATTATTATCTGCATAGCTGGTCAATGTTTAACTACAAAAATCCTGCAACTGCTGGTGAATTTTGGGAGAAGCAATCTAAATCGGGAACGAGAGAGACTCGTAAAGACACATGAGAAACGTGGCACACAAAAACACAAGAAAGAATCGTCCAACAACTCTTCTTGACTTCAAGAATACTCTATTTCAACTAAAATATATGCTCGCTATTATCATAACGTGAATTTACAATTTGCAACATCGAGGGCATCTTTGCGGGAAAGCAAGCTTCTGGGAGGCAAAACGTATCCATTCCCTATCCCATTTTTTCAAGGTTAGATCGGGCCTAGATTGTGGAAAGTATTTGCTGCCTTCGACTTTGGCTGCAAAATTTGAATATGATTTTTTTTCGGTGTTATCCGCATTTCTCAATGCTGTGAGTGAGGGTCAACTATAAGGCGTTTTCAAATCTCGGGCCTCTTTCTGAAGCACTGCCTCCCATTCAACTAATACGGTGGTAGCGACGTCCGAATCTACTTTAACTGATCTAGCAAAACGGCAGTTTACAAGTTATTCCACATATTCAAACAGCACTTTATTCTTTCCTTTCGATTACATAGCACTTTATTACTTCATAATTAATTTCCAAATCACTCGGTATTTCGGTAACTTGGAGGAAATAAGCGAGATTTTAGTGGACACAAATTCATATGTTCATTTTGAAATATGGGAAATGGAAATATGTCAAACGCAAAATTTCGTTAGATTCCAATCGATGCAAAAAGAAAACGATTTTACAAACGAAGGAAAAATAGGACCTTCCGCTTTTTCAATGCTATATTACGTTTGTTTTTTCAACTTTTGAAGAAGAATGTTGATAATGACAATTTTTTTGTTAGGCCACACACTGTATACTGACAACAAAGCACAAAAAGTAGCGGAAAACGTATTTCAAAAGCGGCAAGACGCTAGCATTATAAAAAACGCACTTTGATTAAAATACGGCAGGAATGAAACCTTCTCATTCAGGTTAATTATATTAAAATTAATGCCCTCAAAAACTAAGTAATCACGGAAAAACTAAAGAGGTATAACGGCTTATTGAAAGTTGCCTCAAAAATAAATGACACTGGAATTTCTTGAATTTCCTTCAAGACTTCGAAAGCAGTCGAGGTGGTGTATTTTCGGGTCATTTAAGACACTTAACAATTGATAAGTTAAACTTTCTAAACAGTAAGACATTCTCCTTTCAGCTTCAAATCTCAAAGGAAACAAATCAACCTATATAAAAACAACACCAACCAAGGTAACAACAATAAAATTAATAGTGGAATGGTAATTTATAACCATCATTTTCTTGACGGGGTAAACTTTTTTGGAAGACTATAGTTTGGGATTCAACAACATTGCCAGCTCTTTTAACGCAAGAGGTTTGACTAAACCAAAAAAGCTACTTCGTCATGATAAACGAAAGCCCACGACACCAGAGTCGCTTCATTGCCAACATTTAGGCAACGACGATACTCCAGTTTATCAAGAGGTAATCAGAATCTTATGCTCTAATATCAATGAATAGGGTGATACCGATTGAGAATTACTTTCAACAGAGGGGAAATCAAGACGAAGAACCGAGTACACCTAAGCCAGGGATGCACTTCAAAGACAAATGATTGTCGTTAATTATAGCAACATTTTATACAATAATTGCAGCTTCAATACTTCTAATGAGGTTCTGGACCTATTGTCATCTAAAAATAATGGCCCTGTGGCTATGTGTGATTATGAACAATTATCTATCTCTAAATTGGCATTAACGTATGCTGCGACTCTCTCTACCGACATGCAATTTCAGTTTGAAAAAGTTAAAAACAGACACTCCCAGTACGATAGAAATTGCGGATTGGCGTTTACCGTATCTGATTGTTCAGAGGCTATTTTCAGACTTGCAGAAATGAGAAGAAAATGGTTGGAATCCGCACCGCTATGAAGCAACCGGGCTCTCGTGCACGTACGTTCTGGGGAAGAATCCAAACTGAAAGAAGACAAAACGCACATCAATTGAAAAAAGACAAAAAGTGCACCAAATTAAAGGAAGATAAAACGCAGTTGAATTGAAAAAAGACAAAAAGCGCATCAAATAAAAGGAAGGCAAAAAGCGCATCAATTAAAAAAGACAAAAATTGCACCAAATTAAAGGAAGATCAAACGCACATCAATTGAAAAAAGACAAAATCAAAATCATCAAAATCAACATCTTTGAGAAGAATGCTTTAGAAGTTAAAAATTCAGGTTGATTACTTGAGCATACAGTTTAAAGTTTGACTGCATATCAAAAGTGACAAACTTGCAAGAACCCTTTATCATTCTCAATACATAACCTAGATTTATAACGAAATATATTACGAAAAAAAGCCTCCGTGAGTGTAAATACGTAGAGCTGGAAATAGTTCGGATCGAGTAGCGGCCTTTCCATCGTGGAATGCAAAATAAGCGTTAATCACGTGACAATCAGGTGATTATACGCACATTGCCATCGAGTTCACCATACCACCAGTTCCCAGTTCGCTTGATCACTTTGACCCGCGCATCTTTCTACAATGGAAAAAGAAGTTAGGCCACCAAACGGAACGCACAGGTAAACAAAGCATTCTGAGCGTTGCAAATGTGAATAATTAGAGCATGTGACCAATTAACGTGCATCTTTGATTAGATGTTTTTGCTAGTTCATAGCTTGATTGTAGGTGAATGATTTAAAAAAGCTTTGAATGTTGATGTACAAAGCTGATGCAGGGGAAACATTGATGTGTTCTTACTCTGAGAGATAATTCCTGTTGGTTTTTGGCGTCATATGGATACCTCGCGATCACAAATTCTGTAAAATAAACGAGATTCTGGACAGCTGTTTTCTAAGCAGTTCTGTTTAAGTACTCCACTGTCAAATAAAAGAGAACTCAAGATTCCTGAAATTTAAATTAAAAAAAATAACTTCCAAACTTTCTCAAGCTTTATTTACAAATTACACAAGCAGGTCTTTTCAGACTGTGAAAGAGAGTAAAGAGTCAAAATCTACATAACTATTATTGATCAATAGTTTCTAATCAAAATGACACGGTTCGCGAAGTGCAAAGATCCTTCAGTCCTTATGTCCGATTATGTTAATCTTAATACTGAAATCTGAATGCGCTACTAGTGGTTCTGTGAATGATGTTGAGCAGTGAAGATCTGAAATCGATCTTACCAGGCGATGGTATCGACCCTGTTAACGTTGTCGGCAAGGTGGGAAAGTTGACGCCAAGTGTGTTCCGGCTGTAGTAGTCAATCAGGTCCTGTGAAAAGAACACGGCAATGGTGAAAGAGGCGCCACGTTTGTCAAGAGAACAAGATGGCGTCTCTACCTCATGTATGGCTTCGGTCGCCAAAATGCACCCAACGGTATCTAGGGTGTTTTCTGCTGATTGCTACAGAGAAGGGTATTAGCAGATACTCAGTTAGCATGGCTTTTGACAAGGTTATTTTTGACAAGGTGCTTTTTGCCAAGGTGCTTTTTGACAAGGTGCTTTTTGCCATTGCACTTACGGGTAGTGACTTGAGCTGCACTGCTTCCGTGAGAAAATATGCACCATCAACATAATGGATTTTGATGTGCTTGTCTTCATTTCGATATCTAAAAAACAATCATATCACTAACACCACCTGAAGATCCACTAGCCCCCACTAAGCACGAAAGCGGTAACCAGCTTATGTTAGTCTCGAAAGACTATAACTGGAGATTGCAGGGGGTAAATTGAATGGTAGAACTGATTAATACCAAGAGATCAATACAATATAAACATTACGAGTCTAAAGAAAAATATTCAAAATAATCAAAAAACGTTCCGTTCTGATAATAGCTATGGTGGGGGCTGGTCAACAGGAAGTCAATGTCATCCTTAATCAACAGGAATTCCAAGAATTACAACCGAGTACGTACATGACGCTGAGCACCAGGCCTCCGCCCTTCTGGTTGTCACTTTGTCGAACAAGAAACGTGCCGTCCGGTTGTTGCTGCAGCTTCTCTGATGCCATGTGTCTGCTCATCAAGCCGGCGAACCTGAAGAAGAAACAAGACATTTTTTAAGATGGAAATAGGGTCAAATGACAGCTATTCAGTAACACTGTAACACAGGCATCTGGCTTTGCGTGAAGCAAATGATTATTCATAAGTGTGTTAATTGAATTTCAGTTATTTACTATCAGTATATCAGTACGGTAAAGCAAATTATCTCCCCCTACCCCAACCCCCGAAAATGGGGGCACAAGCTTCAATGTATGATCACATCATCTTACCAAGTGAAATTTTGTAATAATCCATTTACGGCCGGTTTTTCTTCGCGTGTTGGCCTGGGAAAAGAAAAAATTGTTTCAGCTGCTCTTTGCTCTATATAGGTTCTCATTTCAATTATCAATCAATCAAAATCAATCAATCTTGATTATCAATCAAGAAAATCAGAGGGAAAGAACAAGAAGTATGAAAAAATGAAGATTTAGCAGACCAGAATAAAGAAAAAAAGACAAGAATGAGAAACAAATTATCAGAAAGACAATTCTCTTACTTGGCCTTTATTTCGTTTGGAATGTAGGCTCCAGCGGGTTTGTCTACAAAAATACCGCCAAATTTCATTTCATTGTCAGACTTTGTGCATAGAATTAGTGCAGAATTTGTACATAGAATTTAAAAGACATGTACAAAGAGTTTGTAAATACATTCATGAATACCTGTCAGTAGACTGTATTGAAAAAATTTAGTGTTTCATTTAAGCATTCTCGAAATGGATAGACCCAATAGTCAAAGTTATGTAAAAAACTAACTGACCACGCAATATGTATCCGATTGGGCAAAGAGAATAATAGAAAGGCGAATGAAATTGTATTTTGGAAAAACTGTGGACAAAATATGCAAAGTATAAATGCATGCTTAGATAAAATAAATCTCATTTCAAAGACGTTATAAACTTACGCTTGGTGCTTCTGTCGAGGCAATCTCGAGACTTCTCAATGCAGCCGTAGTGGACATTATGAGAGCAAGCTGAGAAATTGCGACACAGAAAACAGATTAAAATGCAGTAGTGACGGATGGCCAAGGGTACAGTGTGGGTGAAACGCATCTATACAAAATTATATTTTCATTTCAAAGCAGATAGCTAAGGAGGCCACTGAAGTATAAATGCTGATAGAATTAAGGGAATCTTGCTATGCATGTAAGTTATAAACATACAAAATGACAGATTGGTAAATGAGCATGAGATGCAATAATTTCTCTGACAAAGGAAAGGCTTTCAAAACGAGGTCGTGAAGCCATGGCAAACATTCCTTGTAAACTTGAAACGAAATAAGACAAGTTGCTCAAGAACACTACCCAGCATGAATACATTATGGTTTGATCCGAATAGAAAGACATCATTTGCCTTGGTAACCGGTCATTTATTCTGTAACTAGAAGTGCCAGCGTTGCTACTTATGGCACACATTGGCACACATAACATTTCATTGCATGCAGTGAAACATTTACTTCTATTTCCAGGGGCTTCGATTTGCATTATTAAGATAAAAAACAACACAACAGCTATGAGCAAGAGGATGAGAATCGCAAACAAAAATACTCACCATCGCAATGATAGCCCTGGCTAATCAAACCGCTGCGGAGGAACAAGGCGAAAAAGCTTGTTAATTTAAGGGATGGAGGAGACTTAAGAACTGTGTCTAGTTGATTTCTCATCAAAGGTCTGCGAGAAAAGTGCCAACGGCAAAAGGAATAAACTATCAACACGCAGAGTCTGATGCATCTAATGAAACTTCGCTATATAAACCTAGAGGCAATCGAGAAGCACAGCGAATCTCGGGACAATTTTACAAAGAAAACAGCCTTTCATGATGTCTCTTTCATGAAGTGAACCTTTCATTGCAAAATGACGTCACGTTTCATGAAGAGGGTGAAACCATTGAACACAAGGAATGGTTCTGTTCTGAACACGACGCTTGTGTGCAAACTTAGATAATACTAGATGTTAACTGGGAAATGCTTTTACCTTAAATACTTTTCACATGTTGTGCAGCGATTAGCTCCATTGAAGGTTGTCAGTTCGAATTTATGGCGGCCAACTAGGAAAGATATAATGAAAATGAGACCCCGCTAAGGCAATAAAACAGCATGCTATCAACTCTGGGATGCCGCAGAACAGTGAGTAGATTCAAGCGAAAGACGACTGCTTCTTGGATTTCCCAAGGCCAATGAGAGCTTTCAAAACAAAACTGACTCTGATAAGGGAAAGTGTCATGACTGTTGCAACATTGGCAGTGTTCTTATCGTTGTTGTTCATTACTAATGATTTCATTTCTGCCAACAAATACTTATGCCAAGGAGTGTTACAAAATTCATGACGTCATTTGGCTCGTCTTAGCCACTATTAAGATTGTACAAACCAGCCTCGAAATCAGGATGACTGCAGCCTCGCAATCAGGATTACTGCATTCACCGGGTCTTAATCAATACAGCAGGAAAGCGATCTAGCAAATTGCTCTAAATCCTGCGCAGTTGAACCGAATGTTACCGTAAATCATTTGGGAATGTGTCAACTTACCGCCCTTGAATCTGTTGAGTTGTACAGCATCTCTGAAAAAAAAATTAGCAAAGATCGTTAATACTTGGCTTACATCTGCTTAAAATCTTCATGTTTCTCTTGCAAACACTCGAGCAGTACTCGTCAATTTTAACTTCATCGACAATATTCTTCTGCAGGAACTTAGCCTTGCACGTGGAGCCATGCGCATGCTTACATGCTGGCAGAAGCAACAATTTTTAGTAAATATGGGAGAAATTGGAAATTCTCATACTACTATTCAACCACTACTTGAGTTTTTGCTCCCCGATCAATGCTTGGTTAGTTGTCCAAGGCACGGACAATTCTACGTGCACCTCTTTCGAAAGTCCTCGTGCGTCAGGTCACGTTAGGTGACCTTCTCTCCATCCATTGTCACTTGAAAGTCGGCACCAACCAACTTTACAGATAAATAATAAACTAAACAAACAAATGATAGAATATCAACCACGTAGCTCACATGCACATTTGTAGCTTCGTAACCCAGGCGTCCTTCAGCAACTTGGATGTCACGAACATGGTACAGTTGATCGTCTCTGTCACTGGCAAATGGAAATCGAATTCATGAGGACCAAGAGAACGTTGGCGAACCGCACAGGTCTATCAGACTGACTATCAGCGCGCAGGCAGGAGAAACAGATGCATAAATAACATTATTCAGGGCGTTTACCAGCGGCTTAAGATATCCGCAAAAAGGGGAAGCAACGCAGACTCGGCTGCTTCCGGCATAAAAATAGTCTGCTGGAATTCCAGTAATTTCGCTAGTCAGATTAGCAGAATAACTTGCGCGCTATCATTCAAAATTGGCACAATGCCTGCTAAAAACTGTTGCAGCACAAGCAACAATTCTATGATTCCCTTTCATTCACCCCTCTGCTGCAACATAAAACCAAATTGTCACAGCCGACCAACCCCCCCCCCCCCCCCCTGACTTTTCTTATGCTGCAGTTTGCTACCAGAGTAGTTTTGCAAGAGGCCAGAGGTTACCTAGTATCGATGTGTCGAAGCATGCTTTGGAACACAAACTAGCAAAGGGGCAGATTATATACGCTGAAAATCGCAAAAATTGGGGATTTGCAATATAAGAGCTGGATTGCTATCGCCGGAAGCGTGTCAGATTATTGAAACCATATCGTGTGTTCAAAGCCGTCTCTCTTTATAAGCCTGGAACGCTTTTTGGGGATTAACATCTCCTGCAATAAATACTATTTAGAAAACATCATACTTAAAACGGTAGACTGCCTTAAACGGGTCTGCTGTGAGATAAGTATATTATGAATCCAATGTAACACACCTTCATCTTGCCCAACAGCTTGCATATTCCAGCAATATGCCAACTATTAAAAAATGAATCAAAACAGAAGACTTAGAATTAAAGTCTTATCGGCTTTCAAAATTAGTCACAGTTTTGGCTTATGGCAGGGGTGAAAATTATGCATCACAGGGATGAATAAATCAATGTTCTTTGTAAACAAGACATGCAATACCACGTATACTGCCAAAGTCCATACGACCGAATCGTGAAGTACTTTTGGGAGAAATCTACAAAGAAATTAAATGAAAAGAGGACCTAAGCCAAAATCGGCTATACATCCCCGAGCTCCTGGGGTGCAAACTTTTCTGTTGCGGCCAAGGTTGTTTCTAATCCTTGCCATTCCAAAAGGAAATTCTCACAGTGATTACAAGATGTGCTTCCCATGTGCTTTCAGGCGACCACACTCCGTTCCTTCTACTCTTTCAAAAGTGGCAACGAGAATTCCTATTGTCTTAAATTTCATGGACATAAATCCAGTGGCCTTTAAAGTCGTATTATGTACCACTTCACAATATTTAAACATGTTCACTCTAGCTTCGCAACTTAAAGAAAACATGTGAAAAATTGTTTGAGCAAGACTAACTTTTCCTTTCCCTGAATCGGATGTTTCTGCATCAACCTTGAATCTCTTCAAATTGAGCTTCTCTTTGATTTCATACGTGTCTCGTTGAATCTTGCAAAGTAGCAAGTACTTGTCGAACAAGAAGGCATAGCGCTTCGATGTTCTAAAAAGGAAGCGAGGCGGTTTCTAACATACCACTTGTTTTTCCAAACGTTTTTGCATTTAGGCAGAAGAATAAAAACAAAGGGAAGATACACAGATTTCATCTGCACGTTTTTCTTCAAATTTATCAGGCACTTGAATAGATAAGCAAAGAACCTTAAAATGCTCCAAAAAAAAGCTACAGCAAGAGTTCTAGTTTGCTACGAAAGATCAACATAAAGCGAAATCAGATTGTTATGAAGTCACGCCTTTCAAGCAGAAGAACGCGAGAGTTCGACAGCCATCATTACGATAGAGACATTTAACGGGCCTGCATATCGGACCACACTGGGCCATAGAAGCAATCAGGGGCTTACGCTTTCTTGTTGTCGTCGCTGGCGAATCTCACTTGCACCTCACCATCGTTTAGAAACCTCCCATATTCGTAAATTCGCTCCTGCAGTTGTGAAAGGGAATGCTTTGGTTATTATACTTATATTTTAATATATAGCGAATATTTATAATAAGGTTCTTAAAACAGTTCAACCAAACTACAACTCAACTAGACCAAGACTGGCCACTTCTTCAACTGGTTAAACAATATTGGAAAATCAAACTTTGCCCCAGAGGTGGGATTTCCGAGTTGCTGATTGGTATCAAAGAAACTCAAAGGAAGCAACCGAGGGAGGGGTGACACTGACATAATCATGGTTCTTCCACGAGAAATCAAATCGATGTCGTTGCAGAGATAGAAGACTATGGCTTTAATCTGTTTTCGTGAACTCAAAAATATTTAAAGTATCATAAGCAAAAAATGAAGTATGCATTGCTGTCAATAAACCTAACACGAGGCCACTCACGTGCTGGCATGGGTCGTCTTTCACGCTGAAAAAGATGTTGTGTATCAACTGATTGTATAATTTAGTAGTTGATTAATAATTAGTAGTCGAGAACAGAAATCGTATATAAACATACTTACCCAAAGAGGAGACAAAGTCTGTTGAAATTCATAGTAGCGACAATAGTGCCAAATAAAAAGGTGATAGATATAGCCCTTGTTTGGTAGGGCTTAAAGGGACACCTTGTGGTGCACTAGAAATAATTGAAAATTGAAAATATGGAAGTGGCGTTTATTTCAACTCGGCTTTTGACAGCATCGGGATTTTAATACCTAATTCAAGGCGATTCGCAGGCATCTTTTTACTGTGGTCTAAATCATTTTGGTACTGACAGCCATTTACTTTGACAAACCTTGCTTCTATCTTTGCAATCTTCTTCTTCATTTCGTCATCCTTTTTATACATGTTTATGTAGTCCGCAACATCCTAGAATAATACGACTTAATAACACATGCAATCAAAAAGCATCGTAAAAACACTAGGCATCCTGAAAATGTAACATGTTATATACGCCTAGTCACGTTCCATCTGTCAGTTATTTCATCTGCGGGCTTCCTTTGCATCTTTCCTTTGCATGGAATTCTCAAAAGGAAGTTCCTTTCACCTTGGGGTCAAAACATGGAATGAGATTCCAAGATACATAAGAATGAGCCCCACAGTTTCCATGTTTAAAAGAAAATTAAAGGGATTCATACAAAGTTATTAAATTCCCAAGAAAATACGATCCCTAGGTAGAACAGCTACGTCCTTATTTAATCTTATTTTATTTTATTCTCTAGTAGAAGTAGTTTATTCTTATTTTAGCTGATAGGGATAAGTTTATAAAGATTTTCAAATAAAAAAAATTAAAAAAATGTCGTTTAAGGTAAAATAACGGAGCTTCATCGTTGTTAGATTATTAGGGCATTATTCAGAACTTTAACTGATTCTTGTCAAGTAACTGGTTAACGTGAACTGGCCTTATCGAATATGGAGCAGTCAATTTTTGTCAGCTTTGGTGTCATAATTAGTGTCGTAAAAGGATAAATATTGAACAACATCTGCGATCTCTTGTAGTTCCTACTGAAACGAGGTGGTGGTGAAATTGATTTTGCAATTTGTAACGAAAGCCTCCAACCAATGCATTAATAAATAAATTTCCCCCTTTGCCAATGTATTTATCACCCGACGTACAACCGCATGATGAAAGACCACTGCACGAACCTCATACTTAGCTTGTTTTTCCTTCTCTCCACAACCCTACTGTCAATGTCCAGCGATGTGCACATGCCTTAAGAAACAGGTCGACGAAAGGGCAAAGGAGAAGAAGAAGCCTCAAGCGATTGCAACAAAGAAGAAGCTGAAAGTGCCTGTATTAGAGAGAGCCGTTACCTGCATGACTTCGAGGGCCTTCTGGGTCACTGCTCGGTCGGGATGATCCTGGGGCGTGTCCTTCAAAAGCCCCTGCGAAATTAGACGCAAAAGCTTATGGTCACGAACAAAATTTCCGACAAAATCTAAATAGTGAGAGGGCTTCACAGACGAATCCAGTTGAATCGTATTCAGCAACATTCAGGCCTACATCAACTTTAACGACAACAGTCTCGTCTCCTTATCGAGCGACAACAGCCAACGGGGTTCAATGTATTTGCAAGTGCACAGCCTAAATTCGATTATGCTGGCAAGGTCAAAATATCTCTAGATACGGGAGGCAAGGTGGAATTATTTTTTAAGGCAAGGCAAAATTATACAGGGATTATTCGTAAATGTTTTGAATAATCTTGTTTCCTCTAGCCAATAACTTCAGATTTTGTTTCTTTCAGATCCCAGGAGCAGGATGAAACGATTAATTCCTCGCAGAAGCGTATAGCAGGGTGTGCAAAGTTAAGAAAAGCAGACGAAATAAAACGCTCGCTGCATTATTACCTTCAGAAGCAAAGGGTATTTCAAAATTCTTTGGAACGGTACAATGAGCTGTTCATGCAGGGGAAACTTCCTGCCAGACTTTTTTTGACACTCCTGCGAATAGGGACAAAAGTTAGATTCAACACGAGTCAAGAAACATCTTTTAGCGGAAATAACTTACAACGGGAGACATTTTGCACAAATGAGAATGGAATAAAACACACCTCGACAAGCTTACTGAACGTGGCATCTTTGCAGAGCTCGGTGACCTGTTTGACATGAAAAGATAGCAATCAGAGCAGAGAGCCGTCGTGGAGGCCTGGGACAGATAAAGCCTTGATGACATCATCAATCGAGATTATTTTGGTAATCAAGAGCAACAGTGCTTAGGAAAGATTCCAATTGGTTACTAGCTTGATTAGTGCGATTAACTGTTTTTCTCTTAGTATTTGAAATCTAGCAAAAGTAATGATAAATATTCCATTTTATGTTTGAAAAAGCAACTGAAATGCATATATGATCTCATAGGAGAATGAAATTGATGAAGTCCCTTACGTGCTGCTGTGCCTCTTGCATATTTGAGCAGTAGTATGCGTACTCGAGAAATCGATCGGCCTGAAAACAAAAGTTTTCTCTAAGAGACAAAATCCATTACTGCCCGTTAATATTTTATTAAATCGGTAGAGTGGGTTGCCTCGTTTGTTTTTAGACATTTACACATTAAAATACATGTTATGGAAAGCAGAACGTGCAAATTGCTTGATGGTTGCTTTTATCCTAAAACTTTGTGACAAAATGTGACAGTAACTAACAGCTGTCACATTCTACTTGCCACAAACTGGAACAGCTCTGTTTACATTGCTGGAAATCAAATACAGTTTTCATTCTTAAAAGGCCTTCTAAATGATTAACTCTTTCTTCAGCAGTCCTTACAGAGACCAACATTCTTTGAGATCAACATCGGCTAGCGGCAACAACAACGACAACGATCCAAAATTGGTATGAAAACTGTTCAGATATCTAGCATGTCTTTAGAAGGGTAAATCGGTATTGTCCATTCGAGACATACTTGAAGAAGTGACACCCAAAACGGCGATTGACTTGTGTACAGCTATCACCATGTCATAATAAAAAAAGTCTACTTCTTGTACAAAATGATACTCCAACTTACAAAATCGATGAAGCTCTGCAAATTCAACCCCATTCCGTTAGGCTTCAGAAGTCTATCAAATTCATAGTGGATTTTGTAGAGTGTCTAGAAATACAAAAAAGAATAGATATGGAATTAGGGAAGCTTAAGAATGGTATCAAAATTACATTTGACCTTTTTCTTCAGAAACAACGGCCTATACCTTCAATCACAAATACCGAAATAGTTTGAGGATCTACTAAAGAAAGTAGGATTCAATTTGTTGGACCTTCGCTCATTGGAAAGTTGGCTGAATCATGAGGCAAATATTAAATCTGAATTAAATCCTTTTGATGAGTAAATAAATCTAAAAAAACTGATATTTGTAGAGATGTCATTGGATACAACTAAATCCCTTCTAATGCCAAACACCAGCAATATTTTTTTGTTCTGATCTCATGAATCTTTAGACATTGAAATAACCTTAATCTTGGTGCAAGAAAGAATTATTAAAAGATTAAAACTACCTCAGTATTCATGAAAATTATTTCTTTGTCTTCCTTCTTCAGAGACATTTTCAAAGGTCCAATAAAAAACTGCAAAATTTAAACCCAATTTGGCAAAACGTTTCACTTTAAGTTTAATTGACAGAACACAGATAATCCTGATAGAGTTCTTGAAATATGATGAAACTCAACATTTCTAAAAAATTTGAGAAATATATGTGTTATGTATGCCAAGTTACAACTTTATAGGTTCATAAAATACTATACATATAAACATGTCTCCCTTGCTAAAAGCTTTCGAAATAAACGACTCTTGTAATTGTCGTTTTGCCACACCATTTGAATATTAATTGTTTCTTAGTAAAAACACAATTTATATATGCATCTAACGAAAAAAATAAAATACACTTTTTGGTTTAAGACAAATTACATCTGAGGGCAATATTAAATGAAAAATTGCTTACATCCTTCATCACCCTAAGGGCATTTACATAATTTTCTTCAGTTTGAACAATTTCATTGATTATATGGCTCCGTTTATCTGGAAGTGCTGCAGGTTCTCTGGCCAGAATTTTATTCTACAGAAGACAAGGACAATAAAAAGAAAATAAAAGTAAGATCTATATCTTATCTAGAAAATATTGAGTTTTCTACAAAGCTTTTTAATTAAGACCCAGGGGCAATCCAAATTTGATCTTACTGAGGACAGATAATCAAAAACATACTTTATAAGACATCCTAAAAGAAGATATGACAAATTTTGAGAAGTCTGTATTGACAGTCCTTTAGAAATATAAAACTGAAAATAAAAAATCAAGACGAAGAAAGCCAAGAAAGTATTTTTGCAGCCAAAAAAAGAAACTTTGCATTTATTTCAAGTGAAATATTGAAGCCAAGAAATCCATGGGCAAAATATAAATTACTTAGATGTTTATCATGGCATATCTATTACATAGATCAAAGAGGAAATAAAAATAAAGCACAATAACTTACAGTTTGTTGCACACATTTCACAATGTCATCATAGATCTTTTCATTTTCAGCCACAGTAACTGGATCATATATATTGTATATATCATCATCCTCCTCACCAAGTTCAGTTCTTCCACTAAATAGTTTAAACATATTAGTAATTTCTTCATTATTTGAATTTTAGATTAGAATTTTTGTAAAAGGCAGGATACAATCAAGTATCAAATGCCAAAAAGGCACATTCCTAGTCTTTGATTAATTTTCATACTTTCAATCAGGTGGCAATTGTACCTACAAATGTTGCAAATGGCTGAAAATTCAATATCATAACTGCATTGAAATAAACTAAAGATTTAACACCATTTTTTAGCTCTATCAAGTACCCACACCAGAGAATCCTCTCAGCCTTTAAGGGTATTAATTTTGGTTTAAATTAAGTAGGGGTCCATGTTTGATCACAAACATCTCTTGTTTGAGGCAAACTGAACTTGAAGACATAGTGTTGCAGAAATTATGCTGATAAGAATATTTCTATGTTTCTCCCCGGAATCTTTCCACTAACATGCATTTCAAGTGGAGGATTTATTGTACTTACAAAAATTGAGAGCATTCACTAGTTTCTCCTACTTTCTGTAAGCTAGAAGTTGTAGTTTGCTAAAAACATACTCTGAGGCAACAGCATCCTCGAGACGTGAATAAATATCTCTATCATCATAGTGGTAATGGTGTCGTTGCTGTTGGAAGTTGTTCTCTGGAGGAAATGACCTGAAAAAGGAGAATGCACCATAGTTGTATATTACATGGGCTTCATGTTAATGTCAAGATAATCTGTATCGGCACCAGCAAACTCAAGTTTTTGTCTATAGCATCATTTTGCGATTTTCATTTTCAAAGGATACATGTTTTACAACTACAGATGAAATATAAATTAAAGGCATTTCCACAGAACTCTATCTAGGTGCTTTGAAAAGCCTGTACTGCTTACACTTCTAATCAAGTTATTGTTTACTCTACTTGACTCAATACCCTACAAAAACATTTGTTAAAATTCATGACCAACACAAACTCCTTTCTGGGTGCTCTGCAGACCAAATAATCAGATAAAAAAAGTAAAAATATGTCAGCATCCATTCTTTAAAGTTTAACCATTTACAGATGGTATAAAAACATAAAGAATATAGTGGCATAATAAAAAACCACTGTAAATACTAGAATACTGCTTAATCTTCTTACTTCAGCCCCATTTGTGTTGCCAATGGTGACTTTGATAGCAAGGATAAGCAATGAATGACCTAACAACAGAAATTAATTATTTTTCAATTTGTAATTTTGTTTTTATGAAAAAAATTTAACCAAAGTTAATCAAATTATACATATTAATGTTCTAGACCATAGCATTATGTTTATCTACCAGCAAGACACAAATTGTATTCTGTTAACAATAAAAAAATAATTCTTGTTTTGGCCTAGAAATGGAGACAAAATAGCCTTTTCGTCAAATTAATTAGATTTATTCAATAAAATTTTTAAAAAATAAATTATAACAAATAATTTAGTTTAAAAATGCATTTTAGATAATAAACTTACAACTTTTTTAAGACTGTGATGACTCAAAAATACCTCAAAAAAGCAACAACAGTGCCAGAAAATTTTTATGGACAGTAACAAATTTTCAAAAGGCCAACATCACCTTTGCAAAATCAGAGACATCATACAAATCTCTTGAACTGAACAAGTCTTGTTCTTGGATCTTAAAAATGACCTTGCATGCCGTCAAGAATCCAACAATGTTCTTGTTGCAAAAAAACTGAAATGAATAAACAACAAGTTAGAAACAGTAGTTAATGCTAAATATGAAGAGTTTATGCAAAATCAAATCCTTTATCATTTCTATAAACCTCTTTTTTCATAATGCATCGTTATGAATGTTTAGTGAGAAATGATGTCAAGAGCAATTGCAGAATTTATTGCAATTTGGTCTGGTTGAGCATCAGAAAATAGCTTAAACCGCTGATAATTATCATTGGGATTTGAAGTTGATTTCTTCTATTCAGTGCTTAGCAAGACAAATAATGTCATGTGTACATTAATTTCCAACTTGGTTACAATGCATTTTGGAATTTCACTGTTTTCCTATTACTTCCAAAAAAGAATACGTACATACTCAGGCATGCTTATTCTTCAAAAGAACCGAAAAGCATTTTTAATAAATGGGACCATTTTACTAGTCTACTAATCATAGTATAGAGGCATACCAACTCAGCATAGCGTCATACGCATATAAAAATTAAAGTTCATCAAGGTACCTCCTTCTCTAAAAATATTGGCAGCAGTGTGTGTAAATAATTTATTTGGCAATTAACATAGTCAGAAAATGGTTAAAAAAGTTCAGTAATGATACTAATAAATATGGATTTTAACCAAATTCAAGCTTGAAGGGACAAATCAAGCTCTATGATTCTAGTAATCTTAAGTACATTTCGGAGTATTTCTGCTGATATAAGTACTCCGACGATATTATTGTTTTCTATGATATTTATTTATAGCATAGGAACTTCTTAGAAAACGTAAATGGCACCATTAATTTTGTCATCGTTTGCAAACAAATTAAGTTTGCAATGATAATTTCAAACAGGAAGTAGCTTTCACGTACAACCAATATCACAGACAAAGGTTCACATGGGTTTAGAAAACGGAATATTTCTCGAAAACGGATGCTCAGATAGATTCAATTGAAACCAGATATGTTTAAAGTTATTGAAAATATTACTGTACACGGCTTTGTGACCAAATTTTTATAAGATGCATTAATTAGCCACCGTTCAATATTTTATCATATCACACCATGACTGCGACTATCCTTTATTTAGGTCAAATTGAGGTAATTTCCATATTCACACTTTATTTGTGCTTGTTCGTGTCATAAGAAAAAGAGTAAAAATCGCTCTTGCACTGACCGCTGACATGTGTGTGGCTCGTGTTAAGTCCTGAACAGCCCCTCGCCTGATGTAATTTGCGACTTCACACAAAATAACTCCATCTCGGAGGGCTTGCACGAAATCAATCAGATCACAGTCTGTATGAATTTTGCTCGACGCGGGAACAGCCCCAGTGGAGCTGAGCCATTCTTTTGCCATCTGCCATTCTTGCACAGCCATTATTATCACTCAAAACGATTTAAATTCAAGGTAAAACCATATTCCTTAACCTTTCCACCTTTCGCTCCATTTGGCATAGTGTCTGCGGAATGACTTCATCAAGTACTCCATGTAAACATGACTCGGTGAATCAACCTAAGCATGATGAATGGTGATAGGATCAGTCGATCATCATTCATCAAAGCCAAAAGAACATGTCGAAAAAGATGAGTTTTGCTCCCAATAAGAAGAAAGACGGATATTGGCACCGAAGCTTAGAATATTTTCTGTGCGATTAATTGACATAATCCCGTCCAGGATTGAAGAGAAACGTCACCAGAATATTCGTTGAAATTGTGTTCGTGAAAAACAGATCATTCGAGTATTTCACCGCAAATTGTTTCCACAACTTAGCATTTCTTCTTTTTGAGATCTTCAACTTAGCTTCTATATACTTTGTAAATAGCCATTTTATTCGGATTTTACTAAAATTGCACTCAAACTTTTTATTCCAAAATATTTCATTTGAATCAAGGTCTATGTGATTATTTATACTCAAATCGACTAGCTTGTATGTGTTATGAGAAGTGCAATTAAGTTTGCCATTTTAGATTTACTGCTAAGTGAAAAGATATTCCTTGCCAACAAGGGTTGTAAAAGGTTAGCGCGCTTACCAAGCAATGTTTATAAATAAGCTTGAAGCACAGGCCTTTCGAGAAAATGCTTATTTCGGAGATAACTAACAGACATTGCCGGTTACAAGTAAGTCGAGATATCTGATAGCTGTCTGATAATTGATCATTCTTGGACAATGAATGAGCACAAGTTCCTTTCTATCTTGAGAAACTACTATTCAAGGTAGATATCATTGTCATTGATACTCTGCATTCTGTATTTTATACATTGAAGGATAAACAGCTTAACAAATCAATTGCATTTCCATCCCCGTCATAAAAAAGAATCTGACTTAAAGTTGGACAAGAAATAGCCAGCTTTACTCGATAGATACAAATAAAAATCAATACTCCATCCATTCACTCTTCCCCATCCATCCACCCTTCGTTATTGAGACCAGGTAAATTGTTGGACAAACAAAACCAAGTCATTATAACAAAGCAGAAGAAATAAGCAAGGAACCGACCAGTTACTTGCCCATCAATCTCTCTATTTGTGAAGAAAAACTGATTAAAATTACAGGATTATACTAATATCTAGTTTATATTAATGCAGAAATTGGGTCTCCTGAATACAGTTGTATACAAAAGTTTAAAAACATGATGATGTCATAATGACGACAGCCATGACTATTCAGCATTTCAACAGAGTTGGTGAAGTGATTTCAAAACACAGGACATCAAAAGTTTGTCTGTCTAATCTCGTCATTAATGTGCATAAATGAGCTCAACTTGCATACAACAAATTCTATGTGTGGAAAGTCACCTTGGCTGAAATAACACTGAACAGACAGACTGCTGGCCAAGAGTATTACAGAACTTAGCCATGCAATATAGAAACATTGATACCATTCAATGTGAACTATCAAAAGCTTTAGCTAATAATTGGCCAAGCTATAATCTTGGACAATGAAGCTATGAGCAAGTCAGCCGCCACATATGACACAAATTTGAGAAATAGAAATAAAGACATCTGCTTGATTGACAATTCTAGGTCAATAATTCTACCCCACAAACAAAAGTGAAGGACCAGAGTTTTTCATCTATCAATCCTAAAACTATATCTATTATACAAAGAAACTAAGCAATCACAGTTTGAGGCAAAGTCTGAGGCAAGGAGTTATGACAAAATAAATGTCCAATCTGTTTAACATGCAAGAATAAATCTTGGGCAAGCCTTGAACAATACACTTTGCAGCAAAAAGTGAACCATACAACTGATCTACACTTTAAAATGGTTTGTCAAAGGTAGACTAACTGAAGATGCATGGCTTTAACATGACCATATAATCAGGGGTACCCTATTGCTTTTTCAACATTTGGAATGAATATAAGCTTAACATGTTCTTATCTACCATAGCTTTTTGTAGACTGGTCAGTCTTATAGTCTGGTTTAAGATATGGTGACCTATATTACATCCATCTATACAGGTAAATCTGGGCTATTAAATAGGTGCAATGAAGAGAATTATAACTATTACCATAATTACTAATAAAGCTATAAGAACATATGTCTGTTTTTTGTCTGAAAAGAAGAACATGCAATAAATTAGGTATATAGTGAAGATAGGGGTCACATTTAGAGCAAGTATTGACTATAATTCTGAAACAAAACAATAATTATAAAATTAAAATGAATTTGAAAGAATTTCAAACCTAGGTGATCATGAACCTGCAAATACACCAGACATCCTCAAACATGTCCTACAGTTACTCTTTTTAAATGAAAGCATTTATTGCTTACACAGCTAAATGTGTTTCTGAATTGTCAACAGATAACATTCATAGGTGGTTATTGAAGAAGCATAAATTAGAACTAGAAAACACAAGACAAGTACGGTTTAGAAAAGAAAATCAATCTCTGTTGCCTTACCGTCAGCTAATCTGAGAACCTTTTCAACTCTCACAAGAACTGTTTGAAGCTTTGAATCCGTCATCTCGATTTCATTTCCTAGATCATCTAAAAGGCTATCAACATAAACAATGAAAATAAAAAGTACCAAAAAGGTATAAAAATATAACAAAATTTGAGTTTCTCAGTTAAAAACAATGGTAAACAAAGCTCTTGTGATCCTTCTTTTTTTAACAAAAGAACAATCCAATTCACTCTCAAACCAGAAATTGTTTACAAAGTGTCAATAAGTTCACAACTACAAATTGCATAATGATTGCACAAGATGACAACAATATTGCAAAGAATTGAGCAATTCCACCTCCACATATCACATATGATCAGTTAAGGGTTAGAATGCCAATTATATGTGTGAAAAGAAGTTAAAAAAACAGCTAGACTTCCAACCAGTTGTAAAAATTGAACTTCCACATTAAATGCTAACAAAACACTCACACTGCTTGTTCATCAAGTTCATTGTCGATTCGAACACCAATGCTCTTTAAGACTCCCACACTATGGCTAACATCTGTTAGCTGGTCATCCTGCCTTTGCATAACCATCTATGGCAAATGGAGCTTGGTTAGTCATGAAAACAACAATTTTCAAAAATGACTGCACAGAAGGATGTAAATAATATCTTTAAAAATGACTGCACAGTGCTGGGGTGGGCACTGGTGACATAAGTTGCAACAACTGTTTAAGACCCACAAGTGAAAGAAAGTTAATAATGGAAGCATCTGGATGGAACATCAACCTAACCCTAAATATCATTTTGTGCTTCTCTAAAACAAAAAAACTTATTTCTTTCATGGACATATAACCAATATGTGGTAGAAAATGAGGAATGCTATTTTTATCAACATTTATTGTATTAGAAAAATGCAAAAATCCTTTGAGGAAGATAGCATTATTTCATGACAATAATGTAATAAAATATTCAAACAGCTTTCAAGTGGGCAGCATGTTTCTTACAACACCACACAAAAATGGAGAGCAGTTGGAAAAGAACAAATAATTATGTTATTCCTTCACAATTTGCCTAGACATGGTCTCAAATAGAAACCAAATGTGATCTAGCAGACTTGAAAAAAACACAATCGAAAAGATAATTTACCTGCTGTTGATTCTGTGTCTCATCTATAAATTTTTGGTTTGACTTTTCCATTTCATTGTCAAGTCTTGAATACTTGTTTCCAGACTGATACTTGACTGAACCAACAAGCGCCTAAAAGCAAAAAAATGGATTAAACCAACCGGAAACGTCACTTCCCTAGCTACATTCTGCATCTTTGGTAGATAAATCAGTATATTTCAACATTTATTAACCCAGAGCAAACTTTCCTAAAATTATAATCCTTAAACCACAAACATGAACATTTTCCATTTCTGCTTATATCTAACCTTTCTGTGTTAAAAATGAAAACTTCAGTCTTGCCTCACCTGTCTGTTGCTTTTTTCAATTTTGACTTTTGCATCAGAACTATTTATCTCCTCCTTGATAGATTGTACAGTTCTCTTAATATTCTGAATAAATCCTTTTCTGCTTTCAACTTCATCCTTTGGTAAGGTAAACTTGCTTGGGTTAGACTCGACAATTCCAATGGTCTCCTCAAGGTCTTCTAGATCCCACTCTACACTTCTGATGCTGTTCTTGATTTCATTTGTTGTCCAGCTAAGTTCTTCCTTTCCAGCTGGGTTTGCATTGTTTAGAAGATCCTGCCATCTTCTGTGTAGTTCATGGATACTACTGACAGCTTTCTGTACTTCGCTGCATAAGCAAGTTTGTTAAATATAAATCAACTTGTCTTTTGAAAATTGCATATAAAAAAAATTGCATTTGAATATGATATATAACATTTCAATAATAAACCTATGATTTACAGATAATAATAATAAATATGACTTCATGTTGCATTTTCCGCACATTTCATGAAAGGTCAAATAGCATGATGTTTATTCTACAGCACAATAACACATGATAAGCAGAAACAAAATGGACATATTTTAAAACATTTTCCTTTAACAGATGTGGCTTGTTCAATATTTTAATGATTAGCATTATATTTGCATAACATTAACCAACAAACTGAAGTACACTTTGAACAAAATAAAGAGCAAAAGTTATCAGTTAGAGTCATATATTGATCATGACGAAAAAAGACATTATGGCAAATGAATAAATGAATATATTGATACAAGACAAAATTAATTGCTAATATTTCATTTAATAGAAAGGACAGTGGATGTTCTTTTGAGACAACAGCCTTTTGTCCCTTCACATACATGCTTGAGGGATTTTAAAACTTGAATTAAAGGGACTAAAGAAATAGCATATCCTTTCTTTTCTTCCAATGGTGACAACCCTTATTCAAACAAGACCCATTGTCTTTGAATATGTCTGACTTTAACAAATGTAATTGCATTGAACTGACCACAGATTAGTGCATGGCTATGAAGTACAAAGCAGTCTTATAGCCTTGAGCAGTAATAACAAATCCAGAACAGTAGCAAGACAGACTTAGCATATTATTGGCCAAGTTTTTTGATTGGGAAAAACATGATATTGAATGGTTTATTCTGGGAGATCACTTTTGGTTATTGAGGTTATTATCAGTTATTATCAATATTTTTTGTATTTAATGGCAATTGCAATTACATGGCTGTCTTTGGAGAGCAAAAAAACATTAAAAAGTCAAGCTTTTTCCAAAAAAGTCAAGCGGTGGTAGCATATTTGTTTTTCCCAAATTTAAAAATATTGCCATGCTGTTCAACAAAAAGATAATAATAACTAATGTTCATAATAACTTCGAGCTGTTCCATCGCAAGTCAGACTTCGATATTTAAAGTAAAGTTGAATTACTTATTCAGGCTTTTAAATAAGCAGAAAGATTCCATAAAAGTCCGTAAAACAGCTGGATACTCCAAGGTTTGGCATCGTTAGTCCAGAAGATGATATTCACGGAGATTTAATTTGACACCCTAAGTGAAATGGAAATTCCGGCGGATTCCTCCTAAGAAACAAACTTGTCATAAAATTGTGAAGTGCTACCACCGTTTCCCCCATGCACAGTCAATGAAAATTGGAAAACGTTTCTCATGATAACAAATAGAATTCGCACTCACTAGCAGCGCCATTAGAAAAAGACGTGGGTACTACGACTGCGAATCACAAACGCACAGTTGAAAAGCACGGACAGTGTTTCAAGTCACGACTTGTGCTTTTGTAAATGAAACAAGCTGCTTCTTTCGTTTGCCAATGGCTAATGCAGAAGGACTGGTGTGGTGAAAATAACAAGGCAAGCAATTTCAGGGCCTTAACGAACATAACTAAAGACCCTCGAACGACGAACATAACTAAAGAGCCTCGAACGATTGTCGAATTCTACTCACTCTCGAACGACAAAAAAAGGGTCTTCCATCTTTACAGGCTCCGTACCAATAACGTATTATGCTTTTATGGATCTGCTTAATGGCCACAGCTTTTCCTCTGACTTGACAGCAGAACCATCAACACTGTTCATTAACTTCATCATCTGCTACGGTCGACCGACATTTTGTGAAGGAATGAAAACAGGATGCATTGCGGATGTGACGTAATTAAGTTAGAGTCCAGTCCCTACAATATAACTTCAATGTGATTCCGGCTTCCGGGGTAAACAATAAAGACCTTTCTTTCGGGATAAGAACGGAGCAATAGGATAGGACCACAAGACACTGAAGTCTTCCTAAGGTGGGGGCCATCCCTCAATTTCAACTTTTATTTTTTCGAAATATATTATAGAATTCAGTGTGTACAATTTTTTTCTTTGTACGTTTTTTGTCAAAGTTAAAAACTCTTTGTCTTTAAAGGAGCGAAAAAACGTCAAAAACGCCAATATTGCAGAATAAAGCTCAATTTTCTGTGAGAGTTACTCGTTTAGAAAAAAATTCTTCTCTATACAAATCTCTTCTGCTCTATGTAATCTTTTATAATCCGTAATCTTTTGTCATATTCCGTTACTTGTCTCATTGCATTATTTTATAATTCGCTAGCTTAAAGAAGTTCCTAAGTTGTTGAATCTTTGAAATGGAATGAACTGAAAATCAAACGGTTAAAGTGATGGGAGAGACTAATTTTTAGTAAAACCCAAAAATGTTGGAGAAAGCACCCTTAAATTGGACGCGGGGGCGGAATATGTAAGAAGAAGTTGCAACTTTGATACCTTACCTATCTACTTAGGTCCACAACTCAAAAGTCAAAGACTTCCGCTTCTTTATTATATATCAATCTGCAATGCTAAAATTTTGTTATAATTACTGCGAAATTTGTAGCGAGGAAAGACACAAGGTCACCGGGTACTTACTACAAATGCCACTTACAATTTTCTACAAAATATCAACGGTAAATGAAGGTGGTTGCAGGAAAATGACTTTCAGAACTGTTTACAAAATTATCAACATAATTAGAGCTTTCTCCCCTTAAAACCTCAATGGTAATAGAAAGAGACAAAAAAGACAAAAAAACAAAAACTATTACTTCTTGACATACTAGAACTCTTCTTCTTCTCCCTCTTCTAAAATTCTCGGGGGATATTCTAAGAAAAATTTACAGCACCACAAATTCAATCACTTGTATTTCTCGTTAAACTTTCTAACTCTACTGTTGAGAAAAACCAAAAGCAACGGCAGTATAAGAGCAACTGACCTCAAAAATAAGTCTTCTTAGCCTCAGTGTAAGCACTGGCATTGGAGACTGTAAATTTTGAGGGGATATGGAGGATTTGCGTGATAGGGGCGAAATCTTTCCACAGATTGTTTACTGAGAAGAATTGAGTCTCGTTGTGAAAAGGAGGTTTGATCACAAGGGCAAAATATTTAATTTGACGTATATAACAAATGGAATCAATGGAGTGGGGACAACAATCAGTTGATTAATTGTTTTTGGATATAAGAAGGGGCTGACTGTACATTTCTGAGAAATATATATTGCCGAAATAAAGTAATATTGATCAATGAATTTTGAGTGGAAAAGCTGACCGACAGCTATGCGTGAGTCATAACCAGGAGGTGATACCGCGTTGAAAATTGGCCTAATTGATTAATTGAAAATGAAATTCACCGAACATCTTGGGGCACATCTAACCCCAGAATGGAGGAGCCAATACATACAATACGAGGTTAGCTCTAGTTAAAACTGGCGATTATTATTTTGATTAACATCTATTGTTGTATGGATTTTGTGGTATTATAATTTGTGTGTTGTGTTAACATGTTAGATACCGGCGCGATCGTGAATTGCATTTAAGAATCAAGGAAACATGTCAGGCAATATTAACCGGCCATTATATTTTCAGATGCAGCAAATTTTGACCTTTTTATTAAAAGAAGCACTCTTGTGTGGAAAATTGAGTTGTTGGTAGGAATTTTCCGAAACAACTTGAAAGTTACCATACAGCCTTCCTTTGTCTTTTCACAATCGCTTGAAAGTGTTGATAAGTGCATGTCAAATACATTTTAGTCTTTTGAATAAGATATACCCGCAAACTATTCATTGAAGGACATTTTTAACAGGAAATGAAAAAAATTCTGTATGATGCTGATGAGCATGCACCTCCTAAAGAAGGTAGGTTTTTCTAACATCTTTAAAAATGAAGTGTTTTAAAAGTTAGAATAGTATATCATAATGCTCTTTCGTCCTTGCAACCATGTAATTACTGATTTTTTTCTTCTTTTCATTACTTGGATCAAAATAAAAGGAACCCCTTTTGTTTTTTATTCCCAAATCTCTGATTTATCCATATATCTTCCTTAAAATATGAAATGCAATTTATTCTAATATAAGATGTTTTCTTCATGTTGTAAACCAAAGTTAAAACATGGTGCATGATTTCATTTCACTTATTTAAGGAGGGTAGCCCTTCAGCATAGCTGATTTTCAAGGGGCCCTGTGGTATGATTTTCAGCATGATGTATTGTAGAACTATTTTATCTCTTCATTGAAGATTATTCTCTGAGCTTATGAATAGCAAAGTGGCCTAGGCTTTCTTTGCTCTGTTATTTCTATTTCAATGGAAGTTTTAACTGATACTAAGGGAAAAAAAAAATTTTCATAAGGTTGGAAGATTAATTCAATTAAAGATTAGGTGAACAAGACAGAAACTTGATTTTAAATGGCTGTGTTTAATTGCTCTTTTGTACAAAGTTCAGCCCAAGTTTCATGTCAAAGATATTGATTGAGTCTGTACCTTAATTTTTATTAATTTCCTAATTTTCTGTTACACAACCACACTTTTTGCTATTGAAAGTTTCAAAAGTCATCTAGGCTTTCTCTCCTATTTATATTTATCTAATGTATCATTGACTTACTGTATAACAGACTGGAGCGGTTACACACCTATTAAGGCATCACAGGTTTCTATTCAAGCATGAGCAATAAATATACTAATGTAGAACAGGCAATGCTGGGAATAAAATGGTAGGGGATAAGCCAAAGATGACAAACAAAGTCCATCCGTTAAAGCTGATCAGTTTTAACTGACCGCGTATTTGAGCCTTGTAACACGGAAAACGGAAACCAGCATATCACAACAACTGTCTCTATGAAGTTCAAGCTTGTCGTATTTTGCGTTAAAGGTCGAAAGAGCGGCGACTATCCTGCTTATTAAGGAAATTATGATATTCTCCAAACTTCGTTGAGGTTTGACAAAGCACAAAATTGAGCAGTATTGATCACTCTAGAATGAAATGTTCAGATAATTTGTGGCGTGCGATAAACTGCACTGCTGAGCAATGGAAGGCGTGTGCCAAGGCGTGGGCGTGCGATCGCACACCATTCCCAGCATTGACTGTAGAATGTTCTAATGTTTCTGCTTTCTTCCAAAGAAAACCTATATTGGTTAACAGTTAAATCATACTGAAAATATCATTTACTGATTTTTTATGCTTTGTGTAGCTTTGATTTATATCTTTGTTCCAAAGCAGTTTCCTCTTTTACAATTCGTGTTTTCTTATCCACATCTAAAAACATTCTTTTGTAGAAGTCAATGAAGAAATACTCAGAAGGCATTTTACAAAATATGAAGAAGGCTTTTTTGTGTTTTGTGATAAAGAGCTTTCAAAAGTTAACACCTTTTTTGCTGGTAAGCTATTTTTTTAATTCTTTAAGAAAAGTTGATTTATTTATTTGAACTACCTCTAGAATTTTCCATTTGGAATGTTTTTGTTTTGTAATTTCAGTTGTCTCTTATTCATTTTCAAGAGAAACTGGCTGAAGCAACAAGAAGGTTCCATGATCTAGACATGGAAATTGGGACCACAAGTCAACTCAATGATGTCACTGGTGACCAAGATATTGAAAAAGGTCAAAATGTGAATGAAGATGGCACACATTTGGTGGTGAAAATCAATTCAAAAAAGCAAAAATCAAGGGGAACTAAAAAGTTAAAGGAGTTGAAGTTTGCAGTCAGTGAATTCTATCTTAGTCTCATTCTCATTCAGAATTTTCAAGTGAGTAAAATAAATTAGTTCATACTAAATGTTTTTAATGCCCAATATGATAGAAAAATAAAGATATTGTTTTGCATTACTGCATTATTTGAATGAAAATTTTCAGATGAAAGCTTGAAATTTTTTTGGAACACCTGACCGTGGTGCATATCATTAGCACAAGTCATTTTATTGTGCCAAGCAAAATTTGCATTCCAAACTATGAGATATATGTATAAGCATACATGCTTGTTTTTATGCTAGTTAGTATGCCAGCTTTCAAGAATATCTTGATGAATAAGCATAGGGGTTTAAGGTTAGTTTGTTTCATGTTGCTTTGCTTTTATGATATCCTATGGTTAGTGTCGAAAATGTGAAGTGGTCACAGAAGTAATTTTGGTAACTGCATTTGGTTGGCATGCAAATCTGGTTGGCACATTGAGTTGCTCTGAGTTTAACATGCTTTCCATTATCCATAAAAGATAGCCAATGGTAATCTTCATAAATCTATAATTTATTTCTTTTTATTTTTGCCCATTGGAGCTTGTACACATTTTCTTTCCTATTAGAGAGTTTTTTATTTTTCTAGGAACTAAACTTTACAGGATTTAGAAAGATACTAAAGAAGCATGATAAGGTATATAATGTTCCTTTTAGTCTCTTTCTGTTGCGTGGTATAGATTACATTGACAGTTTTGTGGCCATATACATAGCCATACATCGTGTGGCTTCACTTCTGTCACCCCTTGGATGCTGATGGTTTTTTTTACTTGATTTTTCAGCTTGATTCTTTTCATGGGTTTTTATATTGAATGCTGTTGATTGGCAAAGTGCAATTTTGTGTTGTTCTTAGATGTTCCAGACTGAAAGTGGAGTTCAATACAGAAAAGAGAAAGTTGAAACTGCTCCCTTTTTCACAAACAAACAAGTAGCTGAGTTAATTCTGGAAACAGAGGTGACTATTTCTTTGAATTTCAGATAACCCTGTTATGAAATATATCATCAATAGTCATAAAACTATCAGAAAATATCTCTTCTATTGTGTTTAATTTTTTTTCTAGGGTATTTTTATAAACGAGCTCGAAGGAGGTGATAGAGGAAAGGCTATGAAAAGACTTAGGGTGCCACCTTTGGGAGAAAAGGTAAACCCTCTTTTTGTAATATTGTTATGAATATTGCGTTTTATACATTTTTCTGTGAGAAATACAGGAGCTTTTTAATCAGGTGTTAAATTTTGAATAGGAATAATGAATTATTGCATTGAAATGCCATCATTTAATTAATTATTTTCAATTGGCTCTGTATGAAATATCTTGTTTGGATATAAGAATTTTTTTGTAGCAAACAAACTACTCTGCTTTCTTCTGGGGACTTTACTCAGGAATCTTCTTTGTTCTTTTGGCAGTGGTCATTGTTACAGGTGAGCTGGGAGAATTATTAACCTAACCTCTTTAACGCTTTAGAATGGACTTTAGCAATGATTACTCTATGTTCTAGAAATTTATGCTTTGTTTGAAAGCCTGGTGTTTTCAAAAAGCACACCTATATATAAAACTTTTTCCAATAAACAATGTCATTTTAAGTCACAGCCTGAAGACATTTTGCAATCTTGATGTTCATAGTTCTTTATTCCTCTAGCCTACTACAAACGGCCAAAGGAAAACTGGCAACCTGCACTAAGGATGTATCGCGGATGGTTTTTAATAGTTACAATGACAGGCCTTCTTGGGATAAACATTTATGGTTGGAGCAAGGCTGGTGTCAACCATATACTGATTTTTGAGCTGAACCCAAGAGATCATTTGACATTCATAGATTTGCTCAAGGTATTTAATGTTTGACCCACCATTTAATCCTTCTTGTGTTTCAGAAGATTTGCTTGACAATGTAGGGCATACTTGTTTCAATTCCAAAGCTGTTTTCACAATTAAACCCTGTAAGTTAGTTAGGCAGAATTTCATTACTTGAATGGAATCCTCTTTTGTAGATTAGCAATACAATTGATCTTATTTATATGCAAAGTTAAGTTATATGCGAAGCTTTAAATAAGATGCAGAAAAGTTCCGTTTTTGGATGATTTAAGTAAAAATCAAACTGTGATGAAATTGTTAGTACGTGCTGAATTAATTGGCTTCTGTTTTTTGCAGGTAGCATCTCTTTTTGGCTCCTTGATGTGCCTAAGCGCTTTGGCATTTCTGTTTAGCGCCGATTTCCACCTGCCGCAATTCGTTCAGCCACTTGTTCTCACGGGCTTCATACTTATATTTCTGCTCAATCCAACTAAAACATTCCATTACACTGCGAGATTCTGGTTCATCAAAGTCATGGTAATTAGCACTCTATTCATTTGCATTGCTTTTAGATTCACCTGGTAGGTGTTTAATTATTCAGGCTGCAGCTGCCATTTCCAATGCTAAGGCCGTAATGCTGCTCAACGCGCAAGACACCTATCTTAAATGAAACTAACAAATATGTGTGCCCAATAAATTGAAATGTTTGCCTGTTTTTAAACAAATGTTCATCGAAATTTGTTCCAATCAAAGCCAGTAAAAGTGATATGCGAGCCGTGTTGGTTTTGTTGAGAATGCTAACTTATGTGGGATAATATTGATAATGTGACCTTTGAGCGGTGGGACGAGCGTTCTTCGCACGATAAGCCTGTTTTTACGAACACGACTTTACCACAAGTCTCAGGCTATGTTTCCATTACATAAAAGCGGAGCGGAATGTCTGCTTAAAACGCTAGCGAAAGCGGAGTGTTTGAGAGCGGAGTGATTTGAAAGCGGAGTGATGGAAGAATTCGTTGGGGAGATGAGTTTGAGTAAGTCAAAAAGGTGTAGGTAACCCCCCGTGAAATGAGTAGGTGCGCATGCGTGCTATGCCTCTTACAGGCAAAAGAGGGAAGTTTAAAAAAATAAACAACGAAGATCCAGGTGCCCTAGTCATTGTTTAATGCGCATGCGTACCTATTCCAAACCACTTCTGCTTTTGTTCTAAACAATGGAGCCGTGATCTCGTCTGCCCAAGTCACGTGTAGCCTCGTTGTGAAGCACCTTGTGCCGCGAATCACCCTGGTTTGCCTCTCTTTCAGATTCGCCTCTCTTTCAGATTCGCATAATCGGTGCTCCGCTGTTCCACGTGAGGTTTGCCGATTTCTGGCTGGCCGACCAGCTGAACAGCATGGTAGTTCCCCTGCTCGACTTCCAGTACATGGCCTGCTTCTACGCCTACGACTGGCATCGGCCGGATGGTGAGCTGATTCTAGCTTGAAATGGGTTTATTAGTATTTGGACACTTGTTGATTAGGACTACAAAAGTATAATGATGGCTGCATAATGTCTAAGTAAAATGACAGGTTTCCTATATGCTGTAAGTGACCATGTTTAGCTTGAAAAGTTTGCTAGTTTATTTATCCAACAAATATTTCTAATGCTTCGTCAAGATAAGGTTATGAAATCTAGATAAGATACTAAGATCCTTAAAGTACTAAATCTTTGGAAGATCAATGTTACTGAATATTGGTTCTTTTGTCACCATATGTCACAGTATTGCAAGTACCAATTCTGCGCCGTAGTCACAGTAATACAAGCTTGTTAGCGATTAGCTTTAAGTATTAGTCCCACATCATGAATAGAGCGGCATAGAAAACAGCCAAGTCTTATTCATCGTACATCATCGTGGAATCTTTTTCTCCTCAGCGGAGTGGCAATGTACCAACCCACAAAATGTTGTGCGGCCTCTTGTGGCAATTCTGCCTGCGTGGTGGCGACTGGCTCAGTGCCTTCGCAGATACAAAGACACTAGACATGCTTGGCCTCATCTTGTGAATGCTGGAAAATACTCCACCTCAATTTTCGTCACGATATTCTCCACCTTAACGGCTATTCATAAAGGTATGCTACTCATTAAACATCGTCATTACGTCACGATTCATGAAGGTATGCTACTCATTAAACATCGTTATTACGTCACGATTCATGAAGGTATGCTACTCATTAAACATCGTTATTACGTCACGATTCATGAAGGTATGCTACTCATTAAACAACGTTATTACGTCACGATTCGTAAAGGTATGCTAATCATTAAACATCGTTATTACGTCACGATTCATGAAGGTATGCTACTCATTAAACAACGTTATTACGTCACGATTCATAAAGGTATGCTAATCATTAAACATCGTTATTACGTCACGATTCATAAAGGTATGCTAATCATTAAACATCGTTATTACGTCACGATTCATAAAGGTATGCTACTCATTAAACATCGTTATTACGTCACGATTCATAAAGGTATGCTACTCATTAAACATCGTTATTACGTCACGATTCGTAAAGGTATGCTAATCATTAAACATCGTTATTACGTCACGATTCATAAAGGTATGCTAATCATTAAACATCGTTATTACGTCACGATTCATAAAGGTATGCTAATCATTAAACATCGTTATTACGTCACGATTCGTGAAGGTATGCTACTCATTAAACAACGTTATTACGTCACGATTCATAAAGGTATGCTAATCATTAAACATCGTTATTACGTCACGATTCATAAAGGTATGCTAATCATTAAACATCGTTATTACGTCACGATTCATGAAGGTATGCTACTCATTAAACAACGTTATTACGTCACGATTCATAAAGGTATGCTAATCATTAAACATCGTTATTACGTCACGATTCATAAAGGTATGCTAATCATTAAACATCGTTATTACGTCACGATTCATAAAGGTATGCTACTCATTAAACATCGTTATTACGTCACGATTCATAAAGGTATGCTACTCATTAAACATCGTTATTACGTCACGATTCGTAAAGGTATGCTAATCATTAAACATCGTTATTACGTCACGATTCATAAAGGTATGCTAATCATTAAACATCGTTATTACGTCACGATTCATAAAGGTATGCTACTCATTAAACATCGTTATTACGTCACGATTCATAAAGGTATGCTAATCATTAAACATCGTTATTACGTCACGATTCATAAAGGTATGCTAATCATTAAACATCGTTATTACGTCACGATTCATAAAGGTATGCTAATCATTAAACATCGTTATTACGTCACGATTCATGAAGGTATGCTACTCATTAAACATCGTTATTACGTCACGATTCATAAAGGTATGCTAACCATTAAACATCGTTATTACGTCACGATTCATAAAGGTATGCTAACCATTAAACATCGTTATTACGTCACGATTCATAAAGGTATGCTACTCATTAAACATCGTTATTACTTCACGATTCATAAAGGTATGCTACTCATTAAACATCGTCATTACGTCACGATTCATAAAGGTATGCTAACCATTAAACATCGTTATTACGTCACGATTCATAAAGGTATGCTACTCATTAAACATCGTTATTACGTCACGATTCATAAAGGTATGCTACTCATTAAACATCGTTATTACGTCACGATTCATAAAGGTATGCTAACCATTAAACATCGTTATTACGTCACGATTCATAAAGGTATGCTAATCATTAAACATCGTTATTACGTCACGATTCATGAAGGTATGCTACGCATTAAACATCGTTATTACGTCACGATTCATGAAGGTATGCTACGCATTAAACATCGTTATTACGTCACGATTCATAAAGGTATGCTACTCATTAAACATCGTTATTACGTCACGATTCATAAAGGTATGCTACTCATTAAACATCGTTATTACTTCACGATATTCTATCTTTTAAGCTTCATAGAAATGTTTAATTTGCTCTACGAATTGTTAATTTCCAACTCTCCTTCCAACTCTCCTTCCAACACTAATGCTGCTCGTGATCGTTATCTGTAGTTATGTAGTTGGATCCTCATATAGTTTGAACCTCATTCATATGCATTTCACAATACTTTCAAAGCAACAAAATGTTGAATGCTAAACACGATAGAATACACGAAGACTGCTAAACAAGAAACGTCCAAAGTAGTTTTGTACGTTAATAAGCTGCAAGTATGTCAGATGCTTAGATTTAGCATGCGACGCGAACCCTGCATTGAATCTTGGCCCTTGACGGTCGCCTTGGCCTCTGTTGCATCATTTGTGAAACGCGAATGCGAGGCTGTCCTGAATCCGCATAGTAGCCCTTCTAGAGCCCTTCTGTTGCACTTTAGATCTAATTTCTCATTGTATTGTTCTTTCTTCCTTCAGTGAAGACTGGCGAGAGTCAGTCCGGTGCACTGTTCTACGTGTGGATCGGATCGCTGATTTTTAGTACATTTTATACATTGTTTTGGGACATCCGAATGGACTGGGGACTGCTTGATAAGAATGCGGGAGACAACCTGTTTCTGCGAGAACAGATTGTGTACGACAGCAAGGTTGGTTCGATCTTTCTCTTTTTTATGATCTTCTTTAATCTCTTATAAAAATCTTCAATTATAATGATCTTATTAATATAAAAAGCTTCAACATGCTTTAGATATTGTATATGCAGGTGATTTCATATTTGCGTCTCATTAGCATTTTGAAAACAAAACTCTCCAAGCCTCTTCTTTCCAAATCTCCCGGTCCTATGCGAGTGCCTTATTTTGAATGTGTGTCAGTTTATTCAGAACGCGAATTTTCTGAATTGTTTTTGTGCTTCTTATTTTGTTGGACCCCTTGTGTCCACAATCACCATGCTTTGCATTCTAGAACATTGAATTACCATAAATTCCACACATCGCAAACCAAAGTGTCGCCTCACACAGGTCATCTCCACAGACCCCCACCCCCACTTCGGTACTTTAAGAAATTGCTCCTGATTTTCTATTTTTATTTACAGCGGAACTGTTCACATATTTTCCCCTATTTCCCAAAGACGGCAGTGGTACATTAAATGTTTATTGCTCGCAGCAAATTTCTCACTAACTTGCCACCAGCATGGGTAAAGTTTTTGCGAATATGAAGAATACATATTTAAGTTTCGCTGGAATCTCAATTCGATTGGGTCATTAATGCCTTGAGGTCATAGGATTTCTCCAGTGGCACTATGTCAACTGACTCTGCAATCACAAATGTGCAATTAATAATTCCTAGACGAAGTTTGTACCTCATTGCTTAGCATCATCCTTGTGGCCATCCATGTTTGAATGTTTTCTTCTCTTTTTGCGTCCTTTTTGCATCACTGTCGAAGCAGATGCTCCTTTTATTGCCATTGCATGCCCTGCTTGAGACCTCCTTCTAAACTTATGTTGCAAATCTTGGTCTTGAGCCATGGCCTTTCAGCCTTCCAAATGTTTCCTTTTCGAACTGCAGCCTCTCGTGTAGTCTCGTGTGATAAAAAGCCGACCTGCGCCTTCTACCGCTATTCATAAGCCTGAAAAATGTTCACCCTTGCTCACTCCCATTGATCGAATCGCCTTGTCATCTAAGTCAGTATTTTTGCGATGGCTTTTTTCTTCCGGAGATTGAACCCACTTTCAACTGAACTATCTCTTCGTGTCCGTTAAGATCTATTTATTTAGAATAAATTTCCAAAGCAAATATTTCTGCTTTGGCGAGTCTGCTTGCACTTTTGGGCACAATGCAAAATCCATCTTGTGACATCATCAGGTCTTTCTTATTCCATCGTCCAGAGATCGACTTTTCGTTTCGTTTGTACTCGACCACCCTTAGGTTTTTTTGTTTGCCCTGAAACTTTTTTCATCCTTTTATTTCACCGTTTCTATTTCAGAAAATTCCATTATTACCACTATGGTCTCATGAAAAGTTTCCGTTTGATTTATATTGAAATCTTCTCTGATACCTGTGCAATTTTCACTGGGCTCCAAATGCCTTGTCAACTACCCCTAAAGCTCTTCTCGTAGAAAAGCTGGTTTGCTCTTAGCTGCGATGTTCTTATGCCTATTCTAATTCCTCGTGTACAAAAGGGGAAGAAACAAAAACTCAAAAACTCCAAATACCTCCCTTTGACACAATGTCGATTCCTTGCAGAGAAGAAAGCCTTATTGATAATATATGAAAACCAATGTTTTTTACGGTATACAGATAAGCCAGTCTCTTAACTTGAGAAGGTAGAAGGTCATAGGCAACAGGATTTCTTACGAAGACTCGAACCCACGACCCCTGACTTTGTACGTTAAGTTCTCTATCGCTGAGCTATCGGGTCATGCTTTCAAGCGAGCACTCGAGCCATTTATCCGCACTGCCCCTCTCTTTTACCGATTGCACAGGGGAGCCATCGCAGCTCCATCGCAATATGCAGAAGATCTGTTGAGTTGGGGAGATTTTTTCTGAGAACTTGAGAAGGTGAAATGTTTTCTGCATGGAACTTTCATTTGTTTTTACGGGAAAACAGTGTTTCTCTGAAGGCCACTCTTCACATCAATCTGTTTCTGTTAAGCCGTGATGCCATAGTTAAGCTTGGCTCGCTGCTAATTCCGTTGCTAAACTGTGGCTTTGATAGTTCGGACAGAATCTGTGTATCCTTTTGGAGGTAACTCTAGTGTGTGTTGAGTGGTTTTGTCTGGTAGGAACATTTTAAATTGACACCTCTTAGGCCTATTTGATGTGGTAATGTTTCGTTATAATCTACGTCACGAAAGTCACTGGCTTTTCTCTGTACTTAGCAAACATAGCAAAAGTTTTGCTGAAACGATTTCAAAATATTTCCGATCGTTTCGGCAGCATCACTGGGGCAGTTCAAGTCCATTAACCAGAAATGTTTCTTGTTAACACTGAGCAAAATTCCATGCTTTCTCCTTCGCAGTGGCATGAATACTAAACACGGCTTCGTCCATATGAGTCAGTTCATCACCAGACTGTATTTAAGCTGACTTGTACGGATAATATGACCTTTCATCAATATAGTAATCTTGCATGATTTTCAATTTTATCAGATATTCTATTACCTGGCTGCGTTCGCCGACATGATTTTCCGCTTCATGTGGACTCTGACGGTCTCCGTCGGCGAAGCTGGATTCATTACAAGCGAACTCTTCGTCCTCTTTATCGCGACTTGCGAGGTATTCAGGTAAGCCTCCTGCACTTTGTTGCTGCTGCTGTTGTAGTTGCGGTTGTTGCTGTTGTTGTTGTTATTGTTACTGTTGTTATTGTTGCAGTTGTTGTTGTAGTTGTTGTTGTTGTTGTTTTGCCAGCTGCGACACTCCTTTCTTATTCATTCGAGTTTTTGTCAGTTGCGTTTGCTGAATCGTTTTGTCCTTCTTTTGTTGTGTAGAATATCGTCAACAAGAGTTTTTCTTTTCATTTTGATTTAAAAACAACCTGTGATTCTTTGATACAAAACGATTTATCCTAGAACGTAAGAATCTCCTCTCTCGCTCATTCTTTTGATCAACATTTCGAGTGCAGAAATTGGGTTTCGTTATTCGAATAAACAACCAAGTGAATTCCAGTTCCAAACGAGGTTGCAGATACTATCTTTATTGCATAACACAGAACAAGTAAAAACGCAGTAAGCAGTCCTCCATTTGCCTAGAAAATAAAATAATATAAATAATCATGAATAACAATGATCACAACTGGTATGTAAATTTGCGGTGTGTTTATATATAGCTGCTTTTCCAAAAATCATTATGCAGCTTAAAGAGATCATGAGCAAGTTTCTAGATTTCAGTCCATTTCTTTCTATTCATGCTGTTTTGATGTATTTTGTTTCATACCACTAAACTTAAAATTGTTTGGATATCGTTTCATTGAGGCATAGGACACAGGACACACATTAATAACATCATTTTTTACTCGTTGAAGTGTATATCCTGTATAAATTTTTGTCTTATTATTATTTTTTCTCTCTTTTTGCAGACGATTTGTTTGGAATTTTTTCCGGCTAGAAAACGAACATCTGAATAACTGTGGTAATTTCCGTGCTGTAAGAGACATTTCAGTAAAACCAGTTGAAACAGATATAAAAGATGAACTGACCCTTGAGCAGTGGATGGACCATGAGCACGGGCCTTTGCCCAAGCGACTTCTGGTCAATCTTTTACTGAGTGACGCTAAAATGCCAAGCGAATGCGACGCTGGAGTCTCAAATATTCAAGAGGGGCGCCAAGAGCAGTGCCAAGAGCAGTGCCAAGAGGGGAGCCAAGGGGGGAGCCAAGGGGGGAGCCAAGGTGGGAGCCAAGGGGGGAGCCAAGGGGGGAGCCAAGAGGGGAGCCAAGGCGGGAGCCAAGAGGGGTGCCAGTTACCATGAGTACCTTACGCTTGATTTTAGTTTGGTACCGTTTTGGAATTCGTTGTTGCAATTTGTGGTTTTATCATGACAGTATCCCTTGAAGCGTATGCTCATCATCCTTAGGAAAAAGAATTTCGTTATGATTTCATTAAGCAAGGTAGGGATCTAACACTGTGATTCTCCTGATCCATTGTTTGTAATCCTGCCCCCGTGAAATGCCTCTTGGCAGCCGAGTGAGTCAAATACTGGGGTAGGTCACCCATTCACTCTCATACTCCAGCTATGTCGTCATTTTAAAAATTATCCATTAATCATTGTGTGTAACGTTCCTTTCAAGCATTTCTTTGAAATTGCATGAAGTTTATTCACCTTACCCACCCAAAGTATCAAGCCTAGCCTTTTGTTTCAACTTTTAGTTTTTGGCGCAGAGTTACGGTGACAAATTTTAATGATTTTACGCCATGATGTATATTACAACTGTTATTTCCGCTAGTTTCAAACCGTCGTTTGAGTTAATGTATTTTTACAAATTTATACAGTCGCGTAAGATTTTGGTGTTGTCTTGTCGACAATTAGAATTTTATTGAAATATATGAAGGTGATTTCCGAAGCTGTTGTTTTTATTGTTGAAAATACTCTAATTTAGGCCTTGATTCTAGCGGCCACTTGCACAGGCCCATGACTCTATCTGCTTGTGCCAACATCAGTTCATGCTTTCCCCCCGTTTTCAAACATTCAACCTTACAATAAGTGTTCATATATTACTGTCAAGCATGTGACCAAGCGCAGCCGGGACTTAGGTGAACCTTTTTTGACTGCAAAACTGAGCAAAATGATACATTATGGGCAAAGTAACCTCATTTGCATGAGGCAGAAGCCTCGTTTTCGCTCAGTGGGTACAGCATGAATAAATGAACGAATCAAATTGATTTTTTGAGAAGCAAGGCAGTTAGAGTTGCGAAAATAGAGCTGATGGTCCTAGAAGTAATCCCTGTGGCAGCTCCTACAAGTTACTCGTGCCAGATTTCACGAAAGAAGTAGCAGTGTGCCCAGCTTGAAATGGCATCACGTTTGGTTTAAAGAAAGGCCCAATACCAGCGACAGCAGGCCAGCGGTAGAAAAGGATACAATGCCCCTAAAGAATAGAGTAATTTTCCAGTGGGGCTCTAAGGACTTTTTATATAGGAGGCGATATTTCTGACTTTTTCTGTACACGACCCCTGGTCCCGTCCTACCCGCCGGAGGCATCATTTCCATAATGACAAACCGAGTTAAAAGCAAGCCAGAATGTGTTTGAGCGTGTAAACAACAAATGAATTTGATTTGCTGATAGTCTCGTATTCATCCCTGATCAAACACAAGTTGCCCATGCAATGAGGCCAGCGGCCCTTATTTAGACCATGATGCATCCAAGACCAGACGGGCTGTCATGTCAAAAGTCAAGCTGTTAATTTCATCTTAGGGGTGCCGCGTGAAGGCGTCGACTTTTAATTAGTGATTCAGGAAGAATGCAATTGAGTAATCTGGCTGCCAACGAACCGACCATCTGTCGAAAATAACGAAACTTGGGGAAAGAAATTCACCCCCTATTTCAAAAGGTGAATATAGTGGTATCGTGAAACGCGCTTTTGGTGTTGTTTCAGGGCGATTCTCATGGCGATCTTTCAGAATTGTGCTCGCTAGACCGTTACGCAGAATCCCAGCAGCGACTCACTCCGGCTAGAAGCTGTGGTTTCACAGCTCTAAACCCACTCTTCTCCTCCACACATCAGTGGCCTTCGCTTCGCATCAAGTTTTGTATTAGGCAAAGCGCTTTAAAAATTTGCTCGTTACTTTTTATAGCTAGCTCTAAAAAACTTTATGCTCCTAAGATTTGGCCTAAACTCGAAGGCTTGCTCTCTTTTAGGATCTGCAGCAGTTCAAAAGTTGCTTCATACCAACCTCTACCTGAATGGACCAGGGTCGTATATGGCAACATGAGCAGAAATTTCTTTACATCGCTAATGGTTTCGTCTTAACTCTGATGAGCCAAAAAAAGATTTTTTGGAATTGGCAAGTCTGAAGATTCCCGACGATCGAAAATATTCCTCGCTGACAGAAGTCAAAATGATCCACTTAAATCTGACAGAAAATATGCAGCGTCTGGATAGTTAATCTTTTCAACAAGACGGGTTTACGCACTGGAAAGAAAAAATCTAAAATTTCTAATCAGAGGCTGCAGCATTTGGCCAAAAAAATTCTTAACGACTTCTTGTATAAATTCTTTTCATGCAAGCGTTGCACCCTTTGAAATAAAGTTGATTGACTTGGAGACTTGGAGACCCTACATGAACTTTGGAACAAGCTTCTAGAATTTCTCAAATGCCCCCTTATCTTCTCTAAAACACCCTCTGAAATTTTCCTGTACTTTCTTTGGTATACTTTTTTGTACCGGGATTCGTGAGAAAAGCTGGCCGCGAAAATGGGCATGGAACCCCTGTGAGTTCAGACTTCGATAATACTTGTCAACGAGTCATTCATCAAATTTTGACGGAAAACAAAGTTTGATGTTTGCGGCGCAAGACAAAGGGTCCCGCGTCAACTGAGGAAAGTGCGAAGGACAACAACCCGTGGTTAATGCCCGTATGAAAGGCATTCCAAACTCAGATACATCATAGCATTGGCACTCTGTCAGGCACAAGCTGATGAGACGCTTGTTAGCATAGCACGTTGTTGATCATTCTCAAGAGGTATAATAACATTGTAAATCTAAGTTCATCGCGATTTCAGACCAGATGGCTCTGAAGGCATTCTTACTCGTGTGGTTGGCAGTCATTTTGAACGCCATTATCGGTAAGTATGGCTTTATTTTTTTAAGCACCACACCTGCAGTGTGAAGATTACAGGTCGGATCATTTACAACTTAATCGTGCAGCTATTTGGAAAGTCATGTCGCGCTGTGGCCACAAAGTCATATAAAAATCAAAGGTCCCTAGCAAGAACCTTTTTCTAATACTGGAGACCAACCAAGAAAAATGATGCTTTTTGTTGGGCAAGGAATCAGGAAAAAATTAATGCACTATAACAGAAGTCGAACTCAAAGGTTGTCTTTATTATACATTCCTTTTTATGTCTAGATGAAAGAGGGCTTCTGGTATAGCAACTTGTTTGTTGTTTGTACCAGAGACACAAGTGGCACTTGGTTTTCCCACATCTAAACGTTGTTGATAGGTTAGCCTTGACTGTGTAGGTCCATTTCAACACACACTCGAGCCTTCGAGTGCTTCGTATAAGCAGACCTAAGCTCCCTTGTTAGATAGGATTGGCTATTTGTCGCAAGTTTACGTAAATCGCAATCGAGTTCCATGAAGACAATCAGGCAACGCTGGGCGGATTTAAATGGGCTTCCTCGAACTTCCTTGATCCCGAATTAATCGGCTGTATTAAAGGTATTCAAGAGAATGTGGCCATAGAAAGCAAGCTTGCAAAGTGCAATCGCAGAATATCGCCTCACAACATTGCTTTACAATTGTATTTCACACGTTTTTGAGAAAGAATCTGGCAATGAGGGTGATTGATTATTTGCTGTCGTGTATTGTTTGGTGAGCATTGTCTGAGGTTTTCCTCGTTTGCTCAACTTGACGCTGATGGATGAGGCGGCAGAAACGACGAGGCAAAACCGGATCATTTACTCGATCGCTGAAGAAATCGACCCTAATCCCAATTCGAGCCGCGAATTAACTAGACAAATTTGCCACCATAGTCTTGTATCAAACGATAAACTTGTCTCCTTCGTGTGGAAGCGCACACGGCATTTTATTATTGTCACTTGGCAATCTGTTTAGGCCACGGCTAACTACGTGGCGTCTAAACACTAAGTTAAGTAAAGAAATAACATTGTATTACTATCAATTGCCAAAACATCCCCCAGTAGGCCTTTTAAGCTGTCTGCTAGGTTTTAAGGGTTTCTGATGACCTAATTTTCTCTTTGTTTCTATATTAGTTGCATTTTTTAATTTTTTAATTACCCAAACAGATACCAAAACCATTCACCATTTGTGTTAAAAAACCAGAGCCAAAAGTCTGATCTACAGAGTGAGCCAGTTAGGACGAAAATGTGTCTTCTGAAGGAAGGGTTAAAATCAAGCATAAAACTCTACAAAGTCGGGCGTTGGTTCTCGACTTCTTCAGAGGGAATTAATGTTTTGAAAGTTTCATCGACTGACCCAGCCAAGCTTCTTCACCCAACCTAACCATACTTTCAAGCAACATGTATCCACTATTGCTAGTGGACTATGTTGTTCTTGGTCGAACGTCCTAGTTAAACAGCCTGGAATTAGAAGGTTGTCATTATTTAATGACCCTATTCACCAGTTTGTAGCACTATCCTTTGCGAGGTTAGAAACTGGTTGGTCATAATACTATAGTTTCTCGTCAAACGCCTCTTCAATTTCCTTTCCACTCAAAAAAGATGCTTTCTTCAAGAAACTTTGTTAAACGGTTGCCCTGGTTTCTTGAGAAGCCACAACTTGAATATTTTCATGCATCCCCGGAAAATTGCCCAAGGACTGAGTGTGATTTTATAAGATGCACCTCAGTGTCTCGTTATTTTGGGAAAAGCCAGTGGTAGGTCTCCAGGGAATTCCCCAGCATCCTGTTAAACTGGAAGCCTCGAGTCTTTGGGGACAAATTGATAATGAATTTCGGAAGCTGGCACACACTAACTATTGTCAACAAATGTCCCAAGACGCAGTTTGATGATGCCTGTAGTAATTCTTTTAAAACAACAAGTACAACTGTTATTCTGTTGGAAAGGTATCTTTGTTTAAGGTGGTGGAAAATGGATCGGTTTTTTTAGAAAATTGCCTTTTTTAATAGTGCCACAGAATATGCTGCGGATGAATAATTTGTATAGTTGTGTCTGAGGATGTCTAAATATTACTAACTCAGATAAGAGCTTAACTCATAGCAGTGCTATAAGCCTTTTTAAAGAAAAGTTAATAAAAAGAAGCGTGCCAAGTATTGGTGCATTGAACAACTTTTAAATGTCAGTTTTATTTGTGGGATTTTCTTCTTTGGTTCGTCACTCTTGCTAGAGGATTTGTTGGGCGAGTTCAAACACGTTTACCCCCGTTGTATAGATAGATATGACAGAGGAAGATACCCGCTTCAATTCATGTCAAGTGTTGTTAACCATGCCAAACATAAGTCATTTATACCTTAACCTATTCCATGCCTGATACGCCGGTGTTTTGACGCAGTCTTTGAAAATGTTAAAATTTGTACTAGCACACACAGTACTAGTACTAGCTTGACTTGACTTCACAGATCTGATTTTTTTTTAATTTAAGGAATAGCAGTGTTAGCATTACTGCAGCAAACCCTGGTTGGGGTCCTGGACACTAGTGACGACAGAATGTTGACCAGATCAATGTGAAAATAGAAAATGCACCACTCATTTTGCCTCAAATCAATACTTGTATATGCGCTCAATAATACTAAATTAGCATCAAAAGACAAACTGCACATCTGATGATAACAAATGATCACATCTGATCACAGCAATGATAACGAATGATTACAACAATGATTACATATGATTTAACAATGATCACATCTGATTACAGAAATGATTACGTATGATTACAACATCGAGAACATCTTAATATAACAATGATTACATTGATCACAACAATGATTAGATCTGATTTCATCGACCATGCAGACAGGCGACGTAATTGAAATTTAGTCTAGGTTAGTTTGCTTTGAAGCAAGTCGACAATAATCCAAATAATCCTAATTCCGCCATCGTCTGGGCCATGCGATGAAGGCCTTTGCTAATGCATGCATTTTCTGGTTCTGGAACACTAAGGCGTGCAAACATTCTCTTTTGCAGTAAACACAAGTAAAAGCATTGTAACCTTTGATGTTGGACTTGTATCACTTTGGAATTCATCCGACACCGCACTCTCGAGTTTAGGAAAGGAGCTGGTGAGTCTGTTTGCATTGCGTCCCTGCTGGTTAACGACCTTCTGTCCAACTCCTTTCATGCTAACAGTTGTGTTTCAAGCGCCAGTGATACATTTTTCAAAGTCATCTATTCTTAGTCTCCAAATGAACATTCAGAACTATATACTCTGGACCAGAATTTTGGCACTGAACTTCTTCTTTCTTTTTCCTTTTTGGGTCGATCGACTAAATTTTGAAACACAAAATAGTGATTTACCGTATTGCCATGTAGATATTCTGATGATCCATCTTAGAATACAAAGAAGCCAAAGCCAATTCAACTATACCTACAAACATGAATTGTCAATTGTTCTGTTTCTATCGATTCCCAGTCCTACGGCCATGAACACTGAAGCCTTTCAGTCCGCAGGAACAAACTCTTGATCTGAATTTTGCTCTCTTCTGCCAGGTTTCTGTTTACAAACTTGCTGTAGAGGAAGCAAACAGAGATGCTGTCTCAAAGAAAAGTTCGGTTAGGTTGTCTGAAAATTTCAAAGGTTTGAATTACATTCTTTAAACGTTTTCCCCAGAAGGCTTTGTATTTTCTCACAACATCTTCTGCCATTTTTTTATTCGCTTCTTGAGAGAGGAATACTATTCACTTGAAATTAGGGATACATGAATTTGTAGGATTGTCTTTTTCGGGTTAAGATGACTGACCAGAATATCCTTCGTCCTTTTTGCCATCAAACAATATGTTAGTTGATATAAATATTAGATATATATATATATATATATATCTGCAAAGTTTTTCTGTTGCTTTTCAGCATTGATCCAATCCCTAATGAATATCCCAAACTCTCTTTTCCTAGAACTCATTTTTGACGAAATTGACTGCAGTAAGGCCAGCAAACATTTCATAAACAGCACACGAACAGTTGGCATTGTAGGCGCCCTGACGTCAGATTGTTCGAAACTCATCCAACAGCAAATCAAAGCCTCAGGTAAGACATTGCTTCTGCCGTCCTAGTCAATTGTCACCAAGTCGAGAGCAAGATGATTTTATCAAAGATTCTTCCCTCGATAGCATCAGCTTTCAAAAACCGTTCAAAAGTTTAACTGTGATGCCATCCCTCTAAGCAGTTTTGAGATCATTTGTTTGGAAACCTTTTTTAACGTGTGAGCATTGGTTTTAGGGGCCAAGTTATCGCAAATCTCTTACAAGTCAACCCTGGGGAAGCTCACCGACAAATATCAGTACCCTACGCTATTCAGGACGTCATTTAGTGACGAAAGCCAGGCACAAGCCATTGCGGATATTGTCAAGAACTTCAGATGGAGAAAGGTATCAGCCCTTTTAATATCTCTTTGCGATCCCGACAATTCAATGACAGCTCCCTCGTGTTTCTTTGTGGTAACTTTGCAGCGAGCTAATGAAATCATTTGCATCGTCTTCTTAAGGTTGGTCTCCTTGGTATGAACGATGCGCAGGGAGAAGGACTGATTGACGAGATCAGATCAAGATTGCATGATTATGGAATCATGCTTGCAGAATCGATCACTTTCAAACCAGGAGAGTCTGATAGTGTGATTGATGACAGGCTACAGAAGGTATTCCGGTTGGATTTGATTTTCAAATTCCAGCACTTGCTAAGTAAATGTTTCTGGGAAATTAAATGACCTGGGCACTAGTAATTGAGTCGATGACGTAATTTCCTGTTTTATGCAACTGTCTGTACTGGACGCCCAGGTCATTCAAACAACAACAACAGCAATTTTTGTATCAATATGTTCTACCAGAGAGCAAAATTCAATTAGGATTTAGTTCGATTGGCTCTCTGGGTAGAAACTTGTTTTCATTGCAATTGATGCTGTTTTTTCAACATTTTGCATTCCTCCTCATAAAACTTCATGCTTTGGAAAGCATCTTCGTGGCAAGTAGGATTTGTGTTATAAAAAATACTTTGACTTTTTTCTCTCAGTTGAAGAATGCAGAAACCAGAGTAAACATACTGCTTGGAATTGGGGACAGTGCTTTGAGAGTTATAAAAAGAGCAAAGTTAAAGGTTTGGGATTCTGTTTTTTCACATCATCAATTTTTTGTTTGATGTCTCCACCTTTGTTATCCTAAGGCATGATTGAAATTGACGCCTAAGAGTAATGATATCTAAGGTTGTTCTGTCTTTTTTATTTTGCAGAAGATGACTGGCGAAGGCTGGGTCTGGATTGGCAACGATGGAGTTGCTGCCTCATTGTTGAATTCCGATGCCGAAACGAGCAAGGCAGCTCAGGGAATGATTGCTGTGTCGCCAAAAAGTGAGTCCGTTTTACTACTAAGTTCTAACTTTGAGTTCTAATGAACGAATGTGTTCCTTAGGCTGCCAGGGTCCTGCCTGTTAATACATTGTATACAATTTTCAATGCCATTTGGGCCTTTTACAAAACTGCTAGGGCCTCTAAACAAAGACTGCCAACGATAGATTTTGCAAGAATTTCTCGAATCGGAGGTGGATGTCAGAGCGTTTGCGAAGCATGGAGTGCTTGCCTTTTAGGGGGGCAATTTCTATTGACTGTGTATTACATGACCTGGGCCTTAGAAGGAGAATCCTGTCATAGGAAATATGTTTCTTCCGAATTTTGATTTTGGAGCAGCGGTAAGAGCTCTATTTTTGAATTTCACATTGTAGTTCCAACTGGTGAAAGCTTGCTGACTCTAATTATGAGCTGGTTTGGGAAGTCAACCAAAGAGTTTCCTGGTGTCCTTTGGAAGCTGAAGGTATTCTTAGGGATAATCTTAAATGTCTTTTCTCGTATTTGTCACAAAATTTTGCTGATTGGCAGAAGGTTGGTTTGTGGTTGAATATGTCGAAAGTTTGGATTGTTTCTACCTTTTGGTGTACTGTCAATTTTTTCTATGTACGAATACTGTTTACCATGGTGTATTTGCACGTATTTGTATATGAACACAACTGTTCGTTTTCTCGCAACGTACGCTCACTCAACTACATGCATGGTTTGACATTATAAGATTTACACAACGACAGACATACGACAGAGCAAGTATACGAGTAGGCCTAATAATAATCACTATAATCGTCACAATGGTCATAATTCTTATGCTAAAAATGACGTCTTCGTATCCCAGCTGCCTGGGATAAGCCCGTACGATGCCCAAGTCTTCGATGCAGTCTGGTTCTACTACAAGGCTTTGGACAATCTTTTCAGAAAGCAAAAGATATCAACGGTTTGTTCCATTGTAATCTAATTGTTTGCTTGTTGTTTACTAATTATTGAATTATCTTGACTGTGGCTCTATTTGGCCCATGTGAGTCACTGAAAATGAATTCTTTCGAATATATTTACTTTTTCGTCGTAATGTTTGGTAGATCTATGAGAATATTTACTATTTACTTATAAATATATATATATATATATATGATATATGATATATATAAATATTTAGTAAATATTAATATTTATAAATAGATATTTACTTGAGGAGATGAGAATATTTACTATTTACTTATAAATATATATATATATATATGATATATGATATTTATAAATATTTAGTAAATATTAATATTTATAAATAGATATTTACTTGAGGAGATGAGAAAAGCATCACTTTTGAAATATTTTTTCCAATTGACATGATGATATTTTATTAAAACGATGCTTAACTTTACTTTATCGAAACATATGCTGGAAATGCAAGTGACTTATTGTACAAGAAATGACCGACTAGCGATCGTCATCTTTGATTAGAGACACTTTAATAGAAAAGCATCTTTCCCTTTTGATTTCTTCTTCATGCCTTCATGCTTAATGCTCTTTGTCTAGAATGCTTCGATATCTGACGTCAGGCGTGCAGTGTTGGAGGAGTTGAAGCTTTTCAAAGATTGGTCCAGCGGAATTCACAGCATTGCAGGTAGCTTCTTCGTTACGTTGCTGTCGCATCTCGCATTACCTTTCAAATGACATCATCTTAGGTCCTAGGTCTCAAGGCGGTTCTCCTTGACATTCTGCCTTCTAAAGCGACGAAGTGCCTCATTTATGCATTGACCACTCACATTTTCGTCTTATCTGAAGGTACCAAAACTTTAATCGGACTTTCTCTTTTCAAGGGGGAAAGATCTTCTTTGATGTTGAAGGGAACACCTTTGATGCTGCCGCTTCGCTTGATGTTGTCAATTTTGTGGTGAGTAATCTCTTAAAGTTTAAAACAATTTTTGCTGCCACTTTCTCTCTCAGTAACTAGTTAAGCCCCACAAAGCTGGAAATGAAACACCCCTGTTCTCTTTTATGATCGAATTTCACTTGACTAAATCGAAACATGCATTGTGAAACGTTTCAATGCTTTTTTCGCACTAAGCAGGGCATGGATTAGGCCATTAATTCGACTCAGCTTTGGTGCTTTCCTCCCCTTGCTTGTCGCTAATGGTTTGTAAATCTGTGAAACCAGGATAGATCTTTGGTGAGTGTTGGATCATGGAACGAAACGTCTGCCGGGTTGAATCTTCCGAGTGGCATGATCGTGTGGCCCGGGGGCACACGCAAAACGCCCACAGAGAGAGGCACGCCGGGAAAGCCGCTGTTCAGAATTGGATTCATTGCCCCGTTGCATGCCGGTCTTGGACTATTGGCTAAGCACGGTCAAGAGTTGGTTTCGGCTGCCAAAGTGACAGTGGATATGATCAACGCAGACAGAAACCAACAGGTCGAGATAGACCTGAAGGTCATGGACGAAGGCCTGGACGGGGGGCAGTCTTGCAAAACTGCCGCTGAGAATCTTTTGGCGTATAACGTTGTTGCTGTTGTCGGCGCATTTAGGTCATCCTGTTCAATGGTGGTCTCAGACGTTCTGGGTATGTAAACTCGTGTTTACTGTTAGGAATGAGGTCACATGACGAAAGTGTTTTCATTATTGTCTATATAAGGCATGGTCATGGAATACCCATTGTTCTGTCGTTCCACGTGCACTGCTAACGAATTCGTTCTATTGCAGCGTCGAGCAATACTCCAGTGATATCATACGCGTCGATGGCCTCTGTTCTCTCAGACAAAAAGAAGTACCCATATTTCTTCCGCGTAGTTCCTTCAGACTTTCACGAAGCAAAAGCCCTTGTGAAAATATTCGCCAAATACGATTTTCATGGGGTAAGGATTCATCATCTCTGTCTAGATCTTGCTATTACTATGCCGAAGTAAATTTAATGAAATAACCTGGCTTTGTCAATAGAATGCACTTTGAAGTTTTCTCTTATTTTTCTACCTGCATCGGATTTGTCAGCGTCCTTTAAAAGCTAATGATTTTTGTCTCTTTAACGCGTGATTTAATGTCAGGTCTGACATGACAGAACTTTTGATGTTGCAGATAGGAACCATTGCAACTGCAGAGGTTTCGTCGCTGGAAACTTCTGAAATGGTTGGACAATTCCTTAAGAACGCTAGCCTGGCTGTTGATGTGGCTGTGAAAATTCCTTTGAAGGCTGATGAAAGCAGATTGCAAACTACAGTCAATAAGGTTGGAAGTGGTCCTTTTTACAAACATAACTGCTCCAATTTACCAATACACCTTTTAGGGACACACGCAATCTTCAATAACAATCTTCAATAACACTCTTGAATGTTTTGTTTAGGTTCGACGGCACGGTTCTCGGATAAACCTGATCTCGAGTCTGGTTCCAGAATCCTGGTCTCTTTTGCGCCACATCGTAGAAGCAAAAATGACAGGAAAGGGTTGGGTGTGGTTGGTGACAAGCGGGATGACGTCAAAGTTGACAACCGATGATGCGGGGCTTGCAAGCGCCATGGAGGGGTTCCTTGGCACTGGACCCGCGTCTGGGGAGGGCAGTGTTTACCTGAGTTTTCTTTCAAAGTGGCTGGAGAAAGATGCAGCAAAATACCCCGGAATAGTGCACGGTGTGGTTGTAAGTCAAGTTGGTTTTACTTTCTACAAGTCGAAGCGATTCCTCTACGCAATATGCTCGCAAATTCTTCGCACCAAATAGATAATTTTGAAGATGCGCCAAGTGTATGTCGATAAGCTTTATTATTACAGAACAGGAAAAGGTGTAAATAGTAGATGTGTTCTTCTACCACCAACCCTTGCTCTTCTTTACAAAGCAAAAAAGGATTCAACTCTAGTTGAGTAAGAAATAATTCCCCTTCCATTTCTTTAGAACCCATCTGCCTTGCCCTACGCCTCGCAAGTTTACGATGCGATCAACGGAGTTGCACTGTCATTATCAGACCTTATTACCAGAAAGGCCGTTTCGTATCACACCAGGCAAAAGATAATACGCTTGAAGCTGCTTCAGAAACTGAAATCTTTCAAGGACCTCGCCACAGGATACCCAAGTGCAAGTGCCACAAAGTCGATGTACTTTGACGAGAACCAGGATGGGCCACCTGTAGTAGATGTGCTGAATTTAGTGGTATGCACTGCCGGTTCTCCTGCTACCTCTTTGACGTATTTCATTCAATGTTTCGCCAACAAACGCCATTATGTCTTTGTCGCCACGTGATAGGTGACGTGATGTATTTCATAACCTCGTAGCCGTGTTGCTAAAAGTAATGATGACGCGTGTAGCCTTTACAAAAAAAATGATGGTATGTAAGCTGTCCCCCTTGAGGGAATCAAATGCAAGGGGAAAGCCAATAATGTGAGTAGTATAAAGTGCCTGAGTAAAAAAGCGATGACCAGGATTTATCACTGTTAAAAAGCGATTCGAACAGTGATGCTTGTAAAGGAAAGCTGAAGAAATCTGAGAGCACGAATAGAGAGCATGCGTGTGCTTGGTATGCAGCTGAGAATCAGGCCTGGAAAATGAGTCTCCTTGTTCATCGTAGGAATCGAAATGGAAAACGATCGGGGGCTATTCTGGGCACAGTGATCGAATTCTCTTCACACAAGAACCAATCTTCCCTGGAGGCACAACTGTACCCATTGTTGGGTCTGGCAAAAATATTTACAAGATTGCAGCATTTTTCCCCAAACACGCTAAACTTGGAACGCTTGCTGAGCTTGGACTCATTTGGGTAAGTCTGTCGTGACAGTATAATTTAAGTGTGAGAAGAAAGCGCCTACATATTGAGCGGGCGTAATTGCCAACTCTAACTGAAGCTTGTCTTGCATTTGTTCTCTCCAATCCATCATTACAAAGGATTTCTTCCCACAGGAACACGCTTTCGAAGCTGCAGTTGACTGGATAAACAAGAACCAGTCCTATTCGGTTGGGTTCAAATTCGAATCATTCGACGGGGGCATTGATCACCAAAGTTGTTCTGCTGCTGCGCAGGTACGGGACACACTCAGATCATTTCGCTTATCAGTGTCACAGGGTAACAATGCACAATGTTAATGGGTGATGATAAATGTATGGTCTCTCGGAAGCCACTTTTTCATCTTATTTTCCTTGTGTGCGAGTCCAACCCATCATTGTCTTTATCAAAACCAATTTTGTGGTCGAGAGTTGTGAATATAAAACTCGCCTTATTGAAGAATCGTCTCTTTTCAGGGGCTGCCGAACGATGTAGATCTTATTATAGGAGAATTCCGATCCTCCTGCACAGCGGCAATTTACCATAAAGCAGAACGCATGGGCATTCCTGTTATTGCGTACGGTGCAACAGCAACAATATTGTCGAACAAGATGATGTATCCATATCTATTTAGGACATGCCCACCGAATAAAGAGCAAGTAAATGCTTTGAATCATTTGGTAGAGAGCCTTAAGTGGGAGAAACTGGGCGTTATTTCCGAGAAGAGCTTATACGGAGATGGCCTACTGAATGGATTCGCAGAAAAGATGAGAAGCAACGACGTAACAGTCACTCAACTTGAAGATTTCGTTCCCGGAAAAGCGGAGAGAATCACAAAACAGATTCTGGGGGTAAGATGTCGCCTTATTTCAAGCATTCTCTTGACATGTGCAAAGCCAATCGTAGCTGCTTTCTTTTAAAACGAGAATTCACAGCCTGGCATCATCTTTAGAGCTTGTTGCGTGTACTCCCATTTCGATCTTTAGGAATTTTGAGCCAAATCAGATACACTCAGAAAGGTAGAAAGAGACTTTTTATCACATTATCACTCCAGACTGTTTGTTGACGAATATTGCTAACGGCGCTTCATCGTTTCTAAATTGAAAACCTCTTCATCATTTCTTCATTATTTCTTAGTTGAAAAGCTCTGGAACAGGAGTGAACTTGATCATCACCCAGCCATCGGATGCCGAAAGAGTTTTTCAAGAAGCCTTCGAACAGGTAACCTTCTAAACACAACAATTCTATGATAATGCCATCCTTCTGCATTGGTAATACTGGCTGGGTAGATGTCATTTCCAGGTTAGCTTTGTGTCTGTCTCGTTGACTGACATGAAACATTGTCAGAATTCGATGGTCATTGATCACCAATACTGGCTGCTCATTAATTGAACAAAATGATTCTAGATCATGGAAACTAAAACTATTCTCAACATTTTGGACTTGAATACTGGCTGATACTCGAGGTCCATTAAGATTCTATGTGATGTATCCGTGCTACTGTAGGACTTCCTATTACATGCACTTCTAAGGTCTTCACCCCGACTTGATGTTTTAGAGAATGACGGGAAGGGGCTGGACATGGCTTGGCTCGGATGGTGCGGTGGCCTCGACGTTCACCAAATCGCAGCACTTGCAGCACGCGATGCAGGGAATGGTCGGATTTAGGCCCAAGGCTGGGCGTGGCCCATTGTACACAGAAATCACCAAGAAATGGAAGTTATCCAACAAGCAAATCAAGGTCCGTTTCTCGCAGCTTTCTACATGAAAACGTTTCATGACTGTTTTTGTGCAAGAAAAGGCACACACACACACACATATATATATATATATATATATATATATATATATATATATATATATATATATATATATATATACTTGTGCCATTCATGGTAGACATCTCTTTTTGATACAGAATGAATTAAATCCGCTCACCCAGATACTTAGATATGGAAAATGGAGTTTTTTTATCATACTTATGCTACATGTTACCTTCGCAAAACTTATTATCATGTACGGAAGATTCACTTGATTATAGTATGAGATCACCTCTGTACGAGATTGAGTAAATGAAATTGAGCCTCTGTTCATTCATATACAATACAACGTTGACTGGTATGGTACATGGAGTGCTCGCTTACTAATTACATACCAGTTCAAGCTACTTCTCTGTGTTTAGCATTCCTGTTATCGATTCACAACTATGAGTTGTTTACTTACGTGTTTCAAAGTAAACATTTTCAATCTACCTTGGTATCCTGTTCGCTGTTAATACCCGCTTCAAGTACAATCATGCATTTGAATTCTGCCTGCAGGTTCCATATTTGGCACAGGTTTTGGATGCCTTACTTGCACCAGCAACCGCGCTGCATCGGCTGCATTCAAAGAAAATCATAAACACGGTATTTGACTTGTATATACATTGCCAATTCTGATTCTTGATATTGTATATACATTGCCATTTCTGATTCTTGATATTGTATATACATTGCCATTTCTGATTCTTGATATTGTATATAAATTGTTATTTCTGGTTCTTGATATTGTACTTGACAAGTATTCTCTTACAAAATTATATCTGGCTATTAAAAAAACGAAGCTATTGCTTTCAAAGACTATTTTTCCATGATTATACTGTATTGCTACCAGAAGGTGACAATCAATCATTTTTTATAGAATTTTGTCCACTTGATTATTCTAGGGAACTGAACGCAAGGATGCAAGAAACCTAATGGCAAGAGAACTTCAAAAGATGACAGATAAGACGACTGGTTTTGAAAGCACAACAGGCGCGATTTCATTTTTTGATGCCAACCAAGATGCTCCTGGGAATTATGATTTGGTTAATTTAAACGTAAGCGAAAATTCGTACATGCTTTGAAGGCTGCTTTCTTAAGGAATCTTGCATCTAACATTTCTTTCCATCTAAAGTAAAAAAATGTAACCAGAAGGGAACATCAATTAACAAATGTTCTTAACGATGGCAAGAAAAAGAGGATAGTCAATGTGAAGTTGGGTTCCAAAAACAGTTCATCCAGAACGCCAACATACCTTCAGGTTAATGTGCCTTCTTATTTGCGTGTAACTGCGGGAGTGTGTGAGGCAAGAACTCGCTTTGATGTAATCGTGTGACCTTTTTCTAGGGGGAATCGTGGGTGACAGTTGGCTCATTTCACTCAAATAAACTCCACATCACAAGGTTTGCATTCTATTTGACATTTCGTTTTTTGTATTTTACTGGTATATTGCACATGTTACAAAATAGTCTACAATTTTCTGTTTACAAGCCATGACAACAACTCTTTCAGTGGTAAAAAGCTGATGATCTTCTCGAATGAACCTGATAAATTGAAGTGGAACACGCGTCCATGTCCTAACAGTTTGATTAAACCTTTTGCGTGTACATCCATGTTCGTGGCAAAGTTTTAACAGTGGTAGGACGATGTCAACATAAACTGCTTACGTAATTTGGATCTTTATAATGAAAAGCTTCAAGAACAAGTGCAAGCATTGATAAGAACTCTGATAGTTGATAAGAGCTGACAATAACTCCCGATAGCTTATCTAGTGTATTTGTTTCATACAGCAAGGAACATAGTATTGATATCCCCAGTTCGTCAGAAATGAAAACCTCTCTAGAAGGATCTCGAAATTATTCTGACGACAATTTCCTCTTGCAGGAGCATCGTGTGGCCTGGCGGTACAGTCGACACCCCTCCCTCCAATCAACCCTTGTAAGTTTGCTTTTGAATTCTACATTGTCCTTCTCTGCAATACCGCCCTTAAAGCCATATCAGATAGCTTAGATCGTTGAATAGTTAGATCCTTTCATAGGCACACTCCTGAAGGAATGGCAACGCCACTCGCAAGCTGTCAAGTAACCGCCAGTGTTCCAACATAAACGGTTCTGAGGCCTAAAACATGGCATTATAGAGAATTTTCCCGTGGCATAAGCCACTAGTTATAGAAACTGATCCTCTTCATCGATCTGATAAGAGGGGTCTAAACTTGTCTACTTCATCGATCTTAAGATTTGACAATTACCTTCCGAAGGGACAACAAGGAGCCAGTGCTGAATGAGAGACCCAAGGCCTTGGATGGGGCGCTGCTCGCCGTCGCTGTCATCTTTGGAATATTCGGGGCCCTGGTTCTTGGATTCATGATATACATCATCCACAGAGTGAAGTACAGACATTTGTACATGCAAGTGAGTGCTATTGACGACTATTAAAGCAACTGACATCATGGTATTGTTTACTGCGTCCTTGCATGGGCTGGCTACTCTCCCTTTTAACATTTGATTCACAATACCCTCGGTTATTATCATTTGCCATTGCCAACTTGTGAATTTCTCTAATCGTTGTCTCAGCAAAGACATCTGGGGTATGCGCCAGTCTTTGCTGAAATAGAAAACTCGGACCCAACTCTTGAGCAGTCCATCATTTAGGGGCCTAAACCCAAAACAGCGGCCAAACCACACATGACAAAGACCCCTTGAAGGGTGTAGTGTTTCTGAGGATGGAATTTCATTACCTGGTCTTATCTCGCAGCCACTGTTCGTACATAGATATTGATTAACTGTGGTTTATCTGACGTATTCCATAACTGCAGCGGATTTGCGTAGCCAGACTTTGTCGATAGATCTATAGGTTACTCTGTGAATAAATTCAATTCATTCCCCTTCGATTGCTTGCCTTATGACGCCAGTTTCTCGTTTTCTAGAGCGACGTCTCCAATGGAGGACTCTTTTCCGTCTTGTACGGTCATCGACAAACCAACGGAGAATATGGCCGGCCGGACGGGTCTGTCCCAACCGAAGTGGCGAATGGACATGTAAAAGTCCGAGTAGAAGCGACTTTAGAAAGGGAGAGTGAAACGTGACAAATCATTTTGCTGGGCCTAAATCTGCCCAAGGAGCTGCGGGACAAAGCGGCTCATAAATAATTGCTTCGAACGGTTGGATGCCTTCGTTGTGCCTACGCGCGGGAAGATTGAAGCGATGCACGTGACGACTAGATCACGACCTTTTTCTAGAGGTGAAGAAGAGAAAGGCGAGGAAGGGACAGGCGAGGAAGGGAGAGGAGAGGAAGGGAGAGGAGAGGAAGGGAGAGGCGAAGAAGGGAGCAAAGGAGAGGTAGAAGAGGAAAAGAGAGGTAGAAGGGAGGAAAGGAGAGGTAGAAGAGGAAAAGAGAGGTAGAAGGGAGCAAAGGAGAGGTAGAAGAGGAAAAGAGAGGCGAAGAAGGGAGGAAAGGAGAGGTAGAAGGATGGTAAGGCATTTGTGTCCGAATAAACAGTTAAGGAGGACTTACAGTTAAGGAGGACTTACTTGGATCTAAAGATAAAGGACGAATGATATTAGTTTATATTCCAAGTAGCACTGACATTCCAAGTAGCAGTGTAAAATGTGGCTTATTGCTGATCAATCCAACGGCCCTATTGTCAAGTTCAAAAATATTCTCAAGATTTCCAGGTATCTACCCTAGCTTGATTGCTTAAGGGATTGACGTTAAATATCTCCCTGACAATTCTATTCGACATTTGTTTGCCATTTTTGTGAAGCCAGAACTCTTGAAGCTTGTTTGCGGCTTATTTCTGCAATAAAACCTGTTAAGACTTTTACGTGACTATGAACTCGTTATTGTGAAGTGGTGTCTTTCCCACTTTCTACACTACCCTTTCCTTTTATGGGATAAACTGTTGTTAGGTGTGGCGAGAATCCAGTCTTAAGAGTCGTCAATGTAATGGTTGCATTTAAACTATCCTTCAAAGTGTCGAATTCTTTTAGAATCTGCTTAATCCATTCTACCTGCTAATTGCAATTAGCTCCACGAATGACAATTGCTATGTAAATAAGAATTTTTAAATAGAATTTTGCTAAGAATTATAAATTTATCTTTGGCCCTGATATGGCTATCTCATAGATGTACGTTATAATGAATTATTGCTGTATAGGTAGTTAATGCGATATTATGTTCATTTTCATAAATGGTAACTACTACCGTTAATGAGTCTTCATCACGTGACACCGTGTTTTATTCATTCATTCCCACGGGCCATTGGTCTGCTGATTAATATCTTCTAGACTAAACACGTCCTAAAAAACAACTGTTTTGATTCAATGACCATGTGTTATCTTTTTTGAATGTGAAACGGTATAACTGTAAATATTAATTGCTGGTTTGAATGGGAAGGTTTGCAGAGAAAGTAACATAATGAGGCGCTCAGCTATGACTTATAAAAAACAATTGGTAATAAAGGACGAAAAATGAGTTATTTTTAGCACGTGTTGTAAAAATCAGCATTAGAAACAGAAACACTTATCAGAACTGCATTTTGAAAGAGAGCCAAGGAAAAATCAAAGAGAAAGTGGTAGGGAAATGAAATAAATGAACGTAAGGGCACAGAACAAAAGAATATGGGAGCGCCGCTGCAACTTACACCAAACCTTTTATTTGATAATGAATACAGCTGGCAAAAATATTACGCTGAGATTTCTCTCTTGTCTGAGAATCGAGATATGTTATTATGGCAGAGATTGTTAAAAGAGGATTTTGGGAAATCACTCCAACCATGGCGAACTTGACATAAACCTCTTTTGTCAGTGTTCTAAATAACAAGACGAGTTTTTTGTCAAGTAAAACTAGACGTATTGATATTGTTAAAAATATTTCTAAGCGGGCCTGTTGACTAGCCAACTTAAGTCAAGAAGCAGCATTTTGCTAAGATTACCAAGTTTGAATTGGCTCAAAAGCAGTTAGTTCTTCGGGGTAATTATAGAGGTCGCTTTAATTGAGCAGTTCATTTTCTGTAGCTACCATGAGATTCTTGACTGAGAATGTTATGCCGAGGATTAGAGTCACAAATGGAGTTAATTATGATCAGTCGATAGTTGATAGATGGTTGATTCCTGAGATACTGGGTTAAACCTTTGTATAAGGAAAGAAACAATTTTAAGAGAATTATCCTCTTTTGCGTCATAAAGCAAGAATTGTCTCGAGAATAGGAACTTTCGCATTCGTCATAGCAGTCATCTTTCCTTGACCATATACGCCTTAATCCACGCTGATGTAGCGGCCATGTAACCACCTTAGATGTTAGTCATCCAGTTCACCTGCCTATTGTCTACGGTCCGTAGAGTTAATTTGCATGCAAATTCCCGTGTTGTTTGACTCGAACGCAGCTGCTTAAGGAGCTCTTCGTTTAGAAGTGAGTTTTGCATAGGCCTACTTGCTACATCACGCCTTCGGTGCCTTCCTGTAGGTGATATTTACCACATTGAAAATTGGAGCCTCCATTACTTGCAGAGATCGCTGATTCTATTATGAAGTAAAGGCAACTGTCGTTGACAACAGAAGTCTGCGGACTGGACGGCTACGAACTCCACGACTTCGTTTATCAACAGGTTGTTGTCTGCGGGGAAAGCCGTCAATCCTACAACGCGGCAGAAACAGACAAGATGGAAATTTACATAGATAGAAAAGAAAAAGTATAGAATAACACAAAAACCGCAAACCAAGATGAATGAAAGATGACAATGTATACTTGGATTTTACACGGATTGCGTTTCAGGATTTAAATCTCGAAACATTTTGATTTCTCAGCTGTTACTAGTCCATGAAGAACAGGGAGCTCGAAACTGTGCAAGCAGTTTAAAAAAAGTCGTGCTTTGGAGATCTATCGCAAGGAGAATCAGATAAATACATGAAATAATATTCATGCACGAAAGATGTGAGGGAAAGGACGTTTGAGTTTTGCGAAAGCTTTGGCCGACGTTGGAAGAGCGGATGCAGTAGTCGGAAGAGATCAGCCAATTTAAATTGAACAGGGAGGTGGTGGAGATGTTTACGTACTTTGGCTACAAGGGCTGCTTGCCCAGGCTGCGGCACAAGCCAAACAGTGCGAGGGGCTCTAGACGGCTTAGTTTACAAGAAAAACGAAAGCGCAATATTTCCGAGCCGATCCCTATTGTAAAAAGCTCAGCTGTCGTTGAAAGACTTCTTGGGTTCAACGAGAATAACAATGTTTTTATACATGCAGACAATGGCAGCTTCACTGAGAGCCCATGTCATCGCGGATTCAACCGCATGTACATTTCAGAGACATCCAGCACAGTTACAGAATACCAAAGCGGCGATTTTGAGTCGGCGGACGAAGCGGTTTTCGCAACGCCGCGCGATGAACAGCCGCGACGGTATAGCATGTGTTTAACTTACCCACCAAAGCCCCCACGAATGAAGCAGAAGAGGACATTTATGTGTCAAAATAAGGGGTGCGGAAAAAGTGATTTTTTACTGGGTCGAATCCAAGTGGCTTTCAAGTCGTGCAATTTTTGCTTCACGCATTACTGTTCCGTGCAATGCCAAAAAGATGATTCAAGAGAACATTTAAACGCGTGCTTTTATGGCGGCGTCAACGCTAAACTCGCTCAGCTGTTACTACTACTCAAAGAGAGCGATCTCAGCTATTACTTTTCGAAACTTGCCTGCGCCGGATTTGCACAGAAAGGACGAGGTTGCCTTTTTGTCATATTCTCCAAGGTTGAAGAGCTAGATGCGTTTTTGAGCTGTAAGATGGACGGAATGAAATCGCATCCAAGGTACTCCGGCAAAGTCGAGGTGGACAAGTGTTGCGTCTCCAACAAATACCGCCAGAAACTGCTAGCGACCATATCCTCTTACGATCCAGCAACGCAATTGATTGTAAATGTTGCTGTTGTTGTTGGACGGAGGATTCCGAACAACCCAGTTCCGCGGTTCAAGGACGTCACAGTCCGCAAAATTCTCTTACTAGAGCTGAACGAAGGGCTACGTTTGAGTGAAAGGGAAATACTCACCGTAAAAGAATGTACTCCTTTTGAAAGGAAACCTAAGAAAAGTCCATCTGCTGAATGGAATAGACGAAAGTCTTTATAATTATTAAAAGTAAGTGCAATGGTTAAAGGGAATACACTATAGAAGAGGCTGCGGGTGAATACGAGGCTCTTCGAACTTCCAACACAAGTATGGCGAAAGGGATTATCATTTGGAAGCTAAGGATGATAATATCATGTGATTCAATATTGCTATGAAATCGTTAACTTCGACCCAAAGCATGCATGTTTCCTTGAAGGCATTTCTCTGGAATGATGGATGCCTTCAAATCGGCATCATTGCTCACTCGTAATACCACTGAATTACCTGCCGCCTTCTAGTTGAATTAATGTTCACGTTTTGTCAGGTTTTCTTGTATGCTCTAGATCCAATGACATTAGTTTTGAACAGTGGTAGTAAAAGATGTTTACCAATCACTCTCAATCGCTCACAATATAGATGAGATAGATGAAGTCGAGGAATGAACACTCTGTTCAAACCTATCGCCGCGTAAATTATTAAACTTATTTGTACAAAGTTTTCCTCCCTTCAGAAGCACCTGCAATATTGTAAATTGCTTCAAACTGCCCAAGGCCAGAGAATCCTTTGTAAGAGCCTTCACAATCCTCACAAAAAGAGTAACGCCCTACTAATCCGAGACTTGATTTATCTTTTCCCAAAAGAATAAAAGAGTAGAATGATTTTTCACAGTGCTTGGCTTCAAAGTCAATAACAAGATTTCTTATATGCTAATGGATTTTAGGCCCCCGGTTTGCTGCCCCCACTAGGCCGCTCTAAGGTGAAGCTGCGTCCTTTCTAGTTTACTGTCTAAGAAGGAAAATGTATCAACAAATTTTTGGAAGAGTAACTGTGGAAGAGTAACTGTGGAAGAGTTGTTTAATGCTGCAAACTGCTATGTAGTTAGACATTATCGCACCCGCTTCATTATTCATGGACCATAACTGCTAGCGAATTTGTTAATTTGAATTTGAGTAGCGAATTTGAGATATTCCTGAATTCGACCATATGTGAATCGTCACATGTTTCAAAGATAGAGTCACAAAGGATGGTGAACAATTTCCAAATGAGAATGCCATTTTAAGAGCTAGGTCTCGAAAGGATTCGGGTTTCGATCAATGCTTCGAATCCATTGTTCTTGCACGCGAATCTGACACTCCCCTGCCGAGGATAGATGCCAATTTCACTCCCTCTCATCCAATCACGTCCAGGCTGTGATTTGGGTATTTGGGTGGGGGCTCCTTCATACCTGAGCAGCGAGGTGACACGTAATTCCATGTGCTTCAGAAATTCCAATTCCTTCCAAGTTTTCACGAGCACGCAAAGCCACGACTTGCAGGACAAGTTGACGAGCCCTTCCCATGGTACAGAGGTGAGCCAATTCGCATTCTGGCAATTGTATTGTCCGTTTTAGCACATGGTTATGTACAAATGAACAAAACTGAACCACATGGAGCTTCAACTAGAATTTAACATAAGGCCTCACTCAAGTATCAAGAGTTGTCGATTTTATCTGCATCTGAAAGAAAACTTAGGGTCACTTAGAACAATCTAATTTCATCAAATAACAACAAGCGTAAGCGTATGACGAAGATAGATAATATATTTTTAAGATAACCTTGGTTGAAAAGACGAGTCGTGGTTTTAGCCTTATTTTTGAAAACATTTGCAGCTAATTGTCCTCTGCTGTACATGATAATGCATCTCAGTTCTGCATCTAATCTTGAACGACCGGTTTAATCACTAGTACTAACCACAAGACTACAAATAAACCTTACAACCAAGTGTTTAAATAAAATCTAAATCCGAAAATGGGGGGGATACCCGTAGTGCAAATCTACGTTGGGTAGCCTGTGTGTTGACAAGTGACTGTTAATACCTTTTTAAATTTGTTAACATATACTGGCATTGACTGTTAAGAATGCCATCAATTATCATCAATTTGATCATGTAATCATAAATAAAGTATGTAGGCAAAAAGGAAAAACTGCTAAAGAGGGCATGGCCTAAAAATTTTTCCAGGGGCAACGCCCTCGCACCCCCTCGTGCCCCCCCCCCACTTTTCGTGGGTTTAACCGCCACTGTTTGTTCCTAAATGAAAAATACTTGTCTGCATGAGAATGACAAAACATGATTGACAAATTTCAGTAGAGGAGATGAGTTTTATTACTTCTATTAAAAAAGTTGAAATTTTTTTGACTCTTTATCAGTTTTCTGAGCAAGAATGGAGCTGAATTCCTCACAACAGTTGACGCATGAAAGCGACAAAAACGAGGATGCTTTTGCCAAGGTGGAGCAAAGTGGGGTGAAAAGAAAGCTGTTTCAGGAAGATGGAACAGACAGCAATGAGAACTTTCAGGAATACAGTTCAGTCGATGTATGTGACCAGAACACACATACTTGGGAAAAAGATGGCAAAGAAAACGGAAAGAGAGAGAATAAGGTATACTGCAAAGGAAATAAAGGGGTCAGTAATTTCTTATTCATACAAAATAGCACCAAATAATCCCTCTTATCAATTTTTGGCTTTTCCATCTTCCGCTGTAATTCAATTGCCTTTATTATTAGATTTAAATTATCCGAAGAACAAGAATCAACATTTATTCAATAGCAAACTTTAATTTCTTGAAAAAATTAAAAATGCGAATTCGTCTTCAATATATACATTCTTCTAAGCTCATAACAAACCGTTCTTTTTCTCAATTCCACCATACTCTCCTTTCTCTTATTATTGATATTTCAAAAACCATGAACATCCATAATTATTCAGCACTCTTGAGTACGTTAGATTCAAATTTGCATGGTGGCATTGCTCAGTGAAATTTGTTGCCAAAAGCATTGATGAATACTAGCAAGGTGCATTTCCTAACAGCAAGATAAATTAGTACGACTCCTTTTTCCCCGGGAGCTTTGATCAGCATGTTCTTCTGCGTCCTAGGCCATCCTGCTGATAAGCAACTGCAAGAACACGTGTCTGCTGCGTCTGATCGAAGACCAGGCCAAGTTCTACTACGACAACCCGGACGTGAATCACTGTTTTCCGGACACCGCGTGTCGAATCGCCGCCATGAAGACGTTCGCTCTTATCATGATCGACCTGAATGTGGAATACATCGACAACCTATTCAAGGTGGCTCTTGCGATAAGGTGGGCGGTCTCATATCGCCCTACGTTATCTTGTATCGTGTACCAAGGGAAGCTTCTATCTCTTCGACAAGCTTTGTGATTCTACATTAACTGGTACTAACAGCTAATCATCTAGAGTTAAAGACTTAGTACTCCAGCTTAAGAGGAATAGAGCAAATTTTCCCCTTTCCCTAATTTTACCCAATTTGGAATAGCTGTTGTAGAACACTTCAACACAGATAACTACAATCGTGTGAAACATCTACTAGTAAAATCAGCGAATCCAGACCCCTACCTTGCAAACTCTCTAAACCCTTCTTCCGTATACATCATTGAAAAGCCGTTTTGCGATTATCAGTAGATTGTTTCTTGAAGTGACGCGCTCTTGGATATTCACAGATCCTCTGCCTTTTCAAATCAAACAACCCCGATCGTAGCTTTGAAGCATACAGTCACCGCCTACAAAGGTAAGCCCTTGGTACATACTCTTAACGAGAGACATCAACTAAACTTTGATTTAAGAGCATTTAGACTGTTGGGTAACCTATGTCTTTCCGTTACTGCGAAATGCGATCTCTGCTTAAGTTTCAAATCAAAGCGTCTTACTATTTGCTATTGCGCCATCAAATTTTCACGTATAAGCCTCACAGCTACAGCCATCACTGTCAATTGTCACGTGGTATCATACAATCGAATGCAGCTCTCTAAATTGGTGGTGGCGTGAAAGCAGTTTTAGCATGTATGGTTTTTAATTCTTTAAATGGTCTCGTATAAAAATGTTTGTAGCTGTTTAATTACGAAAGCATTGTAAAGAGCGCATTTTTTAATCAACTACGGTCACAATATTCATATAGCACAGCACAGCACAACACAATAAAATACGATACAACACAACATAACACAACAGAACAGAATATAGCACAACAGAACACAACATAACGCAACACAACATAACCCAACACAGCATAACACACAACAAAAATCAATACAATAAAACATATGGAACATATTTCTATAATCAAAGGGCCACTGAAAGATCATATTCGTGAATTAATCCGATACTACCTTGTAGTTCCAGATGAATTGTGGAAGAAGTACGGCATTTCAGAGATTGTCTATGGGCCATTGTACCAATCAACGATCGAGCATATATGTGAACGACATCTGGCACAAGCCACCAAAAAAGGTTTGTGATTTTGCCCCAGGCACTTCAAGTGTGCAAAGTTCAAGAAAATTAGAAAAGTTTTCATACACTCCTATCGGAGAAGAGGCAGGAACAGTTATTGTAATGACCGACCCAAATTCATTTTTAAAGAAATAAGCCAATTTGCATGTGCTCGAGAAGGCAATGCATTAAAGCAAAGCCCTTAAAAAGAGAGATATCAATAAAAAGGGACCATGTGGGTGAGAGTTTGGCCTAATATGTAGTCAACAGATTTTTGCAGATATCTAAGGTGCTCATCATCAATGCGAATTCATCGATTTACTGGTAGACAAGATAATTGAAAGAACTCTTTGTGTAACACCATAGGGCTGTCAGGAGAGGAAAGGAATCAGAAAGGATCGGCTGAGCCAGGCGATGTGAGGCGATCGACTGCAGATCGAATAGGGAGTCCAATACCGGCGTGCGACTCAACGGAGCAACTCACCCCTTACTGCGAGTCAGGGAGCTCGGATGTCACCATTCAGGTGCAACTGGACGAAGAGGACAGGTTTGTTGATGACAAGTCGATGCCGGTGGAAACATGCAACTCTTATTTGTCTACCGGGCAAAACTCATACGGAACCAACGGACCGGTTGCATTATCCGCCTCTGGGACCGGACGCCAGGCAGCTTCGGACTGTGGAATCAACAGCTACACGGCAAGCCAAGCAGATACGACCGGGCCTAAAGGCAATGTTGCTGGCTGGAACGTCATACAGCAAATCTTGGACTTGCACCAAAATGCGCATAAAGGTAATCTAGCGTGCCAAATCCCTCTTAGACAATGTTACGAGGTAGTGTCTCCCAAACATCATTGGTCCTTTTATGCTATTATGCTTTATGCTATTAAGATATTATGCTTCTGAATCAGTGCGATTATGTGGTCTGAGCTACCCTGGGTACCAGATTCACTATATCGAAAATATTGACATAGTGAGTCTGGTACCCGGGGTGGGTCTGAGCATGAAGCTGACGAACCTTTAACTATAAGAAGTGTTTCCTCGTCTCTACGACGATTTTGCTGTGGTGATATCAATAGAAACAAAACATGAAACTCAATCAGGTAAAGAAGCCTTCTCTTAATGCAAAATTCTGCTAGTAAATTATAATTGCGAGTCTTTGCCAAACTTTCCTTTTTTGTCTCTATGTTTGTTGAGTTGATTTTGATTCCAATCTCGCAGAAATAGACCATAAACCCAAAAGCAATGCTCAACTGGCGGAAACTGCTTCGCTACCAACTGTAAGACCGGTGACGTCACAACAATCTTTAGGGATGTTCCCCACCATTTCGCAAAATGCCCCACCAGTAATACGCAGCTACTCTGGACACACGCTGTTTACAGCACCGACACTGGCGCAGAATGCAGGCTACATGGTCAATGGCACTCCGGGCACGTCTAGCATGAAGCTGTCGCTCATTCCCGATGAGTACGCCAAGCATAGCAACAAGGAGCGAGAACGAAGGTCAGTGAAGGCCACCTTGCCCTCTGACCTTGTGACCTTGTGAAGGGTTGTTTACGAAAGACATAATAGTTCCTAACCTCTTTGTTCGCCAAGGCAGTAGAATATGCTGTTAGGTTTCTGAAATCCCATCATTCATTGCACCTTTCCAAGTGCTTATTCCCTCAAATGGACTTCTTATCTTCAGGGAACGCATAAAAGACAGCTGTGATGAGTTAAGAAAGATCCTCCCCAAACAGTTGTTATCAGGAAGAAGGCAGGACATGGCAACTGTAAGTACATTTTGGAAAACAATAGACACGCTCACAAAGTCACTAACAAGATGGAATTAAGTTTTGAAAATAAATTATGGCTGAAGTTACGTTATTATGAATATTTTTACTGGCATTGTTAGCTTCTTGAAAATATTTTAAACTCTCCATTTTTAGCATCAGACCCAACACACTAGTGTTTTTATGTTTCAACAACATGCCTGATTAATTTTGATGAAACTTTATTTGTTAAGTAAACAACACCAAAGACCAACTTTGAAATTTTGTTGTTAATATTCGGGCTCAAAATTATAAGAGTGAATGATATAATAATACTGACCAAATTTCGCTGCAGGTTCTTGAAATGACAGTGTATTACCTAAAAATAGTTCAGGACCACATCCCAGCAGTTATACACCAACAGGTAAGTGTAAAATCAGCGACGATTGCAAAATATTCAAGCATAATCTGCATTGTTGTAATTCCAAGATTGTCATCACACGCGAGTGAAAAGGAGAGAGAGAGATTGGAAGACATATTAAGTGGAAAGTAAACTGGAATATGGACATTGAAACGAATATGGTAGTAGAAATAAGGAAGGATAATAAACATGGAGATGCTCATGCAAAACCACGCATGGCTTTTACCAATTTGGAAGGTAAATTTGTTAGTGAATTCTTCTAGATGCAGCTGCTTCCAAGAGACTTGATATATTCTTTTGCATCTTAGATTTCCCAAGAAGCACGATCAATCTCGTTTATTCCAATTTTTGCAAACATATTACCTTTTGTTGCAGCTATACCAAAACTTTGTGACTTACAACGACTGGAAAACTCGAAGGAAGAGGAAGGGATCGGAAATGACCCCTTCTATGCCATGCATGCTGCAAACAAAATATCAAAGACTGCAAGCGACCACAACAACAACAACAACAGCAGCAGCAATGGGTGAGTGGCAGCCATGATTTGCAGCGGCCTAACTGTAAACACACACCACAGCAACAACTTGTGTCCCTACTTTCAGGTGGTCATGTTTTGGACCTGGCACTTGTTCATTATTAATTATGATTTACTTTTCAGCCAGTAAAGGAATTTTGAAGAGCGTAGCTGTTGGTATTGCACATCATACTAGACCATTAACAGCGCACTTACAAAACAATATGAACTTACTCGTTTTGCCTGTTTGAAAACGCATGTTCAAATTCTAATAGACTTGTGTGTAAACATTACATTTAAGCCTAAATTAAGCCACGGACCATCTTGCTTGCGTCAAAACACATTTTATGTGTAAGCTGGTTGAAGATTTGATAACAAACTCTCCTATGAAAGGTTTTTAGTGCAAGGCCTTTTAACAACAGAGACTGATGCTTATTTGTCCTGAAAGATGTCCCATCTTTTGCGTCACTCAGACACCATCAGTCACTAAACATCGCTTCTAGGAATCCCATGTTGCAATCTAATCTAGTGCAGCTTCAATTTAATCAGAAGCTTTTGTTCCACGCAGATGCTACAGTGGCACCTACACGAATCCGTATTTGTCACAGATGATTCCATCGACCACGTACCAGCAACCGAACTTTGGCTACTTTTCGTCCATGTACCATTCTCTCGTGCCAGGCCCATACCACACCCCTGCTACGCAGACAATATATGGGTCAGCCTCGCTCCCATCCCTAGACCATGTTATGCATTTGAGGTCTCAATACTACAACGAGGCAATGCCTACTCAGAACGGGGTCCCATGCTACATAGCAGTGACGTCGGCGTCACGTGATATTGGAAGCAGCTCTCTTCAAAGAACCGATGCTGGCAAGTCGCAGTTCATCGGCTGAGACTAAGGAACTTGAAGAGATGTAGAGTTCTCGTGCATATTTTTATTCTTGTGTTATAGTAACACGATCTCGGTTGAATTCAGAAATAAATTTATTTCCCAAAGATAAAATTTAGCAGATAAATTACAGGTTGTGTTCTTACTGTAATTATTAAATGAACACAGAAGGCTGTTGCAATTTCCTGTTTTTCTTTGATCTTATTCCTTGACTCCTTGTTTAAAGAAGCTACGCAAAGCTAAACAAAGAAGAAGTACAAGGCTTTCTACCAAGCTTTTCTGGTACAAGGAAGGGAAGTCTAAACTTTTTGGGTATAAAAACCATAAAATGCAAGTTTCAATGCGCAGCGCAACAGGCTTCTAGTGGCATACCAACGTCTCTGGTTTAATTCGAAAAGTTGTTTGAATGCTAAGTCGACTTACATTTGAAGCTAGCGGTATTCCATGATTCAAAGAGTTTCATACACACCAGATACTGAGCAAAAAGGAACTATTTCACCTCATCTTCCCTACGAAGACATGAGTTCTGGCCTAGGAAGTTTGATTCCAACTTCCATTCCATTCTTTTCATTCCCACTTCAAACATTTATGGCAACTTCGAACTTCCTTAAAACTTCCAACGTATTCGAGGCATTCGCAGCATTTCTCAATACCATGTTCTTGAACTCGCAACTTTATGATACCCCACTTTGGTCCAAAAATAGATTTGACATCATCAGTGGTAAATTCTGCAATTGAATTATTTCAAATGGAACATGGTTTATTAATAGATGGCCTAAAGGTAGTCATAGTTTTCATGAGATCAAAGGCCTGAATTCTTTAATTCTGTTTCAAACTGATTTGCTAATTTTGCTATGAATGATGACCGCGCGAGTGATTGATCTTGACACGATAGTCGCAAAACACCGGTTTGTGGCAACCCGCAACTAAACTAGATATTCACATTCTGTGAGATTGTATTGAAGCCCATGTGAAAATATGGAATTTTTCAGCTCCCTTTTGCAGTTCGATGTACATCTCTCTTGGGCACTGGGGGCTGTATGCAAATGAATGTCGGCGAGTTTGCCAAAGACATGACATGTTTTGAGTGTGATTCTACTTGCTATCCATCGCCTGCGAGAAGCTTGTTCGCCAAACGTTGAAGCTATGATGGCACGGATTAAACTTTTATAACATTCTATCAATACCAGGTCAGCGTAATTTGACTATTTCCTTGCAGGTTATGCTTCAAATGCCCAGAACTGCTTGCATGTCTCTAGAAGTTGCAGAGTGAGAAGGAAAGGTGAATTTACATGAAAATTTCTGTAATATTTTGTTCTCTCTAGGGGCTCCTAAAATCCGAAATAGCAAGAAAGGGTTTTTAAAAGGCCAAAGAAACGCTCGCCAATTGCGTATCAATTCTCTAAAGACAATAATTAAATGCATCGGCCTCCCAGGGCGTTTCATTTTAGTTTAATAGGTCCACATGCAAGTGAGTTGCTTTGACCTGCCGATGGAGCAGTTTTCACGGTAATGTCCTAAATCAATTACGAAGAGGTTTCTTGCAATGCTGGTACATGACGAGTATACAAATGCAAAACAATTGTTCACATTTTCATTTTGAAAGACGGGTTTTGACGGGCATTTGAAGCAAGGTATGCTTCAAAGTATGCTTTTATTGCCTCAAAGGGCTGGCTTTGCCCTAGTCAGCTGAAAATTGGGACAACGCCCTAGCCCTACGCTTGCCCCCCTGCCTCAATCCCAAAGGAATTTTGTGAATTTTGAGTCACACATTTGCCGAAAACGAGGCTGCCGTTTCCATGTTGAATTGAATAGATGTTGATGGTATTGAGAGCTGATTAGGCGTCGTGAATAGGTTACAACACAATCTTATCATTTATTGATGATTAAAAGTCTTTCATTATTTATAGACACTGACTTATAGAGATCGGTGAATCATTATGTTTCATGTTGTGGAGTGATAGACTGGCTTGCATTTACACAGAGGAAGGGTCATTCTCTCGTTTGGACAACCTTCAGTATGGCCTACGACAGAAATCGAGCCGAAAGTATGCGATTGCTGCATGACACATTGATTTACAACTTGAATGAAGTGGAAAGAAGACAGTTTACGGTTATTCTGTCTAACTTTCAGGCAAGAAGAGAGCGTGAGAAATTTGTTGTTTCGTTGAGACGATTGTTGAATTCCCCGAAAAAGCAAGAAGTTGTTCCGTACTTGTTGGTAATTCTCCCAAACAGGGAACGAGAACATTTCCTGAAATTGTGGATGCAAACTTCGCAATACAATCATTTTTACCGTTTAGATGAAAATCAGAATGCTAGATACACCAGGAAGCAGAATATCAGTTATGATAATTTATACCGAAACCACCAAAAGCAAGAGCAGCGTTATTATAGGAGGAGGATCCCAGGTACCGCCCCGAAGTTGGTGCCAAATACGAGGCCCCCTTTGCCTCCAAGACCACATTCTTCCTTGTCAAACAATCGACTTAGTGCCTCATTGCCGTCTTTGAGGTCTCCAAATACACTGGAAAAACAGCCAAAAACTCATCTAATATCTTTGAAGCGTGGCTCAAAAGGAGATGGTTTTGGATTTAGCATAAGAGGGGGTGCTGAGCATGGCCTCGGGATATACGTTTCATCTGTGGAAGAAGGCTCAATTGCTGAAAAGAAGCATTTATGCTGTGGAGACCAGATCATCAAACTAAACGAATTCAACTTTCAAAAAATTGATCATGCTACTGCAGTGAAGGTAATTATGAAATTATGCTCCCAAAGAATGCCCCAAAACTGGGTATTGTTTTGTCCTATGGAGCAATTCCCTATTTTTTGTCTTTGATTATGTCCTGAATATTTGTGACTTTAATGCAACACCAAAGTGTACAAGTGAATCTCTAATATTTTGAGAAAACCTTCAGCTTTAAGGTAGAACTTGGCTATGTATATGCATGTAAAAGGGAATCCTCAAGCCTTCTTTGTGAGATTAAAGAGAACACCTCTTCTTGTGATATGATTTTTGGTACTCCCTTCTTATGTTAAGTTTTACTTATGCTGCTTTTTTAGAAAAAAATTGAGTTTGGAATGGTTTAAAGACATTAACATTGAGTCAGTAACAGAGTTTGGAAGAGTATTGTCAATTTTGGACTTGTACTGTAGACCAACAAACTGCAGCTTTGATAATTTGAATAAAGCAGATAAATTTTGCCTCTTAGGTGAAGTCTTTTATTAGGGAGACTTGACCTACTGTACTGAATTGTATGCAGATGCTTAGATACTGAGAATTTTAGTGCTGAGTGTGACACAACAGTAAAGATTTAAACAAATCACCCCTTTTGCACATACCTTGCATTTTATTTAAAGGGCTTTGAATATCAGTGAGAATCATCATATACTCAGAAAACTGGATTCCACTTTATATCTCGACCATTGCTTTGCAAGTTTCTATAAATTTTACAATTCAAGTTTAGCCAATAATTTCTCCAAGCCTATAATGTACCTACAATGTAGCAGCCTGAAAAACAGAAAAATAATTCAAAAATGTATTGAATAATGCATTGAGTAATAAAACTGTTTTGTTCTCTAGAAAAGTTGTATTGCTTTCACATTTTGAGTACCAATTAACTTCAAAGCACAATAGGTCTATTCATAGTCAGCATTGTTTAGCACTTTAAATAGGTGTTATATCTGTTCACACCTCAAGTTTATATTTGTATGTGAAAAGGGAATATCTTGGCACCTGTGAATGGAATTAATGCTTTTAACCAACATTAAAGGCCTATTATTTTCTAGACTTTCAATCACCATGGTTCATTCATTTATTCATTCATTTGGTTATTAATTGCTATTCAACTAGGTTAAACCAATAGTGCAAGCTTCTCAAACAATGATTTGGTGCAATGTACTTAAAGCCCCTAGAGACTACTTTTTTACCACATAATACCAAGAGTTAGAAAGTACTTCCTGAAATTTTGGTTTTTCTGGAGTTCAGTGTCTTAAAACAAAATTAGTTTGTTTGGATTTTCATGATAAAAACATTTGTCTGTGTTGTCTGTTCCTTTAATGTTTGCAAAAAACACAACTGGTAATGTTAAGAAAATATTAGCAAATTTAAATATCAAACAGTTATTTGGCAGTACGCTTGGTAAAAAGCCTAATTTGAATATGAACTTCCTCTTCTCAAAGTTTGTTGAGCTGAAAGTGTTTTTGAGAAATTTATAGTTATGAGGCATGAACAAAAAAGTGCTTAGCTAAATTAGCCAGACTAAGCTATCATTATTTGCTACCCCTGTCTGTTGTAGTGCCAAAAGATCAAGCATGAAATTATTATGTCGTAGCACCTGATGGACTCTTTCGAAAGGGAAAATTAATAAAATGTATTGCTGTACTTGAAGGTTTTTGTAACCAATCAGTTAGTTAGTTATTAGTTTTTTAGTTGTCTGGTGATTGCTTTATTCAATTTATAAAAGAATTTGTTTTTTAAAAAAATGGTACCATATTTCATGGCGCAGTATAGATTATACAGATTCTCTAGCTGTTTTTTCATTTTTTATAACTCAAGTGTCACAAATGTCAATATTGCAGGTAGCAGGTCATATATAATCTTGCTGAAGCAAATTTTTAAACAAAAATGTTTTTTGCAAAGACTTTGCCTGTAAGCTTTTTTGTTTTCGATTTGAACAAGCCAAAATTTTCCCACCATGTTTTCAACTGGTTCCAATTTTATTGCATTGAAAAATTTTGCAATGAAATAATTCATGGAATATATTAATATCCAGGTCTAGGTTTTATTTTGCTCATTTATACATTATCGAAATTGTCTTTTTCTAGGTCATCCAACAAAATAAGAAACTTCGAATGCACGTGTTTTCAGCATCACTTGTACCTGGGGCACGACTGTCACACATGGAGTATCAATGGGTGGATACGAACGGGCGGCCTTCCTCGCCCCCATTAAATTTTAGAGAAAGGAGTGGTCATATTGGCAGATCTAGGAGTATTGGAGACATTCGACTTCTGCAAGATGACGAAGAGCGGAGGGTAATGTTGTTATTGTTCTTGCTTATTGATATGATAAATTTTGGTGAAGTTGTTTTTGGGAGTTGTTGAATTTTTCATCGTAACAGTTATGTGAAGTATATATTGTTTGTATCATCAAAATTAACGATCTAAATCATTTTGGTGGTTTTTGAAAGGAAGACAGAAGACTTTTAAACAATTATTTCGATACAGTTGCTGATGTTTTCCGATGTTAACCCGTATCTACCCATGATTTGTCTCGTTACCGTCCCACCTCGTTTTCGGATTTTTAAGGCTTTTGATTGGCTCCGCTGCAGGTAATTGTTCATGTTCAGAGTGGCGCAAGACTTGGTGTGAAAATTCGCGGCGGAGTCGAGTATGGCCTGGGGATCTACGTGTCAGCGGTAGATCGGAACCACGTGGCTGAGAGATCCGGAATACGAGTGCGTTGTACCTCATTCTCTTGCTGATTTCCTGCTCCTATTTTTGTTAGAAACTTTTTGTTGTTGATTCTTATACCTGAACTTCTTCACATTCGTAGCGTTTGGCAGTAAACTCTTCGTTATTGCTAATTATCAGGTCTACCAATGCATGTTTTTTGTATTTGTTCTTGGTGGTGTTTCCTTCCATGTTCCATACTGTCTGCCGTCTTCTGATTGTTTTGAATTTATTAAAATGTATTTTATTAATTTTTGAAATTTCAAAAACAACTGACAACGTGGGCTTCAGTGGCAAAGAGCCGGAGCTCTCTGGCTTAAATAACATCCTCTGTCCACCATTCTTATTCACTTGACGTGGGCTTGATAATGTACGATGTTATTTAATCTGAAAAAAGAAGTACATTGCTTCGAGCCAACCCGTTCACATATTTCTAGAAAGTATTAACCACTACGCACTTGTGAAAAATCTATCTTAGTAGAGAGCTAATTTATTTTTAACTCAATTTAGATTCAGTTTTCAAATAATGAGAAAATTGTTTCTCATATATCTCTAATATTTCTGAAAATTTTGATATATTAGCTTAATGAAGTTTCTCATCTGTCAGGCTGGAGATCAGATCATTGACGTTAATGGTTTGGATTTCTTAGAAATTTACCATAAGGACGCCGTCAGAGTTTTGAAGTCGTGCAAGATGATGAGCATGATATTACGTCACATTGGCAAAGTCCCGTATGCCAAGACTTTGTTCGAAAAGACCGAGTGGCTTGATAGTGCAAGAACGTCAAGGTTACAATCTACGCCTCAATGTCATTAAATATTTTTTGTTTTTCCCAAAGGAGCTTGTTTTAAGATTTCCTGTAAAGGCAAAACACTTTTTATTTATATTGGCTCATTGATTTGATAAAGACTTTTCAATGATGTTATTAGCTGTTTCGTTGCTGAACTTTTGCCTTTATCTGTGCCAATTCGTTCTTTCTTTGCCCACTTCAATCTTGATTTTGCTCCTTTGAAGGCCTGAATAGGTACAGAATTTGCCAAATGCTGTGTTTAAGCGCTGATTAAGCTGAGTTGTGGATTGTAAGCTCTCTGTGTCACCTCGTAGGTCATCAAGCGTCGTGTCAATCGCACACGATGGTCGAGCCAGTCCTTCTCCAGAGGTAAGCAGTCATTTGGAAATCGCCTTCTAAAGTTTTCCGGATTCACTGTCCTGTTCTTTCTCTTTCTCAGTAAAAAGAGCATTCCCTCGTGCCTCTAGAGTGATTTTCTGCATATCATTTTATACACTAGTGCTGTCAGTTTCCGTCAAATCGGATCTGTAATGTGAGGTGCTTGAATGATCTAACTTATGAATATACAAATGCTCAGGGTGCGACATGAAAAAATGTTTTCCACTTGACGTCCTAGTTTCTTAGGATGGTAGCCAAATTCACAGCATTTTGCATCCTTTGTTAAGCGAAACTATTATTATCGAATATGATTTGACATCCACATTTTGTCGCTTCAACACGTAGTCTTCTAAGTTTTAGCAAACCTCCTGATCATCACAGATAGATTATCTTATATGGATTTATCTTTAATGGATTTATCTTTAATGGATTTACCTGAGATTGATTTATTTTGGATGGATTTATGCTAGATGTTATCTTAGATGGATTTATCTGAGATTGATTTATCTTAGATGGATTTTTCTTAGATGGATTCATCTGAGATGGATTTATCTTAGATGGATTTATCTTAGATGGATTTATCTTAGATGGACTTATCTGAGATGGATTTATCTTAGATGGATTTATCTTAGATGGATTTATCTTAGATTGATTTATCTTAGATGGATTTGTCTTAGATTGATTTATCTTAGATGGATTTATCTTAGATTGATTTATCTGAGATGGATTTATCTTAGATGGATTTATCTTTATTTTTAACTGCAGAGATCAAAGTTTCGCCAGGGAATAGCAGGGTCCCAGCTTTTACACCAGTCTGCAGTGGTCGTTCCTGCACATCGAAGAATTGAGGAGCAGGCGAGGTCAATGCTCAGTGAAAAGGAACTCGCTTCTTTGAAGTATTACATCAGCGAATACATTCAAGGCAGCATCCACGTGGAAGGATTGGTCATCAGTCTCTTCCATCTCTTTGATTCTTCAGAAAAGGTGTGCGTTTCGACAATTATCGCCCTTCCTGTAAGCGTATAATTTTCATTTTGAATCCGATTTTCAATCGCGCTATAGATGCTAAAGAATTAGGACTTTGAGAGAGGAAACTATAATAGTAACAAGCCGTAGGGGCTCTGCTCTTTAATAATTTATTCAGACGCCATAAGTTATTGCATAGGACATCATGATTTAAAGAAAGTTAATATAACTCTTTTTTGATTCCAGTTACCTTCTTCAAATGTACTTTATATAATGATTAGTCTTAAATTCAAGTGATGGTTATCCTTCGTGGCAACCCAACTGTATTTGTGCACCGAGGCTAAATCCTTGAAATGTTCATTTGCAGTGTGAAGGCTTGCGCCTGATTATTCATTCAATGCATTGTTCATTCATTGTTTTATTCTTGTTTTGTCGAAGATTTCTCTGCTCAATGAAGTACGCAGTGTCGTTTTCCCGCAAGACTTGGATGTATTCGATCGCCTTGTTCTTGAGAGAGAAATAGAGGCTAGAAAGGTATGGCGATATATCACTGATCTGCCCATAATTTTTGAGCTTCCTTTCTGAAGTTCTTAAGAAACTGTTCAGATACTGTTCCTTACATGTTCATCAGTGAATGTTCTTGAGATTTGACCATCTCAACTTGATTAGGTATATTTTACTAATTCTATTTCAAAACCACGGACATTTGGATTGCAAATTCTGTGTAACAATATACTAGTTCAAAGACATAATCATCCGCACAACATACTATCACATTAGACCATAGGTTTCCCTTGACCTATTCACGTTTCAGCCCCGCATCTGAGTTATTAATAAAATTCGTCTCTGATTAGTCATGAAATAAAAGCCATTGGTTAACAGCCTTTTTAAATGGAGGTTCACAATCGTATTATGTAAAATATGTCAAAGAAGAGCCATTTTATTCAGTCATGCTTTGTATACAAGTGCATGAATCCTCTTGCATCGTCTGACTTGCTCCTGTTTCCGTTGTTTTACTTGACGAAACATCCCTTTCAGTCCCTCAGTCAGCCCTCGCCCAGAAAGGACCAACGAGTGAACGGCACATCCCGTCTATCACCCAATGTGCCTGCAAAAGCACTGTCTTACAAGCAGCTGAAATCACCAAGGAGACAGGTAACCGCACTAGAATTTGCAAACACGAAAATCTCCTATACATCGGCATAATTATGTTTGAATTTCTTAACTCTCTTTTAAACTAAGCCTAATTCTTGTTTTGTGTGTTAACTTAGTTGTGTTATTTAACACGCCTGTTCAGAAGACGTCTTTCTTGTGATTCAAGGCAACTGTTTCGATTTCAAACTGTTTTAGTTTCTAGTGCTTTGATCACAGGTTATTCTTATTACTCAGACCAGCAAGTCTAAGGTTCCGTGGAGTCCACCTTCCGCTCCGCAGCCTAAAATCCCGACTGATGAACCCAGACATCCGGTCCTGAAGACGGAGCAAGTGCAAGTTCATCACCAGGCCCCTGTTATTGACGTACGTAGGCCTAACGGCTGTCAATCACAAATCTACCAATCGCCAGCCTGCTGATTATCAGCGACGCCCAGGCAGCGACTGCGTTTTTTCGCTGGGCTACCAGTCCAGCTCTTTGAAGCATCCATTTGATTGCGTGTTGTATGTTCATTTGAAGAAGCGGAGCTATTGATGCATCGCTAGAGATCCAGTGAAGCACTGATACAAGCATTGCAGTGACCCGGATTAGCCGAGTTCAACTTATTTCCTCACTAAAGTTAAAAGGGTTTTGGTGTTTCTTTTTGCCAGTGAAACCCCAATGGTTATCGATGAAAATTCACTTAGGTCTTTACCGTCAACTTTTAGGTTATGTTTAGAGTAAGTTATGAAAAGTGAGTGAGAAGCAGCTAATTCAAAGTGTCAATGACACAAGGAGAGACAAAGCCAACGAATACAAAAGTTTAATAAAAAAATATTAGATTTATTTTGTTTCTATATCTTTGATTTGTTTGTATTTGCACAGGACCTGGACTTTGAAGAAGACGAAGATCCGAAATACGCAGCCATTAACTTGGTAATACTAGGATGCATTTAAAGTTTCGCTTCTCTTAAACCAACAAGTGTAGAGCTTCAATTGATGTACAGCTCGTTTGACTTTACAACGGTTAAGTCAGGTCTCTAGAAAGTGCCAGTTGCTGTCACCCACAATCGCAGACAAGCGACTGCTGACGTTAGTGTAAAGATGAATGTACAGCTTAATATGTATTGTTTAGACAAACTTCCTTATTCGAGCAGGCGTGATGCTGGATTCTACATATTGGCACTGGAAGCCATGTCCCCACACCATAGGGCTTAATTTTGAGAAAAGGAAACTTATCTGTGTTGCGACAGTCTAGGGGTTAGCTACACGATATGAAGTTGTGGACCTTGCTCCTCAAGTCACAATAAGAAGAATTTTTTTTCAACTCATTAATCCAGTACATACCCCCCCCCCTCTCCGAATGGATTGAAGGTTGAATATATTATGCATTGGATCATCAGTCTGATTTTCACTTCTGGCAATTAAAATAAATGTGATCCTGTTTGCAAACTTTTCTTTTCATTCCTGGTCAAGGAGCCCCCACTAGAGCCTCCGCAGAGGTCCAGTTCACCTGATCTCAAAGAAGATGTGCTCCGTCGAATCATAGAAGAGGGCATGCGGAAGCTGAACGCTGGTGATGACCAACAAGAGAGCGGAGGAGCAAGGGCTGAGGAATCACCACGCTCCGCGGGCATCACCAGGCTGGAGGACGGAACGAGTTCTGCCGATCAACACACCGCGGCCAGTCCACGCGGGGGTCTGCCAGAGCGGCGCGAAAGTGAGATCGAAGATGACGACATTGGTCTGTCATTGATGCGCAGTGCCCTGGCAGATTTCGGTAAATCTATTCACAGTGAAGGGGAGTCTAACCAATGCGAAGATGACTTGGAAGATACGCAGGCTGCGAAGGAGACCTTCCATGCTTTGGATCTGGGTGGAGAAGAGGCTGCGAGGGAGGCGCAAAGCGAAGGCGCACCTTTTGGATTCCTTGGTCAGGCAATGTTTAAGCCGTCAGTGGTGGTTGAAGAAGATCTGGCAGTTGTTCGTGAAACGGCAGTTGGGAGCGGGCCTATGTCTCCGTCGAGGGATGATGACACGGAAGCAGATCCTGCGTCTGACCGGGTGGACTTTAGTCCGGCTTCAAATACCCCCGTCATACATGACAAAGACAGTATTCGGGAGGATAGAGACGGGTCTGATGACGGAGGCATTTTTGATCTGAGCGGATTTTCGCAGCGCGCCTGGACTGGTAGGGTGAGCGGTGGCTGCGATGCAAATGATTCGGAGGACGCTGCTCTGCAGGGCGTTGAGCCATTGCAAGATGACCTGGAATTCGAGTTTGATGATGAACCGGAGCTGGCAGAACCGGATATGCAAGAAACCGATAGCGATTCCACCACGCTCAAATTTGCCCCAATAAAGCTGCAAGAAACAGCCCCCAGTACCCCATCTGTGGATGCAAAGCAGAACTTACTGAATAAGGACGACCGCCCTGCAGAACGGGCTCAGATGTTGAATATATACGAGGCTGATCCAACTCTCTTGAGACCGGTTGGCTTTTTATCTAGCCGCAACCGTCGACAGCGATATGATGTTGAAGACGTTCCGGACAATCAGTTTCGTACTAGTGCTGGATTCCAAAATTTCAACCCAAAGATTTTGAGCGGCCGGGATGTCGGCCTGGCTGTTGAGAATTCGCCGACGGAGAAAAACAAAAGAACAGAATCCGACAGCAGTGAAGGGTCATCTCCAAAACACGACAGGGCGGACCAAGACATGCATCAAGGGACAGGCAACAATATCAGTGGAGACTCAGTTCTCGTTCTTCCGGACCGGAATCTGACCGCCAAGCGGATACCAATTGTGAGTTACAGAGCCAGGAGTCCGGAAAAGGGCACTCGGGATGGCAATGAGATAGTTCGAGAGATCGAAGAAATGGCAGCCGCAAATCGAAAGAAGCAGGAAGACGACGAGAATAGTGAAGACAGATCGGCCTTCCGCAATTTGCGAAGCATTTTTGAGTACCAGCGGTTGGAAACGCCAAAAACAGAGTATTTGTCCGAGATAATTAAAAAGAACAATTCCGAAGGAAGAAGGCGATTCCGTAGTTCTGATAGCGTTGATGATACAGAAGAAGAGACAACCTCGTTCAGTCCTTTGAGTAATGGCATGGCGGCTAGAAGTCAAGATGACGGAAGACCCAATAGAGATATTGCTCCAAAATATCCTTTGAATTTGGGTGAAAATGACCTGTCATCAACAGATGATTTTGATTTTTCAAGCATGCGATTCAAACCCAAGGTAGCGTATGATATTTTAGTTGACAATCATTTGTCTTTTGTTGACGGTTCTACTCGCTTGCTAAAACCCAAGGCAGCGTTGCTTCCAATTTTGTCTTTAATATCTCATTCCTCAGACCCAAGTCTCGTGCAGATCATTATAGTTAACCAACGATTGGAAAAAATCTTGAGAATCAACTCTTGACTAGTTAAGAATTAACTAATTGAGAGTGGAGCTATAAGGACTGCAATCAGTAAGTAGATAGGCAAGGAAGCAGAAATTAGAACGATTGGTGTTGTATTTATAGTCCATGTGTCGTCCGTCTTTAATTTAGGTGCCAAACAAAACTTCGAATTGAGGTTTCGGCGAAGGCCATTGAATTCATGCAAACTACACGACAGCACTTTAAAGTAAAAGTTGGGTAGTTTCACATTTAAAATGTATCATGCGTCAGGCATTTAGAGCGTTGTGATATGTGATAGACAAGTGGTTTTGGATTTTTTACCTTTATTACTTCATTGGCAGGTCAATGTCAGTTTGAACAGTCCAACAAGCGATGACAAAACGGAGATTAGCTCGGGTTACGGCAGCGAAGACTCCCCAATCGGGGGAGCGCAGCGAAAAGTGGTGAGAATCGAGAAAGGGAGAGAGGAGTTGGGCATCGAGTTAGAAGCAAGCAAGAAACAGAAACGGGCAGTCCAAATAAAAGCAATTAAGGTAAGTTTTGATCTTCTACACAGTTTTTCATTCTAAGTTACTGATTGGCACTGCGTTTTGTTGCATTTCACCATGAAGTCCATCGTCTTTCGATTATTGGGTGGATCGTTAGATATGGAGCACAACTTCGCATCCACCAACGAAGGATGACAATTGGCAAGACTTTGTTGCCCAGAACCTGTAGCGACCAGTCTGTTATGAGCCAACAGAAGTGTTGACGATGGCAAAATATGAATAGGCATTGAGTGATAATGCAAATTGGTTATCGTTGTAAAGTTGCAAATTGCTTGCTGCTTATGATCTACACAAGGCGCCCTTCGTCAAACGTAAAGAGGCATATGAACGGGCTTGGTTCAAAGAGTTGGGAACCATTTAAGTAGAAACCATTTCGTGTTTTTCTTCAAAAAATTCTTTGTTGGGGCTCGTGTGTCTTCTGAGTACAGAAAACCGCATGCGAAAAAGATATTTATTTGAGCATGCTTGACGTTCATATTCATTAAGCAAAATCAATATTTTGCCATAGTTGTTTACTGCTGCACAACAGAAGCACCCTCTGTTTAATGGACAGTGCCTCCCTGCAGGTGGTTAGTATGTTTTCTGGTTATCGATTGTTTGCTTTCAGACTGGTGAATGCTACGCCGCTTGCATGCACCCACAGCTTGAAGTCGGACAAGAAGTTGTCTCCATCGATGGCGAGCCTCTACACGGACTTGGGGTGCAAATCGCTTCCATTTCAATGAAAAGAGCATACAACAACCCAAGTGGCCGTTTCTTAGAAGTGGTCGTCAAGAGTTGCTGAGCAAACGACAACTTCACTTGTGCGGCCATTTTGCTCCAAAGGCGACATTGCCGTTGCTCCAGATACTACCATATACTGAGGGCTTCGCGTAGGAACCGTGCATTTTTTATGAAGAGCTGCAACGAATTTTTTAATAACAGTATGCCGTCGCACATTACTCAACTATACTGATAGGCAGAGTCGCGAAACAATACATAGTATGAATCGCGTTTTTCAAAATGAATTTTAACTGTAAATGAGAAGTCGAATGTTTTAAACCAGATAATTGTAGAATCCTTCATGTATGCTAATTATGATTTGGCAAATTTTTGTTGTTGCAATTCAGCCCCGGAACCACCCCGCACCCCGCCCCCCGCCGAAACGACAGAGCACCCTGCCTCGTTATGAAGTTGATTGGTATCTGCCTACTTGGTCTGCAACCACTCGTGGCAATGTGTAAAAACAAACCAAGCCCCATTTTCAATGAAATAAATCTCCCGAAAAAGAACGCCACCCCCTCAGTAGTTTTGCAAAGTAAATTCTTTCACATTTGTCGAGAGCTGATACAATGAATTTTGGCAAAGAAAAGTCCCTTTGTTGCTTAATACTGTGTGGATGATCAAAGGTTGTGCCAGTTTTTAAGAATGGGGAATGAAAAGAGTGTGTTACATGCGGAGTTTACATTCCTAAGGGCTGTTCTTGGGGCTGTTCTTATCGTATATGTTCTTTTAGTGGACTGGATTTTTATAAAAATGTAAATGATATGAAAAGGAATATTTCCTTATAAGCGATGTTTATAGTCATATTCTCACACTAAAGATTGTTAATTTGTATTCGCATTAGAGTAACCTGCAGTTTAATGAATATAAAAGGGGTACTATGCATGTTGGCTTTCCTCGAATGAATTGTTAATGTCTTGACGTATCGTGAACAATCTTTGTTCAGCAGTGGAAAACGAAAATTTAAAAGTTGGGAAGTTGTTCTGTGCCACCGTGGAACTTCTTTCCTTTTTATGGGGAAAAGACGATAATTTTCGTGGGGCTATATATCGCTGACCGGTGTCTTTTTCATGGTTCATTTTTACTCGTGAACTGGGTTTAGTAATTGGCAACGAGAGGGTAAGGAAGCGTTCCTTCCCCTAGATCATGCTTCGCTCTCTTTATGCGTGTTGTATGAGGTCCCAAACTACAACCACACGAAGAATAAATTAACAGAAAAAGGAAATATCAAAACTCGCATAGGAACCTCAGAAAATGTTATGAGCTTCTATGATTTAGTGTCTTTTCTACTCGGATCATATATTCAGTGATGGAAAACTATTATGACAACAATAAGTATATGTCACATTATTTCCAAGTAGCTTCGATTATCTGATTCATTTAATGAAGAAATAAAGTAATGACTATTCTTAAAACTATTCTACTTATTAAGGCACTTCATCGTTCAACGAAGAAGACTGTTTTCCAAGGTGCGTGAATGGCTTGACTGCAGAAACCACCTTTCTGCCAGATCTGCTCATGAGGCCGAGGAAGTGCTCATAGCTCCAGTCCAGAGGCATCTCGAAATAGTTGATCCTCCAGAAGTCGGCGAGCCCCCGCATCACTTCGTCCTTGATGAGCATGCCTATGAAGCCTAGGTACCAGTATTGGCGAATGGACCATCGAGAGTTGATGACCTCTGTCTTGGACAGGTCGTCTTTGATCAACTTGTAGTACCCTGGAACACTCTCAATGTCATCTTCGATGTGCAGGTAGTAATCTCCCAGGCCAGAACAGTAATACGCCAGAAATGCATAGTCTAGCGTCTGTTTGCTTCGCCACCGCACTCTCTTTGGTGAATCGTTGTAGTTTCGCGGTAGCCCCGAGAAACGCCGGTAGAATCGCCTAGGTGCATAAATCAACTTGATCCTGTTGCTCTTGATTTCTGAATAAAAATTTCTGTTCAATCTTTCTTGAATACTATCCCTCTTTTCCTTCTCCCAATCTGCTAAGAAGATGACAATTAACATTTCTCGCTTCTCGGCATCCGTCAAATTTCCCAAGTGCGAATGAAGACTCCGTTCCAAGTAAGATGTAGCCGACCCATTTGTCCTCCTTTTGATTGTAGATATCCCGATTGTAATGAACACTAAAAAAGTTCAAAAACCAAATCAATAATCGTCTTCAAAATAGCAATTGATGGCTCAAAGAAGATGGATGCATTACAACGACATTTTGCAAAACGCTGGTTGTGAGCATTTTCTCAATAAAAATCGAGTTCGAGCAACGAAAGAGAAGGTTGCTGGATTCGGCCTAGACGACCAAGGGGCTGTGGTATCGACAACTGTTACTTGCTTTGCAGACGTACCTTTCTCTACTTTGGGCGACCCTGCTAAGGTCACTTCTTCTCGACTTATCGGCATGCCATACCGATCAAGGCAAATGACGTCATCGCCACGAAGCCAAGCGGATACACGTGACACTCCATACTGCACCACGTGATCTTTCAAATTCTCAAGGACAACACGCTTTTCCTTGTGATAAATGAGATCTTTAAAGAAACGACATTGATTTAAAACAAGACAAAGAGAGAAATAGTCATAGATTCAATAACTACTGCAATCTTCTGTGGATAATGGCATTCCATATTATTCTTGCATTCATTAGTTTTTGTTTAAAAGAAATATCGGTTGAAAATAATTTTTGCGTTTCATTGGTTTTTGATCGAGGCTGCTGAAACCAGGATGGAGGCTGCTGAAACCAGGATGGAGGCTGCTGAAACCAGGATAGACGCTGCTGAAACCAGGATAGACGCTGCTGAAACCAGGATAGAGGCTGCTGAATTCAGGATAGAGCCTGCTGAAACCAGGATAGAGGCTGGTAAGTACGCCGAAGCAATAGGGTATGCTACTTTTCACTTACCAGCCACACTCATTTCCTTTGTAAGCATACTATCTGTTTTTCCATATATAATTAGCCGGGTTTTTAACTTAGAATCTTCTTCACCTTTTTTGGTGGTCATTGCTCAAATCACAAAAAAGGTTTGACGTTTAAATTGCCATATTTGTCGAGAACCGGGCCACGAAATCCATAAAACAGTCACGGTAAATTGGACTGCTTTTATTCAATTGATTTGAAATAATTTTCATAGAAAGAGAATAGACGACCTTTTTCTCAGGAGTTGAAGTTGAAAATGGTTATAAAAACTCATAGCAAATTTCAGAATCTTTTTCTTCGCTCCTGTTACCAACTGCCTCCCTTTACATTTTCTCTCGATCCGCCCCTACCGAATTGTGGGAGAATATCACTTTCCTCATCCGGACTATCATCCGGTCATAATCCTACATAATCGTTTTCGTACAAAACGCAGTGGAATTTTCAATCTCTGTTTTCCGCGCGGTATTTCCACAGAGAAATGATAAAATGCCTTAAGAAGTTTTGATAAAAATCTGTGCCATCCAGTATCTCTAAGGGCTTAATTCTGGAGCGAAAGGCACTTGTGCTCTTACAACCTAACATTGGTAGAGCGACCTGTGATTATAATGACGAAATCTCACTACTTGCGTGGTTAGTACTTCAGATTTGAAAAAGGGCTGGATTCGATACCATGCTGAGATAAACTGTCGACGAATCCTATCAACATCAAGCATGATGCTTACCTGATCCACGCTGCAAATTAAATCAACACTACCAGACAATTTAGGTTAACTAGAAAATAAATGTAATCACACCATCATCTTTGTTACAAGCCTCTATCCAGCTATGAAACACTAGCAATCGTAAATGCCTGGAAGCTGGTTCGAGAGCTGTAAGTGAAGCGGAAAGATTATCAACTTACTTATCACGTTGAAGGAAACAATAATAAACAGCAGCAGTAGACATATTCTGGAGAAAGTGGAGAAGATTGATAGCCGCATCTGGAATTCTTTGCCTCGCCTGATCTATTTCAACTTCTGCGCTGTCTATTCATGGCTGCTTGGCGAATGCAAATACACCAGGCAAGGAGCCACCTGTTGCTTGGAAACAGATAGATTCTCTTGCGAATTTTACAGTAAATAGCAAAACACGCTAAGTTCAATAAAAGTTTATATTTCAAGAGGATCAACTTGCCATCAAGAGGATCAAATTTCCCTCATTTGATTCCGATATTTGCCGAAATGATTGTGCGTTCCCGCAAAATCGCTGCATATGATCCAGTTTACGAAGGATCGCTACATTCCTTTTCTCGGGTTTTCCTTATCCAAAAGGAGGGCGAATACAAGAGACTACGTGTTTACAGAAGAAACTCTTTAGCTGAACAAATGGTCACTTGGTTACGTAAGGCAACAGTGACTTGGGCTGCTTAGACATACTTGAAGGTCCTAGAGTCGGTCAAGGTGTACTTGGTAACGTGTATGCGAAGGTAACCCCTAGCATGGTTAGATCGACCGCCATTACGAAGGGACCTTCACATGCTTGCCTTGGTGAGAAGCTGTGTTTGGCACGGTGTTCTCTGTGCGTAAAATAAGACTTTCTAGGCTTGGAAATGACATGTTAGTCGATGGATGGAATTATTAGTGTACGAACGGCATCTTACAATCACACTAAAATGCCTCAATCCTCGGTATATTAAAAATTGAAGGGCTTGCAGAACAGAAAAAGAAAATATCACATTTCAAATAAATGAATGTAAATAACACACTGGGCCGGACACGCAACGATGACACACTGAAAACATGCAACGATGCTTTCACCCATTTGCAGGCCCTCGCGAAAGTCCCCCTAAGGTTGATCTGGCCACGAAATTTGTTGGTCCACAGTTGTGGACAAATACAACAGCAACAACTAAGCAAGGACATCAACAGCAACATTTTGTACTATTTGCCAATGATCTAAAAGATTTTTTTAGATCAATGCTTTTTGCATGCTATGCTACTCCGAGAACTGCAATTTTGAAGAACAGTTTTGGAAGAAAAACTTTCTTCGTTGGTGGAGATTTCGGGGAAAATAGGCTAAACGACAACAAGAAAATGCTTGCAAAGATGAAAATGAATGGTGGAGAGAAGCGTTGTTGATTCATCCCCAGGAGCTAATTTTTGAAAAACTGCTGCAGTTTTTTACTTCTTTGCGAACTCGCTCTAAATCCGCACCTTCTAGTTCCACACAAGTAAGATGCTTTGAAAAGGAAGCAAGATGCTTTGAAGACCTTTAAGCATATGGAATCAGTTTCTTTTAGTAAAGCACGTGACTAAATGAATGGTGACGAAATGGTCAGTGTCACTAAACCATTCCAAACTTTACCTTTACAAAGTTTACAAAGCAGTACAAGTGATGTTAGAAACGGTGAAGTAAGTTTAACTTTCCATACAGCAGCACACGAAAGTCCGGTATATGATGCAGTAACAGTGTGTACCACCTTGAAAGGGTTGGGACTAGGGAGACGATGACGCAACCAGCAGGCAATGGGTTTGACAGAGGCAAATGGTTTTATAATCATCCAAAGGTTTAACTTTCATTTCAAATTTTGTGTCTAAATGCAATTGTTTTGTGTCCTTTCTCTTCAGAGTGGCCTAGGCTCAACGAAACAAGCCATGGCAGTTCCATAGACTCTTTCTGTGATGTAATGTTGACACGGGTAGGATTCACGAAGCATAGGACTTTTAGGCCCAGGAGCTACTTTGGGTCGGATTCTAGCCCACGAAATGGATGTTGGCTTTATAAATCATGGAGAGTATAAATTTCCAAATTTAAAACTTCAGAAGTTCAGAACTGTTATGACAAATCCCGCAACCTGGCTCCTGTCCCTAAGCTCTTTTTCTTTGCAAAAAGGCTCATAATGGTCTTCATATTTCGAAATTCTTCACAAAGTGTTTTCGTGTTCTTAGGTTGCTGAGTTGAGGCAGTCAGGAATAACTGACAGTGATTTGATATTTCTAACAATTACAGTGTACATCCACCTCATTGAAGGTACTGACTGTTGCAGATTTTTTCACTTTTCTGACAACCAACTGTTTCCAATTTTATTTATATGTGAAAAGCAGTTTCAAGCTTTTATATTTCTGTGTTTTTCTTGATATGGAACAACAATATTTCCAAATTAGGTCTCTTCATATATATATATGAATATATTTGTGAGAATTGGTTATTAATGAAGATTACTGACTGTTTTCTTTAAAAAGTTGCTTGATACCTTGTAGGCAGAGCTTTTTTGTTTTATATAGAATGTGACGGTTCAAGATGCTACTTTGTCAGGAAAAATTTCCTGTTATGTGAAATTCATTTGAGAATGCAGATTTTTCCAAAACTATTGCTTTGTCAGGTTGCAACTGGTTTGATGTTAAACTCCACCCATTTCCTCACCTACAAAAGGTACTAATTAGTGGATACAAGAGAAGAGAGGTATTGGTTGTCTTCTGCATGTGAAAAACTTGACGTGTTATTCAATGATAACAGGATAACAATGATCTACATGATAGTTATACTGAAGCTAATAATATTGTCCAAATTAATAGTAATTATAGCTTGAAAGGACTTTTATGCGCTATGACCATTATTTTTATTTAGCTGAATTGGTATTTATTTTTGTATTTGCATTAAATAGAATTGAAGACTTGTGTCTTGCATAGTTTGGTTTTTTTGATTTGAAAGTAAGCAAGTCATCCCATTTTGAAAGCAAGAAGTTTGAAGAAAACTGTATTTTGTAATGCATTTTCAACTCGATTATGAATGTTAGTAGTTTATTTTTGTTGTTCCCTTGTTAAAAATACTGACCATCTGTAGAATCTAACCACATTTAACAAAAAATTGGAATATTTCAAAATTTCTGATATCCAAATTGAGGGTGCTCTTCAAGTAAATCAATACCTTCAATATAAGATGGAACCTTATAGGACCTTACAGAGGCTAAACAAGTTAGGATCTTCACTGTGCAATATTAGGATCTTCGCTAAATCCTGTGCAATACTTTATTTTAAGAGTGCATTGTAGAATCTGACCAAATATTCTACAGGCTCGAAACTTGGCAAATGATTCTGTCTTTTGTAGTGCCCTGTTAAAGAATTAGTCTTACCCATCAGGAGTGGCTACCAATTTCAGCCTGAGAGGTCTGTTAACACTCTCTTTATCACAAACAACCTTGAATTATAGCTTTTTTGGAAGCAATCTTTCAATGTATTGGAAAATATGAATTTTTCTTTACCCTTAGTCTTGCGTATAGGCGCCAGTCTACAGCACCATTATTCTGATATAAGCCCCAACGTCTATATACATGAGCACCTATATGCAAGATTATAGAGTATGAATTGCAATATTTTCCTCAAATTTACTATTATGAGAGTCAAATATACCTTATCCTCACCACACACCTACCATCTGTAGCCAAATCCATATTTTTATGTGTTCTTATTATGCAAACCATTTTGTTTTTTATTTATCATTTTTTGAATTCTCTATTTCTTCCAGCCTGTCTATATTAATGAACACAAGGGAATTTCACAGCCTTACAGATCAAAAGAAGTATTTCTCATTTTGTTTTTTCAGCTTTGTTCTTTGTCTCATTTTTTCATCGCCAACAGTGATTTCTAGGTCCGATAAGAAATTTGCCTTGTATAAACATGGTATTATTATCACTTTCTTGTTGCATTCTATTTTCAGTTATAAAGTCTCAATTAGCAGAAGCTTCTCTTCTTGGTTCTGTTGATTTCTTATTCCATAAAATGAGTTATATTAATGAGCAATATTAATGTTAGCTAGTTGGTGTGTAGTTTGATATTCTGGCAGAAGTTACTATTTTGATATGTTACTTAAACTAGATTTTCTTTTTCAGCTTGAATGTAGCTATTGTCAGTGGAAGCTCAAAGGTTGTCTTTTACAAAGTCTCAGATGATCTTGTGCCACCTGTCACTCCTAACTAAAGAGTCCCAAAAGATAGTTGAATATGCTTGGAAGAGCAAGATTTCATGTGGTTCAAATGTATCACTTTCAGTAATTTGTTATCCTAAGCATAATTTTAATTAAGATCAATGTGTTGGGTTTAGTCAATATGCAATGTTACTAAGTACAAAGCTTCACATTATCAAGAAAAAGCGGAAACATCATATTTCCATACTTTCAAGTTTGCTCTTCTAGAAGGGGTGTAAGGTGGATGCTGATTGGTTGTTAAACAACCAATTGTGAACAAGTGCTTTGTGGTACAAAACTTCACAATGGGTAGAGAAAGCAGAACTTGTTTTTGCATACTTGAAGTACTTTTTTGTCCGACACTACTCAGAGTATGCAAACGTCGGAAAATAACCAATCACGGTCGATTATAACCCATCACGCGCTCTGCTTATCACCCTCTAGTTTTTCGATCCTAACTGGCTATTTATTCTGTCAGCTTTGGTTATTTTCCGACGTATTTTATTTTGCAAAGTTAAATAAGTATATTGTCTTGTTTCATTCCTTTCAAATACGTTGATTAAACGCCAGGTGCCTTTCTGGTTCTTTTGAATCCCCAAGTTTGGATTTCAAATTACATTGCGTACATATGCTAATGGCAACCAAGAACAGAACACGCGGAGTAGTGATAGTATTTACCATTATGGTTTTATTGAGCAAAGATTTTCTATAAACTCCAAAGAATTAGTCTGGACCTAGCAATACTTGCGTTGAAAATCCTTTATCTGGAGTCCTGTTCAATTTGGAGGCTTTGTAAACCGAATCTTGATTATTTTGTAGTAGCCGTCGGTAATTTTTTGCCTGTCGGTAAAAGTTGAAACAACTATGATAGCGCGTTGGTATTTCGGGAAATAATTAGACTTGCAGTTTTGTTATATGCAGCTTAGACACAAAGGAGCCACTACGGTACAAGTGTGTAAAATGTGTGCGCTATGATTAACTATCTTTAATCAACCCTGTCGGTAAATTTGTCATGCTTCATTCCCCCCCCCCCACTCAAAAACCCTTCGACACGCCATTGCATGGTATGGCAAATCAAATCAAATCATATCATCAGAGAGACAAAGGGGTGGACATCATTTATCGGCTCCGAGCAGCTCAGACAAAGAGGCGTTCGTTGAATTCAAATGCTAAATATCAACGCTATATATTGTTGGTATAAGATTGTTTTCATAACAGGGTATGCTATTAATGCCCTTTTCAATGATAGGGAATTCCCTTTTCAATGATAGGAAATATATTTATCTTTAAACATTGTTTATTCAATGATATAAGGACTCTTAATTCGGTCATGATAGTTGTTGGTCAATTAATGGTCAGGAGTAGAATACCAGCCTCGATACAAGCCTGCTAGACATTGTAATTATTATTGAATTTAGGATTTCTTTGATAAGTTATGGCGGAAGCATCTGTTTGTATTATGGCATTCATCAACAGATATTCTGGAAAGATATATGGCAATTTGTCTTACTTTAAGTGGCATTTTAAAGAATTGAGTTTCGGGGAAAATGAGAGTACCTCACAAGGATCTCACCCCCCCCCCGTCATTTCCCCCACGAATTATGAAGAGTTTCAAAATCGATCCTGGTGAGAACCCCTCCCCCACCTCATGGTGAAAGGTCACAGGCGAGAAGGTCGAACGAGGCTATAGCAACATGGCAGGTTGCATTGCTGATGTCAGCATGGTTCAAGTGATTTGAAAGCGAGTTCTTTTACGGTCTGTTATGAAGTTGGATATATGAAGAATGAAAGCTTCGAGGAGAATGACAATGTTTCACAAGAATATTGTCAAGCTTTCTAAAACGGTTTTGATTCAAAATAAGCCACAGATAAGGCCATCATCAACATGGTCAAATGGCCTGAAGGGAACATCTAACTACCTGTTACATAACACCACAAGTCGTGCATGTCTCAAGCGTGCAAGTACGATTGCTGTAGGGTTTACAACAGGAGTATTAATTGCAAAAACAATCCCAAATTTTTCTGTACCAGTGTTACCAAACTGGCTTCTTTGCCGTTCCATGTGCAACGATGCTGGACCAACGACAAACTCTATTCGTTCTTTGGACTTTGACGATTTTATGTCGTCAAGAAAAGAGAACTCGGAATTGAAAGTTAAGCTGTACCAATACGAGAACTGTCCTTTCTGTTGTAAAGTGCGAGCATTCTTGGATTACTATGGTATCGAGTATGAAAAAATTGAAGTGAATCCTTTGCTAAGGAAAGAAATCAAATTTTCAGAGTACAGAAAAGTACCCATAGTCGTCGTGAACGAGACTCAACAGGTAATGGCTATCAAATGCTGTTATTGATTTCGTCCTTAAAAATGACCCACATCTCGCTTGGTCGTACGAATCTTAGTCATACTATGATTCAAAATAATTACACCTTTATGTGAATAATGTTTTGCCACGTCATATACGTTTCTTTTTGAAGAAGCCAAGAAGTTGATTGGCAAAATGACCTTTTAAGGATTTCAAGTCAAATATTTTCAGTTGTTTCTTTAAAAATTCAAACTATTGCAAGGTTGTCTCACTAGAGTTTTGAAAAATTGATGAATTCATTCAAGGCTTTTGCAATACACCAAGTTTTAAATTCCTTCTTATTAAGGTTCTGAATATGAAATTATATGAATATGAATATAAAATTTCGAAAAACTTTTGTTCCAGTTTAGTCTCTAATTCTCTTGGAAATTTCATTTGCCAAAGTCAAGATGAGCTTGAAAAAAATTTACTTATGCAGTTTACATTTAATTTATCATTAAAAAGCATGTGAAAAGGTAGACATATTTCATCTCTAGTTTTCACTCTGTCACAAATGTCACATGATATATACCTAAAAGAATATTTTTTTCATTGGCAGCTAAATGATTCATCACTAATTATAAGCATACTAAGGTCATATATGCTTGGAAAAGGATCTTTGGAAAGCCTCCTGGTCTTCTATCCAAAAATTGAGGTTGAAGGGAGCAAAGGAAAAAAGTTTGAGTACCAAAATCGCCACAATGTCATGTATATGGAAGCCATGGCAACAAAAGAAGAAGCTTTAGCTGTTAAGTGAGTTTTCAATTTACTATCATGTTTAATGTTTGATAATATCATAATCGATAACTGGTGGTTGTAATGCAGTAATTGATATGGCAAGTCATTAAGTTATTTAATACTAATGTAAGATAGATGATGTGGCCACAGAGTGATATATATGTCATTATGATGTTCTGAAGCAAATTGCTGTTATTCTCTAACAAATATCTTGATTTTCAGAAGAGCACCTAGGTTCTTAATTTGATTCAAGTTTTTGGAAGAACATTGCTGTCTTCTTAGTCTAATTGTGAACTATTTTTAGAAGTGGCACTGTTTTTGAAGAAGTTCTTAGATACTATTCATTGCAGATTTGTATGCAGAAAGTATATTATGGATTATCTTTTACTCTTACAGGGAGGAGCTCAAATGGAGAAAATGGGTTGATAATTCCTTGGTACACATGCTTTCTCCTAATATTTACAGAACAATGTCAGAGGCACATCAAGCATTTGATTACTTTTCAAGTGCAGGAAATTTCAGTGCCACTGAAAGATTCATGGCACGGTATTGCGGGGCAATATTTATGTATGTTGTTGCGAAAAGGTTGAAGAAGAGGTAAGGGTTCAAATTGTTTTTTTCCAAGTTTTATTATATGCCATCCTCCTTATACAAATAAATGTAAACACTCCACAGTGTCTGCTAGCATATCAATGAATTTAGCCCTTTTCAACCTTTCTGGAGCTCCTTGTCCATTTATACCCAAATTATGCTACATGTAGTTGCTCTGTGTTGTTTCTTTTTCTTTTTTTTTCTTTTCTTTTATTCATTATTTATTTTACTTTTGTAGTAGAATTTGAAATCAAATGAATGAAATAAAATCAAATTCACATCCATAAACATAGCCTATCTTCTACAGTTTAAGAGTTGCAATATCATTTCCAACTACACAATACAGTCTTTTGTTAACTTTTTTTGCTTAAATTTGGCTTTGATACAGAAAATTGACTCCATAAACATTATACTCGATTTGGTAGGTATAATCTAAAAGATGATGTGCGACAGAGCCTGTATGAGGATGTAGATCAGTGGATCAAGGCAATTGGGAAGAAGCGGAAGTTTATGGGTGGCAGCAAACCAAATTTGGCAGATTTGGTAATGCTCTGCTATTTTACAGTAACTGAATACATTGAAAATTGTTATATTCCCCTGCCATGTTCTGAGTAGTTTATTTTCCATCAAAACGAACAATTTTTGCAAATGATATAATTTTATTGGAGCTTTAAGTCATATTTTTAGAAATCTAGGACCTCTAGCAAACACACATGCCTCTATAATTCTCTGATTTATTTTCAGTTTTTTATTTCATTGAATCTTAATTCACAGGCAGTTTATGGTGTTCTCAATGCCATAGAAGAACTGGATGCATTTAATGACATGATGAAAAACACCAATGTTCAACCGTGGTATCAAAGAATGCAGAAAGCCGTCTTAAGGAAGCAAGGACACAAAGAGTACGAGACTTTGATAGCAAAGCTGTCTTAGTGCTTCCAATGTTTGGAAATGCTATATTGCTGTTTGCTTAAGAATACTGATTTCCTTCACAATAATGTTTTTAAATCAGACCGAATAATTATTTTTAATCACAGCAGAAGTCACAAAAACAAATGCTTCAAGCTTATTTTCAAAAATAGATTTTTCAGTTGCTGAGTTTGTAAATTGATGTGGGCTCACTTTTTTGACGTTTAGATACGTAAATAATTGACACATCCTTATGTAAATTATGAGCATTGAATACTTGACTGGTATGGGCCTTCTTCAGTGTGTTTCCACAATTCACATGGCTGAACTTTTTGTCAAATTGAATGCTTTTAGGCTCAGAAACCCATTTGCATTTGAAGAGAAAAGTTTTGTAGGTATCAACTTGTGGAGGAAAGATGGAATTGACAGGCAAGAACTTATGATCGTTGCATCAATGAAATTGAGTAACTATATCACCAACTTTATCAAGTCTCGCTTGCTTTTTGGTTTTTGAAGGAAGAATTTGAATTTGGAAAAATTTGAAGTTCAACGCCTCTGAAAGCCAAAATCATTCATAGTATGGATTTATTGCACGATGGATTTGTTGTGTAAACTCAGTGACTTTACGTAGCTCTTAATAATTTTGTGATTCAATATCCTTTTAAAGAAGATCTGCATTTGAAAATACATCGCAAAATGTATTCGTTCCTCGTCCTGTCTCATTTCCTTCGATTATTAGAGGTAAGGCTTTCACATTGCATCACATGTTGCAATCTTTCTGCAATCTTAGCGTCTAAGTCAATTTTATAGCGTTAACTTTTCATAACAGAGAATGAGCCCGCGCGACAAAAATTACTTGCTCGTGCTTCCAGCGCGCGACAATAAGCGCGCGAGTATGTGCCTCGTATTCAAATTGGAAGCTGGCCTAAATTATTTTTTAAAGGCAACGATTGCCTTCTGTGCATTTTGTCATTATTTATGAAGAAGAAGGGGGAGTCTAAGAGACTGGAAGATTTTCTTGAAATTTGTTCTCCTTGAAATCATAAAAGGCTGTACTGTATTTCAAAGGCGCTTTTCAGGATTGCCCAAACCAATCTCCCTGTTGGCCTTTCTTGTTGTCTTGTACCTGCATGTCTGTCAGCTAGAAGGTATTCTCGATAATGCACAGAGGAGGTTAGTATAATCGCTATAAGGAATGGATTCCTTTGAGGTCGTTGTTTATGACATGATACTCAAGTAATTCAATATAGAAAGTGTTGTAGCTGTAGTCTTGTTATTATATATGGGAAAGGTTACAAATAATGTATACATTGGCAATCTCTGCCACCAGAGTTACAACATAATAAGTTATGAATCAGTACAATAGCTTGAATTAGTGCCAAATCAGAGCAAGTCATATGAGTTTTCAATAAGAATTTGTTCAGTTTCTATCCATCTATGTGCTTTAGAGACATCTAGCTAGGGGTGACACTTAGAATGTGATAACAGACGGAAACAGTTTTAGATCCTCGAAACAGAACCTGTAGCGACATATAAAGGTATGAACCAGTCTCTAGATGTTTCTATTCCAGAAGTTTTAACCATGATTCACAAAATCAGAAATTAAATGTAAAAAAACTGTTCTAGTTTTTTGTTTGGTTTATTGTGCTCCTCATATTGTGGTTCTGTTTTTTAAGTGGAGGTCATGTTTTGTAAAGTGGTGCCTAATTATCATCAAATAGTTTATGATAGAGGACATTCAGTAATATTTCTCACCTTGTAGGTATACGGAGGCATAACCTAAATGATGATGATGGTTATAATAATGGGGATAATGTAGGCTATAGAGGGAGACAAAGAGGAAGAGATGGAGGAAGAGGTGGAGGAAGAGATGGAGGAAGAGGTGGAGGAAGAGGTGGAGGAAGAGGTGGAGGAAGAGGAAGAAGGGGTGGGCAAGGTCATCCATCTGGATTAAGCGGAAAGGATATTGGGTTGTGGTATGCTGCAAGAGGAAGGGAGAAGAAGAAGGCCCAAGAGGCCAAAGAGGTTGGTTTACAGATTCTTGCTAGCCATTTCAGCTATAAAGACCATATAAAGAGCTGTCACTATATGTCTTGTAAAGAGCCTGTTATTTGATGAACTGTGTGCTTTAAACTGTACATTTAATGAAGGGTCTAGATTGTTCATCATAGCTGCAACAGACCATTGTATCTTTTTTGAATACTTGAAATTCTCTCATGCAAAGGGCTCAAAATAGGAGCTTGACACCAGAAAAGGTCAGGGTACATGAAACTTATGCTTTCAGAGACATGCTGTTTCCATGGATGATCATGATAAAAGAAAAATACGATCAGTTCTTGGAAAAGGCTCAGATTCATCCGAGAGTGATGAAGAGAGTGGAGTTGGAGAAGAAAGTCTTCAAGATGAGGAAATTTGTTTTGACCAAACAGTTGCTTCTCATGCTTTAAATGATGAGTTGCCTGTTAGTCTTTGTTCAACAAAGTCTAGTTTGCAGAATGATGAAAATCTGAACCAGTGGCTTCAAACTGATCTTCAAGACAGGCAGAAGCATAGTGAAAAATACAGAAGTATGATGGTATGTTGGTCACTCAATGCTTGAGTATGCATTTATCCTGCAATTTATGCTTTTGTTGTGTAAGCTTAACACTCCACACAAGTGGATGTGGCATTGTTTCAACAATTGTCATTTCAAATGCCTGCTTAATTCTAATATTTTCTCAACTGAAGTTTCTTGTTGTTTATTTCCAGGAATTTAGAAAGAATCTACCTTCCTACAAAATGAAGGCGGTGAGATAGTCATCTCTTTTATTATGGGATTTTTTTTCATGATTGCAAATAAACAGCAGAATATACCCACTATTTTTTGCTTTTTAGGAAACAAGTTTAAGTGATGTTGATAATTTTGATAGTTTCGTTTCTGCCAAACTTGGTTCAGCTGTGGGAAATGGTTGCCAGGAAGGCATTGCCCATTCAGCCAAAGATTCATTCCTATTTTAAGAGTGTTGAGTGAATTGGTGTGTAATGTGTGCTATTGAAATCAACTTTCACAACATTCATCCCATTTATTTCTGCTGGTTTCTGCCCATATACATAATTGAATCAGTACTGTATTGTTTATTTTTCAGGTCATATTAGAATCAATAAAGGCAGCCCAAGTCATTGTGATTAGTGGCGAGACTGGGTGTGGAAAGACTACTCAGGTCGGTTTTTTACTTTTAGCCTCCTGAAAATGATCATTATCCTTTAGACGTGACGTCGAGTGAGTCATTAGCTATGAAACCCTGCAATTTGTTTATTTTCTCTTTGCTTCATTTGTATTTTAGTCCTTTAATCGTTGTCACACTAGGTTGCGCAGTTTATCCTGGATGATGCTATCGAAAGGGGCCTGGGGTCACGGTGCCACGTCATTTGCACTCAGCCCAGAAGAATAAGCGCCATATCGGTAAGTATCTTATAAATAAGAATACATAGAATACAGGGCTGCACTTCAAGATGCAAACAGTTTTTAATATATCTGCCTTGTTGCGGAAAAGCTATTTTGTAGCTTTCAAGAGCTCATGAGAAAACGTTTTGTTTTATTTTGCTCTGGAACCACATGCCAGAGTGCCTTCAAGAACACGAATGCGAGGCGGATAGATTGCATGAAAAGCCGATTGCTTTGTTGCTAGGTTGCGGCCAGAGTCGCGGCTGAAAGGGGCGAGACCTGTGGGGACGGGAGTGTTGGCTTTCAGATACGACTAGAGAAGTATGTTTTATCACTCCTGCTGTCACTTGTATGAAATCAGTTTATATATTTTGACATTACGTATGCACTACCATTATTTTCTGACAGCTTTTGAAATACCTCTTTACCTCGTTTCAGCCAGCTACCGCGAACACGAGGCTCGATTCTCTACTGCACAACAGGGATCTTGTTAAGGAGGCTGATAACTGACCCGTAAGTAGCTATAGCTCATTTTCGTGTGACGTCATTTCGAAATCTACATGAAGAATGACCCGCGCTTGTGTATCTGTGCCCCTTCTTAAGTCAGTCTGCTTCGTCAAACGTATTTTTATAAGTTGTTACTAGAATATTTCGGGTGGAAACCTAAGTTGGTATCCACATGAAAGTTATCTATCGTCATCTTGCATTCGGCTTTTTATGAATTGAAATCGCAATTAATCTCAAATTGTTAATATGCTTCACCATCGTTTTAGCCTTCAGCTTGCCTCAAACGCATGTCAGCCTCTTTTTGATATCTCCTTCAGCTTGCTTCTTGATGTCAGCCACATTGTTCTTGATGAAATCCACGAGCGAGACCTGTTTTCTGACTTCCTAATAATCATTGTCAAAGACCTTCTTCCACTAAGGTAAGTCGTTATACTTGGTCCACTCTCTAAAAAGTGACAAATCCATTCTGTGTCTATGATTTGCTGCATTCGCTTCTAGTGATCGTGTTTAATTTCTCCCTAGACCTGACATAAAGCTAGTGCTCATGAGTGCCACACTCAACTCGGAACTCTTCTCTGAATTCTTTCGTAAGTTTGGCTTCAGTTTCTTTTAGATATTATCACTCCCTTCTATTCAGTTTATCTTCCTAAAAGCGGCAGTGAGCATTTCAAGGCGTTAGTGAAGCTCTTATTTTGCGTCTTGCTCTGTATAGCTATTGCATAGAGATCGAGCCTTCTGTTACTCAATAGATTTTAGATAAAGAAAAACTTAATTGTGTTAAGTATTAAAAAAATAAAAATTGGCCTTTTCATGGGGGTGATATAGAAAGACAAAAATGTGAAATTTTTGTGAAAGCATCACTCTACTGTTGTTCGAAGTCCTGGAAATATCTCATGTTTTTCCAACTTCTATCAACTCAGATATAAACTCTTTCTAGTGTTTCTCTTCTAGGTTATTATCTTATACGGATTAAGAATTTCTCTATTATTGTCCCTAGATTCGTGCCCCAAAATCAACATTCCTGGATTTACGTATCCAGTTGAAGAGTTCTACCTTGAAGACATCTACGAACTGCTTAAGTTTATACCCAATTTTCATTTTTTTCACATTTTTCACATTCACATTTTAATTTTTTAAGGAGCAACAGAAGATGAACGGTTGCTGTGGTTCATATGGAGCAGGCCATGTGTACTGCTTCAATTTTAACTTGCCCTGACTTAACTTCAAGATTATGGAAATAGAAGATTTGCAAATTCTTTTGCGCCTGCTACCATTAGATAAATCAGATTTGGGCGAAGAAAATTCTAAACTTACTAACTGTAATGTGCCAATTACTATTTTCTATACATTGTTTTTTAGTACTGAAATCATTGGGTTTTTTGCACCTCGGAGCTAGCTTCCTAAGAACCACCTCACTATTTGCCTTCCTTTTTGTAATGCAGAACAGTAACTAGACACCTGTTCCCTTAGCTTATCATAAACGTGTACTGCATGATTTCAATTTTTTCCCGTTTCTCAATTTTCACTTACAATGTCTTGGGTGATTTTCAGTTACATCCCAAATTCGCCAACACGCAACGAAAAGCCAAAACCGTGGCACCGGAGGCGCTCAAGAGATGAAGAAGTTAGAAAGGAGGAAGAAAAGAGAGATCTCTTTCAATATTTGCAAAGTGCTCCAAATGGGTTTGTTTTCTTTTATTTATTCTTTAGCCTCAGTCCAGATGCATAATGTTTAGTTTAGAAACGTTTCTCATTAAACTCAGGTTTTTTATCATTATCAGGCGGCCGGCTTTGTAGGAGATTTTGCCAGCAATTTTGATTGTGACATGTTTTCCCTGTCTAATTTCTTACGCAAACGCTGCTTGTCAAACTTTCTTCTTGCTTATTGCTGCCTTTTCGGTTTCGGAAAATCTTTAGATGAAATATTGTCGCGTTATGTTTGCTTTTTATTTGAATTCATTTTTTACTGGACAGTGAGCTCGTCTCAAGTCTTTAAGTTACCTCAGAGCAACAAGAACGCACGTCTAGCCCACTGGTCAATGCATTTTTACCTCAAAAAATTTATCACGGTTGGAAAGTGGATTTGACTTTCTGAAAGTCAACGAATTCGCCCGTAAAAACGTGAAAAAACTTCAATTTATTTCTAATCTTTGTTAGCAATTTCAACAAAAACATCATATTGCGTTGTAGTTCTTTGTTATAATTGCTTTGCTCTGGCGTCTCTTAAAACGACATTTAAACCACATAGTAAGGTCATTTGCATTCATTATGCGCTTTTTCAAGCAGTTATTGAAACTTGCTCTATTGTAGCTTGAGATACTCAAATCAGACGGTACAATCACTTTCTAACACAGACCTCGAGTCGATCGACTTTCATCTGATTGTTGCGTTATTACGTCACATATGCAACAGAATGGCGGTAAGTCGCTACTCTTGTTGCACAACACTAGCTACTGCTGAAGGAAGTGTTTTGTTCGCTTGCAGAAATTGTTTGTGCTGCTGAAAAAAGGAATTTGGGTTGTGGGTGCACACACAATTTCAGTAGTGTCTGTGAAGGAGCGATTATAGTTCTCCCCTAGCTTTTCACTCCAATACATCATGCATAAAGTTTTTCCTATTTCCGATCAAAACACTTTACCGTTACTTTTTCTAAGATGTTTTTTGCTGGGCGAAGGATTTATTAATCATGCTTATCCTTCACGTAGTTTGATATTCTAGCTTTAAAACGCCATTTAAAATAAAACAGTCAAATCTGCTGAATTATGTTTTACAGGAAGGTGCTGTGTTGATATTTCTCCCTGGCTATTCTGACATTTCCAAGCTCCATGACATGTTGCGCAGTAGCTGGTTTTTCCACCCAGGTCAGTGCACATTTCTTTTTATCTAATATCTGTGTCATTCGACTATGGTAGTTAATTGCAGCACGTGTCTTTAACGCTATTGCCTTATATCGTAAGGCAAAGTGTTTATTTTCATATAATCCGGGAATTGTAAATCAGGAAAGGAAATATCAATGTTTACAGTTGTTAAAGTAGTTTAATGAAAATTATAGTTAGTTCTGCAAAATTGAATATAGAGTTTTCAAATATTTAAAAGGGCTTTTTGGAGATGAGTTAGCATCAATGGCAGACACTTTGTGGTCCCCAGATATTCACGCCATTTGTGGCAAATGTGCTCCCCAGATCCTCGAAGGGGGTACCTGAAAAGCCTAAACATTAAGAGTCAAGGTATATTTATGTATAAAAAGCAACTGTATAAAAAGCGTTTCATAGTTTCCTCTTAATCTGAATATTATGGAGGGCAGCCACCCTACACCCTATCTCCCCTCTAGTGTCCGCCACTCCCCCTCTAGTGTCCGCCACTCCCCCTCTAGTGTTCGCCACTGGTTGCCTTTTAAGCTGTTTTTTCGGCTTGATAACATAGATGCGTTGCTTGAATCTGTGTTTAAACCGATTTTAAATTTTTCCCTATTTCCTTGCAGATCGTTTCATGATTTTGCCTTTGCACTCGCTGATGCCAACAAAGTGCCAGCAACAGGTTTTCACACTCGCCTCCTTCGCACTCGCCTCCTTCGCACTCGCCTCCTTCGCACTCGCCTCCTTCGCACTCGCCTCTTCACTTGATGGTCATCACGTCTGAATGTTTGTCAAGCTTGTTTCATCTCAATTTGTCAGCAATTTCAAACAGTGATGCTGAAGATCTACTTGTCGTGCTTAAACATTCGCTATTTTAAAAACTGTCTTGATTAGGGGAATTTTCCGGCTAGTGTGCTGAAGATGGGACCACTATTAACGAAGTTATAGTACATAACTAGAGAATGTCCTACTTTGTTCTATGGTATGTAACATTGCAAAATAGGCCTTTTTTCTTTTTCAATTGAAGATGGATGTCCATTCCGGGGCTATGCGTTCTTTCACTGCATTGATATGATGACATTAATCATGACCACTTTAAAACGAGCCATCGCTGCAGGGAGCGTATGCCAGCAGAAAATGCAGAGATTGTTTCATTTGCAGGTGTTTGATCGTCCGCCAACTGGAATGCGCAAAGTAATTATCGCCACCAATATCGCCGAGACTAGGTGGAGTATCTGTTGTTGCTGTTGTTTTTGTTGTTACTGCTGTTGTTGTTGCTATTGTAATTTGGACACAAGCTAGAAGATGTTTGTTCAAGAAAATTTTAGTGGCGGTTTTCATTATTTTTGCCTTATTAGAATCATATGTATTCATTCCCTGCAACAGCTAACACTAATGCCTTCTGACTCAAGGGAGGATTTCACTTAGTAAAACAAGACTATGGCTTTATTCGCAAGGCTCTATGATGATTGGAAAGTTATGGCTTCAAATTATCGTTTATAAAGTCACAGAAAAGACGTGCTGATTTGCCCAACTTGTTTTTCAACTTGAAAACTTAAAACATGCCGCACGGTAGTGTGTTTTGCATGAATGAGTGTGTTCTGCATCGGATGAAGTCAAATTCATTAATGTTCATTTTCATTAACGTTGAAATTGGAGAGCGAATCAAAGCAAGAACGGAGAACTTTGTCTCCTCTTTGTTTAGTTTAGTGGCTCGGGCAAAAAACTCTTTCAAAATTGTTTAGAAGCTAAAACATTGTAGAAAATCATTTTAGGCCTGAAATTCTGATTTTATGAAGCCTCTGAGTTTAAGATACCCATTTGGCGTTAAGAAGATCTCTGTGACTCTTACCGGTGGAAGCCGAGAACCAATAAATGTCGCCATTCCTTCTAATTGGGTATTTTCGGTCAACTCCTTGGTATAGAATGTTGCTTGTCTTTTGTTCATTGTTTGATATTTACTCTCAAAAGATACGATAATTTTTGCGTTTTTAAATGATGTATTCTTAAACCACATGCCCGAAAACATCAGTTCGGCAAATTGATGCTGTGCAGTTCGTCTCAATAAGCGACTTGACCCGAGTGAGTTGACACCTGCTATGGAATAAATATGGCAATATTCGTCTAATTTTTCTTTTTCCCAAACACAGCATTACAATTGATGACGTCATCTTTGTTATCAACTCAGGGAAAATCAAGGAAAAAGTAAGTTGAGAGTTGGGTCATATAGAATGCCTTGTAGATTTGGGTCAGTACTAGTTATTATATGAACTGTTTGCACAGTTACGCTGTCCTGCCCTCTTCGGTCGGCCTCAGAGATGAGATAATCATTTGCAATTTCCACCTGTTTGACGCAAACATTTTGCTCACTTACTCAACATTATCAATGTCATTCGATGGTTTTTGGTGACTTCGGCACACCAGATGTCTGACAGCTCGATTCTTTTTTCTAGCCCATTCATTTTGTTCTTTCACCACACTTGTGTTATTCAGCCTTGTTCAATGCCTTCTATATCTTATTGTGCATCTTCTTTGCACCTGTGGCTTTCAGGGTCAGTCGCTTAAGACTGCCACAGCCAGCCTATCGTTTTAGGTATTTGTCCATTCTAGTTTTGATATAATAATAGTTTCAACACTGCGAAAATAATAAAAGATATAACATCACTGCGAACTTACTAGAAAGGATGTTTCTCATTAAAAGTACTTTCATTTTATCTATTTCCTGTTAATGCAAGTGGTTAAAAAGTTGTCCCTACAAGTGAGCGTTGTAAATTTTAACCTTATATATACGACACTACATCATATTTAATTTTGATTTGATAGTCTTCATTTCAGTATCTTTACAACTTCGCTATTCGGTTGTCTTTTGCCATTTTAATTATCAATACGAAAATCCTAAAATATTCACAAACCCGTTCTTGATATTTTTAAAGATGACCAACGCAGTGATAAAATTGCATGTTTATTCAATGATGTAAGATTTTATGTTCCACACTAATGATTATGTTTCACCTTTCGAATAACTATGGTACATGTTAATCACAATGTGAGTTATCTTTCAAAGGTAGGCGTCTTTTCCCATACCTCGTCCATTTCCTGAATCTGAAAGGCTCCTCCCAATCCAACCTCATAGCTGCTTTTGTACCGAGCCTTGACAACATGGCTGCAGCCTCCAGCCTTTAGACCGCATACCCAGAATTCCTGTGACAAGGCTACCTCGTCTTTGCTCATAAGCTCTGTTTCGCCAAGCTCTGTAGTTCTTCTGTACACGACACCTCGAACCGCCACTTCTGCTACAGATACAGGGCTCCTGCTCCCCACAAAAAGGAGAATGCCCAAAAACAGTTGCCGCAAAGTTTCTTTCATTTCGTCCAGCAGCAGAGCTCAGATCTAGCGCTTCTTCAGTTACTGAAGTCTCAATGTCGATTAGTCTTCTTACACACAAACTCAGCCGGTTTCTTTTTGTTTGCAAACACAATAATAATTTACATTTCGACGGGCACGTGACCAGGAATCTTTTGCACAATTTGTTATTTTGCTATAAAAATTTATGCTTAATTGATTGTATGCAGTAATTGTGCTTTGTTATTACGTCCTATGCTTGTCAGTCAGTTTACAACAATGCATGAATCTACATGTTTATTGATAGTTACCGAGCTACCGTGATAGTCACAACATAAGAGTTTTTCACTAGTTTTTACGTTTGCTTAGTCTTAAAGATGAAAAGAAATTTAATCAGAGGTTGATTTAATTCGCATTTCAATCGGAGACCGCTTTGCCTCGAATTTGACCAGGGGTTATTTTACCTTGAATATGACCAGATGTTATTTTTGGCTCAAACTTTTGCAGACCTACGATACAGCGTTGAATATATCATGCCTGCAGCCGGTTTGGACAAGCAAAGCCTCGTCAAAGCAACGAAGAGGGAGAGCTGGCCGGTAGGTCGCCATTTTTTATTTAAAATCAGGTGCAAGGGGAATAAACCGAGGCGGGAAAACATGTGACTTCATTTCCTTAGTTGTCTTGCATTTGTTAGCTTGTGAGTTCAAAAAACCAGGAACCTAGAATCGCATAAGTTGGAATGTTCATTCAGTCACTGTTGCCTCCGCAGGGTGCAGCCTGGGCACTGCTTTCATCTCTTTACTCGCCTCAAGCAACAATCCTTGGCTGAGTACCAGACTCCCGAAATACTACGAACTCCTTTGGAGGAGCTTTGCCTGCAGATTAAGGTGAGCTGACACATTTAAGGTGTTCTGTCGATAAATGTAGCTTGAATTGAAATATGGTTGTGAAGGCACAGATAGGCGATGTTGTTTTCATGAGATGATAGATTAAATCAATTTAGAGACGATTATGATTGTGCCTCCAGCTGTCTCCTTTCCATGCCACATCAGTACGAGGTTGTTAGGAGTATTCTCTATACTGCGTATGAATTTGTTTTTTCTATCAGCTGAGCTGAATTTTAGTTCTGGTGTTTGCCCTAAATTGGTTTTTGCTCATTTCCAGATTCTCAAACTTGGCAAAATCGAGGCTTTTTTGGCAAAGGCCCTGCAGTCACCGTCTCCTGAGTCACTTTACAACGCGATACGATCCTTGACTGAGCTGGTAATTCGATTAAGATCTATTCTGTTCATACTTCTGTATCTAATACGTGCCTTGTTTTCTGCGCTCAAGATCCATCAATTTTGTTTTATTGAAGTCTTATCGCGCGCAAACTAGGTTTCTACACTACCGAGTGGTCCTTCTTTCACAGTACAAGATCTGAATGTCTTATTTAAAGTTAAATATGCGTCAAGGATTTTATACAATGGACAGATTTACCTAATTTGTGTTACCTGTCAGTGAAATGCTAATTTATTATAAATGCATGTTTAAGCTCTATTTAGATGTATTTCTATAAATCAAGTTATTGTTGACACAATGAAGCTTTTTTACAAATGTTTTCATAGAAGCCTCTACCGTTGATAGCTCTAGTTTCTAATGCTCTTTGGTAGACATATTTTACCTACAAAATTGGAAAGTATTTTACGACCTCGCTTTCATTTCAGAATGCCTTGGATGGAAACGAGGATCTTACTCCACTTGGATACCATTTAGCAAACCTGCCAGTGAATCCGAAAGTTGGCAAAATGATCTTGTTTGGCGCCATTTTCTCGTGCCTCGATCCAGTGCTAACAGTTGCCTCAAGCCTCGGTTTTAAGGACCCTTTTTTCATCCCAATGGTAAATACGTTTTTAACCCATGCATTAGTTATATGACGGGTGATTGTGGATAAATCAATATATTTTCAAGAGCTCTAGAAAACTTATTCCAGCATGTGCAAAGTGAGATCAAGGTTTTAAGTAGTTAAAACTCCCTGAAAAACTTTTTGTCTTAGAACGCCATTACATCTTTTACTGACGAAATTGGAAATCAATCATTTACTATTGACTAAATTTTTAGTGCATTAGGACGCTTGAAATATAGATTAAATTTCGATGAAAATTGACCTCTAATGCGTAGCAAGCTTCATGTTCTTCAAGCTGTCCGTTGACATGCGAAGACGCTACTTTTTTATTTTTGCAACTCACTATATCGTAGTTTACCTTCACGAGGAAAGCCAACCTCCACATCTTTGTGCTTTCCTGCTCTTAAAATGTGAAGACTCTTGAATAAATGGCGTGAGAAATGTGGAATCTATTGACCTTTTTAAACGCAAAATCAAAATTTACTTTTGACTGACAATTTTGACTAGTTGAAGCTTTTCTGATTGTTTTGTTTTATTTCGGGTCTCGTGTGGTAAAAATGTGTCTCCATATCTTCGAAGGGAAAGGAGAAGCAGGCTGATGCCATCAGGAGAGAGTTTGCAAACGGAGCGAACAGTGATCATGTCATGCTTGTGAATGCTCTTGCGGTGAGTTCGTTCGCTTCCATATCATGTCGAGGCTCGTATCACTTACACTTTAACATCGAGGCTCGTTTTGCTTCCACTTCAGATCGAGGCTCGTTTTGCTTCCACTGCACATCGAGGTTCGAGTGTATTTACAATCATCTCATAGAGTCTGAAAACATAATTTTTTCCAGTCTTCTCTTCTTCGAGTGACATTTTATTTAGCATTAAGTGTTGTTCATGATTTATCAACAGAAATGGACAAAACTGCGTGGCTCACGCCAAGAGAAAGACTGGTGCTGGAGAAACTTTCTTTCCTTGGATACTCTAAATGTAAGTTTATCATAGTCGGTAATCAGAAATGGATTAGAAGTGGACCTTTGATTAGTGAAAGAATGAATGAATTGAATTGAATTGAATTGAAAGAAGACATGTGACGGAAAAGCCGATTAGTATCTACCATTCATCCCATAAACAGCTCTGTACAATCTTAAAGGTATTACCAAATACAATTAGAAAAAATTACAATGTCGTGAATTTAGCAAATTACAATTGGCCGTAACCTGCATGTGCCATCGCTCATCTTTACAAAGTTTTTGCTAAAAGAATGTTCATCTTGGTCTCTACTTTGAGCACAGAGCTGTTCTGTCATCATGTCCGATAGCCTCATATCGTTATCCCTGGTTTGATTAAAACTTCCGCTTCTGTTGTTGGAACAGCTATCGCCCCCGTATCTTGAGAGAGTAGTCAGGCATTTCAGATTCCCTTTTGGATAGTTGTGCGGGCTTTCTGGGGGGCTTGCCCATTGACCATGCGCATCAAGCTTCGGTTCAAAGTGTGACAGACGACGGTATTCTCGCATTGCATCATGGGACGGCATCCTTGACATCGAGAAGTTGTTGGATGTCTGAGAGAAAGGGTGGTCCGCACGCGGAACATAGACAAGACCGGCTTCCAAACGGTATCCATGGTAAACCGGCTGAGCATTCACCAGACATGGCAGGCTGCATGGAACTGCGATGGCGCTTGAGCACGGCCTTGCCTGTGCCTTCCCTTTATTCGATTTCCAGTAATCTCTCTTCAGCTTCATGCGACGATTCTGGAACCATGTCTTCACCTTCTTCTCCGACAAGCCCAGGTCCTGAGCCATGTCGTATCGCTCTTGTGGATTGGGGTACTGCGACTCTCTGAATTTGTCTTCAAGTTGTAGGAGTTGTGCTTCGGTGAAGATTGTGCGAAATCGCTTGTTTTCTGTCGAGACAAAATTACAACTATGATTAGCAAAGTGGATTCGACTATTTCAGAATACAAATGGTTTGATATTATTTAAACTAGCAAACGCTTGTTATTGTGAATTTCCAGCCACTGTCCTTATAATTCTTCTATAGTATGCTGTACTGAAGTGTACCAACCTCTGCTTGACTGTGATCCACGTCTCTCAGCTTCACTTGGTGATTCTGGCTCCTTTCTTTTTTCTTGTCCCTCTAGGGCTTTCTTATTTCTTTCAATGTCTGATGACAGTATGTAGTCGATGCTGAATCGCAAGCTATTGGGAGACTGTTGTTTCTCCATGTTTCACGATAGTCTGATGTTCGTCGTTTTCCACCTCTGATCTCCAAGAACACTCGCAAATCTGAGAAACCAAGAGCACACGCCTCCTTATATTGGGTCCAACTATTTCGTTGCCGACATGCACCAAGAAGGCGGCACGGCTCTTTGATCAGCGCTGGTTTCAAACTAACCGCGCTTTTGTTGAACTGTCACGACAAACAATGGCACTGAGATCTGATTGGCTGTCGCCGCTTCAGTCAAAGACTTAAAGGAATCCCGGCAAGGCCGCTGCGCCTCAATTAGCCGCGGTGAAGGCCGTTCTTTAGATTTTGCCGCGAAACTGTTGCCATGTAGTTGTGTAGTTGACGTGACCTTGTTTGATTGCAAATGGCGTGCTTGCAAAATATGGCACTTAGTACAAATGTTAAGGGATGAAGGAAATTATAGGTCCTTCAAAGGTACTCTCGATGAATTTGCTCAACTTCTGTACAGTTTGTTTGTGTATGGGCCCTATCATGTAAGTGTCCTATTTGTCGTGGATAAAGAACTATCATTTTTATGACAAAATATCATCATTCTTTATTTAAACGGACCCCTCAGGGTCTACATGTATCTTAAAATTTCAGCAATAGAATATTTTCTGTGTAAACATCCTTCTCTTCTCTATGAGTCTGCCTTCAGTCCTGTCAAGATATAGCGTGATTTTTACCGAAATAAAATAACTGATTCTTTATGTTGACCGTTTCTTCTTGGTGTTTGCCGCTTCAAGCACATTTTGTTCGCGCCTTCATAATAAACGTGTATTAAAATCGAATTGTCTCTCACAATTCTTGAATTGGTTGAAACACCGTTTTGTACATTCGGTCGCCGCCTTTTTGTCGGAATATCATTGGCGTGAGAAGTTACTTTTTGCGAAGGGTAACAAAGAAACCGACCCCGCTAGACATCAAACGCGCCGCGTAGGGGCTGACTCCCTTTCATTAGAAAGTGGACACGAGTGCTCCCCCTCTTCCTTCATACTCTGCTATCACAAAGGCGGCAAAATTTGATTCGGTTATCTACACTCAGAGGCGCTGATGGGTATTCATTGTTGAATACAATAAATCAAGTTAGATTAACATTAGATAACGAACTCAACGGGCCTCAACGAACTCAAAGGATAATTGACGGATAAATTGATATTCTATGTATACATTGTATATCGTTCTGTCCCAACATATGATTATTGGAAATGAGGTAAAAACATCAGTATATCTGAATGAAGGCTCTACTTGCTAGAATCTCAGAAAAACCATTTAATGATTCTCAATCACTGAGAGATTTTCCTCAGGCACACGTTTATTTGAAGACTTTGGTCAGAATTTGTCTATGAAAGCTTATTTTATTCTTTCAACACTTCAGCGTATGAGCTATTGATGGTATTTTTGTGTATTTTAATGTGTAGTCCATTCTCTGGTTACTCAGTTGTACTCGGCTGCTCAATATGTGTGCATGTAGAGAAACGATGGACTAAATTCTGCATCTCTGCATGCCTTATTCGTGATATTCACTCATCGTGAGATCAGCATTAATCTTTTATACATTTTGCTTTCCACAAGCTTTGTAACCACTGGGCCATTATTGCAAGGTCTAATTAGCAGTCGATTATTTTGTTTAAGATGATTGCCAACATGAAGTCTCAATTTGCTGCTCTGTTGCATCAAATCGGCTTCGTCGATTCGCCATCTTCAAGTCACTATCAAGCCAATGTCCATTCGGGTGAGCCAGTTTTCTTTAAAACACTCGTTTCTATCGCCTTTTTGAGTACAGATCAATGTGTGGAGAGTTATGTCTTGAAAAGCAAGTCTGATTCTTGTCTGATTTCGTAAAAATAGCTATAATCTGTTAAGTGAAGAAAGAAGACACGTGAAAACCAATATAGAAGCAACTTTTTGCATCCAAAAACTCGATGATCGTAGGTTTTCATTATTGTATCCAGAAATCAGCACTGCTATGTAGCAAGCACCAAATATAGAAACTCGTAAATGTTCATCATTATATTCAGAATCCAACACGGCTACGTTGTAAGTGGCATGATTTAATGCCGCAATGATTGATGACGTTATTTGCAGACAATATCAAGTTGGTTACGGCAGTCGTATGTGCTGGACTCTACCCAAATGTTGCCAAAGTTTCCAACTCACACAGGCAAAGCGGGTGAATACATTTTAATTATTAGCTTATATGATTATTATTATTATTATTATCTTAGGTTCGCTATAGTCACGTGTTATGTTGTGTTAAAGCTTATTGGACAATGGACACTTAGATAACTTGCTTACCATGCTGTTTTAGATTCGAGTTGTTTTCGCCGTCGTATTAGGCCTGGTTTTGTTCAATTGACGTTCTAAATTCATGTCTGATTACAGCTTTGGATAAATTTAATATTAATCGCCATTCAGCATGACAATCATTTTGTTTATTATTAGGAAAAATACCGTAAGAATAGAAACTAATTTAGTTCATTTATCTAATTTAATAGTTTATTTATGTGCTGTGCAAAACCATCACGATCAATGCTTGTTACTACATTACATTGATGTCATGGCTTTTGGTTTGATAATATTACGTCATGACTCGCGGAACGACCACAGTAATATATGCTTTAGTTGACGTAGATGTGTGTCAAGAGCCCATAAAAGGGGAGAGCCCCTAGAGAGACTCGAACTCTCGACCCCTGGTTTACAAGACCAGTGCTCTAACCACTGAGCTATAGAGGCTTGTTTTGGCTTTAAGAATGTAGAGCGTATGTTTTTGGTGATGCTGAATATTTTTTACGACATAAGTGTTTCCTTGGCAACCCTACGTTTTCTTAGCAAGGAACGTAGTTGTATTGAAGTGTAATCTTAAATTTTTTAAACGAATATCCAATGTTGATTTAAAATGTCAGAAAAGGCTTATATTTCAGAAATTCTAGAAATAACTTGATTTCATTTCAATATTTTTAGGATACCGAAGTTGACGTCTAAAGATCACGGTAGAGTTCAGTTGCACCCAAAGTCTGTCAACTTTGGAGTGAAGCATTTCGATTGTCATTGGATGGTTTTCCATGAAATCATGAAAACATCTAAAGTAATTCGCATTATTTTTGCTTTTCCTCTTGACCTTTTTGCTTTCAAACCGACACCTCTCACAACCCAACTCTGTTGTTCTCGGCAGCTTACCTTTCTTCGTTCGCATTCGCTTGAATTCGTAGTAGCAATTCTTCATGAAGAATGGAGTTACGCGTGGCCATCTGTGAGCGTGGCCATCCGACAAATTTTCAGCGCCGCATCTTTAATTTTTAAGAATGTATACTATAAACTTTCCCCACCCAATAGTTTCATATCAATTTTAAGAAGAATCATGTGGTCTACCTTTATTCTGGTAAGAGTGGGGTGGGAAGGTGACATCGTGTCGAACAAATTTACAAAGCACTTTGCAAGGATCTGTATGGAATGTAGACGTCAGTTTATTTAGACGTCAGATTTGTTAAGCACTTTTTGGAGACAAATGTTTCGGCGACTCTCGCATTGCTGACATGAATGTATTGAAGGGAAGATTCGAAAGGGAAAGCAAAAACGAATTTGAAGAGTATAGATGTGCTGGTGAAAGGATGAAGGGCAAACTATATCTGAGGCGTGGGAAGTATGAATGGAATGGGCATTAGTTAAATGTTATTATTAGCTCAAAACGTATAAAGAATATGGTAAAAGAGGTTTAATGCACTGAAAGGGTTTTATTCAATGATGCAAATACGAATGAATTCTTTCTCGTTTCCTTCATAGATCTTTCTTCACGACACGAGCTTGATCGCCCCGTTTCCACTGTTGTTCTTCGGCGGTAAAATCACGACAGGTCGTGAAGATTTTCAAAATGTTATCAAAATCGATGGGTGGATTAAATTCAAGGCGTCACCGGAGATCGGAAAACTGGTCAAGGTAAGTTATTGTGTAATATGGATAAGAAAAGTAATGATGGTAAATCATTCATCTTCTAGTTAACGGTTGATAAGTACCGAGGCTTCAGTTTGATACATGATTTTCATGCATCATGGTTGCTCATTTGCACTTGATTACTTCAAATCAAACTTTTTATATTCTTGTCAACTTGTCATCTTCATAATGAAAGTGACAAAATAACATATTCTAGTCCACGTTTTCTGGTCTCTGAGTTATCTCGTATCAATGACTGAACCATGATTGTGGTGTTATCTTCTTCTGCATTAAGGAATTGCGATTGAAGTTAGACGAGCTGCTTGAACAGAAGATATCGAATCCAACCTTGAGGTTGATAGCAGACAACTCCCAGAGAAACGACCAAGGACGGCTTCTCGAAGCAATCATCCATCTCATCACCAAGGAAGAGATTCAGGTGTGCAACCTAACTTCCCTTTTGTTTGTATACATAAATTCCCGCGTAGCAATTGTGAGCAGTCGGTTTACGTTAAGCCCCGACCAAACATTGAGCCAACAGTTGTCAGTAACCACGAAGTAAATATGACACCCCTTTAATAATGTCTTATTTTGCAAAAAAAGCAATGCCACTGATTCCTCATTTCGACGAGGGCGGATCGAACACATTCTGGATCCAAAAGAGTACGAATAGGCCTTTTGTTTTCACTTGACTGGCTGATCCATGTACTTTTAAAGTCCTGTGTGAGTCTGATTGAATCCAGTCTAATTAGGCGGATCTGGGCCAGATCGGATCAGTCTACCCTGTAGTTCGAAAAAGAGGCACACTTTTCAACTCGAGGTCATTTAAGTGTCTTTTGGCGCCCAAAAACAACCGGACTTTACCAGCACACTCTCACTCCACTTTTATACCATATATATAAAACGACATCTCCTCCTCTTTTATGCATATGGCATAAATGTAGAGTGCGCAAATCAAGACCTATGAGGACAATTTCTCGCGTACACTGCGCATATATATATTTTGTTGTAATGGCGGTGGTGTCCGCGCTAGCTGTGGTATGATGCCTAGTGGTCAAGAAATTGCTACCAAGCCTACCGTTCCAGGTTATCGAGGAATCGAAACCAATTAATGTAAGATGTTTTTCATTTAAATTTTCACTTCTAGTTTAGATGAATTATTTTGTATTTTAACGAATATTGGGCAGGTAGACCTAGACCTAAATGTTGTCAGATCCACCCATTTTATGGTGGCTCTTTTTGTTTTCTTTCATGATATATGATGTGGATTTTCTTTCATGATATATGATGTGGATTTTCATTAGATACAATTCCATTTTCAGATTTTTTCATTTTGGGTTATAAAAGTAATGTCTTGAATTTCAGTTCTGTAGAGCTGTGGTTGGTTAGGCATGTTGCCCCAAAAAACACGTCGTGGAGTGGAGATGGTTTCCGAAAGGACACATGGACGCGGATGACGAAATTCGTGGGAATCACCCAGTTTTTAGGACACTGGACAAGCTGGACGTGCAGAAATGTTATTGCAGTTCTATTTTTGACTGTTTCGAGACGTTGACTTTAGCATGAAAGATCCTATATAGCTATATGGGACAGTGGACTTTGACTACTGCTAATTGCTTATTATTGTTTTTGAATTTGTCCCAATGATAAATGATCGATGATTCCCCCTTTTCATTATGCTATTTAAGCAGTCTTGATGCACAGTCTTCATTTCATTTGAAGGCAGAGCTGTGTGATGTGGGTAGCTGTAAGTCTTGTTTTTTCTACTTCTATTTAGTCTGTAGATGAAGCACTATTTTTTGTTCTTGGTTCCTGTTTTGTTAACATTCAGGACTATTTTCTTTTCCATGACCATGCTCGAACTTGTATAGATTGTTGTGTTAATAATTAAGTGTTAATAATATTCAAATAGTCTATGTTAAAACTCATTGAAGTTTTTCGGAATTCTCTGCATTATTTCTCTTGTCCTTTTTTAAAATGAATGTTCACCACAAATCAATTGTAACAGAATACAGCCAAAATATTTTCATTGATTACATTGACATTAATTCTAAGGTTTTTTATCTTGCATAACATATATTCAACACAAGGCCCATGCACCTCACAGAAATTCAATGCTTTACACAAAATTTACAATTGCTCTATTGTATAGAAACTTTTGTTTCCCTGGCATACTATTGGAATAACAGGTTAGCACCCCAAGGTTGTGGCTGAAGGATGATTCAAGTGGGGTCTTATTGAAAACTTTCATAGTTTGCAGACCAATACCCAATTTCTTTTGCGCTTAAATATCATTAAAGGAACTAACATTTAGGAAGCTTTGCAAGGCAAGCCAGGGCCCCTTGCTTTCCAGTTTACTGATAATCTTCATTGCTCTACAAGCAACTCATCTTTGTTGTTTTGCCATCTTTAGCAAAATCTTCCATTCAGAGTTGAGTTAGAGAATTCTCAAAATGTTTACTAAGCTTATACCAGCATTGATGTTTTGTTAGAATATATTTATTTCATGTTACTTTGGTGTCTTTAAGACTTCTATTCACAAAACTTAGACCTAGGTGTAAGAGTTGTTTAGTATTAACAGTCATAACTAACTGGGAAGACCATGGAGCAAAACTTTTCCACTAATTTCCTAATTTTAAACCAAAATATGCAGCTTAATTTTTTTAATATTCCAAAATAAAACTTATCACATGTGCTACTCATAGATAATGTAGACTTAGTTGAATTAGTTTAAGGATTTGATGAAGCCATTTTAATAATCTTCATATTCTACAAATTTGATTTTATAACAAGGACCAGTTTCCAAACTCATCATAAATCACTTATTTTCACAATCTTAACATCATTTATATCATAAACTTTGTCAATGGATGAATCAAATGCCATTTCTTTGTACCTGGTTATTGGGGCAGCGAATGGGATAGTGGCTGCCTGTCTGCAGTTTGGGGGTCCTACATGTGTTCTTTTTTTTCTTGAAACACTGATGTCAAGCTTCTTTTAAGAAGATAACCAGCCAATTGATTAAAGCAAATTCAAGAAGTAGAAAAATGTACATTACCTTTAATAGGAATTATAAACTGGATTTGTAGATAGTACTACCAGACCTGTAAACTCTCCCTGTTTTTGTCCCTGTTTCTTGTCTTTCAGTAGAGGCTTTCTACAAAAATGATTGAAAGGACTTTCTTCCTGGCAAAGTTTTTTGCTAGTGTTTGCAAATTAATGAAAACATTGAAACCATTATGAAGTTGCTACTTGTGATGATTGTTGATATTAACTTTTTGGTCTGTTGTTTGTAAATTCCACAATTTCCAGGATCTCTCTGCTTTTTGGCCCAATCTTCCGGTTTTTCTCGATCTGAAATCACCAGATTTTGAAAATTATAGGTTGATAGGTTGTACTGTTGATACCTTACCTGGTCAAAAATAATTTCTACCAGAAGGGTTGTGTTGACCTTCTCTTGGGTTAGAACATTCAGGATATTTAGCATAAGATAAACTTTTATCATCTACCTGATCATTTGTTACATTTTCATATCATAACATCTGATAATAGACTTCAGTCAACCAGTTTTGTTTAAGTTCTCACACTTTATCTGACAGATTTTTATGAAAAATGGATGAATCTGAAAGTGCAAGGAAGATACCATTCCTGAAATCTTATGATGAAGGTAAATTTTACTTTTTGTTAGTTATGATGGTATGAAGTGAACAAATTCTACATTCCCAGGACCAGAATTGTCCACATTTTGAGAAATACTTCTTGATATTGTCTATGCACAATGCTGCTTCTTGGAGCTCTTGGTTTTTTGCCATAGCCTCAGATTTAAATATAGTTTCAGATGATTTTATATATTTACACGTCAATACAGGGAAGCACAAAAGAAGAAGGAGGGGAAACAAAGAAGATGAACTGTTGAAAGTGCAAAGAATGGCGGGTATTGCAAAGAAAAAGCCAAGCAAGAGAAAATCTACGTGTATAATACAGCATGGAACCCTTATATTACAAAAAGAACTGTTTCTAGAAAAGTGCCTCGAAAATCAGCCAAAAATAGACACGAAAGTATGTATTCTTTTTGCCATCAAATTTGTTCTATCAACTAGTTTTTATAACAGCTCCTGAATCAGTTAAACTTCTGAGCTAATTTTAACTTTTTCTGAACTGCAGGGCTTTCCTTGCTTTGCACCAACAGGTCTATTACTAATCCAGTTGCTATGCATGCTCAGAGTTAATATTTCTCATTTTACTTTTCGGAATGTTTTCTAGTTCCTCAGAAAATTGTGTGGTTCTTTTGAAATAATATGCACAAACATAAAATGTGGTTTGATGAAAACAATTGAAAAATTCTTATACCAAAGGTCTGAGGAACAAAATCAGACTAAGAATAATTGAAAACACCTCATCTTGGTGCTTCTAATCTAAAGTTTTACTCTTGAAGGCCTTAGCCACCAGATTCCTTTGAAGAAGAACAAGAATCATTGGAAAGTCATGATGACTATGAGAATATATTGGATGGTATTATTTTTTTTTAATTTTGTATAAATGTACTACCATTTGCTTATTCCTAAAGACAATTTTTGTCCAGTACCTGTTATACTGGTGCCATTCTAAAATCAATGTAATATCTAGGCAAAGTTCCATCTACAATTGTTCTATTGCTTCATTTATATTATTCAGTCTATGTGAAGACTGAGGAGAGGTGGTGAATGCATTTTTAAGTCACTTTGTCAGGAAAATTTACTCATGTATTTTTTGGATTCCTTTTGTTGTTCACTAATCCTTTACATTCAACTAGCATTTTTTACTATAACATTATAGACTACACTTGTGGTCAAATATCACCTCAAAAGGTTGAATTGCATATTTTGGTTGCATCTTTCTGTAACTGAAACTTGCAGTGTGACCTGCAAGCTTAGTGACTTGGCAGAGTTAATTTAGCAAATATTGTTGTTGCAGATGTTGCTTTGGAAATTAGGAACTGCCTAAGCCTAATCGAGGTACAACAACCAACTGATAGAGCCAGTAGCAACTGGGATCTACGACTGAAAAACACTGCCTCTAGTTGGGAAGGTCAACGTGAAGTAATTTTCAAAGCTACTCTTAGCAGATTCGCAGAATATGTTGGTGAATGTCAAAATTGCCAATCTCATCCTGCCACCATAAAATGCAGTGACTGCAGTTTCTATCAGAATTTATGCTTCATTTGTGATGACATAATGCACAATAGAGAGCCATTTCATGACAGAAAAAGATGGCACGATAACTGTTATAGTCCCATTGCTGCTACAGAAGGGCTGGATGCAGTCAAGCAAATAATCAAGAAAAGTAAGTTTTCATTCCAATACAGATAAGAGTGTTTTGTTATTCAAGTAGTGAACTATTCACTTTTTCATTTGCAATGAATAAAATCTTTGTTTGCATTGAAACCCCCTAATCAGGTTTTCTTGCGTTGCGCAATTTGCTCTTGGGATGCTTTACCTTTACCTTAAATTCTCACTGCCTTTTCAGAACTTTCCATCATTTGCAGACCTGAAGCCTTACTCTCCATTCTAGATGATAATGTGCTGTAGAAAAGAATTGTAAATAGTACTTGTTGACAACACATGGAAATGTTTTGTTTTAATTCAGATTTCGTATGTACAATTTTCTTATTTCTATAGGATTCATATAGGACTTTATTTATCAAATATTATCTATAGATCATATGCCAACAAAGAGGGTGTTTTTTTTCCAGAAAGAATGGTCCATCTTTATTTGCATTGCTGTAAAGACTGTGGGTCAGAAAATATTGCAAGACAGCCATTAGATGAAACATGCATTGTTATAAATTGCAAAGGTATTTTTTCCATTTCCATTTAGTTTGTGCAGCTAGTAATATTTGCCCTGTAACAAGTCTTTTTATCAAGATTTTGTCATGCTCTACAGGACCATCTTCTTTAATAGCTTGATACCACTTGCACTTTTAAAATCTTTAAGTGAAGAAATTTATATTGCTAATGATCTTTATTGATGTTTTGATGTTTCTCACACCAGGAAGATTTGACATGAACAAGTACATGATCACATGTGATGACTGCCTTGCAGAGTTTGATCCATTCAATATAGAAACATTGGTTCAGTCTGGTTATTGGCCTGGAAGCATAAACACCTGCAGTTACATTTTCCACCAAAGTGTTTTTCGACTCTGGGATACATTCAACAAGAGAATGCCTGGTTCTTCGGAGATGAGCTTTGTTAATTCATTGTGTGACCTATCGGCAGAAAATGGGAGGGTAAATAATGTTAATCTTTTTTGCATGCTATTGATGGGGGTGTTTGAAAATTTAAAGAAGTTCAAGGATGCAAAGAGAGCACTTTAAATCAGTATTAGCTTGGAATTTTTCAAGAAGCCTTCTTTTTAACCTCAATTTTGATAGAATGGTACAAAAATCCAATTGTTGAGCACTCATTTATGTCATTAGTTTTTTTTGGTTAAACAAAGAAGTATAAAAATTGGTTCTATGGTTTCATTTTATATACTATGATGTATCTAACTGCATTACATCCTTCCCATATTAGGAAAATGTCTTAGGGAATGGTTCTACATGTTACCATTCTACTTCTAGATTTCAAGAATAAATTGGAAATTGTTCTCAACATCCTTCAAAGAATGGAAGTATTGTCAATATGAAATTGATGTTCTCATGGGGAAAGACTGGATGACTTGCCCTTGCTGCGCAATCAGCCAACATTCATGCCATGTGGATGGAAATTGCAAGCTATACCGGTATAAAAGTGCTGGGAAGTAAGTATCTACAACTTTACAATAATTGGTAATTGATGCCAAAAACAGATAAGATGGAGAGAATGCCATAATAATCACAGTATGGCATAACATTTCTTTGTGAGTAATGCAACATTTTTTCACAAATTTTGCATTTTGGGGGATTTTTTGTGCTCATATTATACCAGAGAAGCAGGCTACTCGCAATATTTTTACCCTTATGCTTTTGTTTTCAAAAATTAATTCTTGCATCCACTTCAAGGAGAAAATAACTGTAGTTTCACAAAATGACATCTTGTTCTATTGCACAGTGTCCCATTAGCTTTTGTTTTGATGTTCCCCAAAGAAAAACAACCAAGGTTGAAGTCTTGATAACAACCTAATCTAAAATTATTTCAGTTTTTATCTTCTTGAGTAAAACAGTATACAGAATGCTGTTTTACCAGGGAATGCCCTTTTCGATTGAAACATTTTGTAAAATTTGTGACCATTTTTTTTTCATTTTAGGCGCCGTTCAAATAGCTACTACTCAAATGAATTTATTGAGGAAAATCAGTCTGTTGATGTGCTTTTGCAACAGATTTATGCAAAGAATGCAAACAGCGAAAGAGCTGTAAGCATTACCTTACATTTTGTCATTAGCAAATTTTCCAAAAGATCTTTTGATTATCTTATACTTCCTTAGCAATGAAAATCTTTTATATATGACCTTTGAACCTTTTTATGCTATTAGGGTATGTCGGATAATAACTGTGGCGGCTCTTTCTGGAAAGCAGCATTAAACTTTGGCAAAAAGAGGGGTTCCCTTGATGAAACTGGGCTTGAGCTGGCAAGCTGTCGCCATAGCATTGGGCAGAAGGCAGTCAACATGTTCCAAGGAGAACTTTATGGATATGCTTTATACATTCAAAAGAATTTTATGGTTCCTCGTGGGGTAAAGTTCTTTTGGTGTGATGTTGTTTGCAAATATTGGCCATGGGTGAAGAGAGTGCAACCAGAGCTGACAACTTCAATGAAGCCAGCGTTATCATTAATGCATGCCAAAGGTCATGGTGTTAGCTGTCAGGTGAGTATTAATGATATTTTTTTTTTAATTTCTGGAGTTATTTTAATTTTGTTACAATACAGTGCAGTGCTGCATGGGACCTTATAACTAGATTCTATATAGTGAATCTATTCTAATTATTCTAACTTCATATTTAAGTTTCTATTTCTAATTTTGATGAGAAAATGTGAGGGGAGGTATATTTTTGCAATGTACCATTTATGATGCATGCCTTTGATTTTCAAATCGTCTCTACATAACCAGAAGTTAGTTGTGGGTCTTCCCTTCAGGTAAAATTGTCATTCCATTATGGTAGAAAGTCATTTTCTGTAATTGTTTCAGGTAACTTGGGATGGAGAGTGGCAGGAAGGGGCTGCCAGGTCAACTGGTGAAGAGGTAGAGCAAATAAACAGCTACCTATCCCGACTGGGAAGTACAACCAAACATATGCTCCCAGAAAGTAAGTTTAAGGTGCAATTATGTCTAGTTTTAAGGACATAAGATAGGAATGAGTGATTTAGGATGGAGCACTTTCAGAAAAGGATTTTCTGTGCTCAATTTGAAGTATATTTATGGTAACTTCTTTTGATTGAAATTGACAATAAGATTGTGAAAAGAATTCATTTGTTGTGGTACACTTCACTTGGAAGTTTGAAAATTAAAAAGGCTCCCTTTTTAATGAAAAGGACCCCTTTTGTATTTTTATCAAATGCAGTATATGTTGGTAGAATTTTGTATTTGGCATTAGGTAGGCTGCTGCAATGCAGCACTTGCTGGAACCAGTCCATTTTCAGGAATTTCAGAAAAAAGGCATGTTTCTCCATCAATTTAATGAATAACAAAGGACATAAGATATGTTTTTCTTTTGGTTTAATTATAACTTCTTACATTAATGTATGGTTTTATACGCAACATGTTATGGAAAGGACAAGTAGTGACTTCACTGGTATTATGCAAATTGAAAGGAATCATGTATATATGAACTAAATAATGATTGCATTTTAACTTTAGCTCCTATTAAGTTAATCAATAATGTTGCAGATCGAGAGGACTATCTGTCTGAGCATATGATGGGCTGGAACAGGCGCAAAATTGATAAAATGCCAGTTGATTTATACAAACGCTACAAAAGGGTATGACTCTATAATTTTGTTTTTACAGATTGATATCTTAAATGAATGTGATATATTTTACTTGCTGATTGTTTAATTTTTTCCTCTTGAATGCAATTATATATGTAATTACGTTTGCTTTATTTGCTTTCTTTGCAGGCTAAGCGTTTGCATGAAGAAACTGTATCAGACCTTGCCAAAGAACTCAGTGATATAAACATAAATGAAACAGATCTGGGAGAAAAATCTTGGCAAGAGGATATCAAACTGCTAGCATTGGGTAAGTAGTGATGACTTTTTGTTACATTTATGTTGATTTTCTTTTTGGTTATGTTTTTATAGCTTTGATTATATAACAATAAATGACTTTATTCCCATTTAGGTGCCAATGAGAAAATTTCTTTCAAACTCACCAAATGTGAGGAACTTGTTTTGCTGTTGAATCTTTTACGCTCTACAAACAACATCCCAGATAATGCTGACATCCCTGTAGACTTGAATAATGCTGTCATTCCAGTCCTGGACGGTTCATCACTGACTCAAATTCCTAAGTCAGAGGAACGTAAACAACAAAGGTTCATGGAACTGCTTGGGTTTATGCAGGCAACACCAAGTAACAACTTCGAGGCAGCAAAATGTAATGTTTTGCAGCTATTGAAGAGTAAATACGAACAACGCATAGAATCATGCACTTTTTCAGTCATTCATCATGCCTTTATGGTGAAGAAAGTGGGAGGTGAGTTCACTTGGAAAAGAATTCTCATCTGCATGTTGGTTACGAATTATAGGTCAGATATATACGCTGATATATAAAATATGTTTCTGTTATTGTTTTATGATAATTGCAGTTTTATGAAAGTCTGGTGTTACATTTAAAAAAATTTAGAAAATAATACTAACTGGATCCCGATTAATTTCCTATTAATTTTTTATAATCTCTTGTAGATAACAGTAAGCGAAGACATCTTTTGCGACGGAGGGTTTCATTGGAAAAAGAGAAGTTGAAAAGACTTGTTGAGTCTTACAATGCCATCGTGTTAGCAATAGGACCTATAAATGGAAATGCTGTTAAACTTTTTGATATCGAAGAAAGTTGTGGATCGTTTCCTTGGAGAAATGTAGAAGATGATGATGAAAGTATGCATCATTAAACCCTCTTTCTCTGTGAATTATATTTTCTAACACAGTTAGATGATACTGGATTCTATTTTAATTGCAAGTGCCGTACTTTTACAGATATATTATCTTTGATTAACTTCATCAATCAAATTTTGTTCCTTGATGTGAATAAACAGTTTATGTACTTTCTATGTAAAACTTACTTAAGGCGTCTTTACCTTCTGTTTATAGTACCAATGGCCACTAAACGACTTATTGTGCAGTTTCAAGTGAAATCAAAGCGTCTTTCCGAAGAATCAACGCTGCTTGTCGAGGAGATGCGCAATTTCCTTCGTTTTTATGAGATAACTGTTCAGCGCTTACAAGATGAATACAATGCACTAGTTGAACTGGAAAGGAGAAAAGGTAAACTTTTTAAACCTACTACATCAGAGATTTATTTTAATGGTCTTGTATGTAGTTGTATACACGCTGCACAAGGTGTCTGGTGCATTGTATTTCGTTCTTCACATGTAAAGAAGAGGATGATTCCATTTTATTAAGTATCTTAATTTGTATGGTTTTCTTATTTCCTATATACAGAAAGATATTAGCCTTGATAATCAAATTTCATAAAAGGCAATCATGCAACGAGGCTTCATTATTCAAAACCCGAATGCTGCAGATTTTCAAACGTTTGGTTGATGAAATGATCACTTGTATTTTAGAAATATGCCCTTAGTAGTTATCATAATTATAGTGTTTTGCACTTTCAGATGATAATCGGATGCCAAGCAGTGAACTTCCAGGCTCGTCAACGGAAAACTGGAATGGAATAACTTGCAAGTATGTTGCTTTTTCAACCTTCGGTGATGAAAACTTCTTATAAATGTTTTCAAATGTTTACATTGAACTTAATGAGTGGGGATTTACCCATTTTTTTGCTCTAAAATTCTCGGAAATGGTTTCCAATGTTGCTATATTGTTGTTGCAAGAAAATTGACAAATTTTTTACCATATTGTAACATAAATATCGAAAAAGTTTTAAGCATTACATGATGTCTCCTTTTCGTTAGAAGCGCTACCAGACGCAATGTGAAAATCCAAGAGTTATTCGAGGCAAAAAAGCTTGCAAGCAACAGGGAATAAAATACTGCAACAAACAAATTGAGCGTGCAATCATTTGTTTCAAAGAGGCGTTGGAGCAAGAGATCGAAGTTGAGTTGCCTTTTTCCAGAGAGCGCATATCTGAGGAGCTGACTTCTGAAAATGAAGGTATTGGAGATATGGAAGGCAATCGTGAAACAGAAATGCGAGATCCTGACAGTGAAGAAGAAAGTGAAAGCGAAAATGAAAACACTAGTAGAAGTGAGGAGGAAGGAGATAATCTTTAACTGTGATGATCTGGGACCAAACTTCAACAACTACCTTTGACTTACTAAAAAGCTCTTTTAAAATGCTGCTTAAATAATTGATTGCTTGTAATCTCTATATTACGATCATTGATTACTCTACACAGAGTTTATTCATCTAGTTTATTCAACATAAAGTATAAATGTATTTATGTTTAATCAAGGTCAAATTCGATCAAGTAAACTCATGCAAAAGTACATTTCTGTTCTCCAGCGGAGTCATTTTTTATTCATTATTAGTTCAAAGTATGTTTTTGTAGCCATTTCTTAAACAGAAACAATTCAAGAAGCTTCCCGATTCATATATGTACAAGTACCGTGTTTTAACTAGAACTTCATTCCAGGGTCACAGAAGAAACTAGCCGATGAAACTTGACATATTGTTAAACATATAGGAAACTATTTGACCATTCGTCTTTCACCGTAGCCCTATCGATAATAAAAATCGCTCCGTCTTGATAACTGCGAGAGGATTCTTTGCTTTTGAAAGGGATATAAACTGTAGGATGATAGTACAGTGATGCGAGCATATTTATTGAATAAGTGTTATATTTTGTATTAGTTACTGCGCTTTAAAATACAGCAGACTGATTTTGGTTAACAGCTTGTCCATAACTTTTTGCCTTTATTCTCCTATTTCCATTATACTACGGACTGAACCATTTATAAATGAATGATGATAGTTCTACTGGTAATATTTCATTTTACTCATCTACTGTACTGAGTTCTTTGCAGATACAACTAGCGTAAACTTCTAGTACTAGTTAGTTGCGTATTACATATGATTATTTACTAGATTACATATACGAGTTAATTACTACTGTACTACTACTACTTGGTGCACCAAAACATGAACACATTTAGTAATTGATCAAGAAAGTGCTCCTTACCACCCATAGGCTCAACAGTGCTGAATTTTGTTCAGAAAAGTTTTGAATATCAAATCATGAATATACTTATCATTTTAAAGATAATTCGATATAAGTTCTACCTTCAAAGTCATTAAGGGAGTCGCCAAATTAAGTAGGTGAGGAAAACTTGATCATGAAATGAAATTCTCCATTTTATTAAACTTGAATTTTTTCCTGCTGACCAATTTTCATTTAAAATTTCTGTTGGAAATTCAATGAAGAAAAGTTGGATAAATCCTAAATTGTGATTAGGAAACCTGTCTAAACATTCGGATTTCCGATTATACGAAGCGAAACATGGGTGTACCCTGTATGGTGAACTTCAAAAAGTGGTTCGGGTGACAAAATCATCTCAGAAAGTGAATTGACGAAAAAATCCTGTCTAAACATGCAGATTTCCGATTTTACGAAGCGAAACATGGGTGTACCCTGTATGGTGAACTTCAAAAATGGTTCGGGTGACAAAATCATCTCAGAAAGTGAATTGACGAAAAAATCCTGTCTAAACATGCAGATTTCCGATTTTACGAAGCGAAACATGGGTGTACCCTGTATGGTGAACTTCAAAAAATGGTTCGGGTGACAAAATCATCTCAGAAAGTGAATTGACGAAAAAATCCTGTCTAAACATGCAGATTTCCGATTTTACGAAGCGAAACATGGGTGTACCCTGTATGGTGAACTTCAAAAATGGTTCGGGTGACAAAATCATCTCAGAAAGTGAATTGACGAAAAAATCCTGTCTAAACATGCAGATTTCCGATTTTACGAAGCGAAACATGGGTGTACCCTGTATGGTGAACTTCAAAAAATGGTTCGGGTGACAAAATCATCTCAGAAAGTGAATTGACGAAAAAATCCTGTCTAAACATGCAGATTTCCGATTTTACGAAGCGAAACATGGGTGTACCCTGTATGGTGAACTTCAAAAAATGGTTCGGGTGACAAAATCATCTCAGAAAGTGAATTGACGAAAAAATCCTGTCTAAACATGCAGATTTCCGATTTTACGAAGCGAAACATGGGTGTACCCTGTATGGTGAACTTCAAAAAATGGTTCGGGTGACAAAATCATCTCAGAAAGTGAATTGACGAAAAAATCCTGTCTAAACATGCAGATTTCCGATTTTACGAAGCGAAACATGGGTGTACCCTGTATGGTGAACTTCAAAAATGGTTCGGGTGACAAAATCATCTCAGAAAGTGAATTGACGAAAAAATCCTGTCTAAACATGCAGATTTCCGATTTTACGAAGCGAAACATGGGTGTACCCTGTATGGTGAACTTCAAAAAATGGTTCGGGTGACAAAATCATCTCAGAAAGTGAATTGACGAAAAAATCCTGTCTAAACATGCAGATTTCCGATTTTACGAAGCGAAACATGGGTGTACCCTGTATGGTGAACTTCAAAAATGGTTCGGGTGACAAAATCATCTCAGAAAGTGAATTGAAAAAATCCTGTCTAAACATGCAGATTTCCGATTTTACGAAGCGAAACATGGGTGTACCCTGTATGGTGAACTTCAAAAATGGTTCGGGTGATGATTACGATGATTATATGGACGCCGAAGGGGTTGAGATTTATATCGAGAGATACCGTTCTATTTGAAAATAAGGGTTATTGATCAATCCGGATTTTAAGCAATCCTGTTTGGCCACATTTTTGCTTTGTTTTGTTATACACTGGGTTAGCAATGTGAAAATTACAGAATGAGTATGCTTGCAGAATGAGGCAGTTAAGGGCAATTTGAGGATTTGCTGTAAAAAAATTTCTGATGAGATTTTAGCGCAAACTTATAAAAGGTGCGCAATGAGAGGGATATACATGTATTTTGCAATTGAAAGAGACACTTCGGTAGCTAAATGTTTTTAAGTATAGTGATAAGTAAGAAGTTCGTCAGTTCATTCGCTAGGACGGACCAGATTATTCCCCGTAAATTATTGAAAATGTTGAAGAGCCTTTACATAAAGTGGATTGGATGCAGCGGATCAAAAAGGAGACCTAGCGTTGGGTGGATGTGCAAGGTAAAACATGATTATAACACAAGATCCAGAACATCCTATATAACCTAAAAGTCAAATCAAATCCAGTTTGATGAGATGGAAGAATCCAGCAACTTGGACACAAATTCCTACATTACATTTTAGTATAATTGGGTGTTTCAGACTTTGGTTTCCCATTGACTACTGGATTCGAATACCTTCAGTTCCATATGCAGTATAACTCGGTTAAAGCGCACTTTAAGGGACCAGTGGCGTCAGTATGTTGTTTCCAAAGTATGTTTTAACCAGGGTATGTAGAATCAACTTGTAAACAAATGCAATTATATATATGTAACGCTTTCAAATAAATTCTAAAAAGCTCAATAGTTGAACGAAGTCTGTAAAGCGTTTCTGAGTATCAAAGTGTTGTTCACTGTTGCATCAGCTTTGTTCAGCTTTTTCATTGTTTCGTTGGTATTAAACAAATCCAAAAGCGCTGAAAATCATTGTAGAACTTGACAGGCATTTTAATAGATCAAAGAAAGAATAAAATCACAAGATGGTTGAGGTGTCATTTATGACAGATGGCACCTTAAGAAATTCCTGAAATTGTGACTTAACACATTGGATTTTTAACAAAGAAGACAGCTATATCCTGTTGTATTTGTTTAGAAAGGTCGCTAGAGGAACTCCTACCAAAGGTCATGTTCTCATCGACTACACACTAAAGGGCCCGAGGATGTGTAGAGGGATGGGTGTGACGGAAAGATATCCGGGTTTGCTATAGGCAATATAATAACCTAAAATCATAATTTTAAAAGAATCTAGCCGGAAATTTTTAACATTTGTAGTGTTACGAATTTAAAAGTATGAATTAAGAGAATAGATGGAAAACACAAAATATTTCTATAAAGTATTATAGATCAAATGCTAAACTTTTGCTATAGAAGAAGAACGTAGTTGATATTTACACAAAAAACTGGAATCTAAACAGGAATCCAATTGTTTAGAGTGGAAGATAAGGTCACGTATGTTCAATCCAAAACAGCATTCATTCAATTCATTTTTCAAATACATCGTTATCAAGTTACTAGGCGATAAACTCTGCTCTCAACATTTTGCTCACTCTGAGAATCAGGTTGAGGATGGAGATAAAAACACTGCAAATCATGATGCTGTTTTGAAATGTTCCATAATTGGAATATTCGAGTAGTTTCCATTCATATGTCTCAAATGCAGCGCAAATACTTAAATAAATGAGTGGAGATTTGATAATAATTGCGAAAGCATTAGGAGAACAAAAAGAAAGCATTTACAAAATACAATTTTCAATGCGTCCGGTTCTATATAATGAAGACACTAAAACAGTTATATTAACCATAAGTATCTAATTTATAAAAACCAGACACCAGAAACAATCGTGTTTCGTTTTGAGGCAACGTTAATAAATTACACAGAAATGCTTATTAGAGATCAGAATTGCCCAGCATAGCAAATTTTACAAAAAGGTGTTACGAAAAAGATTGAAAAGGGCTTTGAAGAAAGCAGACTTTTGAGTGTACTGAAGCTTTTTCGTCTGATACTCTTCAGAGAATAAAATGACAGAACATAGACCCCAAAGGCTACGCTGGGAAGTATATATACCCAGCTGTGGATGGAAATAGGCCAAACAGAAACGCAAGCACATGACTGTTGAAGTTGCCCAGTTAGTTCCGCTCATTTATTGAAGATGTTACCAGTGGAGTCCTTAGGTGATAACAAACTCCTTCTGTCAACACGAAGCGGTGTTTCTGCATAAAGATTCCAAAACCGTTAGATGGAACGAAATAAGGCTTTGCCAATAATCCGAAACTTATCGCCATTACATTTTTTGCAAAATCTGGGTTATTAATTAGGGTTTTCTGGGTTTTCGAGAAAATGCTGATCGATAGCGGAATGGCATGTTTTGATAATTGTTTTTGATCCGCAAGACCGAGTAGGCTGTTCTCTTTGGGGAAAAGATTTAACTTAATCCTGGAAGGAACATGTTGTTTTTTAGACTATTAGAAAAATAATATTTGGAAGTAAAGAAATTCAAAGCCTTTTCAACACAAGTTGTGTACCCTCATACGTGTTCCTTCTTAGACTGTCTCGCGGAAACGAATAAAAACAGCCGACAGTCAAAGTTTCGTTTTCTTCAACTCCAGGAAAAAAGGTCGGGGCCTCAACTGTTCCGGATACTGCGAGAATTTGCACGCAGATATGGTCATGACGTATGTCATGACCATGCAGAACACGCCGATCATAATGAGGCACTCCAACTGCCACACAAATGCCATCTTTAACATACGAAACACCTGCAATGGAAAAATGCACAGTTATACCAAGGGTCAATCTTAAGATAGGGCAAAAACAACGCACATTTCATTGATACACAACAAAAGTTGAAATCCACGTCAAACTTAAGTCAGTGCTAGCCTTCTCGAACAACCCGCGACGTTGACTCCTCTGCAACAGAAAAAGAAGCATATGTTAGTTCTAAGATCACTTCAAAAGAAAGCAGACTTCATAGATACACAACAAAAGTTGAAATCAACGTCAAACTTAAGTCAGTGCTTACCTCCACCAGCAACCAGCGACGTTGACTCCTCTGTAACAGAACAAGAAGTGTGTGTTACTCTTAAGAACTTTTAAAACAACGAAGATTGGTTCTAGATACAACCAATGGTAGAAATATACTCCACATCTACTTAGGGTTACCTCTCCTCGCTACTTTCGGTTTCTTCTTTTCTGTAACGGAACAAGAAGTGTGTGTTAGCTTTAAGACCACTTCAAAAGAAAGCAGACTTCATAGATACACAACAAAAGTTGAAATCAACGTCAAACTTAAGTCAGTGCTTACCTCCACCAGCAACCAGCGACGTTGACTCCTCTGTAACAGAACAAGAAGTGTGTGTTACTCTTAAGAACTTTCAAAACAACGAAGATTGGTTCTAGATACAACCAATGGTAGAAATATACTCCACATCTACTTAGGGTTACCTCTCCTCGCTACTTTCGGTTTCTTCTTTTCTGTAACGGAACAAGAAGTGTGTGTTAGCTTTAAGACCACTTCAAAAGAAAGCAGACTTCATAGATACACAACAAAAGTTGAAATCCATGTTAAACATAAGTCAGTGCTTACCTTCTCCAACAACCCGCGACGTTGACTCCTCTGTGACAGAACAAGAAGTGTGTGTTACTCTTAAGAACTTTTAAAACAACGAAGATTGGTTCTAGATACAACCAATGGTAGAAATATACTCCACATCTACTTAGGGTTACCTCTCCTCGCTACTTTCGGTTTCTTCTTTTCTGTAACGGAACAAGAAGTGTGTGTTAGCTTTAAGACCACTTCAAAAGAAAGCAGACTTCATAGATACACAACAAAAGTTGAAATTCATGTTAAACTTAAGTTAGTGCTTACCTTCTCCAACAACCAGCGACGTTGACTCCTCTGTAACAGAACAAGAAGTGTGTGTTACTCTTAAGAACTTTTAAAACAACGAAGATTGGTTCTAGATACAACCAATGGTAGAAATATACTCCACATCTACTTAGGGTTACCTCTCCTCGCTACTTTCGGTTTCTTCTTTTCTGTAACGGAACAAGAAGTGTGTGTTAGCTTTAAGACCACTTCAAAAGAAAGCAGACTTCATAGATACACAACAAAAGTTGAAATCCATGTTAAACATAAGTCAGTGCTTACCTTCTCCAACAACCCGCGACGTTGACTCCTCTGCAACAGAACAAGAAGCATGTGTTAGTTCTAAGATCACTTCAAAAGAAAGCAGACTTCATAGATACACAACAAAAGTTGAAATCCATGTTAAACTTAAGTTAGTGCTTACCTCCACCAGCAACCAGCGACGTTGACTCCTCTGTAACAGAACAAGAAGTGTGTGTTACTCTTAAGAACTTTCAAAACAACGAAGATTGGTTCTAGATACAACCAATGGTAGAAATATACTCCACATCTACTTAGGGTTACCTCTCCTCGCTACTTTCGGTTTCTTCTTTTCTGTAACGGAACAAGAAGTGTGTGTTAGCTTTAAGACCACTTCAAAAGAAAGCAGACTTCATAGATACACACAAAAGTTGAAATCCATGTTAAACATAAGTCAGTGCTTACCTTCTCCAACAACCCGCGACGTTGACTCCTCTGTGACAGAACAAGAAGTGTGTGTTACTCTTAAGAACTTTTAAAACAACGAAGATTGGTTCTAGATACAACCAATGGTAGAAATATACTCCACATCTACTTAGGGTTACCTCTCCTCGCTACTTTCGGTTTCTTCTTTTCTGTAACGGAACAAGAAGTGTGTGTTAGCTTTAAGACCACTTCAAAAGAAAGCAGACTTCATAGATACACAACAAAGTTGAAATTCATGTTAAACTTAAGTTAGTGCTTACCTTCTCCAACAACCAGCGACGTTGACTCCTCTGTAACAGAACAAGAAGTGTGTGTTACTCTTAAGAACTTTTAAAACAACGAAGATTGGTTCTAGATACAACCAATGGTAGAAATATACTCCACATCTACTTAGGGTTACCTCTCCTCGCTACTTTCGGTTTCTTCTTTTCTGTAACGGAACAAGAAGTGTGTGTTAGCTTTAAGACCACTTCAAAAGAAAGCAGACTTCATAGATACACAACAAAAGTTGAAATCCATGTTAAACATAAGTCAGTGCTTACCTTCTCCCAACCCGCGACGTTGACTCCTCTGCAACAGAACAAGAAGCATGTGTTAGTTCTAAGATCACTTCAAAAGAAAGCAGACTTCATAGATACACAACAAAAGTTGAAATCCATGTTAAACTTAAGTTAGTGCTTACCTCCACCAGCAACCAGCGACGTTGACTCCTCTGTAACAGAACAAGAAGTGTGTGTTACTCTTAAGAACTTTCAAAACAACGAAGATTGGTTCTAGATACAACCAATGGTAGAAATATACTCCACATCTACTTAGGGTTACCTCTCCTGGCTACTTTCGGTTTCTTCTTTTCTGTAACGGAACAAGAAGCATGTGTTAGTTCTAAGATCACTTCAAAAGAAAGCAGACTTCATAGATACACAACAAAAGTTGAAATCCACGTTAAACATAAGTCAGTGCTTACCTTCTCCAACAACCCGCGACGTTGACTCCTCTGCAACAGAACAAGAAGCATGTGTTAGTTCTAAGATCACTTCAAAAGAAAGCAGACATCATTGATACACAACAAAAGTTGAAATCCACGTTAAACATAAGTCAGTGCTTACCTTCTCCAACAACCCGCGACGTTGACTCCTCTGCAACAGATAAAGAAGCATGTGTTAGTTCTACGCATATGAGAAATAGACATCAGCTTGTTGAAAAAAGGAAAATCTACTTGGTATTTTGCATTTGTTTTGTTATTATCGAGGTGACAGAACTGGCAACAAAGAAAATATCCTGTCCAGTTTCAGTAAAAAGAATATTAATTGAAAAATTACTTTTTCAAAAACAAACATTTACAAGCACACAGATCGTCACTTGAATGTTTTTGTTTCCCATTAGAAACCTTCTCCGAGCTTACTCTCCTGGAAAAAGTGGTAGTCACTTTCCAGAAACAAAGCTGTTTTTCAATTGGCAGTTTTAATAAGAAGTTGAAAATACTTTTGAACATAAGAACTAGAACCGAAAATAGAAAACTTAGAGTTCAGCAGGTTTGCTTTTTAACAACATCGAATAGGGTTCTGAGAGCCGTCCGTGTCTTAAACTGAGTCACAGCTATTTTTTAGAAAGGATTACGATTGAAATAGACAAAGAACAAGCTTGTACTATGTACGAATAAATGTTTAGTCAAATAAAGACCATATCTCTCGTTCCCTATAAATGTCACACCTTCATTTTCCGCGCTCTCACCAATATCCTCATCCACATCTAACTCATTTTCCTCTCCTTAAACAAGTAGTAAACAAGTAGTAAACAAGTAGCGAACATAAATCTTTCCATAAATAAAAGGAAAAAGTACAAAATAACAACTTTTTCGTATTCTGTATTGATTTCAAAACTTATATACCAGTAAATGGCTTAGTGAAGTGGTAAAGGGTGAAGGAGAGTTGCAAAGAAGTTGTTAGCGCGATAACAACACCATTTGAGAGATTCATTAAACATTTATACCAACATGACAATCAACGTAGTTCAACGTGTTGTGCGCGTTATTACCAGAATTCAATGCAATTAAATAACGACTTGGTAAACGAATGAAAGTACGACAATTCGAACATAAATCTTCATCAGGTAAAAAGAAAAGGAAGAGACAATGTGTTGGAGATTACTGTGGTCCTTTGCTTACTGCGTTCATAGTTTTACGTTGCTCGTCTGTATTTCACGCTTTATAAGACCTACTCTACAAACCAAATAGCTGTGTGTCGTTTTAGAGTAAATCAATAACAAGTATAACTACCTTTCTGGTCTGCTCCGCGGTTGATTGTAGAGCACCATGCTTTAAATTATAAACAGAATAACGTCAATACGAATTTCCCTCAATCACAGTTCTATTAAACTGGTCTTGAACATAACCGGACTAAATTAAGTAGGCGTTACGTTCTATGATAAAAAAGTTCGCTGCAAGAAAAAACGTACTGTACGGAAATTGTGGAATGCAAGCTAACCGACACAGCGAAACATCCTAGGTAATAAAACAGCTTTCAAAGTATCAGTCAGGAAACGACCATTTCTTAAAAGTTACATACCCTTGAAATCCTTCAGAAATAAGGCCAAAACGGCTTTACCAGATGGCGAACGTTTTGTTGGCTCGACACCAATAAAACTTTCGCCAAAACCTGGTGTACACAGTGTGTCCACCGAAAAACCGTTCTTATGTTTCTTGGCAAACAAAACAATGGCACTTGTGCTCTGCCATTGGTGCAACGCGTTTATCTAAAAACGGTTAGATCAGAAAGTAGAAAATCTTGAAAGTAAAAACTGCTCATAAAACGATCTGCTTGTATAACGTCTAAGAAGTTTGCACAACATGATGAAAACTACTCCAAATGGGAGTCTCACAAATTATTCTTATTCTCTTTCCCTTTCTTAAAACGTTTTGTTCTTTCCATTTTTTTCCATATTGTCCTTAGCATATAGCATGGAAAATAAACAATTCACAGGTAGACAAAGAGCAAAGTTAAGGTACAATTCAAATGCTTTTTTCACAAAAATCCTATTGATAATCTGTTTTTAACTGAAAAACTAAAGATAAATCATGTAAAAAGGAAAACATGGCAAAATTAATTCTAAGGCTTACTCTTTTTGATATTATCCTCTTCTGCAAGGTCTCATTGGGCCTCTTTGAGAAGTTGAGCGCACCGCTTTCCCTTGTTGGAAACGGTGTTTTGCAGAAAGCACAGCTGTAGCACCTTATTGCGTTCTCTTTGAAGCAGCTGAGACATTTCTGTATTTGAGATAGCAATTTCTAATTTTTAAGAGATGATTCAAATAATTTTTGCAAAGTTTAAAGCATTTTTTGCATTTAAGGGATAAAACCAATTTAATCCCTTTATCTCTGCTTTTTGCCTCAGGTGTGTAGTTTGCATAACCACACATCATATTTCATTTTATTTTCATTTCATCTTAAGATTCCACTACTTATAAATGCAATTTAAATGAATAATTACAACAAAACTACAAAACAAATTACATAGAAACCAACAAAATAACAACATCAATGACAATTAAGAAATACAAACTAAAAAATGATAGAATTCATAACAAAGTTAAGCTGATACAATATCTTTTTGCTGGAAATAGGGTAGTAACAAAAAGCAAACATGGTAAACCATACCTTTCCAATTTTTCTTTTAGATCCTTTACCTAGAAATAAAAAACTGTAAAGTTATTTTGGCAAAATTTGAGAAATTCAGAAATCAATATTGTAAGTAACTATAGGATTAAAATTGGTATAAACAAAAAAAATTTGTCTTATGAAAATGTTTGAAAATGATCAAAATCATCAATCTATTTAAAGTGCTTAAAGGGCCTTGAATAATGGGGGTGGTAAGGCTGTGAAAAAATGAGGAAATAAGCATAGCTGATATTAACATTTGTAAATCACAGAACTCAGGCCTTACTTCCTAGAACTCATACTACTAGTTACTGGCATGGGGGCTATGAAGAGTCCCATGTCACAGACAATTTTTGAGGAAGGTGCTTCATGAACTTTGGTAGATCTTCCTTTATTTTTAATTAAAGAAAAGGAAACCAGGATATCTAGCTGTATCTGGATATAAGGGAAATATATGGGTGCAAACTGATGGGTTTTATTTGCAAGGTAAAACATTGCCATTGCATTGAAAAGCTGTTTGCAACTGAGATGTTGTTGATGTTCCAGTCTTTCAAAAGGAAACCAGCCATTAACATGCAACTTTAACATTTAAGAAGCCCCTATCCATTACATATACCTTCGATTATAAGATAACTCACCTATCTGGATTTTTGGATTTCTAGACAGGATAATTAAGAAATCTGGTAAGAAAACTACTTGCATAGGCTAAAAAGATTATGAAGATTATGAAAATGAAAGAATTGACACCTAAACAGACAAATATATTCCTTTAAACAGAAAATATAAAACTGACTTTTTGTTGAAAAGAAATTATGAGCTGCATTTGAATGGCAAGAACATGGCATACTGAAAAACTTTTGGTCCAGCATGATTTTTTCCATTATGAACATTGGGTAAAACAAAAAGAAGCAGAACATTTATATCCAGAAAATAGTGTAGATCAAAAGTGATGTTAGGGAAAAGAGTTTTTCCAAATTAATCTACTTATGCATTGCTGGCCTGGCTAAGCAGTATCAAGCACTGAGAATCTAGCATTTGCCCTCTGCAGTGGCCCTGCAGATTTTGTATAAAGATTCGCGGGCTGAGCCTTTAAGAAAGGATGGCCTGCTAATGACATAATCTCTGTAATTTGCTTGCCAATAACGTTGTCAAGAAAAATAAATTTTGCAGCATGGGAGCATGGATTAATCCCCAATTTATATTGGCATTTTTAGTTTAAAAAAACGGATGAGACTTATTACAAAAGGAGCAGCATTTTAGAGAGGGGCATCCACTGTGCACGAAAACCCTAAAAGGGCAACGAGGTCCCCTGAAAGCATCAAATTAATTAAGAAAATTTTGTTATCATGTGAGGATTTGTAAGTAATTTTAAGCTTTAGCCCCCACAAATAAAACATAAAAAATTCATTTTTGCTTTCCTGCTGAGTTGTGTAAGTAACATCAATGAAAGTAACATGTGTAAAGAACAAACACATAAGGAGCTCTTAAAGTCAAAATTTCAATTTAAATGGCCTAAATAATTCTTTAAAATAAATTGAGGTAAATTGCTTATAGAATCATAGTAACCCCAGAAAGAAGGCACAGGCCCTACGCCACTTCCAGATTTACTAAATATGGCCTACCAAATTAAAGGATGCAGAAAGTAATCAGCTTCTCAATAAACAGCGTTATCCAGTTGGTTGCACACTTTTAAGCTATGCAAACCGTTACAACCAAAACATATTTTTTCCTTTTCAGTTTCTAAATTTGTGTCATTCCTGAACTTAATCTAAGAGAATAACAGACATGAAAATAAGAGACAGGAAAAACTTGCTATGGCAACTACTTCAGGCCAAAAGTAAGGCAACAATACGAAGTTTTAACATATCGTGCTACTTAAAAATCCATACTTTAAGATTATAGATTATTAATGTAAGTGAATTCTCCAAAAAAATAATAATGCGTACTCTCGTTGTTGCTGGACATTTCGTAGCGTGTAAAAATTTCCCCGCTTCAACTCAAATTTGTGCAGCGATTCGATCATCAAATCACAATGTGCTTCCAGTTCCCGCCATCCGGTTCATTATGCGCAGTGTACGCGAGAAATTGTCCTCATAGGTCTTGATTTGCGCACTCTACATTTATGCCATATGCATAAAAGAGGAGGAGATGTCGTTTTATATATATGGTATAAAAGTGGAGTGAGAGTATGTTGACTTTACAGACGGTGTTGTAAATCAGTAAGAAATGTTGTGGCGATTCGCAAATTTGGCTCGATTTCCAAGTACAGTGTCAGTATCAGAAAATTCAACAGACCACAAGTCAACTAGCATTGAGGTAGTATGCAGATTGGAGGCAAGATTCTGTGGATGTGTGATTGAAAGAGCCAAAAGTCATATGCACCAATAGATTTGTTCTCAAATTTTGCAAATGAAGATTATTTGAGTATGATTTCAAAATTTTTCCTTGAAAGTTGACTTGTGAGCTCCAGCAAAATAAAATGAAAAAAGTGTCAAGCTTATTCTGAAACTTTCTATGAAGCTTTAATTCTGAAACACTTTCGCTTTTCAACGAAATGTTTCGTCAATAATTGCCTAGTTTTTTATTTGTCGAAATCTAGGGTTTTGTTAACAAGGTTTATAACCACTTCAGGGCTGCCAGGGATTTGCACTTCTTTACCCTACTAATTAAGACCATTAATTTGTCTTTCATATCAACATAGCACTTTAATGTTGGGTTTTTGTATTCTTGTTGTAAACATGGAATTTTAATTTTGTGATTGTGACTGCTAAAGTTCTGGCAAGTTGTTACCTTTTTGCCTTGAACCCCTTTCAATTTTTATAACAAATTAATTCTTTAACAAATTCTTTAATATAATATAGCTTAATCCCAGAGAAATATGATCCAAGATTCCTAAAAAACCTGTTAACAGACAAAGAGTGCCCAACTGAAAAGATCATTAGTTTGTTTGTATTTCTTCTAACTCCTGGACAGCATTTCTTTACTAATAAACAAGTTGTTATTATTCTCAGTTATTATTGCTCATAAAAAGCAAAATCCAATAAAAGTGATCCAAACATAGAGGAAATGATTGGTGATACTGTCATTGATAATAAACACTTCAAATTGAACTGGAACTAAATTTAATTAACATTACAAAGCAGATTTCAAGTTTGAAGGTGTAGAAAAGATCTTGTCTTTTAACTTATAACTTACAAATATGAAGTATGTAAGAAAGGTAATTTGAACAACAGAAGCAAAAATGTTTAGTTCGAACTAAGTATACAGGAAGAAATTATACTGGAAATTGAATCATATCTAGAACATACGTAGAAGCCTTAAAATTAGTGATGTCTTCCCTACAAAAATTCTTTGCTAGTTGGGTATTTTAGAAATTGGAGTCGACACTATGGGGAAATAAAGAAATCTACCTGGAAAAACAGGAGAAAAGTACGCTTAGGTCAGGTTCTACAGTCTTAGGTCAGGTTCTACAGTCTTAGGTCAGGTTCTACAGTCTTAGGTCAGGTTCTACAGTCTTAGGTCAGGTTCTACAGTCTTAGGTCAGGTTCTACAGTCTTAGGTCAGGTTCTACAGTCTTAGGTCAGGTTCTACAGTCTTAGGTCAGGTTCTACAGTCTTAGGTCAGGTTCTACAGTCTTAGATCAGGTTCTACCGTCTTAGGTCAGGTTCTACAGTCTTAGGTCAGGTTCTACAGTCTTAGGTCAGGTTCTACAGTGTTAGATCAGGTTCTACAGTCTTAGGTCAGGTTCTACAGTCTTAGGTCAGGTTCTACAGTCTTAGGTCAGGTTCTACAGTGTTAGATCAGGTTCTACAGTCTTAGGTCAGGTTCTACAGTCTTAGGTCAGGTTCTACAGTCTTAGGTCAGGTTCTACAGTGTTAGGTCAGGTTCTACAGTCTTAGGTCAGGTTCTACAGTCTTAGGTCAGGTTCTACAGTCTTAGGTCAGGTTCTACAGTCTTAGGTCAGGTTCTACAGTCTTAGGTCAGGTTCTACAGTCTTAGGTCAGGTTCTACAGTCTTAGGTCAGGTTCTACAGTCTTAGATCAGGTTCTACCGTCTTAGGTCAGGTTCTACAGTCTTAGGTCAGGTTCTACAGTCTTAGGTCAGGTTCTACAGTCTTAGGTCAGGTTCTACAGTCTTAGGTCAGGTTCTACAGTCTTAGGTCAGGTTCTACAGTCTTAGGTCAGGTTCTACAGTCTTAGGTCAGGTTCTACAGTCTTAGGTCAGGTTCTACAGTCTTAGGTCAGGTTCTACAGTGTTAGGTCAGGTTCTACAGTCTTAGGTCAGGTTCTACAGTCTTAGGTCAGGTTCTACAGTCTTAGGTCAGGTTCTACAGTGTTAGATCAGGTTCTACAGTCTTAGGTCAGGTTCTACAGTCTTAGGTCAGTTCTACAGTGTTAGGTCAGGTTCTACAGTCTTAGGTCAGGTTCTACAGTCTTAGGTCAGGTTCTACAGTCTTAGGTCAGGTTCTACAGTCTTAGGTCAGGTTCTACAGTCTTAGGTCAGGTTCTACAGTCTTAGGTCAGGTTCTACAGTCTTAGGTCAGGTTCTACAGTCTTAGATCAGGTTCTACCGTCTTAGGTCAGGTTCTACAGTCTTAGGTCAGGTTCTACAGTCTTAGGTCAGGTTCTACAGTGTTAGATCAGGTTCTACAGTCTTAGGTCAGGTTCTACAGTCTTAGGTCAGGTTCTACAGTCTTAGGTCAGGTTCTACAGTGTTAGATCAGGTTCTACAGTCTTAGGTCAGGTTCTACAGTGTTAGATCAGGTTCTACAGTCTTAGGTCAGGTTCTACAGTCTTAGGTCAGGTTCTACAGTGTTAGGTCAGGTTCTACAGTGTTAGGTCAGGTTCTACAGTCTTAGGTCAGGTTCTACAGTCTTAGGTCAGGTTCTACAGTCTTAGGTCAGGTTCTACAGTCTTAGGTCAGGTTCTACAGTCTTAGATCAGGTTCTACAGTCTTAGGTCAGGTTCTACAGTCTTAGGTCAGGTTCTACAGTCTTAGGTCAGGTTCTACAGTCTTAGGTCAGGTTCTACAGTCTTAGGTCAGGTTCTACAGTCTTAGGTCAGGTTCTACAGTCTTAGATCAGGTTCTACCGTCTTAGGTCAGGTTCTACAGTCTTAGGTCAGGTTCTACAGTCTTAGGTCAGGTTCTACAGTCTTAGGTCAGGTTCTACAGTCTTAGGTCAGGTTCTACAGTCTTAGGTCAGGTTCTACAGTCTTAGGTCAGGTTCTACAGTCTTAGGTCAGGTTCTACAGTCTTAGGTCAGGTTCTACAGTCTTAGGGCAGGTTCTACAGTCTTAGGTCAGGTTCTACAGTCTTAGGTCAGGTTCTACAGTCTTAGGTCAGGTTCTACAGTCTTAGGTCAGGTTCTACAGTCTTAGGTCAGGTTCTACAGTCTTAGGTCAGGTTCTACAGTCTTAGGTCAGGTTCTACAGTCTTAGATCAGGTTCTACCGTCTTAGGTCAGGTTCTACAGTCTTAGGTCAGGTTCTACAGTCTTAGGTCAGGTTCTACAGTGTTAGGTCAGGTTCTACAGTCTTAGGTCAGGTTCTACAGTCTTAGGTCAGGTTCTACAGTCTTAGGTCAGGTTCTACAGTCTTAGGTCAGGTTCTACAGTCTTAGGTCAGGTTCTACAGTCTTAGGTCAGGTTCTACAGTCTTAGGTCAGGTTCTACAGTCTTAGGTCAGGTTCTACAGTCTTAGGTCAGGTTCTACAGTGTTAGATCAGGTTCTACAGTCTTAGGTCAGGTTCTACAGTCTTAGGTCAGGTTCTACAGTCTTAGGTCAGGTTCTACAGTCTTAGGTCAGGTTCTACAGTCTTAGGTCAGGTTCTACAGTCTTAGGTCAGGTTCTACAGTCTTAGGTCAGGTTCTACAGTCTTAGGTCAGGTTCTACAGTCTTAGGTCAGGTTCTACAGTCTTAGGTCAGGTTCTACAGTCTTAGATCAGGTTCTACAGTCTTAGGTCAGGTTCTACAGTCTTAGGTCAGGTTCTACAGTCTTAGGTCAGGTTCTACAGTCTTAGGTCAGGTTCTACAGTCTTAGGTCAGGTTCTACAGTCTTAGGTCAGGTTCTACAGTCTTAGATCAGGTTCTACCGTCTTAGGTCAGGTTCTACAGTCTTAGGTCAGGTTCTACAGTCTTAGGTCAGGTTCTACAGTCTTAGGTCAGGTTCTACAGTCTTAGGTCAGGTTCTACAGTCTTAGGTCAGGTTCTACAGTCTTAGGTCAGGTTCTACAGTCTTAGGTCAGGTTCTACAGTCTTAGGTCAGGTTCTACAGTCTTAGGGCAGGTTCTACAGTCTTAGGTCAGGTTCTACAGTCTTAGGTCAGGTTCTACAGTCTTAGGTCAGGTTCTACAGTCTTAGGTCAGGTTCTACAGTCTTAGGTCAGGTTCTACAGTCTTAGGTCAGGTTCTACAGTCTTAGGTCAGGTTCTACAGTCTTAGATCAGGTTCTACCGTCTTAGGTCAGGTTCTACAGTCTTAGGTCAGGTTCTACAGTCTTAGGTCAGGTTCTACAGTCTTAGGTCAGGTTCTACAGTCTTAGGTCAGGTTCTACAGTCTTAGGTCAGGTTCTACAGTCTTAGGTCAGGTTCTACAGTCTTAGGTCAGGTTCTACAGTCTTAGGTCAGGTTCTACAGTCTTAGGGCAGGTTCTACAGTCTTAGGTCAGGTTCTACAGTCTTAGGTCAGGTTCTACAGTCTTAGGTCAGGTTCTACAGTCTTAGGGCAGGTTCTACAGTCTTAGGTCAGGTTCTACAGTCTTAGGTCAGGTTCTACAGTCTTAGGTCAGGTTCTACAGTCTTAGGTCAGGTTCTACAGTCTTAGGTCAGGTTCTACAGTCTTAGGTCAGGTTCTCCAGTCTTAGGTCAGGTTCTACAGTCTTAGGTCAGGTTCTACAGTCTTAGGTCAGGTTCTACAGTCTTAGGTCAGGTTCTACAGTCTTAGGTCAGGTTCTACAGTCTTAGGTCAGGTTCTACAGTCTTAGGCAGTTAAAAACAAATAACCCTATGAACAATGCAAAGCAGGATGCATCCATGCAAATAATGTAAAATTGTGTTATGAGGGAACTTAGAAATACCAGTTAATTTGTCTCATAAATGAAAAAATCTCAATCATTGGTTAAAAGTACAGAAAATGACATACACAACATTAAGACACTTTGTTGAAAACTTTAACAAGTATAACTTTAAAAGCCACTCATCATGATATAATTTTTGGCTGTAAACAGTTTCCTGAGAGTAAACTGAAAATCCATTCGACTCCAGAGAGATAAGAATCCCTGCAACGCCCCTGTTTGGTATTTCTTTCCTGCACAAAATTTTTCTTAAACGAATTTTTCAGCTAATCGCCTATACCGGTTTGACTTCTTGTTAATTAATGTGGCTTTATTTTATATCCTAGAGAAACTCGTAGCAGTATCTGTGCGAAGGAGCAGCAAACAGGAAGACAACAAGTCTCGTATTGAACTTGTCTGTGCCAGCTGTTTCCAGGAAAAGCTGCCTCAAGGACCACACTTTGTGGTTGGGAGAAAATGCTCGTTCCATGGATCTAACGGTGTCGCTCTGGTTTGACTGAGCGCTTCAGGAGCAATGCAGATTTCAGTGCTGGCTTCTATGGGAGAATTGCAATGACTCTATCGTAGCTTGTACGTATATACAATATACGATGTAATGTGTACATTCAACGTCTAAAGACCCATTGAATGGGGTCACAAATTAAGACGGAGCATTTAATATATGCATTTTGTCCATAAGAATCTGTATTTGATGTCTGACTCCTTTTTTGGGAAGTTGACTTCGACTCCAAACCTGTTTTTTCACTTCTGAGAGTAAGCAATTGTCGACCCATCTGCTTAACACGACGATTGTTTTATAAGGGGGCTTGGGCGAGAATTACGTCACCCGTTATGAACAACCACTTTAGAAACTAGTCTCCATGGAAGCATCTCTGTCGATAGAAATATTCAATTTCCCTAAAGCACATCTTGTATATTTTAGAATAAGAACAAGCCTCTATAGCTCAGTGGTTAGAGCACTGGTCTTGTAAACCAGGGGTCGAGAGTTCGAGTCTCTCTAGGGGCTAGTTTTATGACACATTGTTTGATCGGCCATGTTTTTAGAGCAACTTTGCCATGCAACGGAGCTTTCCTATTCTTTCCTTTAGGCCACTTTCCGAGTACATAATTTTGCAAACAAAACCTTCGGAATGAAATTTAAAAGGGAAGAGCTTGTTTTTCTGTCTGTTAAGGTTAAATGTGCTATGAACATGACAAGAGGGCCCGAGCTTTGTTTCCAAATGAGCCTGCGAGTTTTTTCCAAATCTTATGTACTGTGATTTTTCGTACCCTGAGGATATGAGCTTGATCCTCTATTTAGAGACGGAAGTACTCTATCCCATGCAGCAATTTTTAAAAACAAGCAGTTACAACTTTACACTTTGTTTTATGCAGTATTTTATTATCTTTTTGTTAACGATCGCCATCGATTAAAAAGTAAATAAACGATGAAGATAGTAAAATGGCGCTCGCGTGATCAGAGTTCAAGGGAAACGTACAAGCAGAACTATATCAGGTTACCTTCAAAATGTTATCCCGTCGTGTAATGCGCTTTTTAATTGTCGTTCCATTTTCCAGATAAAAATATATATAAAGATACAAAGCATCACGATGCCAAAGGGCTTTCAATTGCTAACCTCGATGTCGTCAACTTCAAATTGTCAAATTCAAACTTTCCAAATGAGCCGGAAGGACTCTCCGCATTGGCAGCTATACGGATTTCTGATTAGTCTCCTCCGAATCCGCAACTATTCGAAGAAATTTGCAGCTCATAACCGGTCATCTTTAAGATTTTCAAAACGAAAAAGTAATTTGAGATCAAGATACATAGAAGGGGCTGTAGTAAAATATTTGACTGATCCCCCGTCATTTTTCTGAACTTTTGATGATATTAACAACGCTAGTGCTTCGAAACTCGGCAGAGGCAAGCAAAAAGGATTAATTCTTCTATGGAGGACTGGCCCTCCATTACCATACATAGTCCACAACCGCGCCTTTTGATATCTTTGTTGTTTCATTTCACCCCGCCAATCAAAGCATTCCAATATCGTTATCCATGGCCCTTAAACCAAGGCGCTATGACTTTGAATAACCCTCGATCAAGCGATTCCGCCCCTTTGGGGAGTCATTCCAACTCAAAGAGGGTAGGGTACGGTGTTTCATGTACGGCGAAAAAGGCAAGTAAGTATAGCCGTCTGTGAAACAGCGACAGCCAATCAGATCTCAGTGCCATTGTTTGTCGTGACAGTTCAACAAAAGCGCGGTTAGTTTGAAACCAGCGCTGATCAAAGAGCCGTGCCGCCTTCTTGGTGCATGTCGGCAACGAAATAGTTGGACCCAATATAAGGAGGCGTGTGCTCTTGGATTCTCAGATTTGCGAGTGTTCTTGGAGATCAGAAGTGGAAAACGACGAACATCAGACTATCGTGAAACATGGAGAAACAACAATCTCCCAATAGCTTGCGATTCAGCATCGACTACATACTGTCATCAGACATTGAAAGAAATAAGAAAGCCCTAGAGGGACAAGAAAAAAGAAAGGAGCCAGAATCACCAAGTGAAGCGGAGAGACGTGGATCACAGTCAAGCAGAGGTTGGTACACTTCAGTACAGCATACTCTAGAAGAATTATAAGGACAGTGGCTGGAAATTCGCAATAACAAGCGTTTGCTAGTTTAAATAATATCAAACCATTTGTATTCTGAAATAGTCGAATCCACTTTGCTTATCATAGTTGTAATTTTGTCTCGACAGAAAACAAGCGATTTCGCACAATCTTCACCGAAGCACAACTCCTACAACTTGAAGACAAATTCAGAGAGTCGCAGTACCCCAATCCACAAGAGCGATACGACATGGCTCAGGATCTGGGCTTGTCGGAGAAGAAGGTGAAGACATGGTTCCAGAATCGTCGCATGAAGCTGAAGAGAGATTACTGGAAATCGAATAAAGGGACGGCACAGGCAGAGCCGTGCTCAAGCGCCATCGCAGTTCCATGCAGCCTGCCATGTCTGGTGAATGCTCAGCCGGTTTACCATGGCTACCGATTGGAAGCCGGGCTTGTTTATGTTCCGCGTGCGGACCACCCTTTCTCTCAGACACCCAACAACTTCTCGATGTCAAGGATGCCGTCCCACGATGCAATGCGAGAATACCGACGTCTGTCACACTTTGAACCGAGGCTGGATGCGCAGCGTCAATGGACGAGTCCCCCAGAAAGCCCGCACTCTCCAAATGGAAACGAGAGGCATGTTCCTGATGACAAGAGACCATGCATCTCAGGGCTCAACTATGCTTGCGACAGGAGTGGTAGAGTAACCAATGGCAACCCAACTAGTGTCAGACGAGAGAACAGTTGTTTTGGCAGAAGTCTGGAAAAGGTTTCGACCGAAGAAGACACGAGGAGGCAAAGAGAACTTGACTTTAGTAGCCATAATCGTTTTAATAAGATTAAAGTAAATGGCACCTCTAAACTAAGGCCGATTCTCATTTGTTAAATTCACATCTCCAGTATTATGTACCTAATACCACATATTTATACTCTCCAAATTTTATTATATTTGTCATTTAGTATTAATTTCAACAATATGTTTTTGCTGAGAACAATAAATTATTTTTTGTCTGTTTCCTTCAAATGTTGCTATAGTTTGCACAGAATGAAAATCCTGTTTTGTGACATATGAAGTATTAGCGCGTTGAGTTAGAGTTTTCGAAAGGAGTCTGGGCCCAACTTTCGCGCCAAATTCTGGTTGCGTGATCAGCAAGAGCAACGCAGTAGAAAAAGATTTGGCATAATTGTTTCTTGAAAAAATTATCATGAAACCTCAGAGGAGAGGAAGGAAAAGGATCTTAAAGAAGCAAAAGAAGCGAAGAAAGATGTAAGGCTCGACGTATGGTATTTTGCTTGCCTGTAAAATCGGTTGTTAATTTGTTTAATGACCAACCAGATAATTATTTGTGCATTTCTTAATCCGAGTTTTAAAATCATTCCCTCAAATGTGCAGGTCATAATAATAGCTTCGTTTACATGTGCAAAAAACTCTTACGGAATACAGCCTTTTTCTCTAGTATCAGCAGATTTAATTGAAAAAATCGTTTGGGTAGTTAGCCATAAAAATTATTGATGCTTTATTTATCTCCTTTTTTGTTATGTCACTGTGTGGCAAAAAATGAAATATAAGCTGTCAAGTGATATTTTCAAGGCTTTGTCCATCTCTTCTGATGGAGTAGATGACAGCGGTGACATCTCCGAAATTTCATCGACCCAAAAGTACGTTCCGGTGTTTGGCAAAGTAAAAGTGTCAGGTGAAAAGGGGAGTTCCAGTACAACCACTATAACGATGGACATGAAGGATGCGAAAATCAGAAAAGTAAGTGAAGCTGGGGTAAGTGAGAATGAGACGTTTCATTCAAGTTGTGAAACTCGCTGAAATTAAGATAATCGGTCACAATGATAAAGTTCCTTTATAAACCTGTTCCTTTATTTCATCAGTTTTCGTTGGGTCCTATATTGCTGCTTTTTTATTTTCGTTATTTTCGGCTTTTACCACTCCCGTTGAACCTTTTTATTTTTATACTGATATACCAGTTTATTTTGAGAAGGAGGATCATGAGTTATACTATTGATTATAAAAGTAAAGCTGTAAAACATACTTGTAAAACATACTGATGGTTAAATGTATTAAACATTTACTCTCTTGAAGCTAATGTTTCTTTAGTCCTATGTTTTTCAATTCGATTGGTGGAGGGGTGGCACACATTTCCCACTCCCCGTTGTCCACTCAATCGAAAGCCACTTTTCAGACCAAGTCCAAAGAAGAGAGCGGAGAAGAAGGGGAAATAGAAAATTGCGGGATGGAAATTGCACCAGCAAAAGTTCTTGCGGGAGAAACTATTTCCGGGGATGCAAATGTTCCCTTTGCTAACAGCGACGAGTCAGATGCCGCTGATCTTGACTTACCGCGAGCGGGAGATTGCCTCTCTCTGGGCCAGCAGTCAACTCCAAACGAGGCTGACGATGACGGGCAGCCGGATTGTCAGCATCCAGTTATTGGTAATCACCAATCCCTTTCGTGTATTGCTTTCATATCCTTTGAAAAGCATCGCATTCAACATTGAATACAGCATTGGCGACACTCATTTTTAAATGGTCAAGGTTCAACTGTTAAAAAGTAGCATTTATTTGCTTGTTTACTCATTTTACCCTCAGATATACTGGAAACAGGTGAAAATCGAAAAGCGAGACCTGAATCAGATGGAGACAAGGAAACGTCTGTTTTCAAGGAGCCACTCGAAGTAAGGGGACAAGATTCCGATCATCTTGCTGGAAGGAATGGAAGACCCAGGGAAGGAGAAGGTTCGACTGAAATTTCACAAGGTATCATGGATGAACAAAATCCGTGCGCTTGCACAACTGATTCGCAGAGCATAATGCAGGGCACTGCTTTGAAGGTTGAGAATGTGGAAGACCAAGAAGAAAAGCCAGGACTAAAAGTGACAGAAGATTTATGTAAGGAAGGCCAGTCCATTGATAAAATTACCGATCAGGAAGAGAAGTCAATGTGCCCCCAATTCGATGGTTACGCAACACTTGGATCAGAAGGCTCTTTGGGTTCACCCTTGACAGGAGGAGATGAGAAAAGCTCAGAAGGTAGGGGCAGAGATGCGGTAAGCAGTGGTAATGCTTTCATCGAGCCCCAAGGGTCGACATCGGATGTTCTATCAAAAGAGTTGAAAGTTAAGCCGGATCATGAGCAAATGAAAGCCCCACTTTTGAAGGGGAACGCACGCAGTGAGGAGGTGGTAGTACTACGGAGCAGTGAAAGTGAAGCTGCAAACAACGTTGATAGCATTTCAAAAAAGGAATGTTTGCAGCGAGATGAATGCACTGGAGCTAGTCCAAACGAAGTTAGAATTCCTCCACTTGAATCAAAAGCAGAGCCTACCGCAGTCATCGAAAACGAAAACAATGAAGCTTCGTTGGTATGCAAGAGCAAGGACTTGCCTATTCCTGAAGCAGTTGCAAGGGAAGTCGTTGATTATAATGAAGAAGAAATGATGACAGATTCGCAGCTGAATATGCTGGATGATGAAATGTTTAGTATGGCAGCGAGGTATGCTCATAGATGATTCACCATTCATTTCAAAACCATTTCTATTCCTAGAAACAGTTGTTTATCTGTAAGTGTGTGTTAGTTTTATGAAATTTTTTTAGTTAAAGTCGAGAGAGCTGTTAGTACTTTTCTATTGATTAGGATAGAAGTATTTAATTCCAGAGATCTAGCACTTGAGGGTAGGTTAGGGATCACGAATCACGGAAGAATGTTCCAGGTATCACGTTTCACTTTGGACAGTTCTATAGGCAGCAGAATCGATTAAGTATTTGTAATATTGTTTCGCCCTTTATCATCCATTACCCATTGATACCTTTGTATTTGAAGTTGATTTTATCAAGCCCTCTAGCGGCTAAAGAGGTATTTCGTCATTTGTAAGTTTGATCTGGTCATTTAAAGTTTCTGCCGTAGTAACTAGTGCTCATTTCATGAATCGAAAAGCGCCTATGTTACATGATTTCAAGCTGCAATCGATCCATGCGCAATCGTTGCTTTTGATGCATCACTTGCCCACCAGATCTTTGTTACATTCAGAAAAGGCAATCGAAGGTCAAAGATTTGCATTTTTATACGAGAAGATATCTTTGCTATTTTGGACAGTTTTTACATCCACAAAAATAAGCTTTGGTTATCCTTCAACAGAGATGGCGAGATCGAAAAGACCAACGAGACGAGCGCAAAGCTGCCACGTAAAACCTTGGACGATTACACTACCGCCGGTGCAGTTTTAATGAAGGGCCTGATTGATGAAATATCCAGCGTGACGTAAGTACTGCAACTAATACATTTGTCTTCTGGTTGCTTACAAAATCTTGTTTGGCCTTTGAAAGCTCAAGGTTTGAATACTAAATTACGTTTACAGTTCTTCTACTACGTCTCTAGAAACCTGTTTTATTTTCCACGTATCATGATTTGATAATCATAGCACGACCAAGAATGCTTCAGCTTCTAGTGAGCATTGAATGATTGCTCCCGTTTCACACCTCGAAGTGATCGAGTTCTTTTAAGATTTGTGATTATGCTTTAACGACAGGAAGACGATTGTCTCCATGAAGAGATTCGTGGACACTGTGAAGAAAGAGCGACAAACGCGAATAAGCAGAATTTGGAAACACAACCAAAGCAACGCAAATTGACAGGTTTGCAAATGAACAACAATCCAGTGTTCCATTTTCCTGTACGTAGAAACTTGTAGTCAGAATTAATGATTTAATGCTTTAAGTTTTAAAAAACTTGCACAGCAATTTGTTTTTCACAAGCCATCTCTGATTCGGGCAATTTTTGTGGATCATAGAATTGAAATCTTCATATTGAAATAAGTCTGTGCCGAAAATTTCGAGTGTTTGGGCTGTCAGGTAAGGATATAACATATTTTAAAATTTTAGCTGTTCCCATGCAGTTTGATGGAATTTGCTGATCAAAATCAATGACGGCAAATTACGGTCAAATCTCAATACAAATATCCAAATATTCGCGACCGAAGGGTCCAAACAAGATGAATTTTTCAACTCAAACTAATATAAAGATGAATATTCATTTCGAGAAAAAACGGTAGATAGCGAGATACAAAATCGATGACATCAAACCGAACTAGAGTGGAGTATCTAGCGTGACGCCTAGTGTGTGGAACGTCTAGTTGCTGTTGGCATAAATATCCTGGTTTGGCAAATTCTTCAGTTTGTTGACTTTTTTGAAAACAGATGCCTCTATGTAAAAATCTCAACACTATCACTAGCTCTTAATAGGGTGAAAATCACTTTGTAGTGAATAACTAAGTTGAATCTGAGACGAGGCCCTCTCTGTTTATTCAATATAACTAGATAACTGAGATATAAAAAATATCACAAGAAAAAGGAGGCCTATCTTTATAATTCAATTGCACTATCATTTTATTCATAATAAACAAACTTGACACAGATAGAAAGGTGATAAGGCTAGAAAGCATGAAAATACTTTTGCAAGGCAAAGTTTCTTTTTACCGCAATTCATTTTATTCATTATATTTCTTACCAACAAAAGGTTTCAAAATATATTTTATTGTTGTCTAATAAAAATAACAAAAGATTTGCAGAATGTTCCAAGACCAAATCTTTGCCCTTTCATAAACCTAAGAAATTCATACAAATGAATTTCAATCAAACTGTTGCATAATACTTAGTTAGGAAAACAACAGCAGTTAGGAAAATAATGAATGGTAATATTTTTAACCATCTAACATAATTGTAACTACTTCAATGTATATGATAATGGCAATCAAATGACATGAAATTGGAAACAATAGAATCAAAACATTCTCTAGCTTCATCCTATCATATAACTGTAGTTAATATCTTCATATGCAACAAATAAGGAAACATGATTGGTAAAGAACACATTCCAGCAATGTTATTGCTTTATGATTTGCATATCACTGCAATTTTGAAAATCTCACTCCTTCTTTATCACAAGTATAAAGGGCTATAATTTCCAAAGCAATGAAAATTTACTTTTCAGAAAAGTGTAGAATTCTGTCTCTTCTGTGAACTCTGATTATAATTTTATTAAACTCTGAGTTAAATTATAACCACCAATACCTTACATATATTATGAGAATAAAGAATACAATTCCAACTGCAGCATATTTTGCATAGGCTGATCTTAGGTTCAAATATTTTGCATCTTTTCTGTATTTCTCTGACTGATACCTCAGTTCTCCTGCCTTTTCTCCAAGTACTAAAAGGTAAAAATCTTTAAACTCACAAATCTTTCCACAAAAAGAAAATGTTCACGCTCAAGAAGTAAAATTTTCAAATGACATGGTATATACTAAACCTTGTTTTAATATTTGGAATATCTTGGTTGCATGCAAGATTAACTAAACAGATTACTTAAAATGATACTTGCAGCAATTTGAACAAAAAAATCAACATGTATATATTCTTGAAAAAATGTTTGCAATATGAACAACTACGAAAACCTGAGGTTTTCTGCAGAAGATACAATCATCAAAACGAACCTGATAGCTGTTCACCCCTCTGAAGGACATCATCTATATTTTGCATCATAATTCGTTGCACATCTTGCAGCTCATCATTTATTCTACCCAAGTTTCTTCTATTTCGAGAATCCATGAAATTTTTTCTGGACTTCTGAATATAAGTGTCTGGAAAAACAACATTTAAACTGGTGTAATTGATTCATTAGTGAAATATGAAAAAAGCAGTAAGATACAACCCAGGCTAAAGAAAAGTCTCATGGCTGAATGATAAATAAAATTGTGAAAAAGCTGAAAATACTGCTAGTCAGTTTTGATAAAAGTTTATTTGAAATCAGGTATTTTAGAATGGCCTGGAAAATTTCTTTTAAAAAAATACAACTTAAAGGGGCCGTACTAGATTATTGAAAACAAACAAATTTTCAAGAGAATGGATGTTTTCTTCAAATGAGGCAAATGATGAATGGCGAACAGCTGTTGTGTAGCACAGGTATTTCATTAATCTTGGTTTATGGATTGTGTGCAGGATGTAGTTAGTTGGTCTAGGTGAAGACAATGCATTTATTTCTAGCCAGACAGATGACAAAAGTGATGTCATGTTTTCCAAAGAAGACATGATGAGCATATATACTTATTCAATCAAATATAGGCCTAAATCAATTTGAATTCCAGCAAGGTCAGTAATGATGCAAAATCAGAGTCACTACCAAATGCTTCTTAAACTTTTATGAATAAAAAACTGTTCAATGCTTCATGAGCTTGTGAAAATTCTACTTTATTTTAATGATGTAATATTTAATAAGATTGGGATAGATCAAACAATTAATGGCAACAAATGAAGGGGATCACTAAGAGGTGTACCTACCAAACTCAATGAATGAATATGGTCTTGTTGCTGTGGCAACCTCCCCTCCATACTCTCTACTAAATTCTGACTGAATGTCCTCCAGATAACCAAAAGCAAGTCTTTTTGAAAATGTTTTTTCACAAAGGGCTAAATAACAGATCCCTGAATCAATGGAATAGCTGGAAAAGAAATATTTCCAATGAAGTATTGATCAAAGCATCTTATTTACACCAAACATGAAAAGTAGTGGCATGACTTACAAAGGAAAATATGTGGGGGAAAAGATTTGGATATGTATCTTTATTTTAATAAAACACATCAAGTTAATCTATGTGCCCATAAGGGGAAGTGAAAGCAATTTGTCACTGCTTTTCGTTCTGTTATAAAATGGTTCATAAATTAATGAATGTGACAAGGCATGATTGATGCATAAATATGACAACACTTAGCTTGAAACACTGAAAGTCTTTCCAAGAATTTTACCATTTCCCTTCCTTACATTTATTTAATTTTGCTGAATTTCTGGAGCAATATGGTTTTAAAGCTTACCATAGTAAAAGTACCCATTAACATGTTGCCCAAATTCAGAATAAAGGGCCTACAGAATCCACTCAACTTACTGAAACACAAATGGGCCAGTTTCAATACTGCATTTTGATGGAGATCTTTCATTCAACTTCTTGAATAGTTTCTTTGCTTGTGATTGGTAGTCCTGCACATCTCTACCAGACTAGAAAGGCAAAGTTGCTTACAGTTTTTGAGGAAGCAAGATTAACTCACATTTTGCATCTGATTAACTTTATTAAACGAATAAACTGTATTCAAATCGCACTCTTTTCTTTTTGACTTTTTTTTCTGTCCAGCCTCTCAAGACATAGAACTAAGACATGGCTTCTACAGGTCTTAAACAGTAAAGTATAATATGAAAAGAAAAATTCGTGTTCCTTTACATATTTTTTAATTGCATTGAGAAATTTAAAAGCAGAGAGGCAACAAATTCACTTTATGCTATTATTGCTTTGCAAATGGTGGGTCTTAGATCCATATTCATGCAACCACTTTGGCCCACAGTTGGTACCATCAGCAAACTGGCACTTAAAGTTTATGGACACTGCTCTATTAGCAATAACTGCCAGTTTAATGACAGAAGGGCTGTTTCACCGACGAACGCTTTTTAGCTGAGGTCAAACAGCAAATAAGTCCACGATTTGCAAAAGTAACATGCCTATGCATCTATTAATAAAGACTGATTTGGTTTCTCGTTTTATCGCAAAGGCGCTTTTGGGAATCGGCACAAAATGCGATTAACAGTAGTTCTGCGTACACTGCTTGTGACAAGAAATACTCGAAGAACAAGTTCAATTGGTTTCGCAAAATGAGCTCACCTGCTCATCTGGAGGTATTGATGCTGCAAGAGGTAGGCCATCAACCAACCGCGCAATCATTGTCAGGAGAACCATCTTAGATAAATTGCCTTTAAAAAAAAGGAAATGCTTGGCAATTGAACTTTATAAACCGTTTTCTGAGTAAAGATAAGTTATTTCAAATCAACTTTGTTCTCCATTTGAGTAGACGTGTAATCGTTTGCGTGTCCTTAACTGGCCTCTATTGCGAATACCCTCGTTTTCAAATGGCGCCAAACACAAACCATTGGAGATAAAGCTAAGATACACTTCAGAATAAAAACGGATACATTGACGTATTACATTCCTACTTCAAATGAAACATCTTAAAGCCACCTTGAAATTCTGCCTAAAAAGTTTAATGACAAAAAATGAGGCATTTTATTTCGCATTCAGATTCAAAGTGTGGAATGAAAAGGGGGAATAGCAGATGAATTTCTTGCCAGAAAGTTTTGTCCATAAATAGTCGTAGTTACATGCCATTAAACTAAAAAGAATTAACGATAATAAATACTAATTTAATCATTTAGGTTTTGTTTGCACTTTTTTGTTGTCAAGTGGATTCGCAATTAAGGAGACTGGGTCTGAGCCATTAACCAATCATCGACGAGTGTTGTTTTAGGAACAGAATTCAACGACAAGTTACAATTCAAACATGGCGGGCGCGTTCGTATAATTGAGTCGGCACTCGCGACATCTTGTTCATAGCCGACTGTCTATAAGTTGGAAGCTCTCTTAGGAAAATAACCTTACAGGGTATTACCCTTTTTAGGATCATCTTCTGGTACTATGTTGGTAAGTCAAGTCTTGCAGTGATTTTTTGGTCCACAGCGAATCTTTCAATCGGAAACCTTAATCAATGTTTGCAAGACGCATTCTGTTAGAACATATGACATTTGTTTGAACCAATGGTAGGCAAAATAGATTATCGATATAAAACTTCATTTTCTAATAAAAGTAGTATATTTATGCTATTTTTGTTCGGCTATATATGATACTATTCTTTAAGAAATGCTGTGAAACCGGTCTGCAGAGTATGGCACTTTTCAACGAGATCTCCTGTGTGCACGAGCAAAAAGCCTGGTGTGCCGGTGTGCGCCACCAAAAATTTCTGAAGCGCTGGTGTGCGCCCGCTATTTTCCTCTGTTGTGATTAAAATTTGTAAATTTGCATTTCACTGTAAAAATGCGAATGGTATATGTAAATTTGCATTTCACTAATAGAAGCCCATTATCAATGTGGGAGACTCAATAACGAACGACGTCTGGGAATATGTTTGGAAGTAAAATTTTGTCTCCAGCCTATTTTGGTTAAGTAGGTAATCTTTAATTGTATTTACTTCCCCTTAACAAATAAGGACATTTTCACATTCGTGCCAACAACGTTGGCTCTCGGACTGTCACTTTAAACCTTTGGTAACAAGTCTTATGATTTAGGAAGTTGCCAACCTCACCGGTCCTAGATCTAGCATTATAGAATGAGCGAAATAGTAAATATTTAAATCATAGCCCAGCTATTTTTAAAAAAACTTCAAATACATTTTTGAAGTATACTGTTGAAGATAGTGCAAGTTTTTATTTGTATATTTGTCAAGTAAGATTCATGATATCTCAAATTGTTCATACACAACTGTACTTTTTTTATCAGCTGACATTTTCTATGTGACCATTCCCAGCCATGCCCATCTTAGTTGCCACACCCAAAAATGCCAGGTGTGCAACAGGTTTTGTACAAAAATATCTCCGGTGTGCACATGCCATACTCTGCAGGCTGGCAGTGTGAAATATATATTTGTAAAGCTTGTTTTCATTTGCAGAAAGTAGACAGAGACAATCCAAAGTTTATATAGATAGTCCCTATTATTTTGCAAAGCAGACGAAATGAAATGTTCCGTTATAAATACTTGCTAGCATTTTTGTCTTTTATCAAAAGCTAATGTCTTTCCCAGCACAACATAAAAAGCAACTTTTCTTTGTTTCAGATTATACTTTTTAAAGTAATCTGGCTATGGAAACACAAAGATTAGGTACCAAGTCTCCAATTCATGTTCATGTTGCAAAAAACACACCAGTTCATGTTCACATCAAAAAGAAAAAGAAGAAACTAGCTCCCAGGGGTGCTCCTGGTATTCCAACAGCTGTTGAGGTATTTTCTGATTTCATGTGTTTCAAAAAAAGTTTTTACTTTTCTTATTTTCCAATCTAAGAATGTATAGCAAGTTTTCTTGTATGCATTTGAAATATGTTGCAATGCTTTTAAATCTGATTGTATGAAATGTAATAGTATTAAATTACCTCACACAAATCCCACAAATCAAAGACTTGATGTGTAGCTTTACCAGACTGGAAAGTTTGGAATGTGCGTGGACAAGGTGACAAAAAGTTTCCTGAACTGCGCTCCCTCTCCAGGATGTCATAAATTTTTTGTGCGGCTGCAGTAAATTGATCAGGGGGATGGCCCCCAATTTTTACCAAAATCTTTTGTTATGGATCTTTGATTTGTTGCTGTGGTGTGGAAAGATCATTTGCATGAACACATTCATGTTTGATTAATTTGCACGGCAAATTTCAGAACAGCGGAGACAGGTGCGCGGGCAAGATCTTGCTGGCGTGCAGCAAAGTTTCCAGTCTGGTAGCTTTGTAGCTAGAGTTTTATACAGATCAAGAGTATGATACTTATAATCTTTCTTTTAAGCCAGTGAAGAACATTATTAAGTCTCAACTCTCATCTTAATTCTGCTACTTTCAACTGTCAACAAAATTAAATTTCTTGGTATTCTTCTGAATTGATTGAAATTGGTCAGCCTATATACTAAACTTATTAGACTGAACAAAATGTAGCTTTTTCTATCGTCTCAGCAAATTTGCAGGGCAGACTTTTTGCAAGGAAGTGTATCTTTAATCTCTTTGCATCTTCAATTTTCTCCAGACTAGACTTGCACAAGGACATACATCTGGAATGAAGGGAACTGCCTTGTCTGTAAGTTTCTTCCACTGCAATTAAGTTGACATATGAGTTTAGAGAGCTGGCTGTTCTAATTTATTATATCCCAACTACCAATATTTGTGTGCAAGTGTGAAATGATTACCTTTCCCACAAACGCTCTTCAGTGTTGTTTTGATGATTTTTTTAATGTTAATATTTTTCAAATCTTTTAGTTATTGTCTGATATTCGATTTGATATTTTAATTGATAGCAATTACATCTATTGGCATAGGTCCTGCCCTGTATTGAAGTTATTTTGTCTCTAATCTGTAGAAATCTTTCCTTTGTGTTTCTAGAAAACAAAACCAAAGTCAAGGTCCACACCACCTTTCATTCCTCCACCTGGAAGGACATCTTCTGGAAAGTCAATGTCTTGGGAGGTAACATTTTATTATGTACCTCATATTTAGCATCTTGACATCTTGTCTTGAGCAGGGATGCATTTAAGATTGCTGGAGCCCTGGGCCAAAGTTGATAAAGTCTCCTATAATATGCCAAATTAGTTCATGCCATGCTACTCAATTCATCAACATCACTTTGTATAGGTTTTCAAATTTTTCTTGGGGCCTCCTAAAGTTAAAGACCTCAGAGGGGCCCTGGTCCAGTAGGTCCATGGGTAAATGCGTCACTGCTCCTAATGAACATGACAGATCTCTTCATTTCTGATTATTGGCACAGTATCGCTTCTTTTAAACAGCCTCCCTCCATTTTTAGGGGCCCCGTCACCGTCTAGAGGTTAATGCTCCCGACTTTTCACATGCAAAGAGAGGGCCCTTGCGCATGGGTGATTTGTCAACATCAGAGGTTTTCATTTTGTCTAAATTCTGCCCACTCTGTACAGTTCTTCTTTCTTGGTTTTACCCCGTTTTAACAATTATTCCTGTGAGCATTTAAGGACATGACATTGACACTTGCAGTAATCCAAAGGAGGCCAGTACAAAAGTATGGAGCCAGCAAATCAAAATATTGACAAAGTTTACGCTCATGTATAGATTATTAATTCATTTTAACCATGGTTTTGTTGAAAAAATCTTTCATTCTCGTTACAATAATTTAACCTTAATTAGAAGCACGCGGAAAACATTACTTTTGAGGCAATCAAAGAATGTTTAGAAAATTTAAAAAGAGAACATTTTGAACTAAATTACCGCATGATTGTCGGTAATCTATTAATGCAAGGAATCAATTTGTAGAAGTTATTAAATATTTACCCTGTTTTGAAGGGTGCGCCTGGAAAATCAATGCTTATTGTAGATGATTGTGCACCAGCGAGTTTTCCACCGGGTGGACAGGCGCATGACCTCCCATCATGATACAACGGTTTTATATGACACTGTGACACTGTAGTATGATATTACTGGGTTTTGAAGGGCAGCGTAGAAGATATCTACAGAATGAATGTAAGACTTGATAAACTTGTTCGGGATTATGGCACTAGATTTGAGAAAAATTGCGAAACCTACGTTCCTTCTTGGTTTAACAAAGCTTTCTTATGAAATGGATATTTCTCTTCCAAAGCAGAAAAACGCCGTACATGACCCTTAAAGACTTCATTTTTGACTTTTGTCTCAACGAATTAGCCCATCGCCGTGAAATCACTCAAAGATGCGAACAACGTCTCATGTGTTTTTGAGCCACTTTGAATCTCTGAGGATTTGGTCACTTTTCTGTTTTCCTTTTGCTCATTGAAAATCAATATTCCAATCTCGCAATAATTCTTCAGAACTGGGTGGTTAGAATTTCTCTGGATATACTTATTCTTCGCACCACCTGCGTTGAAAGAGCTAGTAGGTGAATGTCTCTGACCTCTTGAACTAACTGTATTGATGTTGATATTTCTAAGGACGACGAAGCTATTGGTAAAGGAAATATGTACGAATCAAGAATTAATTCGCTCTTGGATGAAGTCGGGGTCCTGAGAAATGAGGTGAGGATGCACAGATGTAGCTGCTTTTGCATCTTCTTTCGCCTCACTGTAACATGCTTTTTTATTGTCGGCTGTTCCTATCGCCTTTAGTTGATCTCTAGTCTGATTCCTTTTGAGTCTCTGCTAACAATGCGCAGGCACAATGTAGACGGCTGTTCAATTGAGCCAGTATGCACATAAGGGCCTACTCTTGACTGAGCAAAGCATCAATGCGTCATCTGCTTTCTATAGTTGAGTCTCCAGAAAAGTGCTAGGGATGTCGAGAAGAGAGATGAACAACTTGATGCTTCCCGAAAAGTTCTTGAAGAACAAGAGGATGAAATATTGGTAAGACGTTTGCAATCGTTTTTAATCTTCCTTAACCATTTCAAGATGCCTTTTTATTACGCATATTATTGTCCTTTATTGCTTTTTCCAAAAAAAGTTTTGCCGAATTACGCAAATGCCATAAAAAGCAACGAGTCCGTTATCAAGGACAAATCGCAAGTCAGTTAGTTTGAAATGAAATCAAGTTAAAAACACATTGATTTAATGTTTCAAGTTTTTCTGAGATAAAAAGTTGTTGAAGCTGTAATTTTATTCACCAGAAGGGTCGAAAGAACGATTCGAGTTGCTTTTCGTTACTAAACTACGATTTATTATATTGCATATTAAATACTTTCTTTTTCAGGGATACAGGACGGAGCTCGACACGACCATAAGGGAAAATGAGAAGCTCCGACATTCAATGGAGAAATATAAATCTGTAATGGAGCAATCAAGGTAATATGTCATTGGCTTAGATTGGTTTTAGATATCTACTGAACTCAATCTTACATGCCTACTACATATTTTATTGCTACTGGAAGCATTTGGATTTTATTTTGAAGATCAATGCTCGATATTTTGTAGGTCTGAAGTAGAAAACGTTGAGAATGAAAAGGAAATTCTTTTAAAGAAACTTGTCGAGGTTGAGGTTGATGGAAAAGCCGCAGCGGAGGAGGTCGGGAAGCTGAGAGACACAGTCCGAAGACTGAAACACGTGAGTTTCAATTGGGATTCAGTTGCACAGCATTTGTTGCTGCACGGCGTCATCTAAGACTATCATGCGGGATCCTGAAGTAGCCTGTAATATTATAGTGAAACTGTTGGTCATTATAGTGTTTCACAGTTTTCACGGTAGTATTTGTTTATTTTTATTTGTTTTTGTATGGTTTAGTGAGAACACTGAGAAGCTTAAGCTTATCGAGCAGTGTCCTGGTCCTTCCTCTTGATGTCACCACACCGCGTGATTCCTTATGCTTGGGATTACAGAGAGCTGGCAACTCTCCTCACTCTGTGTGCAAGTTTGGTCCACCCAGGTACTCGAACCGCGGACCCTTGGGTCGGTAGCCAGTCCCTCTAGCAACTTAGCTTTCCTTGCTAGATACAACTGTTCAATACCTTCACAAATCGGATTGTAATAATGGTCTAGTCAGGTGATGATGCGGCCCCCATTTGTAATTTATTTCTATCAAACCTGCTGCTTGTATTAACAGTTTATTCATCTCACTGCGGCTGGTATTTGAGGGCGACTTGTGTTTGAAAGCGGCTTCTATTTGAAGAACAACGGTAATTGAACTTTTAGTCCAAGGCAGGCGTGCTGTAGCAAACTGCTGCTCTACCTTTGTGCCTAGAAAGCTTTGTTGAGCAGGCCTGTTATTTGTCCTATTCAGGACAAAAAGCTGACCGCGTCTGACGTCAGTGCCTTGGCTCATCAACGTGAAGTTCTCATGCAAAAGCTCGAAGGGTTCGAAACGACCAATAGGACGCTGCGGAAGCTGCTCAAGCAAGCCCACCTTAATGAGGTAAGGCGTTGGGTGGGAGATGACCTCTCTTTCGCTGTTTGCTGCTATTTGAAGAACTGCCAAATGCAAGGGTCACTTTGTGTATGAATCAAATGCAACTTGTTTCCACTTCTCTCAACGAATAGTCCTTATGGTGAAAGGCAGGGCTCAAGACATGGCCTAGCACAAATATGTCTGACTCATAGAGAGTGTATTCCGAGATGTTCTGAATAGGTTTTCCTTTACTGTTCAGCTAGAGAAAAACATATATCCATTTCTTAGTTAGAGAACGTTTTGGGGTTAGCTGAGCAATGAAGAAAAATTAAAAACTTTGAGACTACAACCTCTATGAGACAGAAACATGTATTTTTGCTTACGTTGTTTCTTTTTGCTACAGGGAGAGACCAACCATCTAGCGGAACAAAGGGATGTCCTTTTGCGAAAACTGACGGAAGCGGAAGCAAGGCTAGAGGTAAGCTATTTGGCATAAAAGTTTTGTGCCCGTTTAAACAGTGTTTATATTTGTAGCATATTGCTTGATGCCAATTTCTTCTATTTTCCAGGAACTGAATATGGCCACTGATGATAAGGACAGACAAATGGAGGCACTGATGTCTCAAGTCAAGGCCGATCAGGTATGATATCACGTGCTCGCGTTCTGTTCTAATGGCTCAAAGAATCCACGTACGAAAGAACCTGTTTCATTGCCCCCCTTTTCTTCTAGCTTACCGGACTGATATTCAATGCAACTGTAAGAGATGAGTTCAACAAGGAAGCCTGCTTCCTTCCATAGCTTTTTAAATTTAATCAATGTTCCTAGTTTTTCTTTGCCATTTTGACAGGCTTGATAGAACATGATCGCTTTTACCAGAATATCTTAGTTATAGTTTTGCCAGGCGAATATATTTCTTCTTGGTTCATTTGTGTAAATGAATACAGACTGCATCTAAGGTCAAGCCTTTTTCTAATCTCAATCATGTAGAAAAGAAATAACGAACTAGTAAAATGTAATTTGTAATTCCTTTTACTGCTGGTTTAAACAGTTTCTTCAATAAACAGTCTTGAAACATTATTTGGGTTTCTGCTTTGAAGAAAGTCTAGACCTAAGCACGAGAGACTAAAGATTGTTCACAGAATTTGTGCTGCTTCTAAACAGGAACAAGCGAGAACACTTGAGGAATTGCAGCGGACAATGGAAGCGACGAGAGGGCATCTGCAGAACCAGCTGAAAAGTAAGGAAGGCGATAACAACAGGCTATCAGTGAGGTTGCGAGTGAGTATACAATTTGTCATATCCAATGCCACGCTTATTCGATGTTGGCCATTTGCATGGAAACTTCAGCACATGTTATGTCGTTCTTCCTTATTGCCCCAACTTTATTCTAAGAACGAATCACATATAGATGCAGAGATTCCAAAGTTCATCCACATGGTCTTCGTGTGTTGAAGGTGCATCGTCTGTTTGGTTTTAGGAAGCTGAACAGGAGCTAAATCGCCGCATTCTTGAAGTGGAGCACCTGGAGGCTCTTCTGGGTTCATCGCGGGTAAAAACATTCTCAAGCTGGCTCGTTATTTCCTAGCCCTTAGAAAAAGTTTTAGAAAAAGAAAGACTTTTAAGGGAAACTTTCTTTCATGATTTGTACAAAGTTTAAAGGATCGTTTTAAAAATTATGTGAAATTCTCAGTTAGAATCGTATTTATCAAGTCCTAAACCGGGCAGTGTCTGCTTCAATGTTGGCAATTTAGCGCATCCTACATTTACTCCTAGGAGAAGGCTACGAAGGACAAGGAGGCCCTGAAGAAGGCCACAAGGTAAAAAATGCTACTCCAAATTGCTCTTTTACTCTGACGTATGATTTGATGACTGACTTGCACTTTAGTAGTCCGCCATCATTCTCGTCATGTAATTAATGGGCACAGCTCCGTGTTTCTGTCACCAGGGTGCATCGGGACCGGGCGAATAAAAACGAAGACGCTTTGGACGCATTGCGAAGTGATTTCGCCTCCAAGGTACAACTCTTTCTGCTCGTACACGCAAAGCTTTGATTGAAAGGGCTTTCTCATGTTGTTATTATCTGAATAGTTTGATTCAATCAAATCAATTCTTGCTTTCGATTTTAACCAAATGAATATCTTAAGCCCCAGCCAAACTCTCTTGAAATTCCACTCGACATTTTGTTGAATCAAATATCGGGAGGGTTTGGCAACCTTGCGGAGAGAGCTTTTTCATGCGAGTCATCTATTAACTTTCTGTTCAGGTAGAAGAAGCTGAAATGTTAGCCGCAGAAGTCGAAACTTACAAGCAAAAGTTTACGAAAACGTACAAAGATAGGGCGTCATTGGAAGCCAGTCTTATCGATGCCCGCGGGTGAGTCGATATGCACATATCTCCGATAATCAACAAATGTCATACACGGTGTGAACAGAGCTCCTCAACTTTTGGCTTGATGGCGTGGTACTATACGGCGTGTTCTGTTCAGTTTTTATTTCCGATATCACTTAGATCTGTAATTTAATGATGACAGCAAACAGTAATATCTATCAAATTCTCAATTGGGCATCAATTATAACATACAGTTTTAAAAAACCGTGACAAATCGCAAGAGTACAAGAAATCTGTGCAATTAAGCAAACTAGAAATAGGCCTATTTTTACCTGAGTTGAAAATGAAAACCTAACAGAAAAGAATCTGTAGAGAAAATAAGGGAGATAAAATTTCAAGTTTTACCAAAAATTAGATTATTCAAAATTAGTTTTACCAAAAATCAGATTGTTCAAAATTAGAAGGTAGAAGAAAAGTAGTTCTAGGTATGTAATAGCTTTTACGGCTGTTCGGCAAATTATGCAAAGACACTTCTCTCGTATGGACTCGGATCGTGTATAGGTTCATATCGTGCATAGACTCAGTTAAACTTGCTGGTGAGTTGACGATGCAGTTAGCCGGTTTATCATTGCAGGCAGCTGCAAGAACTGGACAAAATCATGCATACGATAGACACGGGCTCATCGAAAGTGAGTTGGTGCAAGTGCATCATTTTGCTTACATCAACATGAGTTGTTTGAAAACTAGATATACTTGAACACCGGAACGCATCGTGAATCAAGTGTTGCCTTTCATCTCTTTGCCTGTCTTCTCTTTGCCTGTCTTCTCTTTGCCTGTCTTCTCTTTGCCTGTCTTCTCTTTGCCTGTCTTCTCTTTGCCTGTCTTCTCTTTGCCTGTCTTCTCTTTGCCTGTCTTCTCTTTGCCTGTCTTCTCTTTGCCTGTCTTCTCTTTGCCGAGCTTTCGTTTTCCTATTCAGTTTTCTAACATATTGATGACACCAATGTCCAATGCCTTTCCAGATTTCAGCAGATTCTCTGCCAGGGAAATTTCAAGCCAAACTTTTAGAGTTGAAAAACTGTAAAGTAGAGTGTGACCAGCTTAAGGTGAGGAGCTAATGATTTTATGTAGTGTACACTAATGGTATATGAGGGAGGGAAGGTAAACGAGTCCAGGTCCCTGTTTCCATTTCCAGAAGCATTCTCTTAAGTTTACTGCCACAAGATCACTTAAGTTTGATTAATGATATTCTACCTTCATCCTACCAGGAAGATGTTATGGATTTGACAGCAAGACTGGAGGGACTTGAAAAGTCCTCTGCATCGAAAGTACGTTAATAGTCCAAACACTTTGAGATTTTAATGTGATGGATTTTAATGGGGCTCTTTTGCTGAACACTTTGTTGATCCCAAAAGAAACCAGTCTGTCATTAATTGTCTTATTGAAGTCCCTTACTGTATTTTTAGAGATCTCTAGCACTTTTCTGCTATCCAAAGACTTTGTAAAAGTAGAATCAGAAGGAGGCTACTATTTTTCCTTAGGTCCTATCTGCGCAGACAGAGACCGCCAAGCTGCAAGCGGCTGTAAGTCAATACGAGGCTCTCATTACCGAGTTCAAATCGCAGATTGATAAATATAGAAAGGAAAATGACGATTTGACGGAGAAGCTTTATCAAAAAGACAAGGAGATGAAAAGGCAATTCAACCAAAGCAGTCATGATAACGAAAAGGTGACAGTTGTAAAGTTATTAACGTATTTCATTATACTTATTCCAACGCGGCTGGCAACCTGTCTATTTTGTATACGATGCAAATACAACTTGGAAGGAGATTTTAGAGTTTTGCAGTCAACGAGGGGGGCTGTTGTATGCGTCTGCTGATGGGTAATATTGGTTTTTAATGCAAGAGATTCTTCTAAACTTTGATAACCATACGTGTGTCTTCATTTTTATGATGGTATTGTCCTAATTATCATATCCGTGTTCTTTCCTGCACTTTGAAGCCCAATGTTTTGTGCTTCATTCTTTTTACTTTGTCGCTAAAGTGGTTTTCTGAATTTTTCCTACGCAGATTGTAAATAGGCTGGAGAAGAAGATTGCAGAGCTCGAGACTTACCCAGATCTGCTCAAGGTATTTCAAAATGCTCAATCGTAATCTCCGCGCCTCAAATTTTTCAAGACATACTTATCAACGAGTTACTTGAAACCAAACTTTTAGTTTCGAAGAAGAATTCCACAGTGGCATTGATGCTAGGTTAGCCAAGAAACAGATAGGCTTGACCTTCTGCCGCCTTGATGACCTGCTGATGTTGGACTTTCTATTTTCAGACGTCTGAGATTCGACTTGAGGACGCGCAAGAGAGAGTCAGGTCGTACGAAAAGAGAGCCACCGAACACACAAAACTAATTGCTGAACTCACTCAGAAGGTGAAGCACCCTATGCAAATGCCATTGTAGTGCACCTTGCATCCCCATTTGTACGCAGTTCTCTTTAAACCAGGATTTATGGTTTATTACTAGATTGTGGTTTATTACAGGAAATATAATCTACTGAACGACTATCTACCTTGCTTTGGCAATGATTAAGCGATATTGAGTTTTTTTAAGTAGGAAGTCAAAGATTTGTTTAAGTAAATAATCTGATATCATTTATCTGTTCTTGTTTTTGCGTATACTAAAATGAAATTATACTGTTAAATTATATTAAATGATTTCTTTCCAGTAAAACGCCGTTTTACACCTCTAAGCTATTAAACAAAATCAGAACTGTATTAAACAGCGTGTTGTTACTCACGTTGGAAGTAAGAGGAGCGTAGTTATGTTCCCCAGTTTGATGCTCAAATTCATAGTTCTATCCCCTCCCGATCACTGTGTCGTGTCTTCAGGTTGATGCACAAGCAGAGCAGCTCGAACGGGTGCGCGAGAAGTATCAGGACAAATACGACGAGCTGAAACAGGCACAAATGAGATTAGAGAACGCAGAGAGGTATGGAACGCTGCCTTTGAATGTCGCAACGTCGATGTTTCTGCGAGTGGGCCAACTGTATTGTTTATTTCTCCATTGCTCGTCATACCTTCCAGGAAGCTCGAAGACACGAAGTCCTATAGGGACGAGTTAGCGAACACTGTCAGCAAGCGAGAGGATTCCATCCATGTGCTTCAGGTGACCCTTACTATACAGCAGTCAAATAATCCTGTATTTCAATCCAATAAAACAGTTGTTGTTTCACAAGATCCCTTTTAAACCAATTGCCACCCACAAACCTCTTTTGTTTGGTGTACACACATCCTGAACCTACTTCCCTTGACCTATCCTGATCTAACCACACTGACCTGGTCAAATCTGACCCGATCTGACGCGACCCGATCTGACGCGACCCGATCTGACGCGACCCGATCTGACGCGACCCGATCTGACGCGACCCGATCTGACGCGACCCAATCTGACGCCACCCGATCTGACGCGACCCGATCTGACGCGACCCGATCTGACGCGAATGAAACTCTACCTCATCATCAGAATTTTTTCCCACGTGATTTCACATAATTTGAACCAAGAAATTTACGTTGATATTAGGAGCGACTCGACGAGCAACGCCACGAAAATACCAGGCTGATGCAGCAGCTGGAAACGGCATTGGCCGATGCGAAAAGGCAGGCGGAAATCCAGAGAGAAAAGGCTCTTGGCAAGGTACATCAACTAGAAATGCTCATTTATTATTATCATCATTTACTTAATTATTTAATATTTAATTAAAGAAGGCCTTTCAAAATGGCTACATAATACATGGCGATTCAAGCCTATTACAAAATAAAGTTGTTCAAAAATAGAAATACGTGTATATCTAAGATAGGAAGTAATTAAGTATAAATACATATAAACAAGTTTAACAATGTTTTTGCAACATTTTTTGGCATTTGCAATCAAACGCATTAACCTTTTCAAGAACCCGAGCCACGAAGTGCTTCACAGTCGACAGCTGTATTCCCAGTAAATGCGCTGGCATGCGTTTTTTGCAATTTTAAATGCAATATAATCACCTAAGCTTTGGTACTTCGGCTGAGGAAGAGCATCGTGAATCTTAGAAGCAAAGATGGTGGTTTTGCGAAACAGGTTATCTTGGCATTCACCCCCCGGTGAAATAGTTTCAACATCAGAATTGCTGACGCAGCTCTTGCTTTCATTTCGTAGGAACGGACAGCGCAGGCGAGAATTCTTGACCTTGAGTCGCAGCTCTCTCGATCAGCAGCCACTGCGCAGCAGCTGAAGAAGACCAAAGACGAGGTATGCATTGATCAATTCCCTATGCCGGTTTCTCAGTTCTCCTCAATGTGACGTTTTGCTGGCAACCAGCTGTATCACATTGCTAGGGACTAGAGAATAATTCACAGCTGAGGAACGCTTTTACATTTGCTCGATCTTCCACGCTCGCGTAGCATATATCGTTTTAAACGGTCGTGCTCATACACGTAAAATATTATGGTTATTATATCCTTGCTTTGTGTCATATTTGTCCTTGCTTCTTGCAGGTGGAGCGTCGGTACAACTCCCGTCTCCAAGACATGAGGGACCGGCTGGAACAGGCCAATTCAACTGCCCGCAGCATGCAGAACTACGTCTCTTTCCTCAAGTCGACGTATACGAGCGTTTTCAACGACACTGACTCCCCTATTCCCTCTCCAGGGCTCTATTAAAAGGCCACATGAACTTGCCTTTCTGTACATTCGATGTGTTTTCCCATGTAACACCCATGCTAGATGTTATGCCAAAATGTATTATTGTTTTTATACGGGGATTTGTAAAGTTTTGATCATATTGCGATTCATTTTTGCCTCTTCTCAAAGCGGCGTCGAAATACTTAGACGATGAGAACTCCTAGAATTCGTCGCGATACAAGCACGACTGTAAAAAGAACGAAGAATGCAATCAAGGAACATATTAAGATGAATCGAACTTGTCTCTCAACCTCTTGTCCACCAGCCAACGTCTTTATCATGGCCGCTGTCCTTGCTTTCAATGACGTCATAGTTATCCCAGCATTCCGCTTGATTTGTCCACGGACCGCAATAACATCAGGTTGTTGACCTGTTCTTCCGAAATAATCCACAAGGCCAGCCTGGAAATGGGTCCGGAAAACAATGAAAAGAGAATCATTAGATTAATCCAAAGAAAAGGCGGCCTTAACTCGACCGCTGCCTTCCTCCCTCAATTTGATCGGGGTTCCCTCGCATCTCCAGGCTGAGCTATTCTTTATCTCAAGCATCGGCTAATGTATAGAAGGTGCCGAAGAGAATTTTAATATCATTATCAATCTTAACAAATTGCATCAGGTATCAGGAATATTCAGCTTCGAACTGTTGCATTGATATTCAACTAAGGTTAACCATCGGAAATAAGACTGCAAATTGAAAGATTCTCTCACCCATCCTCCTTGCTCAACTATCCACTTGCTCAAATGCAAAGACACGAAGCTTTCGTTCCAATTCAGAATTGATGAGATGAGCCGTGCATTCCCGTGGCGTACGCACTCTTCCGCCAGCCCGCCACAGAACGCAAAGTAGGCCAAGATGAGCGACCATTTCAAGCCATTTCGAAACAGGACGTCGGCAAACCTACCAAAGTCCTGGCAAAGAAGCCGCTCTGTGAACGTGGAAATATGCAGGTTAGCTGCAGTGTTGCTGTATATATCGGGGTACAGCTGTTCAATGGTCTCTATCAATTGGCAGATCATCAGAGTCGTGTGTTCGTCTGTGCGCTGTTTGAAAGACTTGACCTGCGCCAGATTCGCCGACCCGATGCTAAGCGCCAGTCTTCGCATTCGCCTTGAAAGGTATCTATGACACAGAAATCGTGACTCCTCAGAAACGATTTGCTCGCTTGAGTTGATAAAGTCTTTGAGCTTGCGACCTGGACGATGCTGGTACAACTGAGGCCAAATCAAGGCCATGTTTTTTTGGGGCGCTTGCTTCCGCGTTCAAGGTTTCTAGCTTGCTGTTAGCAGTCCAAGTATTCTTCCAAGCTTTAAGCAGACTCCCCCTCCTAAAGAAGCCAGTGCTTCATCTTGCAACAGCTTCGATTCCGCCAAGGTCCAATGGCAAACAATTCTAAAAAGCACCAGGGGAATCGCCACAAGAGGCTTGTTTTCCCAACTGGCATGCCTCTGCGCCCTGTTTGTTCAAGGGCTTTATTCTCTCGAGATAAAGAATCAACTACAAATCCCCCGCTTGAAATATCAAATTTGTTAAGTTGCCAATCTCTCTTCAGGTCATCTCCCTTCGGCTTGATCGGGCGACTCCTTTGGCTTTCTTCAATAACAAACATTTCTTCCTGAGCGGAATATCTCCGCTTCAGTGCTTTCTTTGTGTTTAGATATAGTGGTTTCGGTTACAAGACAACTACACCCACGTATTCTGCGTGTAGCTTAAACACTTCTATACCATGACAAAGTTGAAGCACAAACAAGATCAAAGCAACCGCTTTCGAAGGAGTTCTCTTTGCTTAGGAGAAGAACAGCCTGCATTGCGGCAATAGGGATGTTCAACTTCAATGCTCTCCTTCTGGACATGCTATGTCTGGCAGCTGTCCTTGAAACGCCTCGAAAACCCCCTGCATTTCCAGTCACTAGACACGCAAATAACTGTAAACCATATTCCCCCAAAGCAACGTTGGTGACAAAGTGCCGCTTCCAGTCAATCTGGGGGAAAAGGTTGAGCGTAAAATTTTATTTCGTTTTAAAGTGACTACATTAGTAAAATGGAATAATGCCATAACCTCTGTTTCATTTACATGTTATAACCAATGAATCGATCGTAATTCTCTTTGCCGCTTTTGAGCCAAGTTGACGAAGACACGATGAAACCAGGGTTTGAGAGGAAACACAATCCATTTTATATTCGGAGGGGGAGGGGGGGGGGGGGGGTAGTACTCTTATACCTCTAGCAGGGGCTGTAGCTACCCTCAGACTCCTCCACTGATAAACACGTGATTGAGGGGGGCAATTGGTGGGCTAATCACAGGGGTAACTTGGAGATCGTGTGCACTAGTGTATCAGGCAAGCATCGATAGCTGTTCCCTCTAAATTTCTTAGAAGTGAAGCGCTGGCTTATTTTTAAGCGTTGTATCTAACTTTAACCTAGCAATTAAGCCAAGAATACACTTGTAATCAATGTTCTGGTTCAACCAAACGCGTTAATGTCAATTCGTTGCAAATAGAACTTTAGTTTATCCCTTTTCCAAGTGCAGCATTTTTCCAGCATACCATTTAAATAATTATTTTTATGGGTAATCTTTTGCACACAATCCTGTAGATAGTCCAAGCAAGTTAGATAACCCTTTGCAGCATTATAAACAAATTCCTATGAACCTTGCCAATAATGAATCTGAACAGCCAGGGATTAAAACAGATCTCTGGGTTTCTGTCAAACGAATATTTTCATTTCGACGACTCTAATGATTTTAATAATTTACCAAGTGTTTAACGATTTACATACACTAGAGTATGTGTCCTCTCTAGCAAAGCCAAGAAAATATTTGAAATCATAGGGTCGTGTTACAACAAGAACAACATCGCATCTACAAGAAAAGGGCTCCTATGATGAAAATGTGCGAGGCTTTATGCTTAGGTGAGCCACCTGGTTGGCAGAAAGGAAAATCTTTAAACTGTGTTTCTTTCACTAAATTCGCTTTCCATGATTAAACTGAGGTAGAGAATTTCAATACTGAATCCTACTATAGAAGCAAGATAATATTTTACCGCAAAAAATGGACCATTGAGAATTGCCTGACAAATGAATTGACATGCTGTAAAAATGACGATTCTGCAGAAGCTTCTATATCAAAATTCTGAGCTGCAAAATTAATGTCGAAGCAAACAATTGGATCCTTTGGTGCTATTCTTACAATTGCAAGTAAATTTTGACTGGATAGCCTACGTTTATTGACTTGCAAAACGTTTATTGTTGAGTCTTTCTTGGTCCAATAGTTCAATTGCCTGTACCCTGCAAAAGACGCTTGCCAAAATCAAACCGAAATGAACAATTGAATCTTACTCTTTAGCATCACCCGAAATTCCATCAAAATATTTACCATCAAACATTGCTTTCTTTCAGGTTGGACAAAGCCTTTGCTAAGAAGCTGGAAAGTAAAGCTGATGAAAAGCTTAAGGCGGTTGAAAAGAGCTGAAGTTTTCAGCTGGCAGATAACAAAAGACTTACCGGCAGGATGCAATTGCAAAAGAACAAAGGAACGTAGCTCAAAATAACTTGGCGGATGGAGAGATGGATGGAAATGCAGAAGATAGAAGCACAGGTGGATAAGAGCTACATGGTGCAGCTAATGAAGACTAGGAAGATACAAATGGGTTGCTTTTGGAAGATCTGAGTGTGCTTACTAAAGCACTGGTGTACAAGCATGCAAGTGCTGATGGCAAAAGCTTGAATTCGAAACCAAGAATGTCGTCACGCGCAAGGAGCGAAGGGCTGGCTGCCAGCAACTTCCTTGACCCCCTGCGAGGGAATCACTTCTGTGTCATTGGTAGGACCGGCAGTCACTTCCCTTCCACCTTTGCAATCGATGTGGAATGGAACGTTTCGTAATAGAAGCCTAATAAAGAAGCGCCAAAAATAATTATCACTAAGCAATCACCCTCAAACTTCGAAAGATCCAAATAAATGTTACTTGGAGTGAACACGTAATTTTGCTTCCCTTGTGCTTGAAATAGTTTACGACATGTGTGTTAATTTCAAAGTTTAACTCACAAACAGGCTCTGAAATATTTATCTACAGCCTCGAAGACTCACGGCTGACAAACCGATACAATCCATTGACCGCTGGGCATCAACAAAAGCGCAATATTTAACTGAAAGGATAGAATTTTACTTATTCTCATCTCACAATCTAACTCATTTAAAATGACTTCCATCCACTTTTAGTGCTCTTTTCAAAGCATACTTCCAGGAGCAACAGCCTTTTATCTGACAATGCAAATACGATCTTTAGTTTCCGTTGAATGACTTGATTTTATCAAGGAAAGCCCCGCCTTTTCTGGGTGGATAGCAAATAGATCTTTCAATTATTAATTTGCAAAAAAGTACGTTGATTTTGCATAATTTTCAGCTACGTATAATATTAATGGATATGCGTTTGTGGTATAAGAATAGTTTTGAGCTAATTCTTCCGTTTCCAGGCTCAATGCAGCCTACTGGCAATGTAGTCGCACGTCCAGCTCTAGTCAACATAACTTCTGAGTCGATGCAGCACAAGATGATCAACGCCATCTTCGTGATTAACTGGAAATGACCTTCAAAAAGTAAGTGCGAAGAGGCTCTGTGAATTAGGAATGGACACGGAAACCAATTTCGATTGAACAAAGCATTGATTGATTGACGTCTTCCGGGACGATTGCAGCAATCAATGCTCTTGTTGTATAGTGAGGCTCCTCCGCATAGCGTTGCATAATTACTATGCAATCGACACATTAGTTACTATTGCACCACTATTGCATCGATTGCACCATGTAGAATTAACTGACTCTGATTGGACATTTATTTCATCATCTCTCTTTTTATTGGACATTTATTTCATCATCCTTATTTTCATTGGACATTTTGCTATTGCACCATCTATTGTTTTGTATGTATAAAAATGTAGCTTGGCTGTAGACACATATATATATACACACAGATACAGAGTTTCGAGAGAAGTAGAATTAGACGCCAGACGAGAAGTAAGACGCAAGAAAAGATTTAGCCGTGTTTCAAGGTCGTAAGTTTCTTTTAATTTACCTTTCGATTAACTCACGCAATTTATGTTAAATCGCCAGTGTAAGATTTAACATCTGGTGCCCGTCTGTCGAAGGGATGCTATTTGCGATGACGAAACACATACCAGTTAGAGCAAACAGATTGCTAGGAAACAGGGAGGCGCATCGTTTAAGGAATTAATGCAGGATTCAAGTATTTGTTTCGATGATAAAAAGAGAGGCTTAGGTAACGTGTTTGCCTGTAGTCTTTACTCGAAACCGGCTAACTAACACACGACATTCGGGCGCATGATGTGGTGAATCGCACGGGAAGTGGACATGGTCAGCGCTGCGACAATTCTCTGGCTTCTGGCTGCTTCGTCGTATTTGTGCCAAGGCGAAATATGTGTTCCGAAGCCTAAAATCCCATTCGAAGTAGGAACTATGCTGTCTTCAACTGAAATGGAGATAATACAAACCCACACGGCGTACCAGTGTTACGACTACTGTTACAGGATGGACAGTTGCAAGGGTTTCACCTTCGAGCGCGACCTGAAGGCGCCAGTTGGGAAACGGCACTCGTGCACTTTGTGCCACGGAACTGTCAGTAAAAAGGGACCTCCACTTTCATTTTGTGACAGCACCAGATGCTTTATCGCAGGAGAAAAATAGCTGGTACAATGGTCACCCGAGGTGTGCTCGATTCACTCCGTGGTGGCAGAAGGCAGCAGACATGTCAATATTGTTTTATACTCTTTGTTACAAATACTTTATTTCAGTTAGCTTGATAATCCATTTTCTACATGTTAGCGAGAGATAGCCTGTCTAGAGCGTAAGCGGGAAGCCGTCAGATTAAAACCGAAGTCCTGTAATTTGCTAGTAAACTCCAGTCTGTCCAACAGACAGGCATATGCCAAGTTTCTAAATGGACTTTTGTCTGTATAGTTTTCTCTAAGAAAACAGGAACGTCAACAGAAAATGCCCCTATGTGTTGTCTGCATCTGGATTATGATCGTTTTTTTATTGAATCAATGATATGAAGTTAGAATCAAGCTGGTTTTCATCTCTTTTCCTTTCTATAAGCACTTTAATGTAGAATATTGCTTAAAATGATTGCAAAAAGAGGAAACCCTGATAGCCTGTCAGTAGGTATGATGGCATGCCCTCGCAACTAGGGTCTCAGTTACTGAAGCATCAAGGCCATCAGGCTAAGTAGGTACGAGAACTAAATTAGTCTAATGTTGTCTTTGTGGCTGGTGTTGTTTTGATGCTGTTATTCTAATCACCTGCCAGTTGCTCAACATAAACTGAGTAAACGAAGCCAAATCACTATTTTCTTTTCCAGCTTTGGGTTTACTCAGTTCGGAAATACAATGGGTTTGAATTCAGGGAGATAATTTCCTCCAGTCCAGCAGTTCTGTATTCTTTTGAACTATTGTGAATTTCTAATAGCGTCCATGTGCAAGTCATTTGTGTAGCTATAATTCATCAATGATCTTTGAATGCCGCAGAACATTCCGATTTATTGTGAGGTAAATAAACAACTCAACACAACAAATTGTTAGCCATAAGAAAACATGAACTCAGCTAATCATCGACAAATTATCAGCCGAATCCACATAAAAGACACACTGAATCCACCTCAAATATAGTATCAGGCGCGGATACAGACTGTCGCACAGGACGCACATGCGACAGTCAAAATTTCAAGTTCAGAATTTCTGTAGTGAAAAACTATTTCAAAATATAGTAATAACCTCGAGCATTTTGTAGATAATCGCTCAAAATTGCACGAGAAAAGCTCGCCGGGCGATCTTTTACGGCCCTCTTCTCCTTACCAATCGCAAACAGCTATTTGGTGCAGGTTGATTAAAACGTAAATTCTCCTGCCTATCTCTTTTGTCATCCACTCTGTATATCTAGTGGCATAAATTAAAGGAACAATGTGCGTCAGTCGCATACATTATTGGGCTGCGCGGACATCTTTTTTGCATTGTTTTTGAGACCATCCAGATCAGCTATTGTTTTTGTGCGTCATGTCCAACGCAGAGGTAGCTTATTGCACAGGGGCAAACCTATAGGTTTTCCTATACCGTGCGTCAGGTGTGCGTCAGTGTGCGTCAAGTACTTCGCAGAGGCTGTCGCCTGTCCACCGCATCGCTTCCTCAAAGAGTCTGACAACAACAGCCTTCTTTTCTGAGAAAAAAATCGTCTATTATTTTGAGCCAAAACGATTGACTCTTGTAAAGGGAATCTCCTTAATTTCTCTGGAGATCTGATGCACTATGGTAATGTTATCGGGTTCGAAAACCATAGGGCGTGGTTCAGAAAATTTCCGTTGACCACGCCCTTTGACCCGTAGGTGGTCTTGTGCGACAGTCAAATTTTTCGCTGGATCCGCGCCTTAGTATCAACTCATCTATTCATGGTAAGACTATGCCATCTCTGTCTTTTCATTTTCAAAGGCTCTTGAAGTGATCAGAGAGGAAGCGAGATGGAAACAGGGAGACAAGCCGATAGCTAGATCAAAGTCCTTTACAGTTCAAGAGTTCTCATATTCAAAATAGGCGTCATAGTGCATGAAACGACTGATGCAGTGTGGCATCAATAATTTGGCTCATCGCATAGTACTTATTCAGAAGTCTCTAGACTCTCAGAAGTCTACTAAGCCTACAGTTGCGAAGAATTTTCAAAAGTTTTCAGAAATAATGATGCCTATTATTGTGTTGCATTGGATATGCTTTTTACTAATTAATGTTAATCGTAGAGAGACACCTTTAAGTAACCCTGCATCGACGACGTAAGGTGCACAGGTGTAAGGTGAAGTTCGTTGTCCAGATTTCCCTAAAATTGTCTTAGGCCATTTTGCTGCCATCTAAGAATGGGCCTTTTAATATGTTTTTTGTTCAAGACAATCGAGAACTCTCAAATCCATTTAGTCACAAAAACATCAATTTAGTCCAAATTTCTAAGAAAATCGGAAACAAGTTAAGCTGGGGCAAAGCCCGTTCACAGGAGAAGCTACATGTGCATTCTACATCATTTCCTCAAACAGTTTTTGAACTTCGTTGAGCTACAAAAGTAGATTGCAAACGTCCCTAGCAACTAAATTGAATAGCCAATAAAGAAGCAAATTTAATTTGCAAAATTCCTGAGAATTACTTTTTGTGACACGTAATGTCTCTTTAAAATCGGCTCCTAGTGTGAAGATTTCAATGGCCCAATGATGGAACGCCGTCATTAAGCGATATGGCAACAAGCGTCAAAGGCGTTGCGTACAAACAATGGAAGTCAAACTATTAAGTAGTTGATTGACGCACTACCCAATTGACTTAACCAATGTCTCAGTACGAAGCCCAATTAATCACATCAACTTTTAAGATCGATTGTCAAAGTCATCTTACCCAGTTTGAAGCCAAATTGACTAAGCCGACTTGCTCTACTGCGGTTCTAAGCAACGTTGCGTAGATATTTTCTACCTAGACCTTCAAACGCCTTGAATTCAAGGAAGTCGATGGTTTTCAAGTGGAGCTGATGAGCATTTTCGAGCACATTGGACTTTTTGCTTGGCGCGAATGGTGGTTTGCGATTTGATTTTCAGTAGGAGCTGCTCTGCATGTAGCAAGATGGCCTTGATCGTGATTACTCAGTGACTGTCTGATTGCTGTTATGATTAAGACGATTGTGATCAATTCAAAACATCAGTGATTCGTGAAAACTGTATTCTTGTTGCAGCTGAGCAAATCCCCATGCATCAATTATTAATAATGTTTAGTGCGAGAGGCTTGCTAGTGACGCGTAGACGAATGCCAGCCCAAAACTTGTCAAAAATGTTTAGAAATGTACTGCCAGGGACTGTCCAACCCTAGACACTTATATTGCTCGGTAGAATGTTTGGTTCCTCTCTATCCCTCCGCTTCTCCCGTGTCCTTTGGAGCCCTTATTTGCTGAAAACCGTTATGTCTTGCCATTCAAACTAGAATCTTATCTCGTATCCAAGCTCTCTAGCCACAGGGGCCCCGCAACTTTAAAAGGTTATAGTTTCTGTCAATAAGCTTGTTATTCCTATTTACCGAAACGTCATTAGCACTAAAAGGCTCATTAAAAATTAACTGATATTACAAACATTAGCTATAGAGCCACAAGATATTCTGCCTTCCACAAGGATCAATCAGCGATTCAAAATCGTTAGATATCAGCAATTATTAATATTGCTTCTGTCAAGTAGAATCCACCTAGACCTAGTCACATTGTAAATGGTTTTTGTAACAGGTATAGCAATTTGTGGTTAAGATTCTCGACAATCGAGCATTCTTGATAGCAATTAATTGCTGCAAAATAAGCATAATCACCAGCGAACCCGTTCTTAATCTTCAAATGCTCTTCTAAGATTTCTCCTTGGTGCCAAATGCAACTTAATTTCAGTCTTTCTCTTAATTAACCTTAGAGTGCAGTCATATAATTCATTTAATTTGACAGGCGCTTGTCTTAACAACCAACCCATACCCTTTTCTTCAGACTATAACAATGGGAGAATTAAAAAGTAGAATATTGTATCTGTCTCTTCAAGGTTATAATAAGTGCAGTTTGATAAATCCATCGAGCAAAGTATCATGGATGAGATTTTGAGATGCAAGTACTTCACCTTCAACAGTGACATAAATCACGGAGTCAACAAGTGCTTTTTAGATGGTTGCATTTTGTTGGCATTAGCTATGGAAATGAGGCATGATAAGAGAGTCCATGACCGATCCTTGGGGCAATACAGTTAGAATATCATGCTTGCTAAACAAACAGCTGCAATGGTTAACATCGCCGATCCACAAAATTAACCTTTAAGCAGCTGAAAATATTATAATGAAACAATTGCCTACTTGTTTGGATATTCTTGAATAACATTACAAACTCTATATAAGCCACTGAGTATCAAGTACAGATACAATTTGTCATAGTTTGGCACTCTTTTGATTGCGCGAATTATCTCAAGGTTTATTTAGAGTTGATAACTGAGTTCATGAAGCGGAAATGATTTTCACTGCTATCTAGAGCGGTGCACATGTTGACCAAAGGGGAGAAGGAAAGAACACAGAAATTGATAGAGCATGGTAGAAGCGTAGCCTGAGTTTAGGCTGTTAAGGAAAGGCGAATGTTTCCCTCACTTTAAGCTATTATTTAAATACGAATTAGTCTTGTATCCAACTGTAATCTAAAGTATGGACAGGTGATTGTCGGAGGTGGCTAGAAGCATGTTGGGGTGGTGAGAGACCCCTGCGGGTTAGAGGAAACCATAAAGAGACAGCGGAAAGAGAGCCCTGGGGTATAGTCTTGCGCTCTGTGCAACGGTCTTCCTGGAAGTGTGCTTTACAGCCTGCAACAAAGTGAAGTAACCTTTCAGGCATGTAACAAAAGAGGCAACGGCTGGGAGAATTCCATTATTATTTCTTAGTATTCTTTGCCTTCAAGACTTCCCAGAAATCCAGGTTTCTATAGGTCCACTACAATTAGGCGCCAGGAGGCGTTTGTGAGAAGATGGTAATTATGAAAGAGCAGCTTATATTTTCCATAGACGGGTGGATAGTCCAAGTATATACTTTTGGCCCCATAGATGACTGAAATAGTAATGACTCTGACTGAAATAGTAATGACTCTGACTGAAATTGTAATGACCCTGTTGAGAATATTTCAGTACAAATGATTGTAAATCTGCTTTCTTTTATAGTCATGATTAAGCATAATCGTCTCGTGAAAACGTCGAAGAGGCTTGTTTTGTTCCTAATCGTTCTGGCTACAGCATTGTCTGTAAGCTGAAGCAAGTGATCTAAGAGTAAACCTATAGTCAAGGTAGATGCGGGAATAACAGAATAAGGAAAGGGATGGTCCTGCTTAATTCATCCTATTTTTATGTTACAAATTCTGATGCTAGGTCGCTAGATTCAGGAACTTTGGAGTTGCATGCTGAAATTGTTAGAACAAAAGCAAATGTATGCTAGCTGCATAATATGATGACACAAAAGCCCTTCTTTCTTCCATTCATTCTTTAGCAATGAAACTTGAGAAGTTGGTTTGCTGTCCGTTAAACTTTCAAAAATGTTTGTCTTTTCCGTCACATTCCTGGTTTTCATTTTAAATTTCAGGCATTTTTCCCGTTGCCCAGCTGCTGTTCAGATGTGTTCACAGATATTTTCACAAGGCTGCAAGCGCGGTTTAAGTCTGAGAAACTCCTTTTCTATTTATAGTTTATACAAGTCCCTGGATTACGAAATTCTTGCTTTAAAGAATTAAAGCTTCTTCTTAGATTTAAGTCTTGAACTCAAGGGTAGCCTGAAGTAATCTGGATAGCTGGATTGTACTTCTTACTGAGATATATTTTTAATAGGAACATGGACTAAAATTTGTGTGCACGACTGAACATAATTAAACTTCACCAACAAAGATTTCCAAAAGCCAAGTGGTCTGCAAAGCAATGTCTCGAGTCATTGTTGCCAAAGAAATAGTGTGATGATTCGCCGATTGACACAATAAAATTCATTATTGTTGTATATATTTTGCCACAAACACTATTAATCAAAGGATTCGCAGAATCACAATTAAAGATAAATATTAGAATCCTGTTTTGCTATGGAAACAACTAAGAATCAAATGAATTGCTAATGAATAATTCAGTGACATGATGTGAGCGGCTCTCTAAATCTATCCAGAATGGTTATCGGTTGTGAAAAAGATTTTTGAGCATTGATACGAGATGGGTGCAGAAAAAGAACGGCATACAATTTTCAGCTTCATCTGTCTATTGGCCTTTGACACAATGCTAAATAGACTTGTGACAGGAAGACAGTTTGACTTGTCGGATACTAATTACGTTCGCCATTACTACGGCAAATGCGTCGAGTACGACGAAGTCCGACAAGTGCTGATTTACGGTAGGTTGTGTCGAGAGAAATTTAGGTGGCAAGGAAAAGCGAGGCTCATCCACATCCCGACAAAGAAATGCCTCATCGCCAACTCAACCGACGATGGCACTTTCCTGTCTTTGTCAAACCAGTGCAGCAGTACAGACAGTCTCTTCCAATACGATGAGAGGAATCGTGTGATTCGGCACCCTCTGTCCAACAAATGCTTGCATTCAGAGAACGGAGTTGCCGACCCCGCAGTAAACACAGGAGTCGTCTTGAAGTCAGGCTGCCAAAACAACACCAACAAGTTCTACTTCAGGAAGAAAGCTTACTACATCATTCGGCATTTCAGTAGTCTGTGTTGGGTATACAGCCCTGGAGACAATCTGATAAAACTGAGTAATCCATTAGCCTGTGACCGCTTTGAGTACGTTAACGACTACCATTTGAAGCATGTCGAAACTGGCAAGTGTGTCGTTTTCTCTGGCTCACACTTGAGATTGAGCGATGATTGCCAATCTCCCCAATCTGTTTACCGGCTGAACCAGTACTCATTGTTGCAACAAGGAGCATCAGATTGTGTGCATCCGTACAAAGGATACCTTGACCCTCCGGTTGGCAATTCATTAGTACTTCGTTCTAATGAATGTTCTAATGAGGATCGGCTGCGATTCAATTTCTTTGACGACAAAGGTGATTGGCTTCAATTCTCTATCATTTTTAAATAAATTATAACAAATAAAATATGAAAGCTGTTTTTGAAGCATGAATCCATGAGATATACCTTTATATCTACATATCACTTCTACATAAATGATTTGATGGACAAATCCCTTTAAACACACGTGCTAACGTAAGCAATTATTTACAATCTAAAATGGTACCTAAATGAGATCGATGATTTAGCGTGGCAGTAATCAATAAAATCTTAATTCTCAAGTTCAAGATTAACCTTATAAGTCATAGAAAATATAATCCAGTAGAACTTTGAAAGCAAGTTTCACCCTATATAAACAATATTATGCTAAAACAGAAAACTAGCCTCTAAAACCATGCTTCGGGGGCTTTACCCCAGTTCGTCTCCACTGAATCTCAAATTGCAGGATTACCTCGTTACCCCTATTTGCCTTCTAAGCTCTCGTCGCTTTTTGATGGAATTGTTGTTTTTGTCGACAGGGGAGTTGAATCAAATTTCTATTGGTCCTAAACTTTTTATCACATCATACCCTGCATTGATATGAAAGAACTTAATCTGAAAATTTTAAGAAACTACGAGTTGAACTCAATTTCTGTTGCCCATGAACAATAAATTGTTTATTTGCTACCATGTCACTAATGAAGACAATGAAAGTTCAGCTTTGAGTTTGTGGTTCTGAGTAGCAAGGGCAGATTTTGTAACAATAGGTTCTTTGGTTTGTTTACATTTTGTTGATTAGCCAATCAGAGAGCCCTATTTCTATGGCGTCATCTGATGGTAATGGCGGATGGAGGGGTTTGCTGTGGAGAAAACTACACCCTCGTTTTTTCCTCGCGACGAAAATATACTTTGAGGAAAACTCGAGAATTTTTTCACCCGTATAGAACGATAAATTTTACATATAATTTTATTGGCACTAAGCTCTGCGTTCTATGCTCTTTGTGTGATCACTCGCTATTGACAGCCCTTTTTGCACAAAAAGGCGGAAGGAGGGGTTTGTTGTGGAGAAAACCACACCGTCGTCTTTTTATCGCGGCGAAAATATACTTTAGCAAAAACTGAAAATTTTTTGCACCCGTATAGAACGATGAATTTTACATATAATTTTATTGGCACTAAGCTCTGCGGTCTCTGCTCTTTGCGTGATCGTGTAGTTTTCTCCACAGCAAACCCCTCCATCCGCCATTACCATCAGATGACGCCATAGAAATAGAGCTCTCTGATTGGCTAATCAACAAAATGTAAACAAACCAAAGAACCTATTGTTACAAAATCTGCCCTTGCTGTTCTGAGTTTGATCAACACTACAGAAAGACACATATGGGAATACTGAATAGACATCTTTTATTGCAAATATAAAGCTATACCTTATTAGATAAGCGGTGCAGCCCCTAACATTGTGAAAGGGACATTTTAGATGCAATTGATTTTCAGTATATATGGCTTTAAAGTAGGCAAGAAAGAAAAAGAGATGATTGATTAGCCCATCTAAGACCTTAGACTGAATGTATGAGTATTCCTGATAAACCTGATAAACAGCCATTTGACATCATAAGACTTCCAGCTATATGATTCAGTGCACATGCATACGAATAAAAGCAACAAATAGCAAAACTTACCAATGTAATAGACAGGCCTACGAACATACAAGGGTGGTAGAATGGGTACAAATCTCTAGTCCATTTGGCGTTAACTTTTGGCCTCATGATGTTGGCGCTTGAAGTTCAGATAATGAAGGTGTCCAAAAAAGGTCGTCAGGCTGCCACGATAGATAATAGATAGCATAGGAGAAAGTTATGAGAAAGTTTAGAGCAAGCAGAGTTTAGAAAAAAGCAGAGGTGCAGCCAGGAAATGTTTGACTTGGTATTCCGAATGTGGGCAAAGGTTGGTTGTTTCATTAGGGGGCTGCACCACATCATTTGTATGCTATAAGGCTTTCGATATGTATGGATTGATCGAGGCATTTTCAATTTTTTGTTAGCATATAGTATGAAATGAATATAGCAATTTCACGAAAATATGCTCGAAATATTTCATTTGTATTTCAGATATTCTAAAAGTGACAATCATCTCCGAATCGTGTAAAGATGTCCCCAGCCGCGAATGTCACCTGGCCAAAGGTCATATCATTGTGAATGGGCAGCAATACAGCTTGAACCGTCGCGGGATCAATGTTCTTCTCTTCGATTCCCGCAGTGGTCTCTTCGAGCATAGAAAAAGTAATGACTTATTTTTCAGTGAAGCTGCCAAGGACAACTTAGCGAGTTACCTTCAAAGCCTGCCGCCAAACAAAATACTCTTTATGGCAGCAAAAGTTGCAGTCGCAATGAACAACAATGTGGCAAAAGCTCTCCAAAGTGTTGGTGTTTCTCCAACATTCGCCACCAATCCAGTTGAAAATAAGGAAATGTCTTTAGCCTATGTAGGCTACACAGGGCAAGAAAGAAAGGATTGGGAAATGTCTGTCAACAAGATGGGGGGATCAGGGATCTCTAGAATCGAAGTCACTGTACACATATTTCACGACAGAGATGGTACTACCGAATGCTCTGATGAGCTGGGCGTGAGAGTGAACAAGATTACAGACGACAGATTCTTTGCTGCGACGTTTTATGATAATCATGTTCGTCATGCACCAGGCAAAGCAAGACTACATGAAAATGTTGGTTGGTGCGCAAATGACAATCAGCCTGTGTCACAGTATTTGCAGGTTGACCTAGGGACCATGAGAATGGTCAGTGGGGTAGCTCTTCAAGGTCATAGTACAACGCCAGGTCATGACGTTTTGAAGTTCAAAGTTGAATACAGTGAGAAGGGTCTGACTTGGAAATTTCATACAGACGAAAGCAACTCAGTTATTGAGTTTATTGGCCTGATCGAAGCAGCCATTGGCGACACCAAAGTAAATTGGTTCCACAGCATCAGAGCAAGATTTATCAGAATTGTACCAACCGCAAGAGCCTCCCCCGTTCATTGCATGAAAATTGAGCTATTTGGATGTTCCATGTCGAGACGTTTTATTGAAGTTAAGTGGCCATCGTCTCCCAGCTTGATTGTAAATGAAAAGTTCTTGGCAGCGGCATCAATGTTTGGAACACTGGAAAGGAACATAACAGTGGGAATATCAACAGCATCCGATAACAACAGCCTTGCAAGAAACATCGACCAGTTTCACATTGACAAAGTCAATGCAACAACAACACTTGACAACGGTGCTGTGACAAGAGACAGTGGCGCTGTTGATTTGGTGACTGACAAAATGAGGCAGATCAATAGTGCAGCTTTCGTGCAGTTTGATATCCAAGAAGAAAACTATTATGCTTTCGACATCGATGTTGCTGGAAAGGTAAGAAATCTCGTTTTGTTGCATGAAATTTTCACTAATTTTTCATTTCAAAAGAAGAACTTTTGTAGTTCTAGCTGCAATAAAGCCAGCCAACAAGCTTCTGATGAATAAAATGAAGAGAAGAAGAAGAACTCTCATTGGTGCTCTGTCATGATGTCAAACGCTAATACAAGATGATGCATAACAGATAAGTTCTCAGAACTGACATGCTTTCATCATCTCTCAATAGTTTGAGAGAAAATCTCTTTTCAAAAACCGAACTTTGTAATAAGGGTATCGAGTTCTACCCATTTACTAATGTTGAATTTGCTTTCATTTAATTAACATATCCACTAACCTGACTTAAAATCTGAATTAATAGCCCTTGATAGAGGAACGTCATCGAATAATTGTATTCGACTTTTCAAAAGGTTCTAGATGCACAGCTTAGCACAGGGGACAGATACATAGTCATCAGCTTTGAGAATGACAATGGGATCCAGATATCCTCTTCTCCATTCCAAGTAACAAGAGCACAGCCCGACAGAAGCACTCTACAGTTCAACGTTACAAAAGAAAGTAGACAATGGCTCTTTCCCAACAACTATTTGCACCTTAATCTGTCAGTTTCTCATTCGAGTGAAACGAGTCTCGCAAATGCATACGGAGTCAGGATCATGATTTACTACGATAACAACTTTCTTCAGTTCAAGTCTCTGGCATTCAAGAACATGACCAAGTTTAGCCTTCCACCGTCTAGAAACACGACGAAGCCCGGTGTCCTTGCAATTCAAACTGACACACTCTGGTTGCCAGACAGCCAGCATTTCTCCATAATTTTTCAGGCAAGCTATCCAAAATCTTTTTCCAAAGGGGACAACTGTCGAGGAAATGTGATTATTGATTTTGCATACCGAAACAACTTGCCGATGTTCAACGGCAAAACAAACTCGACATTGGGACGAAAGGTGTCTTTTAAATGCAAGATTGATGAGACAAGAGATATGGCCATTAAACAAGGCCGACTACCATCTCCCGAGTTCAGCATGGCGTATGATGGGGTGAATAAGGAGTTCTTCTTCTGCTACCGGAAGAAAGCGTACATGACAAGATCATCTGCAATTTGCTTCTTCCGAAGTGCGAGCAATTCATGGAAGAAGATCTTCCACATGTCTTCCATTACGGCGGTCGATGTAGAGAAGCGAGTTATCTACGGCTTGGAGAGGATGGGGAACTCATACATAAGATCATCGTATCCTTACACACACTACAGCCAGATTGCGGACTCTGATTGGACTGCAGTGAAGGATCAGCCACAGATGAAGGCCTCTGTCCAGTGCCTTTCTCTCCTATTGTTACCGTCGTCGGTTTCTGACTCCTGGGTAATAAAGAATGGGGCAGCCAATGTTTGCAGCAACCTCAAATGGGATTCTTGAGAAATCAGACACACTTCAATGGAAGCGGATTGCCTCCTGGAAGTGAACTGAATTTGTAGTCATTATCTTCGTTTTTCCGACTCTGACTGTTGACGATGACTTCTCTTTCACTTGAAGTCTTAGAAGTCGATGTATAGGCTTGTGAATTTTATCTTGTGTAATGGCATATCATCAGATTTTTGGCAAACTTGTCATTCCCAATCTCTTTCGTGAAGTACAGTAAAATTTTCGGTTGAGGGGAATGTACACAAATGGATCTTGGGGATGATGGCGCTCTAACGGTGCCTTGCCTGCAAGTGGAGTGATAGAGTCCAAGCGATGAAGCAGCTAATACTGCCATTAGATGTAATACTTCCTTTACTCTGAGGAGATTCAGTATTGTTTTACTCACTCACAACCCCAGCGACCAAATGGAGACAGACTGTTGCTGGAATCTCTGGAGTCGCTGAACTCATTTTTCGGCGACCCGACGACCCCAGCGACCCGACGACCCCAGCGACCTGAGCAACTTTTATGGAAACCAGGCTTTAATGGTACTTCCTGTTATTGCTGTTTCTGGCTTTCCTTCTTTTGGGGGTTTCAACTGGGCATTTGTTTTGTCTCTTTGTTGCGTGTAGATGAAAGTGTGAGGGTATTTTAGAAAATAACCGGGTTCACTTTGTCTGTCATTGTCTGTTATTTTTCGCAGTGCCAGGTATTAAGTTTCTAAAGCATCAATGCTTATGACGCATGACTAATTATTCGCACTACGACGTATGAGTATTTCATAAATTTGCGTTGCATTTTCATTAAAGTGGTCAGTAAAAGTTGTTTAATGCTTTTTGTAAATCTCTTCATGCCGCTATACTACAGTGAAACTTACACTGGAGGTTATACTGTACTAAAATGATTTCTTCTAGTTTCCAATAATTTGTTTCTCGTTAATTGAAAGTCTTTTGCATTTTCTATCTATACTGAGTAAATGAGAAGGTTTTCTTGCAATCCTCAGCCCATCTATGCTATTAAACAATACTAAAAGTAACTCTAAATCTATTCTTGCATCGGACCACTTGACTGTGTTGACTGTGGAAGAATATCATCAGCTGTTCCTCAATTTCAAAACTTGCAACTTAATCATGTTAGTTCTTAACACATTTAACTTAAAATGAGAACAACATTACCTCTCTAGTTGCTTTTGTAGTAGACGAAAAGTATAGAGAGAAGCCGTTTAGGGAGTTTGGAATCTGTTAAAGCATTTCAAGAGTTTCCACAGACATTCTCTGTTGAACGATATCTTAGAGATATTATGCGTGAATTGTTCAGTTATGAAAAGTGTGTAGCTCACATGCTTCTGGTCGGGGGCCTATTTCGTGTCTAATGCTGTAAGGAAACAAGGCAGGCGCACGTACTTTGTGACGTCACCACGTACTTGTTCATTGTCTACAAAGGATGCTTCAATTCACGTTCATAACCTTGGCTAGTTTCAGCGCTAGTTTGCAAGGTACATAATTAGATCAAGACTGTAAAAGAAACTTGAGGTTTTACATTAGCTTTAGCTTTCCCTGGGCGGCATTTCAAAGTAAAGTTGAAATCAGAAGGTTGACTAGTCTAGTAGATTCCTGTAGCTATAAGCAAAATGCATAAAGATAATAGACTAACTTTGGCAGGGAATTTCACAAAGAAAGATGTGCATTGATGGCAGATTGATCGCTCAGCTTTTTCACCTTGGTACCAGAGCGGAAGCTCGATGCTATCTCTTAGAAATACAGTAAAAATCTTGATATAATGCTCTCATATGATCAGTTGCAGGTATATACGTATGCAGATAAGCTATTTTGAATACGGCATCCACATCAAGACTTCAAAAATACATTAATATTTCTACGAGCCTTTAAATCACTTTGTTGTGGCAACTCGACTTTCTGGTTGCAGGTGATCCAAAAAGCATTCACTGATTTAGTTGGTTGGCGACAAGTCTGAAAGGAGAGGGTCAGTAACTGGTTTGGATAACAGTAAGGGCTTTCGAAATTTTATCTGCGTTTGCCAAACAATTCCCAAGGTTTTCGCTTATACCGACTTTTACAGACATGTACTTCAACAAGGGTAGAACTAGCTTCACCCCTAAGGAGCACATCGATAGTCTAAAGTTGGGGGAGGGAAGCAGACAATGAGAACATAAATGACAATTTAATACTTTAGCACCCCAACCCCCAGGGCCAATGTTCCCACAGGGCCAATGTGTGGTCATACATTGTAAATTGAGTCTTTCTAGCCAATACCTTTGATGATTTCTAAGCTAAATCAGAGACGACTACACCAATGAAAGAAGAGGATCACCAGCTGGAAGAAAATGATCTGGCTCGAGATGGTGTCCTTGAGGAAGGAGAACTTTAAGTGTGAAAAAATGTCAAACTTTTCGACACTTGAAGATTTCAGCGTTTAGATTAGTTGACAGGGCTGGTAGATTGTACCTCATTACTATTTAAATCCGCTTGATATCTTTCTTCAATTATTAAGAGCACCGTTTCATTGAAAATGGAAGCTATCAATTTTTCATGTAATTCCTTATCTGAACCTTTGCATGCAAGTGAAAAATATCTCTTGACAGGTTTCTTCCCAGAACGCTTGACACTTGAAGGAAAGCCCAAGAAGATCCCAGTTTTCCATTACGTAATGAGAATATTTGACACGTGCGAAATATGTAGGGGATATTAACAAGGTGCAATTTCCAACCTTGAATAAGAAAGGTGCAATAGAAAGATTGAATAATAATTAATAAAGCCAATTATCGAATAGTTATGTTTTGGTTTTGCTAGAAGGAGCTGAGCCCCACCAGGGTGAGTCTGGTACCCAGCGTAGCATAACACGAGCCGCAACTGACACTCTCTATGGTCACATTCTCTTTGCAGTGTCTGCAACATGAAGTATCTGTTGGTGGGCAAAACAACTTGAAATCCCGGGTAGCGATGATTATCACATCGAGACACCTTTGGGGAATAATTAAAAGTATATTTTACGTTTTCATGTCTAAGAAGTATATTTTATAATTAGAAGTATATTTTATAAATAGAAGTATATTCTACAATTTATGTCTTAGAAGAATATTTCATAATTAGAAGTATATTTTATAACTGGAAGAATATTTTAAGCCTTTGAATACTCGCATCATTAAGCAGGAGCTCCCATTTGTCAATAAAACAAACTATTCTCATACGAAGGAACCCGACAAGCCAATTTTTACTGTTTACTTTGATTTAATTTATGACTACCTTTTGAGGCATTAATTTTTTCATTTATTTGCCTGGGGCGCCTTTGATTTTTGTTATCTTTAAAAACGAAGAGAAGTAGAACAGAATTCAGATGGACGTAGAGCAGATGAGTAGAACACAAACCAAAGTCAGGCAAGAAAGCAAGCATATACAGAAGAAAAGCACCAAGTAAAGCCTACTCGATTCTTTATAAGTATTGGAACGCTCTAACTTGAATAACATCGTACACTTACACTCTGTTATGAATGGAATGAACACTGTGTCTACTTATCATTACTTTTAGCATTTACTTGATTGTTTATTCTACTTAAAGATTAACTTTTAAAGCCTTTTTTATTTGAATCTTCAGAAAAATAGGAATTCTTGGGTATTCTATTCTGCCAGCTAGGTAGGCGCTTCTAGTTGGCTAACCTGAATTCGAACCTGATGCGGAAAATAGCCCCTGACATCCCGCCATAAAGAGGCCTCAATAGCTACAAAGTAATTGAGCTAATATGAGTATAGGATGATTACAAGAAAATTCCTAATATTGAGTCTTGTGTCTTCGATATGTTTGTTGTTAAAAGGTGAAACCAATAGAGCTCTTGGTTATGAAGTTTCTAAAAGTTCATAATCTTTCTTATGTCTATGTATGACATTTGTCTAAATTAAAATTCATATTGCATCTTATGGAAACTTACATCATAGCATAGATATTGGCAAAGCATGGATATTGGCGATCCTCATTGTATAGTTTCCTGATTTGAATCTACAGTTAAAGAGTCAAATCCAGTTAGACTTTTGAGGCTTTTGCAAACAGACGAGTTCAAATATCTAATTCTTGCGTGAAAAGAAATTGACCTGGAAATCTTCTGAAGTTGAATATGAGAAATCATCTATCAACAAGCATGATAGTCTTTTAGTAACGATGACATGATGCAATAAATTGCCTAAGGGCTGACGTGCCAAAACATTTTTCGCAGAACTTTTCAATTTAATTTCTTATCCCGAAGAAGCCTAAAGCCCACCGCATACAGTAGATTTTTGTCTTTGAAAGACGAAAATTTTGTCGAGAAATTGTTGCGAAATTTAATATAAGTAGGCTGAGATATAAACCCAACTGCGCATGTGCCGTTCGCATCAAACTTTAACTTAGCTCATAACTGCATAAGGGTCAGACTAGAAAAACATTAATCCGTTCACAAACCGTTTCACTGGCCGTAGCAAGCAGTATTTTGAACATAACTATCTGATTTTATCAATTGTGATACGTTTAATACTGTTTTTAGATTATGCTCTCAAAATTGGGAAAAATTTTAATTAGATTCTTGATGACATTGTACCCAGGTGCTCTATTGTGTAAAGGATTTGCTATGAAATTGTTTTCGCGTATACCGTCATCGTTATCTTGGTCTGGATAAGAGAGCCAGAATGAAAGAAAGTTAGATGATTAAATTCGAACGATATTTGTATGATAAGAAAGATATTAGAGGTTATATGCAGTAGGCTCAGGTGGATTAAATGACAGTTGGTACCAGTCACTAATGACATGTGTACATGTAAGCTCCATTTTAAGGAAGTAGCTGGTCTCTTTAGGCAACCACCTGCTTCTGAATCAGAAGAAAAGCTAGAATTACGAATGCCACCAGCCATTCCGTCTGTAGATGATGGACTCTACGGATGGGTGTAGAATCAGATAAGATGGCGCAGAAAAGGATCTTTGGTCAGACAGTCTTGTCAATTTGCTTCTTGGCCTCTTGTCAGCTTACTGAGGGCCGAAAGTTTGACTTGTCGGATACTAATTACGTTCGCCATTACTACGGCAAATGCGTCGAGTACGACGAAGTCCGACAAGTGCTGATTTACGGTAGGTTGTGTCGAGAGAAATTTAGGTGGCAAGGAAAAGCGAGGCTCATCCACATCCCGACAAAGAAATGCCTCACCGCCAACTCACCCGACGATGGCACTTTCCTGTCTTTGTCAAACCAGTGCAGCAGTACAGACAGTCTCTTCCAATACGATGAGAGGAATCGTGTGATTCGGCACCTTCTGTCCAACAAATGCTTGCATGCAGAGAACGGAGTTGCCGACCCCGCAGTAAACACAGGAGTCGTCTTGAAGTCAGGCTGCCAAAACAACACCAACAAGTTCTACTTCAGGAAGAAAGCTTACTACATCATTCGGCATTTCAATAGTCTGTGTTGGGTATACAGCCCTGGAGACAATCTGATAAAACTGAGTAATCCATTAGCCTGTGACCGCTTTGAGTACGTTAACGACTACCATTTGAGGCATGTCGAAACTGGCAAATGTGTCGTTTTCTCTGTCTCATTCTTGAGATTGAGCGATGATTGCCAATCTCCCCAATCTGTTTACCGGCTGAACCAGTACTCATTGTTGCAACAAGGAGCATCAGATTGTGTGCATCCGTACAATGGATACCTTGACCCTCCGGTTGGCAGTTCATTAATACTTTATTCTAATGGATGTTCTAATGAGGATCGGCTGCGATTCGATTTCTTTGACGACAAAGGTGATTGACTTCAATTCTCTATCATTTTATATGAATTTATGAATTTTAATTCAAATGCTCTGTGATTCGGTGCTCGTGGTCCCGTGAAGGTTCCTCTAAGCACTGAGACTACCAAAGCTATTCGATCAGAAATTAAGTAAAAGTAGCAGGAATTATTGGTACAACAGGTTGCCAATGATCATCAGTATTTACCAAATTTGGAGACAATTCATTGAAGCTTTGTGTTTTCGTTTGTTCAAAAGTGCTGAATGTTTTGTGCCTCACTTTGTTATTCTCGGGTGTCCCCCATGCCAATGCAACCATATGATGTTTCTCCCCGGTAGAGATGCCCTTAAGGGTGCCCAAAATGGACACGTAAGAAATTGCTGGCATTAGGCCAATGTTCCATAGGTCCTTTTAAAAGGAACAACGGTACCAAGAAAGGTCCTCTGGACCAAGGGAACTGTCCCTTTGTTCCTTTGTGCCTTTTTGTTGCGAGCATCTCATCAACATAAGCATATGCTGCTTACGAGCCGTTTTGGGAACTGCGGGCCTCCGTTCGCTCGCTTTTCCTATACATTCCAACATGAATCTGAATATACGTTCCCACGTTCCCACGTTCCCACGTTCCCAGGTTCCTTCGTTCTGCGTGCGCTAAGTACCTTTGGGCCGATTTTCTTTCTCATTTGTATTACTTAATCACGCTTCCACGCGAAAAAGCAACACGGAGTTCCTATGTCCCCGGAGAAGTTTTGGCCTATTTATAGCGCTGCAAGTTCTAAGCTTGACAACAAACTGGGAAGATGTCTTCGATGGTATTGCGATGGAAAGGCGTCCCTGGAGCGGCAAAGATGAAGAAAAGGCTGATGTTAGTGGCTACCGTGCACGGAATATTCCAGTGCCCTATACGTGACTGCGAACATGAAGGCTTCCGTAGTCAAAGAGGTTGCAGAAAGCACGTTACGAATTCGCATCCTTGGTTCTTTTATTTTGACGAATACCCGAAGGATGTCATTGATGATGGTGCTGCGCCGCAAAACACGTGTGACAAGAAGATCGACGAATCGAACGATGTTATTAGTAGTTCGAATATCATTCCGACGAGGTCATTTTCAGTGAGACGTTTGCCAAATGGATGTGCAGCTCTACTGGTGGTGGTCGCACAAAAGCACACGCGAATCAGATTTGCTCTCGTGCCCTCAAGTTCATTCAGTACTCTCAGGACGATCACAGTATGCTGGAAGGGATAGAGGGGGCTAAAATTGACTACTACTTGGCTTCAATGGCATGCTTGTCAGCTTTTTTACAACATTTGGAGGATGAAAAATCTATTGGACACGCTGGAAGTGTTAGCTACATCAACGCTTTGTTGGAAACAATGGAGTACCGAAAGTTTCAAGGAGTGTCCGCTTCTATCTTATCAAACTTCAGTGTTGCAGAGGTGTTCCTGAAGCGCGCAAGAAAGTGCATTGCTCGTAAGATGCGTGTGCAGTGGACCGAAGAGTTGGATGTTGATACGTTGGAGAGAAAGGGACACTGGGCATCACTGCAAGACTTGCAAAAGGTCATACCGTTTCACATGGGACGATACCAGAAAATAGTGGCCAGATGCCGGGAGTGTTCGGCAGAAGTCTCGCCGTCCGATCTGACTTTTTCAACGAGATTTATAACGACGTTTCTCTTCTTACGCGTCAAGGGTTGTCGCCCTATGACATACCAGTTCCTGACAATTCGCATGCTACGCAGTGCATCGAAAAATGGCGGATATGTCGACCAGAAGAAATTCAAAACAGCTGACAAGTATGGCTTTGATTCCATGGTCATAGATGACGTCTGCATGCATGTTTTGGACGACTATGCGAGACACGTCAGGCCGAAGTTTCATCCAAAATGCGAATATCTGCTACTGACGCGCAATGGCACCCAGTTTACGAAGCTGAGTCAAGCAATGTGCTTGCTCGTCTATGAAGCTATTGGCAAGCATGTGCACCCAACACGTTACCGACAAATAATCGAAACTGAGAGTTCTGATGCTCTATCCCTTGAAGAACAAGAGCTGATATCGCAAGATCAAAAACACACTTCAAATGTTGCAAGGATTCATTATCGCAAAAAGCGTTCGCGAGACGTTGCCGAAAAGGGGAATCACTGCATCAAGAAGCTGAGGGGAGAATCTGGAGAACAGCTAGACAGCTCTTTGAAAAAACTTGTCAGTAGCGCTTCCACGGGCGTGGAAGTCAGTGAATCGGAGGCGGACATTTGCATTACAACACAGAGCAGAACCGAGCCTTTAGAGAAGACAGACAGTCACTGCCAGCTGACATCAACGGGCGATGGATCTCTAGCGAGTAACAGTCAACTTTGCAAACAAAAGCGCACAACACCATTCACCGAGACGGAAGACTTGAATTTGATAAAGGGAATAAACAAACATGGTTATGGCAAATGGGGGAAAATCATTTCTGACCAGAGCTTGTGCTTCGCAGAGGGTAGAGCTCGTAACTCTTTGTTAAGACGCTGTCGAAGTAATCACTTTCGTTGCGTATATGAAAAAGTATGTGGGGAAGCTCTTTCCCAGATTAATATGTAATACATAGATATCTAATACACAATGTCTTCGTATTTGATTTACATGTGTTTTCTTCTTCAATCTCACAATTTGTTGGGACTAGGCCATTCTATAAAACTTTCGTTCGCGTATCTGGGCTCTCGTCCTCGTATGGATTTGCTGGGCTTCTAATCTCGGTTTCGTGTACTGTATAGCCTATAGAAAAGCATTGCAAACTGTTGGGCTGGGCTTCTCTCTAAAACTTTCGTTCGAGTATCTGGGCTCTCGTCCTCGTATGGATTTGCTGGGCTTCTAATCTCGGTTTCGTGTACTGTATAGCCTATAGAAAAGCATTGCAAACTGTTGGGCTGGGCTTCTCTCTAAAACTTTCGTTCGAGTATCTGGGCTCTCGTCCTCGTATGGATTTGCTGGGCTTCTAATCTCGGTTTCGTGTACTGTATAGCCTATAGAAAAGCATTGCAAACTGTTGGGCTGGGCTTCTCTCTAAAACTTTCGTTCGAGTATCTGGGCTCTCGTCCTCGTATGGATTTGCTGGGCTTCTAATCTCGGTTTCGTGTACTGTATAGCCTATAGAAAAGCATTGAAAACTGTTGGGCTGGGCTTCTCTCTAAAACTTTCGTTCGAGTACCTGGGCTCTCGTTCTCGTATGAATTTGCTATACTTCCTTCAATGGTGGCGGGCTTGGAGGCCCACTTGGACGAATGCGAGGCTCGGAGACCCATATCTGAAGTGAGTGCAAAGTTTGTGATCAGAAGCCCAGCCCAGGCACACATCTATAACTAAGTACGTTGATCTGTCGTGTACTTCACAACGAGATTGGAGGCCCACTTGGACGAATGCGAGGCTCGGAGACCCATATCTGAGGTGAGTGCAAAGTTTGTGATCAGAAGCCCAGCCCAGGCACACATCTATAACTAAGTACGTTGATCTGTCGTGTACTTCACAACGAGATTGGAGGCCCACTTGGACGAATGCGAGGCTCGGAGACCCATATCTGAAGTGAGTGCAAAGTTTGTGATCAGAAGCCCAGCCCAGGCACACATCTTTAACTAAGTACGTTGATCCGTCGTGTACTTCACAACGAGATTGGAGGCCCACTTGGACGAATGCGAGGCTCGGAGACCCATATCTGAGGTGAGTGCAAAGTTTGTGATCAGAAGCCCAGCCCAGGCACACATCTATAACTAAGTACGTTGATCTGTCGTGTACTTCACAACGAGATTGGAGGCCCACTTGGACGAATGCGAGGCTCGGAGACCCATATCTGAAGTGAGTGCAAAGTTTGTGATCAGAAGCCCAGCCCAGGCACACATCTTTAACTAAGTCGTTGATCCGTCGTGTACTTCACACACGAGATGGAGGCCCACTTGGACGAATGCGAGGCTCGGAGACCCATATCTGAAGTGAGTGCAAAGTTTGTGATCAGAAGCCCAGCCCAGGCACACATCTATAACTAAGTACGTTGATCTGTCGTGTACTTCACAACGAGATTGGAGGCCCACTTGGACGAATGCGAGGCTCGGAGACCCATATCTGAAGTGAGTGCAAAGCATTTCTCGCCACTCGAAACCCTATCAAGGAAGAACAACAATGACGACAACTTTTTCGCAAAGTATTCATTTGTCTTCGGGCTCTTGGGCGTATCTAAAGTCCTCTATGGTTAATGAGATTGTGGTATCGAGTGGGTCCTGCGATTTATTAGAGCTACGATGTGGTACCTGTCATTTGACATCATTTTGGCATAGGGCTTACAGTTCATCATGCAGATTATAATTGGGATGGGGAAAACTTTGGTAGTTGACTTGTATTTAGTGCTGAATACGACTCCGTTTTTTATTGTTTCTAGAGTGGAGTAATTTAATTTGGTTGACTTTTCTCTACTCACATCAAAAACAACGTATTGTTCGCCCTGCCAAGCATAGGCAATGTCTCGCAAAGACGTCGACGTCAAGTACAAGGCGTTTTTCGTGGCCATTATGTACTTGGCAAGAAATGTCTTCCCTGTATTGCCCTCTTCGTCCACCACGAACGTTATTCTTCTTGGCCCCTGTGTTCTAACCAACCGGAGGACAGTTTCCTGCCACTGTCGCAGATTGGCATTCTGGAAGCGTTCCAGCATCTGCTGTTTTGCCACCTCCGTCCTCTGTCTCTCGATGCTCCGATCGACGGTCGATTGACTGTGGAGCCAGGATTCCCCAAATTCCTCCACCATTGCCTCTTCCGTTGCGTCCTGCATCCTCCTGTCGCGCATTACCTCCAATTGGCTTTTGTCCTTCCTTTTCAGGGAGTTTTCGCCGATTTCAAAATAGGACTCCCCGCACTTGACCTGAGCCATGTGGTGCCTGGACGAGCCCTTGGCTATTGCCACCTCCAGTCTCTCTGGCCTCCCTTCGATGCCTAATATCTCCTCCACCTGGTGCTTTCTTTTCTGGCAGCTGAAAATGGCATAGCCACGCAGCATGTTCCTGTAAACTGCGTCGCTGGTGTCTTTGGACGCAATCAAGTAGGCGAAGTCTACGCGCCGTTGCTCAAGCAGCTCCTTCGCATTTTCAGGACAGCACGTATATGTGAATGTCCAGCACTTCGCCTTCGCTCCTCTTGCTCTTACTGCCATCGTCATCGTACTCTTACTCCCCCAACAAACTGACAGGATTTGCGATTGGCATTTATAGGAGAGGAGGAACCCCGAGGGTAAAACCGGTACGAAGGAACGCGAGTTTCGGGAAATGGTCATCATCATCATCGTCATCATAATCATCATCATCATCATCATCATCATCATCATCATCATCGTCGTCATCATCATCATCATCATCATCATCCTCATAATCCTCATCATCCTCATCATCATCATCATCATAATCATCATCAATCATGAATCATCGTCATCATCACCATCATCATCATTTATCGTTATAATAGAAAAAGTTTTTGTTTTGAAATATTCCAATCCTATTGCTTCAATTAAACGTTAACATAACCGTCATTAATGACGTATTCATTCATAAATTGTCATTCTTGAAAAAACAGAGCAGTGCAATTTGAAACTCACCTCAATTTTGCACTTGCGGCCTGTAGAAATATTTTTAAATTGGACATAAGTAATAACTTAGTTGTAATACTTCTTCGATGTAGGAAGATGATTGATTAATCAAATGGATTCCCACTTTGCTTTCCTTCTTTTTCTTTTTTTTCTGTTTCTTTTCTAGAGCCCCAAATCTGTTCTCGTCTTCGCTATTGTACTTCTCTCTAATTTTTTCACTGATTTCCAATGCGAGGTCAACTTCTTTGTGCTCTTTTGTTGCTTCATTTTCTTAAGTTGTACATCGCTGTTCATAAAGCTGGGTTGTGGCTGCTACCTTAACTAAACCGTTAGGGGTGGCTCCCTTTACTAAACCGTTTCAAAATCTACACATTTTGCTTCTCCCCCCAACTTTTTCCGATAAAAATCGTTGGCCTTGAACGATTAAGCTGTGAACCTTGCTGATAACTAAATTCTGCTGCAGATTGATTAAATTGCATGATGTCAGTTATTTACAAGCGACAAAATTCATATTGATATCAAGATTTTGTTACTGAGGTCGTTCAAATGATGAAAATAGAACAGCGTATCTCGCTTCTGCATGGAAAGACCTTTTCAAACCAATCTGATGCTCATTCTAACCGAATTTTTTGTCTTCCATGTTTTCAAATTACAGGGTTAACTCGAGCATCTTTCGCACAGTCCTTATATCTGCATTGATCTAACAATAACTTTTTGACCTATACTTTGCCCTAGTCAGAGCTCCATGTAAATGATATCTCATAAAATTTGATTCTAGATGTGCTGAAAGTAAAGGTCATTTCACTACCTTGCATTCAAATTGTAACCGATCAACAGTGTAGCCTCTCAAAAGGTCACGTGATCGTCAACGGCCACCAATACAGTATGGATACAAGTGGAATCAATGTAGTTCTTTTCGACTACCGCAGTGGTATATTCGAGTACAGAAAAAGCCATGATGTTCTTCACTCCTCTACCGAACAGGATAAGTTGGAAACCTTCTTGAACAATTTACCTGAAGGAAAGGTTCTCTTCATGGCTGTTAAGTATGCGGTAAACATAGACAGTGGACTTGCTCAATCATTGCAAAAAGTTGGGGTTTCAGCGACCTTTGCAAGCTCACCTGTTTCATCATATTATATGTCTTTATCTTTTGTTGGGTACACGGGCCGAGAAAGAAAAGAATGGGAAAGATCTGTCAACAAAGTTGGAGGGTCAGGTAATTCGTCTTTTGAAGTCACCATTCACACCTTCCACGATCGAGATGGACTTGATGATTGCTCAAACGAGCTTGGTGTTCGGGCTAGGAAGATTCCGGACGAAAGGTTCTTTTCCAACACCGTTTGGGCTAATACTACTACCTCCAATCATTCATGGCTAGACTGCATCTTCGTCAAGCTTGGTGCTCATACGAAAACGGACCAGTTTCAGAATACCTGCAGGTTGACCTGGGGGCCATTAAGCTGATCAGCGGAATAGCTCTTCAAGGTCATGGCCTTGTAAATGATCACGTCGTTACAAAGTTTAAAATCGAATACAGCAAGAATGGTCTTACTTGGAAATATTATCGGAATCTTGAAAACAAAGTTATTGAGTTTACTGGCCTGTACGAACAAAACATGTTTGAAACGAAGATCAACTGGTTCCGAAACATCAGAACAAGATTCATCAAAATTGTACCAACAGCAAGACTCTCTTCAAAAAATGTAAACTGCATAAGAATTGAGCTATTTGGATGTTCCATATCGAGAAGTTTTAATACCATTGGGTGGCCATCATCTCCCAGATTGATTGTAAATGAAAAGTTCTTGGCAGCGGCATCAATGTTTGGAACACTGGAAAGGAACATAACAGTGGGAATATCGACAGCATCTGATAACAACAGCCTTGCAAAAAACATCGATCAGTTTCACATTGACAAAGTCAATGCAACAACAACACTTGACAACGGTAATGTGACAAGAGACAGTGGCACTGTTGATTTGGTGACTGACAAAATACGGCAGATCAATAGTGCAGCTTTTATGCAATTTGATATCCAAGAAGAAAACTATTATGCTTTCAACATCGATGTCGCTGGAAAGGTAATAGCTCTTACTCTTACTTTGTAGACTTGTACCATATAATTGTAGCCATAGCACGTCAATGAGGGTTTAGCCACTCATCGGAATCCATCGAAGCATATCATTGAAACAAGTGCTTCGCGGTACAGAACTTGACAATAACAAGTAATGGCAACAACTGTTTTTACATACTTAAAAGGACTTTTTCACCAAATACTCCTTTGTGTGAAGTAGCGGTGATTGGTCAATCGTAGCCAATCATATGCTCTTCTTACAATTCTCTAGTATTCGATACGCAAGTGGCTACATATTTTGTCATCCTGGGTCATTTTCCGATGTTTGCATACTCCGAGGAGTGCTGGATGAAAAAGTACTCACGTATGCAAAGAATGTCTTCGCTATTTTCTGCAATTGTGACCCAAATTATTCCTCTTTCTCGTTACACATCTTTCTGGTGTATGGAACATTATGCTTCGCTTATTAAATTGATAGATTCATCTCATTTTGAGTTAATGTTCATTTGATATGACCACTTCGATTTCTTTCTCGAAAGGTTCTAGATGCACAGCTTAGCACAGGGGACAGATACATAGTCATCAGCTTTGAGAATGACAATGGGATCCAGATATCCTCTTCTCCATTCCAAGTAACAAGAGCACAGCCCGACAGAAGCACTCTACAGTTCAACGTTACAGAAGAAAGTAGACAATGGCTCTTTCCCAACAACTATTTGCACCTTAATCTGTCAGTTGCTCATTCGAGTGAAGCAAGTCTCGCAAATGCATACGGAGTCAGGATCATGATTTACTACGATAACAACTTTCTTCAGTTCAAGTCTCTGGCATTCAAGAACATGACCAAGTTTAGCCTTCCACCGTCTAGAAACACGACGAAGCCCGGTGTCCTTGCAATTCAAACTGACACACTCTGGTTGCCAGACAGCCAGCATTTCTCCATAATTTTTCAGGCAAGCTATCCAAAATCTTTATCCAAAGGTGACAACTGTCGAGGAAATGTGATTATTGATTTTGCATACCGAAACAACTTGCCGATGTTCAACGGCAAAACAAACTCGACATTGGGACGAAAGGTGTCTTTTAAATGCAAGATTGATGGGACCAGAGATATGGCCATTAAACAAGGCCGACTACCATCTCCCGAGTTCAGCATGGCGTATGATGGGGTGAATAAGGAGTTCTTCTTCTGCTACCGGAAGAAAGCGTACATGACAAGATCATCTGCAATTTGCTTCTTCCGAAGTGCGAGCAATTCATGGAAGAAGATCTTCCACATGTCTTCCATTACGGCGGTCGATGTAGAGAAGCGAGTTATCTACGGCTTGGAGAGGATGGGGAACTCATACATAAGATCATCGTATCCTTACACACACTACAGCCAGATTGCGGACTCTGATTGGACTGCAGTGAAGGATCAGCCACAGATGAAGGCCTCTGTCCAGTGCCTTTCTCTCCTGTTGTTACCGTCGTCGGTTTCCGACTCCTGGGTAATCAAGAATGGGGGGCAGCCAATGTTTGCGGCAACCTCAAATGGGATTCTTGAGAAATCAGACACACTTCAATGGAAGCGGATTGCCTCCTGGAAGTGATGTGTTTGCAATATGACTTGCCCTTTGCTATTTCAAAATAGATTCGCATTTTGGTTATTCGTTGATTAGAAGCATTAGCACTCAAAACGATTGTTGGTCATCTTTAGGTAGCGGTAGATCACCTCCACAAAGAATCGCTGTCCCAGAAAATGTTCTCGCACTCCAAATTTTGATATGACAAGCCCCTTGCTTGCGGGAAACGTGTTCATTTGCTTAACCCCCTTTTTCGCTGCTCACAAGCTCTCTGTTTATTATGCCCTTCCCCGCTCTACCCCTTGCTTGAAGTTTCTGGTTCTTTTGTTGATTCTCCCTGCAGATTTCGGAGACCTCTTGATAGCAGCCACCATCTATGACCGTTTGATAGTAGGTCAGGCTTTCTGAATAATTCTGAGTTAGAATTACCGAAGACAGGTGGGTAACTTAGGTTTTTCAAGGAACATATATTCATCACCGTTCAGCGGGGTGTGTGGCATAATTATTTCGATTAAGTTTTGTCCTCGATTTTGATACACATTTGGATCTGGCACAATCCAAAATTTGGTCTTGATTGCCCTCACGTTTCTCTTTGCCCCCCTGCCAAATCATCGCTCCGGCGTCCTTGTTAGCATGTGAAGTGGAGCCGGAATAGAAATCAATGTACGTCGAATGTTTGGTGGTTATTGGTTAACAATTGATAACGTTTTACTTGTTTACCAACGTAAGTAATGACACGAAATTTACTCTTTGTTTTACACTCAGAAGAATGCACTCATTGAAACAACCTGCTTCTATCATTGAGCCTAAGTCAGCTTCAAAAACAGACGGAAATGCCGCTAATTGCCAGGGACCAACGGTGTTTATTTGCAGCCATTGGGGTGTGATTGGCCTGAATTTTGGTAACACGCCAATTCCGTTACCTAATGCAAATGACAGCTTTGTATTTTTACTAGAAGAACCAATTGCAGGTGCTCTGATCTCTCTTCATCTCATCTCACCATAGTAGCACTGGTTTTATTCTGTTTTTTTACGAGAGGCAACCCATTTCAAATGTCTTACTTCAGATGATGATAAAATCAACAAATCAACAACAGTGATGCATGAAAGAATCTTCAGTCAAATTGTCTTGTCTCTTTTGGTCTGGTTCTTGTCCCATTGTCAGCTTACTGAGGGCCGAAAGTTTGACTTGTCGGATACTAATTACGTTCGCCATTACTACGGCAAATGCGTCGAGTACGACGAAGTCCGACAAGTGCTGATTTACGGTAGGTTGTGTCGAGAGAAATTTAGGTGGCAAGGAAAAGCGAGGCTCATCCACATCCCGACAAAGAAATGCCTCACCGCCAACTCAACCGACGATGGCACTTTCCTGTCTTTGTCAAACCAGTGCAGCAGTACAGACAGTCTCTTCCAATACGATGAGAGGAATCGTGTGATTCGGCACCTTCTGTCCAACAAATGCTTGCATGCAGAGAACGGAGTTGCCGACCCCGCAGTAAACACAGGAGTCGTCTTGAAGTCAGGCTGCCAAAACAACACCAACAAGTTCTACTTTAGGAGGAAAGCTTACTACATCATTCGGCATTTCAGAAGTCTGTGTTGGGTATACAGCCCTGGAGACAATCTGATAAAACTGAGTAATCCATTAGCCTGTGACCGCTTTGAGTACGTTAACGACTACCATTTGAGGCATGTCGAAACTGGCAAGTGTGTCGTTTTCTCGGTCTCATTCTTGAGATTGAGCGATGATTGCCAATCTCCCCAATCTGTTTACCGGCTGAACCAGTACTCATTGTTGCAACAAGGAGCATCAGATTGCGTGCATCCGTACAATGGATACCTTGACCCTCCGGTTGGCAATCTATTAATACTTCATTCTAATGGATGTTCTAATGAGGATCGGCTGCGATTCAATTTCTTTGACGACAAAGGTATTTCTTTAAGAGACATATTTCATTGAATTTTCATGCCATTTCACATTTCCATAAAATGTAGAAAAGCTAATGATCATCTAAAAATAAGTTTCATTTAAACTTATAAGTCAAAAGTAGATCTTCAAGAGCCTCTATATTCTATGCCGTATGTTTTTGCGATGCTAGATCTTAAAAGAGTCCATCCATTGGAAATCCAAAGCAAATAATGTTAAACTCGTGGCTTCCAAAACGCCCTGGGTGCTGTAGCCGCTGCATTGATTGGGTACCAATCTTTCGCGATCAATTCCCAATGCGATGTCATTAAATCAGGGAACAATTCTAAGAGTACAAAAATTATTCGAAGGACTCAATCTACGATTCACATGTTCAAGACCGTAATATTTGAAATTCTCATAGTCCAACAATTCAAATAGCCTTTTGTGTTGATATTTGATCCGCCTGCACTAGGATTCCAAGGTAGATGTCAAATGAAGTTTTTTATCACTCCCAATTTTGCAAACGCAATGCTGATATTGCATTCTATTCACTTTGGAGTAATTTTGTGTTCACAGAAAGCTCCTGACACAAACATCAAAATGAACATCGGGCGCTCCAATGGTCTTTTCATACTAACTGAAACAATGTTTTTACCAAAGAAAAGCCAAGTATTTTACTGATGGTTTCTAACCTTTTTTGTGAAATTTGCAATCAGAATTCCTTTCTGTGCTAACGATAGAAGACCGTGACCGGAATCTTTTATCTTTGCATACTGGCCTACGTCATTGGTTTACTACAAAGGACGTTTCGCCAATCAATTTGGCGTCAATTGAATAGCCATCGTTGTCAGAGATTTCGCTTCAGAGTTGAGTTCAATCAAAGATCGTGGTTGGCCACATTAGAAAGTGCCCCGAATGATGATGCAATTAGACACCATGGCCTCAAATGAGAAAGAGGCAGGTCAATGATTGGTCAATATGCTTCTGTTCTGGGAATGCTCCTTCAAAGTAATTGAAACCAGTTGAAATAAGCGATTCGCTGTTTCCATTTTGCCTGTTTGCAGTGGGGAATGACCCGTGGGCAGGATATTGCTATTACTTGAAACATAATTAAACCGAAAGTGGGTGTGGTAAAATGTTGGAGTGCCTGTGGGAAATGCGAGGTGGGGCCACTGTCAAGCAGTTTCACGAAACAAATTACAAATTTCGAATTTTGAATTTCAAGTGACCTTTTTAGAACGGATACTAGCACGTACAGGTATTTTTGTAGCTAAAAATCACCTTTCTCTTTCAGACGTTCTCAGAGTAAAAGTCATTTCACAGAGCTGCCTTGATCTGCCTACAGGCACTGCCTGTGGATATTGCAAAAGTCACGTGATCGTCAACGGCCGCCAATACAGTACGGAGATACGTGGAATCAATGTAGTTATTTTCGACTACCGCAGTGGTATATTCGAGTACAGAAAAAGCCATGATGTTTTTCACTCCTCTACCGAACAGGATAAGTTGGAAGCCTTCTTGAACAGTTTACCTGAAGGAAAAGTTCTCTTCATGTCGGCAAAGGATGCGGTAAACATAGACAGTGGACTTGCTCAATCATTGCAAAATGTTGGGGTTTCAGCGACCTTTGCAAGCTCACCAGTTTCATCAGTTCACTTGTCTTTGGCTTTTGTTGGGTACACAGGCCGAGAATAAAAAGAATGGGAAAGATCTGTCAACAAAGTTGGAGGGTCAGGTGGTTCGTCTTTTGAGGTCACCATTCACACCTTCCACGATCGAGATGGACTTGATGATTGCTCAAACGAGCTTGGTGTTCGGGCTAGGAAGATTCCGGACGAAAGGTTCTCTTCCAACACCGTTTGGGCTAATGACTACTACCACAAACCATTCATGGCTAGACTGCATCTTCGTCAACCTGGTTGGTGCTCATATCAGAACACACCAGTTTCAGAATACCTGCAGGTTGACCTGGGGGCCATTAAGCTGATCAGCGGAATAGCTCTTCAAGGTCATGGCCTTGGAAATGATCACGTCGTTACAAAATTCAAAATCGAATACAGCAAGAATGGTCTTACTTGGAAATATTATCGGAATCTTGAAAACACAGTTATTGAGTTTACGGGCTTGTACGAGAGAAACATGTTTGAAACGAAGATCAACTGGTTCCAAAACATCAGAACAAGATTCATCAAAATTGTACCAACAGCAAGACTCACTCTATACAATGTAAACTGCATGAGAATTGAGCTATTTGGATGTTCCATATCGAGAAGTTTTAATACCATTGGGTGGCCATCATCTCCCAGCTTGATTGTAAATAAAAAGTTCTTGGCAGCGGCATCAATGTTTGGAACACTGGAAAGGAACATAACAGTGGGAATATCGACGGCATCTGATAACAACAGCCTTGCAAGAAACATCGACCAGTTTCATATTGACAAAGTCAATGCAACAACAACACTTGACAACGGTGCTGTCACAAGAGACAGTGGCGCTATTGATTTGGTGACTGATAAAATGAGGCAGATCAATAGTGCAGCATTCGTGCAATTTGATATCCAAGAAGAAAACTATTATGCTTTCGACATCGATGTTGCTGGAAAGGTAATAGCTCTTACTCTTACTATGTGGACTTGTGCCATATAATTGTACCCATAGCACGTCTAGGGGGGTTTAGCCACTCATCGGAATCCATCAAAGCATATTATTGGAACAAGTGCTTCGCGGTACAGAACTTGACAATAACAAGTAATGGCAAAAACTTTTTTTACATACTTAAAAGGACTTTTTCACCAAATACTCCTTTGTGTGATGTAGCGGTGATTGGTCAATCGTAGCCAATCATATGCTCTTCTTACAATTTTCTAGTATTCGATACGCAAGTGGCTGCATATTTTGTCATCCTGGGTCATTTTCCGATGTTTGCATACTCCGAGGAGTGCTGGATGAAAAAGTACTTACGTATGCAAAGAATATATCAGCTATTTTTTGCAATTGTGACCCAAATTATTCCTCTTTCCCGTAACACATTTTTTTGGTGTATGGAACATTATGCTTCGCTTATTAAATTGATAGAATCATATCATTTTGAGTTAATGTTAATTTGATATAAACACTTCGATTTCTTTCTCGAAAGGTTCTAGATGCACAGCTTAGCACAGGGGACAGATACATAGTCATCAGCTTTGAGAATGACAATGGGATCCAGATATCCTCTTCTCCATTCCAAGTAACAAGAGCACAGCCCGACAGGAGCACTCTACAGTTCAACGTTACAGAAGAAAGTAGACAATGGCTCTTTCCCAACAACTATTTGCACCTTAATCTGTCAGTTGCTCATTCGAGTGAAGCAAGTCTCGCAAATGCATACGGAGTCAGGATCATGATTTACTACGATAACAACTTTCTTCAGTTCAAGTCTCTGGCATTCAAGAACATGACCAAGTTTAGCCTTCCACCGTCTAGAAACACGACGAAGCCCGGTGTCCTTGCAATTCAAACTGACACACTCTGGTTGCCAGACAGCCAGCATTTCTCCATAATTTTTCAGGCAAGCTATCCAAAATCTTTATCCAAAGGTGACAACTGTCGAGGAAATGTGATTATTGATTTTGCATACCGAAACAACTTGCCGATGTTCAACGGCAAAACAAACTCGACATTGGGACGAAAGGTGTCTTTTAAATGCAAGATTGATGGGACCAGAGATATGGCCATTAAACAAGGCCGACTACCATCTCCCGAGTTCAGCATGGCGTATGATGGGGTGAATAAGGAGTTCTTCTTCTGCTACCGGAAGAAAGCGTACATGACAAGATCATCTGCAATTTGCTTCTTCCGAAGTGCGAGCAATTCATGGAAGAAGATCTTCCACATGTCTTCCATTACGGCGGTCGATGTAGAGAAGCGAGTTATCTACGGCTTGGAGAGGATGGGGAACTCATACATAAGATCATCGTATCCTTACACACACTACAGCCAGATTGCGGACTCTGATTGGACTGCAGTGAAGGATCAGCCACAGATGAAGGCCTCTGTCCAGTGCCTTTCTCTCCTGTTGTTACCGTCGTCGGTTTCCGACTCCTGGGTAATCAAGAATGGGGGGCAGCCAATGTTTGCAGCAACCTCAAATGGGATTCTTGAGAAATCAGACACACTTCAATGGAAGCGGATTGCCTCCTGGAAGTGAACTGAATTTGTAGTCATTATCTTCGTTTTTCCGACTCTGACTGTTGACGATGACTTCTCTTTCACTTGAAGTCTTAGAAGTCGATGTATAGGCTTGTGAATTTTATCTTGTTTAATGGCCTATTATCAGATTATTGACAAACTTGATATCCCCAATCTCTTTCGTGAAATCAGATGAGCAGATCTTTTGGTGGTAAAACATAATAGCAAAAAACAGCGGGCCTTTGCATAAAGTATTTTTATCCTTATAAATGCGCTAGAACTGCGAAGGAGGCGAAGCGATGGTTTTTTCAACTGGAGGGTAACATGTTGGGTGAAAACTCAGATTGTACCAAAATATTGACGAAGCCCAATCGCTTATTCATGGCGAAGTTCTGAGGTATGTGTGTTCATCGCTATCCAAAGCTTATTTCATGTAAGGATTTATGTTGCACTTTGATAATTTTTCAAAGATGATGTGATGTGGCCTTCTATTGGTCACTAGACAACCAATCATGCACTCTTTTTCAAAATTCTCACGTGATATTTCGCAATTGGCTTCTTTGTCATCAACGCCAGTTGGAATGTACGAAATACTTCCGCTGTTTTATGCTATCATGAAGTTTATGAATTTCCTTCATTGAATTTAACCAGTTATTATCGTGAGAAAAATTTTCTACATTTTGAAATTAGGCCGTGTAGTAGTAACAATATTCAACGTTGTTATATTTTCAAGTCTTTTTCTCTAATAATTCCTCGTCTTTTGATAAATTGTGATAGTATGATTGTTAAGTGTCATTCAAATGCTGAAAATGATTTCTTCTTGCAAGCTTGAATTATATCACATTTGTTCCAACCTTGGGTGGGGCAGTCATTTTACACCAAAATAGCATAATAAAAGGAGAAAGTAGTCCACTGTTGACATTCGGTGGCTTTCAAGAGATAAAGCAATTGCTATTTTGTTTCTTATGATTTGTAAATAATTCAGAACAACCAGCCTCAATTTCCAATACAAAAAATCACACCAGCTCATCACGCATAGCGAAATTATTTGGTACAAAAGACACCAAGATGCCTACTGCCAAGTTTTTGTACACATAGGCTTTTAATGCATATTCAATTTAAAAAGAGCTCGTCGGAGTCCAAAATGAATGATGGGAGCAATAGAGGATAGAGTGAAAGGAGGCTAATCATTATGAGTTCTGAAGGATTCTAATTGTTGTTTTGACTGATGGGTTCCCCTGCTGTTGTGCTCCCCATCTCTTGGGCTCCCCTTAGATGCCCAGCTCTTTTCACGGTGCTTTCCCATTCATGCTTCCTGCCAATCCTAATTTTTTCCCCTTTTTGTATACTCGTTCAATCCTCTTCATCGGTAAAAGGGTTGGTTAGTAAATACCATTTTCAACATTGCTAGGCAAAGTCTTTTTGCGCGTCTTCCATTTGGTGCTATCTGTTTTGACCAAATCTATTTTAGAATTTATATTAGCTTTAAAATTGCTTAGGGCACTCTTTCCATTGCACTATCTTGAAAATCTAGAAAGGGCAGCAATTCATATGAATACAGTACTCGCATTTTTTATATTCCGAAAATAGTGTACTGTAAAGGTATACTTTTAGGAGAGAAGAAGACTTCGCTGAAAGGCAAACGTGATTTTAGTGAACATTACGCATTTTCACCTAGTGCTCGCCCTTCCCCTGGTACATAAAGCTCGAAAATTTTCATTACCTAATGATTCCTTTCTTAGATTACTACGACTTTGCAAAGGTAAGGTAATGCAAAGATAAGAAAAATAAAAGTTTCTCTCTATTGCCATGAAGTCAGCAAATCTTTGCTTCTATATTTTGCAGTTAAGGTATTTTCACAAAACATTTACATAAGAAAGCTTTGCAGTCTAAGTTATTATTGCCTTTACTAAAAACATGTGATTTCGTAAACAATAGTAATTTTAAGTGATAACTAAATTGTTAGATCATTGCATCGTAAAAGATTAATTTTAAGAGAGTTTTAATCACTAAGATAACAAAATTCCAATCTAAAGGTGCAGTCGCAAGACAACGGTCAAAATACGATAGCCAATTCATGTTGTCAACGAGATTAAAAATTACGTGAGAACATACTGCATGCTGCGTTTACCGAGGCCGGCCGAATATTCATTCGGTCAAATATTTGGTCATTTAGGCCTTGCGTTTACACGGGGCCGGATAAACGACCTAAACGAAGGTCGCATTACGAACATTTGCACGGTACAAAAAGAGGGGGTCGATCTGTGGTATACAGGCAAATGAACAATGGCAGATAAGTGAACAAAGTTTTGGTGCAGAAATCGTTTGTCGCGTGCACTTTGCTGTTAAACTTGTTGAAAATATGAACGACTTTCCCCAAAGATTCATGCCAGTATTTGTATTTGGGCATAGCTTTCCAACATTTTTTACAGAATCCTGAAGAGAGGGAAATCCTGAAGAGAGGAGAATGAGAGAAGACGCAACTTTATTTTCAATTACATTTTGCTCCCGGGTTTTAGCATACTGCTCATGTCATAAAAGTAAGGTCACGTGAGTGGCCCCATGTAAACGCAACGCCTCAGTGAGCCAACTTGTGGTCCGCTTCAAGCAGATTGAAATTTTGACGAACCAAATATTTGGCCGGCCTCGTGTAAACGCAGCCTAACTGTCATAGAATAGTAGCTGAAAACTACAAATTAGTTTGTTTGTCAATCAAGGTATCTAATCTAGCCTGATTAAAAACGAATTTTGGCTTTGATTTAAAGAAGGTCTCAACTTAACAAAGTTGGGTGCATGCAATGCCCCATGTAACCCTATTTGGCTTCTCTTTAAGAAAACTTTCATAACTAATCTTTTCTGAACAAGTATTAGAGGGATTAAGTTCAAAGTGTAACAAAAAGACTCACTTTTTGGTAATTTCTTACGATACCCATACACTCATGTTTGGAATTGATTACTAAACTGGTCTATATTTGCTAATGACTTTAGGCAAAGATGTAGCTATTTTGGTTCGGCAAATCTCCTTTCCACCTGATCTATCTATATTTCTATTATCTATTATTATGTAAGTCATTTAAAGTCTTGTTTGAGTAGCAGTGAGAGGGTCTCACTTTGTCGTTTCAGTCAAGAGGGCTGTGCTCAAACTGAATGCTTGAAAAAGCTTGCAAGACCAAGTTGATTGCTGTGCATCTTGTTTTGCGATATCCTGCCTAGAATATCTAGAATAATTACTAGTCAAAGTCTTGTTCCCGTGAGGCAACCAGATGAAAAATTCAGCATAAATGCAAAAATATATGCTGTCGCCAATTTCAATGCTTTGCATTTCAAGGGATATCGCCAATAAACCTTAAAAGACAATAAAGAATTTTGATAATCTATCTACATCATTTAATTGAAAAAAGAGAAACATCTTCCGTGCCTTCAAACTGCAATACTTCTGCAATTTAAGATCAACTGCTTTTGTGAATTACTTAGAATACTTCGCAAACTTCTTTTGTGAATTGCTTACAATACTTCTGCAACTTCTTTTGTGAATTGCTAAATTATTGCAGTGCTAAGGACCTCTGGGTTGCAAATGGCTGGCCACTTCTAGACATAAGGGATGACAAAAGAGAAATATATGCTCTTGGTAGCGTGCACTTGTAGCTTACTTTTAGAGAAGTGTTCCTTTCAGCCATTGACAAATTTCTCAACTCTTAACGTCAATGGTGTTTTTTGTGCTAAAATTCGTCTCAAAAACATATTAAATCATTCAGTTTTAATACAACCTTGTTCTTTTCCAGGTCTTTAGACCGAAAATCAGATCGCTCTTAAGTCTTCTTTGTTAGCCAAAGCTATTAAGAGACACTTCCCGCTTCCAGCTTCCACCTGACTTTTGAAGAATTTCTCGATTGGTTGCACCCCATAGTGCTTCGCCAGATTCAGAGATGATAGAAGAGCCTTCTGGTTCCCTTGGCAACAGGTCCACCTTCGCAGCTTTGAACGCCGTTCTCAGCTGCGGTCGGGCACTAATAGCAGTCCACTGAGAATCTTCGATTTGCTCAAACGAGTCATACGGGTACACGGACCTAAGGTAGGACATTGCGGACCTGTCCAAAGCGTAGAGAATTTTCTTTCAACATCAACTGCAATCAACGACGAAATGTAAGGAATGTTTTTCCAGAATCCGGCATTGCTTCCCTTTAGAAAACAGGATGTAGATGATCTTGTCTTGAACGCTTTCTTCTGGAAGCAGAAGAAGAACTCCTTATTCACCCCATCATACACCATGCTGAACTCAGGAGATGGTAGTCGGCCTTGTTTAATGGCCATATCTCTGGTCTCATCAATCTTGCATTTGAAAGACACCGTTCGTCCCAATGTCGAGTTTGTTTTGCCGTTGAACATCGGCAAGTTGTCTCGGTATGCAAAATCAATAATCACATTTCCTTGACAGTTGTCACCTTTGGATAAAGATTTTGGATAGCTTGCCTGAAAAATTATGGAGAAATGCTGGCTGTCTGGCAACCAGAGTGTGTCAGTTTGAATTGCAAGGACACCGGGCTTCGTCGTGTTTCTAGACGGTGGAAGGCTAAACTTGGTCATGTTCTTCAATGCCAGAGACTTGAACTGAAGAAAGTTGTTATCGTAGTAAATCATGATCCTGACTCCGTATGCATTTGCGAGACTTTTCACTCGAATGAGCAACTGACAGATTAAGGTGCAAATAGTTGTTGGGAAAGAGCCATTGTCTACTTTCTTCTGTAACGTTGAACTGTAGAGTGCTTCTGTCGGGCTGTGCTCTTGTTACTTGGAATGGAGAAGAGGATATCTGGATCCCATTGTCATTCTCAAAGCTGATGACTATGTATCTGTCCCCTGTGCTAAGCTGTGCATCTAGAACCTTCGAGAAAGAAATCGAAGTGGTCATATCAAATGAACATTAACTCAAAATGAGATGAATCTATCAATTAAGAAGAAGCATAATGTTCCATAAACCATAAAGATGTGTAACGGAAAGAGGAATAATTTGGGTCACAATTGCAGAAATAACGAAGACATTCTTGCATACGTAAATACTTTTTCATCCAGCACTCCTCAGAGTATGCAAACATCGGAAAATGACCAGATGAAAATATGCAGCCAATTGCTTAGCGTATACTAGAGACTTGTAAGAAGAGCATATGATTGGCTACAATTGACCAATCAGTGCACTTCACACAAAGGAATTGGTGAAAAAGTCTCTTTAAGTATGTAAAAAAGTTTGCCATTTCTTGTTATTGTCAAGTTCTGTACCGCGAAGCACTTGTTCAATAATATGCTTGATGGATTCCGATTGTTTACTAAACCCTAGACGTGCTATGGTACAATTATATGGCACAAGTCACATAGTAAGAGTAAGAGCTATTACCTTTCCAGCGACATCGATGTTGAAAGCATAATAGTTTTCTTCTTGGATATCAAATTGCACAAAAGCTGCACTATTGATCTGCCTTATTTTGTCAGTCACCAAATCAACAGCGCCACTGTCTCTTGTCACAACCGTTGTCAAGTGTTGTTGTTGCATTGACTTTGTCAATGTGAAACTGATCGATGTTTTTTGCAAGGCTGTTGTTATCAGATGCCGTCGATATTCCCACTGTTATGTTCCTTTCCAGTGTTCCAAACATTGATGCCACTGCCAAGAACTTTTCATTTACAATCAATCTGGGAGACGATGGCCACAATTATTAAAACTTCTCGATATGGAACATCCAAATAGCTCAATTCTCATGCAATTATAATTGAAGAGAGTCTTGCTGTTGGTACAATTTTGATGAATCTTGTTCTGATGTTTCGGAACCAGTTTATCTTCGTTTCAAACATGTTTCTCTCGTACAAGCCCGTAAACTCAATAACTGTGTTTTCAAAGGGATAATTTTCCAAGTAAGACCATTCTTGCTGTATTCGATTTTGAATTTTGTAACGACGTGATCATTTCCAAGGCCATTACTTTGAAGAGCTATTCCGCTGATCAGCTTAATGGTCCCCAGGTCAACCTGCAGGTATTCTGAAACTGGTGTGTTCTGATATGAGCACCAACCAGGTTGACGAAGATGCAGTCTAGCCATGAATGGTTTGTGGTAGTAGTCATTAGCCCAAACAGTGTTGGAAAAGAACCTTTCGTCCGGAATCTTCCTAGCCCGAACACCAAGCTCGTTTGAGCAATCATCAAGTCCATCTCGATCGTGGAAGGTGTGAATGGTGACTTCAAAAGACGAACCACCTGACCCTCCAACTTTGTTGACAGTTTTTCTTTTCTTTCTCGGCCGTGTACCCAACAAAAGCCAAAGACAAGTGAACTGATGAAACTGGTGAGCTTGCAAAGGTCGCTGAAACCCCAACATTTTGCAATGATTGAGCAAGTCCACTGTCTATGTTTACCGCATCCTTTGCCGACATGAAGAGAACTTTTCCTTCAGGTAAATTGTTCAAGAAGGCTTCCAACTTATCCTGTTCGGTAGAGGAGTGAAAAACATCATGGCTTTTTCTGTACTCGAATATACCACTGCGGTAGTCGAAAAGAACTACATTGATTCCACTTGTATCCATACTGTATTGGTGGCCGTTGACGATCACGTGACTTTTGCAATATCCACAGGCAGTGCCCGTAGGCAGATCAAGGCAGCTCTGTGAAATGACTTTTACTCTGAGTATATCTAAAACAGAGAAGGTATGCATTTACTTCTTTTGTTACTTGTTAATCTGCATCAATTAATTGAATGCAGATCGGCAATTTTCATAGTACATAGCAAAAGAATTGACAAATCAGAGAGTTTAATACATTTTTTGCTTGTACAAAACTTTATAATGAAAGAGAAAGTGGAATTATAGTTTTCGCATAATCAAATATATTTAAATTTGTGCAGAAAATTTAATTCCATGAGAAAGAAGATGAATTAAAGAAGACAAAATGTTTGACAAAAAAACAACATAACAGGTTAACTTTGAGGAAGAAAAATCGGAATGCAATATATTAAATTGCTCAGAATTTGAAGATGTTGTAACAATCATTCCAATTTTCAAATTATATTTGAAGAAAATGGAGACTGCTTCAAATTTGTCAGTTAACATTGATCAACTTCAGAAGGATGGCGTATTACCTTTGTCGTCAAAGAAATTGAATCGCAGCCGATCCTCATTAGAACATCCATTAGAATAAAGTACTAATGAATTGCCAACCGGAGGGTTAAGGTATCCATTGTGCGGATGCACACAATCTGATGCTCCCTGTTGCAACAATGAGTACTGGTTCAGCCGGTAAACAGATTGGGGAGATTGGCAATCATCGCTCAATCTCAAGTGAGCCAGAAAAACGACACACTTGCCAGTTTCGACATGCCTTAAATGGTAGTCGTTAACGTACTCAAAGCGGTCACAGGCTAATGGATTACTCAGTTTTATCAGATTGTCTCCAGGGCTGTATACCCAACACAGACTTCTGAAATGCCGAATGATGTAGTAAGCTTTCCTCCTAAAGTAGAACTTGTTGGTGTTGTTTTGGCAGCCTGACTTCAAGACGACTCCTGTGTTTACTGCGGGGTCGGCAACTCCGTTCTCTGAATGCAAGCATTTGTTGGACAGAGGGTGCCGAATCACACGATTCCTCTCATCGTATTGGAAGAGACTGTCTGTACTGCTGCACTGGTTTGACAAAGACAGGAAGGTGCCATCGTCGGTTGAGTTGGCGGTGAGGCATTTCTTTGTCGGGATGTGGATGAGCCTCGCTTTTCCTTGCCACCTAAATTTCTCTCGACACAACCTACCGTAAATCAGCACTTGTCGGACTTCGTCGTACTCGACGCATTTGCCGTAGTAATGGCGAACGTAATTAGTATCCGACAAGTCAAACTTTCGGCCCTCAGTAAGCTGACAATGGGACAAGAACCAGACCAAAAGAGACAAGACAATTTGACTGAAGATTCTTTTCTGCGTCACTGTTTTAGTTGATTTCATCATACCCAATCGTTGCTTTTTCATTGTCTATAAACAAGAACCGAAGATAGAGCTTAGAAATTTGACTACCTACGCAAGAAGTCCTCCATCGACAATAGTTGTCACATAAGTTAGGTTCAGTGGCTGAATATCGTGTTGACGTTTTCTTAACAATGTCTTACTGGTTCCATATACCAAATCTTTTACAATATCAATGCAATCCCCGTCGTTTTTCTTTTGTCATGTCATTTATATGTGATCCTCAATGCAATCACCTTTCAAAGAGCAGGTTGCTTTGTAAATATTTCCAACTGTTCGTCAAGGTAAGAGAATAAGTTGAATAGTATCACCTAGCTGTATGGATCTTTACTCGAAAATAATTACCTGGGACTCAAACCACAATACTACTTTATCGCTACAGAAATCACAATAACAAAACCTCTTCTCAAGAGTGGCTCCTTTTGAAATGGCATCCGTTTTCAAGGTTGCTTTTCCGCACCATGGCACTTTCTTCCACAGTATCATTTACTTTGCTTTGCTTCTTTGTAAGCTTCGTCACAAGACTTTATCAATGCCATGTCGTAACAATGCAATCGAAAGCCTTTTCCCAAATTGCTTAAAAGTCCTCTCATTTTACATTTTACAACTTGTGCTGTTAATATTTCACTTTATTTGCGAATTGTTACTGATATATTGGAATAAATGATATTTCATGAAAACATCCTTTCTTGCAAATTTCTTGCAATTAAGTTTTCTAAAGGTCCCCTTCAAGAGATGCCAATCATGCGTGACTACATGATGTGCCTGCAGCGTGCTTGTTTCCATTCGCTAACTTGTTTGATGACTATCTTTTTCACGATCTGTTTCACTTCTTGTACACAACAGAAAGCCGCGTTCTATTATAAACCCGTGCTCAACTATGAATTCTGTATTACAAACTCGACTGTCTTGGGTCAAGTACGGGTGACGACATTTTGTGTAAACACGCAAAATACTATTGCTGGAGGACAGAAAGCAAGTAGCCTTCAACATTACACAACAACATATGCAAGAGCTTGTTGCCGCGAGAAGTCTTATAACCTAACAGTTGGAGAGTTCACAAAACCATCTATGTGGCGCAACTGTAGATTGTGCTAGATATATGTACGTAATTTACGATTTTCATAGATATTTTTATATAGAAAAGTTTAGTTAGGATAATTGAATTTTAGTGCACTTTTTATATGGTTTGCATTAGTGTGGCTTTTTTAAACGATTTGCAGGCATCTTTAAGCTTAAAGAGGTAGGTCATTACTACCTTTATCATTTTAATTATGACACTTTGATCACAAATATATTAAGAAATCGAAGAAAATAAGTTACTAGTCAAGTCGCCCTAAATCAATTTTCATTTGCATTAACGTTTAAACACAGTATGCATTTTTCAAACATAATTTCAGTCTGAAATAATCTCGAGAGGTTTCCACCATGACAATGTCCATATTTGCTATCCAAGCTGTCAAAATGCCCACTTTGATATGAAGATGAGCCTTTTCTGCTGCTAATAATTCTAAATACGCAAACTGCAATTCTTTCTCAAGGGGAACTAGAGTACTGAAATTCTGTTTAGTGCTAGAACCGTGAGTTTTAGCGTGGTCTTTTTCGACATCAAGTCAAGTATTTCGCACTAAATGAAACACTTTATGGCCCTTCAAATTATGCTAGATTTGAGCTCTAACTCAAACTTAAAACACTGACATCAAGTAAAAGTTGATTTATTCACACCAAAAGTGCCTTACTGAAAGCTGGAATCTTCTTATAAGCCTACTGTACTGAATGTTTAAATTACTATATATCTCTTGTCAAGAGAACTCCTAAATCTGCAGGGAGATTCAACAAGAGAACGAGAAACTACATAAGTCAGAACGTGATCATTGTATGAACGCATTTAAGCAAGGGGTAGAGCGGGGACAAGACAAAGACAAGACCAAGCTGATGGCGATCGGTGACGAGACACAAGACACCGTGACTGTGGATGGTACAGAAGTCGAACGAGTTCAAGACTTCAACTTTCTTGGATCGTACATAACAGCAGAGGGAGAGTCCAGGAAAGAAATCGACCGCAGAATCGGAATTGGTCACTCGGCTGTTGGAAAGCTGCAGGCAATATGGCGAGATAGCAGCATAAGACGCAACACGAAACTCCGAATATTGCGATCACTCGTGTTCTCAATCACCACCTACGGCTGCGAAACATGGACATTACGACAACGCGAAAGGAACAGGATCAATGCTTTCGAAATATGGGCTTACAGACGCTTGTTTGGAATATCATGGAGCGACCGTGTTACAAACATTGAGGTATTGGAGAGAGTGGGGCACTCGAAAACCCTGCTGAGAAATATTCAAAAAGCACAACTACGGTACTTCGGCCACATAGCACGCCGAGACTCTTCCTCACTGGAAAAAACCGTAATGCTGGGTTTTGTTGAGGGCCAAAGAAGTAGAGGTAGACCGAAACACCGATGGACAGATAACATCAAGGCCCTGGTTGGTGCATCTCTCCGGGAGTGTATCGAACAGGCGCAAGACAGAAGATTGTGGTGTGGTATCATTCAGAGGTGCACAAGCAGCCCGCCGGCGGCTGAATGAACAATGATGATGAATGATAAGAGCGGGGAAGGCCAGAATGAACAGAGAGCTTGTGAACAGCGAAAAAGGGGTACAGCAAATGAACACGTTTCCCGCAAGCAAGGCGGGATCTCGAAATTTTGCACAACCTCTACATAGAGATGAAATGATTTTGCGATTCTACTTTATCATTGTCAGTTTGTCAACGGGTGTGAGTGAAGTAAGTTTCATAAAACTCTACAAATAATAAAAATCTTGTAGACTCGCAATCCTTACAGTTCTAACGTATGCAAATATCCTTTACTGACTACTATCTAAACAAGGAATTCCATGTTAAAAGTACTTAGATTTAGTTATTTCTTATTTTGAATGTAAGGAGCAGCTTAGTCAACTAAAGACTTCTGTCAAATCTTGTTAATAGCTGTTTGCTAATATTCAACGTTGCTATATTTTCAAGTCTTGTTGTCTAATATTTCCTCGTCTTTTGATAAATTGTGATAGTATGATTGTTAAGTGTCATTCAAATGCTGAAAATGATTTCTTCTTGCAAGCTTGAATTATATCACATTTGTTCCAACCTTGGGTGGGGCAGTCATTTTACACCAAAATAGCATAATAAAAGGAGAAAGTAGTCCACTGTTGACATTCGGTGGCTTTCAAGAGATAAAGCAATTGCTATTTTGTTTCTTATGATTTGTAAATAATTCAGAACAACCAGCCTCAATTTCCAATACAAAAAATCACACCAGCTCATCACGCATAGCGAAATTATTTGGTACAAAAGACACCAAGATGCCTACTGCCAAGTTTTTGTACACATAGGCTTTTAATGCATATTCAATTTAAAAAGAGCTCGTCGGAGTCCAAAATGAATGATGGGAGCAATAGAGGATAGAGTGAAAGGAGGCTAATCATTATGAGTTCTGAAGGATTCTAATTGTTGTTTTGACTGATGGGTTCCCCTGCTGTTGTGCTCCCCATCTCTTGGGCTCCCCTTAGATGCCCAGCTCTTTTCACGGTGCTTTCCCATTCATGCTTCCTGCCAATCCTAATTTTTTCCCCTTTTTGTATACTCGTTCAATCCTCTTCATCGGTAAAAGGGTTGGTTAGTAAATACCATTTTCAACATTGCTAGGCAAAGTCTTTTTGCGCGTCTTCCATTTGGTGCTATCTGTTTTGACCAAATCTATTTTAGAATTTATATTAGCTTTAAAATTGCTTAGGGCACTCTTTCCATTGCACTATCTTGAAAATCTAGAAAGGGCAGCAATTCATATGAATACAGTACTCGCATTTTTTATATTCCGAAAATAGTGTACTGTAAAGGTATACTTTTAGGAGAGAAGAAGACTTCGCTGAAAGGCAAACGTGATTTTAGTGAACATTACGCATTTTCACCTAGTGCTCGCCCTTCCCCTGGTACATAAAGCTCGAAAATTTTCATTACCTAATGATTCCTTTCTTAGATTACTACGACTTTGCAAAGGTAAGGTAATGCAAAGATAAGAAAAATAAAAGTTTCTCTCTATTGCCATGAAGTCAGCAAATCTTTGCTTCTATATTTTGCAGTTAAGGTATTTTCACAAAACATTTACATAAGAAAGCTTTGCAGTCTAAGTTATTATTGCCTTTACTAAAAACATGTGATTTCGTAAACAATAGTAATTTTAAGTGATAACTAAATTGTTAGATCATTGCATCGTAAAAGATTAATTTTAAGAGAGTTTTAATCACTAAGATAACAAAATTCCAATCTAAAGGTGCAGTCGCAAGACAACGGTCAAAATACGATAGCCAATTCATGTTGTCAACGAGATTAAAAATTACGTGAGAACATACTGCATGCTGCGTTTACCGAGGCCGGCCGAATATTCATTCGGTCAAATATTTGGTCATTTAGGCCTTGCGTTTACACGGGGCCGGATAAACGACCTAAACGAAGGTCGCATTACGAACATTTGCACGGTACAAAAAGAGGGGGTCGATCTGTGGTATACAGGCAAATGAACAATGGCAGATAAGTGAACAAAGTTTTGGTGCAGAAATCGTTTGTCGCGTGCACTTTGCTGTTAAACTTGTTGAAAATATGAACGACTTTCCCCAAAGATTCATGCCAGTATTTGTATTTGGGCATAGCTTTCCAACATTTTTTACAGAATCCTGAAGAGAGGGAAATCCTGAAGAGAGGAGAATGAGAGAAGACGCAACTTTATTTTCAATTACATTTTGCTCCCGGTTTTAGCATACTGCTCATGTCATAAAAGTAAGGTCACGTGAGTGGCCCCATGTAAACGCAACGCCTCAGTGAGCCAACTTGTGGTCCGCTTCAAGCAGATTGAAATTTTGACGAACCAAATATTTGGCCGGCCTCGTGTAAACGCAGCCTAACTGTCATAGAATAGTAGCTGAAAACTACAAATTAGTTTGTTTGTCAATCAAGGTATCTAATCTAGCCTGATTAAAAACGAATTTTGGCTTTGATTTAAAGAAGGTCTCAACTTAACAAAGTTGGGTGCATGCAATGCCCCATGTAACCCTATTTGGCTTCTCTTTAAGAAAACTTTCATAACTAATCTTTTCTGAACAAGTATTAGAGGGATTAAGTTCAAAGTGTAACAAAAAGACTCACTTTTTGGTAATTTCTTACGATACCCATACACTCATGTTTGGAATTGATTACTAAACTGGTCTATATTTGCTAATGACTTTAGGCAAAGATGTAGCTATTTTGGTTCGGCAAATCTCCTTTCCACCTGATCTATCTATATTTCTATTATCTATTATTATGTAAGTCATTTAAAGTCTTGTTTGAGTAGCAGTGAGAGGGTCTCACTTTGTCGTTTCAGTCAAGAGGGCTGTGCTCAAACTGAATGCTTGAAAAAGCTTGCAAGACCAAGTTGATTGCTGTGCATCTTGTTTTGCGATATCCTGCCTAGAATATCTAGAATAATTACTAGTCAAAGTCTTGTTCCCGTGAGGCAACCAGATGAAAAATTCAGCATAAATGCAAAAATATATGCTGTCGCCAATTTCAATGCTTTGCATTTCAAGGGATATCGCCAATAAACCTTAAAAGACAATAAAGAATTTTGATAATCTATCTACATCATTTAATTGAAAAAAGAGAAACATCTTCCGTGCCTTCAAACTGCAATACTTCTGCAATTTAAGATCAACTGCTTTTGTGAATTACTTAGAATACTTCGCAAACTTCTTTTGTGAATTGCTTACAATACTTCTGCAACTTCTTTTGTGAATTGCTAAATTATTGCAGTGCTAAGGACCTCTGGGTTGCAAATGGCTGGCCACTTCTAGACATAAGGGATGACAAAAGAGAAATATATGCTCTTGGTAGCGTGCACTTGTAGCTTACTTTTAGAGAAGTGTTCCTTTCAGCCATTGACAAATTTCTCAACTCTTAACGTCAATGGTGTTTTTTGTGCTAAAATTCGTCTCAAAAACATATTAAATCATTCAGTTTTAATACAACCTTGTTCTTTTCCAGGTCTTTAGACCGAAAATCAGATCGCTCTTAAGTCTTCTTTGTTAGCCAAAGCTATTAAGAGACACTTCCCGCTTCCAGCTTCCACCTGACTTTTGAAGAATTTCTCGATTGGTTGCACCCCATAGTGCTTCGCCAGATTCAGAGATGATAGAAGAGCCTTCTGGTTCCCTTGGCAACAGGTCCACCTTCGCAGCTTTGAACGCCGTTCTCAGCTGCGGTCGGGCACTAATAGCAGTCCACTGAGAATCTTCGATTTGCTCAAACGAGTCATACGGGTACACGGACCTAAGGTAGGACATTGCGGACCTGTCCAAAGCGTAGAGAATTCTTCTTTCAACATCAACTGCAATCAACGACGAAATGTAAGGAATGTTTTTCCAGAATCCGGCATTGCTTCCCTTTAGAAAACAGGATGTAGATGATCTTGTCTTGAACGCTTTCTTCTGGAAGCAGAAGAAGAACTCCTTATTCACCCCATCATACACCATGCTGAACTCGGGAGATGGTAGTCGGCCTTGTTTAATGGCCATATCTCTGGTCCCATCAATCTTGCATTTGAAAGATACCGTTCGTCCCAATGTCGAGTTTGTTTTGCCGTTGAACTTTGGCAAGTTGTCTCGGTATGCAAAATCAATAATCACATTTCCTTGACAGTTGTCACCTTTGGATAAAGATTTTGGATAGCTTGCCTGAAAAATTATGGAGAAATGCTGGCTGTCTGGCAACCAGAGTGTGTCAGTTTGAATTGCAAGGACACCGGGCTTCGTCGTGTTTCTAGACGGTGGAAGGCTAAACTTGGTCATGTTCTTCAATGCCAGAGACTTGAACTGAAGAAAGTTGTTATCGTAGTAAATCATGATCCTGACTCCGTATGCATTTGCGAGACTTGCTTCACTCGAATGAGCAACTGACAGATTAAGGTGCAAATAGTTGTTGGGAAAGAGCCATTGTCTACTTTCTTCTGTAACGTTGAACTGTAGAGTGCTTCTGTCGGGCTGTGCTCTTGTTACTTGGAATGGAGAAGAGGATATCTGGATCCCATTGTCATTCTCAAAGCTGATGACTATGTATCTGTCCCCTGTGCTAAGCTGTGCATCTAGAACCTTCCGAGAAAGAAATCGAAGTGGTCATATCAAATGAACATTAACTCAAAATGAGATGAATCTATCAATTGAAGAAGCAAAGCATAATGTTCCATAAACCATAATGTGTAACGGGAAAGAGGAATAATTTGGGTCACAATTGCAGAAATAACGGAGATAGTCTCTGCATACGTAAATACTTTTTCATCCAGCACTCCTCAGAGTATGCAAACATCGGAAAATGACCAAAGCTGACAAAATATGCAGCCAATTGCTTAGCGTATACTAGAGACTTGTAAGAAGAGCATATGATTGGCTACAATTGACCAATCAGTGCCACTTCACACAAAGGAATGTCGGGTGAAAAAGTCTCTTTAAGTATGTAAGAAAAGTTTCCGCCATTTCTTGTTATTGTCAAGTTCTGTACCGCGAAGCACTTGTTCCAATAATATGCTTTGATGGATTCCGATTGTTTACTAAACCCCCCTAGACGTGCTATGGGTACAATTATATGGCACAAGTCCACATAGTAAGAGTAAGAGCTATTACCTTTCCAGCGACATCGATGTTGAAAGCATAATAGTTTTCTTCTTGGATATCAAACTGCACAAAAGCTGCACTATTGATCTGCCTTATTTTGTCAGTCACCAAATCAACAGCGCCACTGTCTCTTGTCACAGCACCGTTGTCAAGTGTTGTTGTTGCATTGACTTTGTCAATGTGAAACTGGTCGATGTTTCTTGCAAGGCTGTTGTTATCAGATGCTGTCGATATTCCCACTGTTATGTTCCTTTCCAGTGTTCCAAACATTGATGCCACTGCCAAGAACTTTTCATTTACAATCAATCTGGGAGACGATGGCCACCCAATGGTATTAAAACTTCTCGATATGGAACATCCAAATAGCTCAATTCTCATGCAATTTACATTAATTGAAGAGAGTCTTGCTGTTGGTACAATTTTGATGAATCTTGTTCTGATGTTTCGGAACCAGTTGATCTTCGTTTCAAACATGTTTCTCTCGTACAAGCCCGTAAACTCAATAACTGTGTTTTCAAGGCTCCGATAATTTTTCCAAGTAAGACCATTCTTGCTGTATTCGATTTTGAATTTTGTAACGACGTGATCATTTCCAAGGCCATGACCTTGAAGAGCTATTCCGCTGATCAGCTTAATGGTCCCCAAGTCAACCTGCAGGTATTCTGAAACTGGTGTGTTCAGATATGAGCACCAACCAGGTTGACGAAGATGCAGTCTAGCCATGAATGGTTTGTGGTAGTAGTCATTAGCCCAAACGGTGTTGGAAGAGAACCTTTCGTCCGGAATCTTCCTAGCCCGAACACCAAGCTCGTTTGAGCAATCATCAAGTCCATCTCGATCGTGGAAGGTGTGAATGGTGACTTCAAAAGACGAGCCACCTGACCCTCCAACTTTGTTGACAGATCTTTCCCATTCTTTTCTTTCTCGGCCCGTGTACCCAACAAAAGCCAAAGACAAGTGAACTGATGAAACTGGTGAGCTTGCAAAGGTCGCTGAAACCCCAACATTTTGCAATGATTGAGCAAGTCCACTGTCTATGTTTACCGCATCCTTTGCCGACATGAAGAGAACTTTTCCTTCAGGTAAATTGTTCAAGAAGGCTTCCAACTTATCCTGTTCGGTAGAGGAGTGAAAAACATCATGGCTTTTTCTGTACTCGAATATACCACTGCGGTAGTCGAAAAGAACTACATTGATTCCACGTATCTCTGTACTGTATTGGCGGCCGTTGACGATCACGTGACTTTTGCAATATCCACAGGCAGTGCCTGTAGGCAGATCAAGGCAGCTCTGTGAAATGACTTTTACTCTGAGTATATCTAAAACAGAGAAGGTATGCATTTACTTCTTTTGTTACTTGTTAATCTGCATCAATTAATTGAATGCAGATCGGCAATTTTCATAGTACATAGCAATAGAATTGACAAATCAGAGAGTTTAATACATTTTTTGCTTGTACAAAACTTTATAATGAAAGAGAAAGTGGAATTATAGTTTTCGCATAATCAAATATATTTAAATTTGTGCAAAAATCTTAATTCCATGAGAAAGAAGATGAATTAAAGAAGACAAAATGTATGACAAAAAAAATATCTGACAACATAGCAGGTTAACTTTGAGGAAGGAAAATCGGAATGCAACACATTAAATTGCTCAGAATTTGAAGGTGTTGTAACAATCATTCCAATTTTCAAATCATATTTAAAGAAAATGGAGATTGCTTCAAATTTGTCAGTTAACATTGATCAACTTCAGAAGGATGGCGTATTACCTTTGTCGTCAAAGAAATTGAATCGCAGCCGATCCTCATTAGAACATCCATTAGAATGAAGTATTAATAGATTGCCAACCGGAGGGTTAAGGTATCCATTGTACGGATGCACACAATCTGATGCTCCCTGTTGCAACAATGAGTACTGGTTCAGCCGGTAAACAGATTGGGGAGATTGGCAATCATCGCTCAATCTCAAGAATGAGCCAGAAAAAACGACACATTTGCCAGTTTCGACATGCCTTAAATGGTAGTCGTTAACGTACTCAAAGCGGTCACAGGCTAATGGATTACTCAGTTTTATCAGATTGTCTCCAGGGCTGTATACCCAACACAGACTATTGAAATGCCGAATGATGTAGTAAGCTTTCTTCCTGAAGTAGAACTTGTTGGTGTTGTTTTGGCAGCCTGACTTCAAGACGACTCCTGTGTTTACTGCGGGGTCGGCAACTCCGTTCTCTGCATGCAAGCATTTGTTGGACAGAAGGTGCCGAATCACACGATTCCTCTCATCGTATTGGAATAGACTGTCTGTACTGCTGCACTGGTTTGACAAAGACAGGAAGGTGCCATCGTCGGTTGAGTTGGCGGTGAAGCATTTCTTTGTCGGGATGTGGATGAGCCTCGCTTTTCCTTGCCACCTAAATTTCTCTCGACACAACCTACCGTAAATCAGCACTTGTCGGACTTCGTCGTACTCGACGCATTTGCCGTAGTAATGGCGAACGTAATTAGTATCCGACAAGTCAAACTTTCGGCCCTCAGTAAGCTGACAATGGGACAAGAACCAGACCAAAAGAGACAAGACAGTTTGACAGAAGATTCTTTTCTGCGTCACTGTTTTAGTTGATTTCATCATACCCAAACCTTGACCGAAGACAGAGCTTTGAAATTTGACTACCAACACAACAGTCCTTTATAGACAATAGTTGTCTCATGGTGAGGTTCAGTGGCTGAATATCGTGCTGAATCTTTTTCCAACAATGTCTTACTGGTTTCAAATACCAAATTCTTTACAAGATAAATGTAATCCCCGTTGTTTTTCTTTTGTCATGTCATTTATATGTGATCCCCAATGCAATCACCTTTCAAAGAGCAGGTTGCTTTGTAAATATTTCCAACTGTTCGTCAAGGTAAGAGAATAAGTTGAATAGTATCACCTAGCTGTATGGATCTTTACTCGAAAATAATTACCTGGGACTCAAACCACAATACTACTTTATCGCTACAGAAATCACAATAACAAAACCTCTTCTCAAGAGTGGCTCCTTTTGAAATGGCATCCGTTTTCAAGGTTGCTTTTCCGCACCATGGCACTTTCTTCCACAGTATCATTTACTTTGCTTTGCTTCTTTGTAAGCTTCGTCACAAGACTTTATCAATGCCATGTCGTAACAATGCAATCGAAAGCCTTTTCCCAAATTGCTTAAAAGTCCTCTCATTTTACATTTTACAACTTGTGCTGTTAATATTTCACTTTATTTGCGAATTGTTACTGATATATTGGAATAAATGATATTTCATGAAAACATCCTTTCTTGCAAATTTCTTGCAATTAAGTTTTCTAAAGGTCCCCTTCAAGAGATGCCAATCATGCGTGACTACATGATGTGCCTGCAGCGTGCTTGTTTCCATTCGCTAACTTGTTTGAGGACTATCTTTTTCACGATCTGTTTCACTTCTTGTACACAACAGAAAGCCGCGTTCTATTATAAACCCGTGCTCAACTATGAATTCTGTATTACAAACTCGACTGTCTTGGGTCAAGTACGGGTGACGACATTTTGTGTAAACACGCAAAATACTATTGCTGGAGGACAGAAAGCAAGTAGCCTTCAACATTACACAACAACATATGCAAGAGCTTGTTGCCGCGAGAAGTCTTATAACCTAACAGTTGGAGAGTTCACAAAACTATCTACGTGGTGCAACTGATTATTATTATTATTATGCAACAAGATTGTGCTAGATCTTCGAAATCATTCATTCAGCCATTTGGTTGACTGCTTTGTCTGATGACTACCTTCCACAGCTCTCTTTCTTGCGCTTGGCGTATGCAGTCCATCAGGAAAGCACCAACCAAACTCTTGATGTTATCTGTCCATCTGCATTTCGGTCTGCGTCTGCTTCGCTTACCATCCACGTAACCAAGCATTACCGTCTTCTCCAAAGATGTTGAGTCGCGTCGGACGGTATGCCCAAAATATCTTAGCTGCGCCTTTTGTATCTTGTTTAGCAAGCTGCGCCGTTTAAGCTCATTTAAAATGCTCTCCTTTGTTCTTCTGTCTCTCCAGGAGATGCCGAGTAAACGCCTCCACGCCCACATTTCAAATGCGTTTATACGGTTTTTGTCTCTTCGGTGTAGCGTCCAGGATTCCGCAGCGTAGGTGACAGTTAAAAATACCAGCGCCTTCATCAAACTGACCTTGGTATCGCGTCTGATGTCCCTGTCTCTACAATCAGTGCTAGATATATGTACGTAATTTACGATTTTCATAGATATTTTTATGAAGGAAAGTTTAGTTAAGATAATTGAATTTTAGTGCACTTTTTATATGGTTTGCATTAGTGTGGTTTTCTTAAACGATTTGCAGGCATCTTTAAGCTTAAATAGGTAGGTCATTATTACTTTTTTCACTCTAAATATGACAATTGGATCATAGATATATCAAGAAATCGAAGAAAATAAGTTACTAGTCAAGTCGCCCTAAATCAATTTTTGTTTACATTAACGTTTAAACACAGTATGCATTATTCAAACATAATTTCATTCTGAAATAATCTCGAGAGGTTTTCACCATGACAATGTCCATATTTGCTATCCAAGCTGTCAAAATGCCCACATTGATATGAAGATGAGCCTTTTCTGCTGCTAATAATTCTAAATACGCAAACTGCAATTCTTTCTCAAGGGGAACTAGAGTACTGAAATTCTGTTTAGTGCTAGAACCGTGAGTTTAAGCGTGGTCTTTTTCGACATAAACTCAAGTATTTCGCACTAAATGAAACACTTTATGGCCCTTCAAATTATGCTAGATTTGAGCTCTAACTCAAACTTAAAACACTGACATCAAGTAAAAGCTGATTTATTCACACCAAAAATGCCTTACTGAAAGCTGGAATCTTCTTATAAGCCTACTGTACTGAATGTTTAAATTACTATATATCTCTTGTCAAGAGAACTCCTAAATCTGCAGGGAGATTCAACAAGAGAACGAGAAACTACATAAGCCAGAACGTGATCATTGTATGAACGCATTTAAGCAAGGGGTAGAGCGGGGAAGGCCAGAATGAACAGAGAGCTTGTGAGCAGCGAAAAAGGGGGTACAGCAAATGAACACGTTTCCCGCAAGCAAGGCGGGATCTCACATTTCTGCACAACCTCTACATAGAGATGAAATGATTTTGCGATTCTACTTTATCATTGTCAGTCAGTTTATCAAGGAAGTCAACTAAAGACTTCTGTCAAATCTTGCTAGTAGCTATTTGCATGAAAGTGTTGTTGAATCTACCCAAACATATGGACTTTCACCAAAATTCAAGAAAAGTATTGGGTGGCTCCTATAGCCTGCTCTTGAGTGCAGCGTTTGAAAGTTAGCTGATAAAAGCATTGATCAAAAAACAACTGAACGGCCTAAAATCACTAGTTTGAAATTGTAGCAACTCTCTTGTAGAAACGTGATAAGCAAACTTGTCGTGAGAACTAGAGTCCAAAGATCAATCAGAACTCGGTTTACTTTTCCGTGAAGATAAAGGACTGTTTGAATTGGCACTAATGCATTGCCTACTGCAATGATTGAATTCATCTAATAAGCACCCTTTACAGCATATTTTTTGACAAGAATTGAGTTTTAAATTACAATATTTATATTTTGAGTATCCTTCGATAGATAGTAGACAATTGAAATGCTAGGACAATTGAATTTTTCCTAACTGATACTATAAAGCATTGCTTTCTAAAATGATCTGCGGAGGAGATAAACTTATCCTCGCCATTCCCTGCGTCCGTCATAGCAACAGAATTTACAATCTCCTGTGTCCAAGATGGATGCCACGAAAAGGCCTCTGCTCATTCCTCCTGAATTCTCCGTTTATGCAGAGAAACATGGAATATTTCAAATTTATGAAGTGAGTTTAATTGAAAGTTCAAGTTCAATGTCATCGGTACAGATATGAATAAAGGCCATCTTTGGGTCAGGCAAAGTTTTCATGCATTTGGGATAGCTCCCTAAGTTTTCAAATGCTCCATAAGTCGGACTTGGTTTGGAGCTGAAGGCCAAAAGATTAGTATGCGTCTAACAGTTCTTAGAGTTATCTGCATATATTCTGGCGTTGGTAATTATGTATACGTTTTGCATTACGTAATTACTGAGTAGCATGACGTGTTTTGTTGCTCCGCCAGAGACTTACCCAAAAACTGATCATACAACAGCCCACGGATCCAGTGCAGTTTATGATAGATCAACTACAGGAACCAGAAGATGATGGTAAGAGTTTGCGATTTCAGTTCAAATGTTTGGTGTACAAGTCTCTGTATAAATGTATGATGCAAAAAATTTTATTCTGTTTTAGTGAATAGTTTTATCATTAAAATTCATTTCCTCATAGCACCTATGGTTATCATACATGGCCCGCCTGGTGCTGGAAAACGAAGTTTGGTTTGTAAACTTAAAGTTAGCTTATATTGATTCATTTACTAATTTGTATGGAAAAAGCATCAGCAATGCTGGTATCTGTGCTACAAGGAATTATTTTGTGGAGAAGCCTGTTGCTCTACCATGAGTTTGTTCAAATTCTTTGCTGTTTTGTATATCATGTTTTTTTGACCATTCTCTCATATGTGCAAGTCTTATTGTATAGTCATTTTTTCCACTTTTTTCTGAGTTGCACAATTTTATTATGCTTTTATTTATGTTTTTTTCAATTTCTAGTTGGTATATTTTCTGTTTTTAGACAAAGATGGTTGCTGATAAATTAAATGTGGTTCATCTATCACGTGAAATCATTCTTGGTGAAAAGCAGCATTCTGGGGTAAGAAATCGATATTGCTTTAATGATCTTTGATTACAATTACTATAACACATTTCTAGTACATATAAGTAAACTTAGATACACTCTAAGATTCATCCCTATGCACTTTTGAAAACAACCCAAGGTCTTCAGTAACATAAAACTGGTCAGTGTTTCACTATAAATGATTATTTGATTGTAGCTTTTTTATAAGGGTGACAATATTTTTAAAGATTGTTTTTTTATTAAAACTTCTTCATTGAGCTAGGATGATGATGCTCTATCTTCTCAATTGATAAAAAGGCTTGAAGAAAAAGATTGCACTCAAAAGGTATCAAATTGTTTGTTTTGAAATTTTGTGAATGTGTCTTTGGCATATAATGAAACCAATCCAAATCTTTGTCCAGCCTCTCTGGTATTGCAAAAAATGTAGATTGGAACTTTAGCTTCAAAAATATCAGCAAGGCTCTCAGTTGCAGAAACATTTCACTACAAAACAGCCAAAAATGATTGATATCTAAATGATCATATATTTTCAATAACTGTACCCCTTGATTATCCACCAAAGATAGAATTTAGAAAAACTTTTTGTGGTAATCACTTAATGTCTTGGTAGACTTAATGCCTACCATCTCCACTATCACAAGCTATGATAACAGTGCTTGTAAACATCAAACTTAAATGGTTTTATGAATGTTTCACAAGTTTCTTCATTACCACTTGATATTTATTCCATCATTGTGTAGTCATCAGTTTAAATGCCAGTCAATTCATTTTAGGGCTGGGTCTTGGAAGGCTTGCCAGAAAACAGACAACAGGTAAGCACAGAAGAGGCTCTCGTCCCCCAGGTCTTAGCTAATCTGTGCTTTAATCTCTCCTTTTTATCATTTATGTGTCTAGGAAAATGTGAATTCCATGGCTAATAGCAAGCAAATTATCTAGTTGCCATGCTCCTTGAAATTTTTATAATTTCTTGACCATGTTGTTCTGTAATACTGCTGTTAATATATCTTTTGTATTATAGATTTGTCTACCCCAATCAACTATTTTTATTGTGATAAAATTATAAAGTTTCAATCAGCATTTGCATGTTTTACCAGATAGACTGCTTTGTATTTGAATCTTACTTCTCATTTCAGGCACTTTCCATGCAAGCAGCAGGCATTTTTCCAAAACATTTTGGTGAGGCTTTATCATCTCCCAGTTGTCTTTTTCTGATTCAAAATGTTGTTCTTTTTTCCTAAAAATTTCTAATTCCTGTATAATAATGCTTTTATATGACTCATGGATTAAAAAGAACAATAAAATTAGTCCTAATAAAGATATTAAAGCCTTGTTTATTGCAGCAATCAACTTCAGTTCAGTTCAGTTTCTATATTTTAAATATACATGCAATTTATATATAATGTACTAAACTAACAAGTAACTAAATTACAATTAAAAATGTTACAGGAAATTAACACATTGATACAGAAAATTGATACAATATATGTACAATATATAGGACTGGGGGTAAGTAACTTACAATATCTGACAAAATGTAATGTGCACACAGTTATAATGATGACTTTATGAATTTCACATTTTGTTCACAGTTAATCATTTTGTTTGTTTTCCCTTGGCAGTGATTCTGTTTGTTCCTGACACTGTCCTCATTGAAAGAGTCATGGGAAAACGAGTCGATCCAATCACAGGAGGTCAGTTGAATATCCTTCTACCATTGTATGGCAACTGCTTTGTTAGTTTCCAGGTGTCTAAGGTACAGCTCAATCCTGCAGTCTGCTTTTGTTCAAAAAAACCCTGTAACAGTTTATTCCAAAGCTCTATTCGCCTACTGTGTGGCCTATTACATATACTTTCCAAGGCCTCCATGCAGGCTATCTCTTAAAATTGCCCAATGATTTGTGATCAATGATTTGTGATCAATGATTTGTGATCAATGATTTGTGATCAATGATTTGTGTCATGCTGGCACTGGATGTTCTCATACTAGAGTTGGCATTTGAATCTCTGGCAGAGTGGAGATGTCTTTAGTGCCACAAAAATGGCCTTACCATGAGCAGCAAATGTCTGACCAAGACATTGATATAATTTATTCATTTGCAGATAAAAGTGATGGATGAGCGGGTATAAATGGATTTCAATTGAGACGGTCGTTTTAAAGAGTTAGATGAGTAATTAGATAGCGTTAGATAAAAGCAGACATTAATGTTCCCCTTTTGGATTTCATGGTTGAAATGTTTAAGATGCGGAGTAAGTTTGGTATAGAAGGCTAGCAAGCATTTTTTACTTTTGTCTCCACGTCTCAAATCCTCCAAAATTGCGTGGTTGCGTATTTATTACTCTTTATTTGAATTTAGATGTGTACCACACTACTTTCGATCCTCCAAGCAATCCAGACATCCTTAGACGGCTAGAGACTGATCCGAATTCCTGCGAAGATGTCATGATTAAAAGACTTTTGGAATATCACAGGTTTGCTTGTTTGAATGCCAACAATTTGTCTTTCAGTGTAAACTTGGTAGTTGATGATTTCGATGATATCCTCTTCCGTGTGTGGATTGTTGTGAATTCAAATGATTTCCCGCCCTAATAGGGCGTTTGTCGTCCACTGAGTAAGCTACTTGCCCCTTGGCGTGCCATGACTGCGTGGTTTGTTTCTGACAGTAATGGTCAAATGAGTCTTGCCCTTCATACCCAGTAATTTGTGGTATTGCGCTTCACACATAGGCTTGAGTGCTACACGACTTCAGAAGCGAGTAACAACCAGGAGAAGGATCTCTTTTCTTCCCAAGTGTTTCAGTACCTATTGAACACATTTTTGTGACGTAAAAAAAATTACAAAGAGACCCCACATGTTGCATCATGATTTGAGAATGCTATGAAATTAGTGCTTTACTTTTGAGAGCTTTTAAGGCGCTGGCCATTGTCTCTACCTTGTCTTACAATGAGATGCAGCACTTGTAAACAGAAATCTTCATCACAATTTTATCAACATTTCTGAATTTTAGGACAATACCTGGTATACTGTCGTGTTTTGAGCATGTGTCTAAGAAAGTTGACGCAGATCAGCCAAAGTTGGACGTTTTTTTTCACGGTATGCCGTAGAGTCTTGTTTGATGTAAAAATGCATAAGATAAGAAGGGACTGCAGCCTTGGTTTTTCCTTGTACAAAAGATTTGTTCACCATGCTAACGTCTGTATTATAGTGCTGAAAACGTTGTAGTGTGTAACTAGGTGGTGTCTTTTTGCAGTCATGTCCTTCCTACGCACTAAGAGGAGGACAGTGGCCCCTCACACACCTCGAGTCATTCTCCTTGGCCCAACAGGAAGTGGGAAAAGTGTCCAAGCATCTTTGCTTACAAGCAAATATCAGCTAGTTAACAGTAAGTCTTGAGTCAAATTTCCCTGACTTCTAATGAGGGTATATTTTATTGCACGAACTTTTTCCACTCCAATGCAGCAGCAACGCATTTTAATGTTACCACCTCACACTGTACATATACATTTTGACACAGTTAATTTAAATGCTTCCATGACCAGTGTTCTTATTGGCATTCTTGACTTCAATCGCAGATTATCCATCATAACAACCAAAATCTGAACCTAGATTCAATTGACTCTAATGATGTAAAGGTGATCTAATGATCTAACTAGTAAAGGTGAAAGGAATAGACCGACAGATGACCTTTTATTAGCTTTGATAGTGACGCAGCTCAAGGCAAAAGAGGTCGAGGATGTTGATGTTGACGAAACCGTTCATATTCTGAACATTCGTCTTCTCTTTTTCCCATAGTGATTTATGTCCTTGACTGTTTCGAAATTTGTTCTCGGGGATATTGCCGTTACTTTTTTACTTGCATGTCATATACTTTGCTCTGCTTGCTTTTTCATATTCCTCCGCTTTTGGGCTAAGAAATGAAAAGTGCGGCCATAGTGTCTGATGAACTGACAGTAGCAATCAAGATAGCCAATTTCATCTACGAATCGATACGAGGCTCAAGCAAAATAATGCTTTAGTTGATTACCCCTGTTACACGGTTGGGAGTTTAAGAGTGGGGGTAGAATGGCAGTAAAGGGAGGGGTTGAGGGTATAGCAGAGCAAGTAGGTGGATATATTAGGCGGACAGAAGTTATTTGTCACTGATATTGATGCACTTGTTACGAAGTGCTGTGTTTAACTAAAATCTCGTAAGTTGAAAGAGGTTTCTAGAGAAAGTCTCAACTTCCTCATAAGGGAAGAGCTGCTTTGATTTGCAGTTGTGGTTGCGTTTCAGTTTGCAGCGATGACTTGGTGAAGCAGGCCCTTGCTGACGATTCAGACCTCGGTCAGTCGTTGAAGCCGTACATTGAAAGAGGAGTTACAAGTGAGTTGTTTGTGTGCCTAGCACAGCCTTTTCTCTGCACCCGAGCTTACTGAATGGCTGGTCCAAGGTACCTTACTAAGATCCGTTGCAAGATAAGTCAAAGTTTGATTGACAACCTGCCATCACTCCAAAGTATATTGACGTAGTCTTCTGCACGGGAGGAGAAAACCTGATTTTCAAGCCCATCTGCTCTTTTCGTGCTTACAGCTCGTTTTTCACATTATTTATTAAAGGTAGGTCATACTTCATATGCCTCAAACAACGCAGAAACGTCGTTTTAGAAAATCTGTGCTTTGATTTCACCCTCCTTATTCGATATTTCATGTTTTAAGATCGTCCTTTGTTCATTTCTTTTCATTTTGAATTAGTTTGAATATTTATCCATGCTATTCATGTTGTTTTCAATTAAATTTTTTTTGTTTTGTTCTCAGTTCCTGATGATCTGGTTCTCAAGATCATAACAAATCACTTAGGCCGCCTCGATGCTGTCAAGAGAGGCTGGGTGCTGCATGGGTTTCCGAAGACTCGTTCCCAGTGTGAGGCTCTCGCTTTAGCCGGCTATGGACCGAATCGAGTCATCTTTCTTGACGCGCCGACGGATACAATTTTAGAGCGATTGACTTTGAGAGCTGTTGACCCCATCACCGGAGAAAGGTATGCAGGGCATATTTTAACCATTATAAGTCTTTCCACAATGTCTCGCAGATGCCTTTCTTGTTCGAGAAAATCCGAGTCAGGCTTCAGACCAACCTTGCATTGCATTTTCAAGACTCATTTTCAAAACTCGTTTTCAAGACTCATTTTCAAAACTCGTTTTCAAGACTGCTTTGTGACATACTATCGTGTTCTAGAAATTCCCACGCTCACTCATCTCATATACTTCTTTCCAATTTCGAAAGCTTTCTTTCTTAATTCGTAAAATATGGATCACGCCACCATCTTCTTATTCCTGATTCTTACAACTTGTTTTCTTTCGAAACAAACAAGCTCTCTTTTATTCCTTTCATTCTTGTCTTAACCTCATCCTGCTTCTCCTTAGACCCCCAGCCTGCCACTGCACTTAGACCTCCACCCCCAGTCCTATTATCAATGTGATAAGACCCCTAGTTTCTATCAGGTGTTTTACCCTACCTTTGGTTAAACATTTTAAGCAAAGTAAAATTAGTTTTGCTAATCTTTGCTTGTTAGAGTACGGCTTTCTTCCAGAAGCCCCTTCCTTCCAGAAGCCCTTTCCTTCCAGAAGCCCCTTTCTTCCAGAAGCCCCTTTCTTCCAGAAGCCCCTTCCTTCCAGAAGCCCCTTCCTTCCAGAAGCCCCTTTCTTCCAGAAGCCCCTTTCTTCCAGAAGCCCCTTTCTTCCAGAAGCCCCTTTCTTCCAGAAGCCCTTTCCTTCCAGAAGCCCCTTTCTTCCAGAAGCCCCTTTCTTCCAGAAGCCCCTTCCTTCCAGAAGCCCCTTTCTTCCAGAAGCCCCTTTCTTCCAGTGCCCCCACGTATGAACATCATCCGTTATCCATGTCGTTCTGTCTTCATTTCTTCTCGATGCTTCTGTTAAGCCCAGACCAGTCCATTGTGTAATATCGTTTCTCCAAATTCTCTTGGATCTTCCCACTTTCCTGCTTACTTCTACTTGCCTGTGCATAACGGACCTACAGATGGATGATCATTAATCTTTGCCGTCTGCCACAATGTTTCCATTACCAATAGGCTGAGACGTACATGTCCGGAATATACAGATCAGGCGAGTTCTAAGTTTGCATTCGGGCGGGAAACAAGCGACCATCAGTCAGCTGTCAACCTGGCTGCCTCATATCAGCCACGTAGCTTTTCTTTGCTCCATCATCAATCAGTTTTGCGCTAATAACCCGTTATTTTTTCTAAAAAAAACTAACTCGAGATATTTCTTTGAAGGAATTTTCTACTGCGTGGCTAAGGAAACCTCGCAGTTTGTTTTTTAACATTTTGTTATTGATTACATTAATTGTTCTGTTTTTGACTCATATAGTAGTTGCTTTATAGCCTTTGTAGGCTTGATTTATTCCAAATATATCTGTTTGTTATAGTCATAGTGAGCCTGCGCAGTTTAGTCATATTGTAACTGTGCACGTGAAGTAGATTCAAAGGCAAATCGCGTGCAACCTACATAGGAAGTGAGCACGTGAAATGGTAGATGGATACTTGTGATTGGTTGATGTTTGATTGACAGTTCGAGCTTGCTGGCTCGGAGCCACTTAAATATGCTTCAATTCCCTTTAACTTCCTTCTCTTCCTTATTGTAATTTTTCTCCAACTTTTTTCGATCAGATATCATTTGCTGTATGCTCCCCCACTAACTGGAGAAATTAAGAACAGATTAAAGACGGTAAATATTACTTTTCAGATCTCTAATGGTTGTCTGTGTAATCCTCATTCTCCGCTACTTTACTCATTTACGCAGCAGACATTTTCAGCTAAGTTCCAATGCAGTGTTAAAGATAGCAGTGGCGCTGACAGTTCATCCAGATTTCTTACCAACTGGGGGGGGGGGGCCATTCTTTCAAGTTTGTTAGATTTCCCTTCTTTTCTGATACATCGTGTTTTTGTTTATTCCATTATGTGATAGCCTCTTTTCCATTGAAAGCAACCAGAAGACGAGGAAAGCGAGGTTCTTGCGCGGCTGTCCGAGTACCAGGCCCACCAAGACGACCTGCAGGACAACTATCGCGAGGGCCAGCGCGTCAATGCAGATCAAGATTTGCAGACCGTATTCGAGTGCATCGAAAGCGTAATTGTCAATCCGTTGCCAAACGAATTAGATGCAAACTAACTTCTACCACACATGTTGTAAATAAATGTTTTTATTTCCGTTGAGTGTACATTTATTATCGCAAGACTAAAACTGCAAGAATACTTATTTGCCCATTACCTTGCCTACTCTTCACGTCCGAATTGAAATTTATTTATAGGCCCAGTGACCATATTAGGCCAGTGCCATTGAATCGCATTTCTCACCCAGTACATAAAAATGTGTCTTCAGTGCCGCTATAAAACCAACAACTTATGCTGATCGCAATGAAAATTTCAAGTTCACATACGTACATTGGTACAAGTCAAGTGGGTGTCCTGTAACTCCCTACCTTGCCATATACCTTCAAAAACCAGATGAGAAGAAGTTTACAATTTGCGAAGACCTGTGCAGACATTCTCACACGAGCAGGGGCGTAACTAGACAAATAAGCTTGGGGGGGGGGGGGTGAAAAGGGTTTCTGCCCTGCAAAACTGAGTGGTGCCCTGCAGACCTCGAAGCAAAGGTTTGTCTAAAGGTTACTAGTGAAAGCTTTACCAATGTTCATTTATCTTTACCAATTATAAATTTCTACGCAATAAAAACAAATTTGAAACTTAACTGCCTATGCAATATCTGTTTATCTACATGAGCGAAAATTTAGTGTCAAAATTGATTTTGCTTTGTAGTAAAGCTTACATTTCACGGCATATTTTTCGGCTGATACTTTTTCATACATGAAAAAAAATTGATTCTCGTGGTCTCATTTTATTGAAAGCCGACGCAACTTAACCTTAACCAAGTGTTTACGATCTCTTTCAAATTTATCGTGTCTGTAAGGTCCTTCTCGCAAGCAAGAACAATTAAGTCAGTTGATCGAAGGCAGTTCTCTACGATCTTTAGCTTACTAAAAGTTCGTTCATCCATGCCACTGACACAGGGGCCCTGAGTGAGAGCTGATACGCTCTGCACACTAAAGGAAAGACTGTCTGGTGCTCGTGTGCAAATAAGGCATTTGCTCTGGAAGAATTTGGGCATTTGACTGAGAGAACGTTGAGAGAAGTTCACGTTATGCAGAGTTGTGCAATTTTTTGAACAGATAAGAATCTAGACTGCTGATCAAAGTCTATCACTGTACCATTCCAGATAATAATCCTAGATGGCGACTTTTTGAAACATCCGTTGAAAAAGTGAAACATTAAGTATTTCAACTGCAAGCAATTGTGATTAATTTTTAGATGAACATGAAAGATATTACTAATTTGCTGAGGTACACCGAAGGCTTAACTGTTTCCAGGCATCTCTTATTTTAGAAGTCAAAAAGCGAAATACTTACATTCCATATCTGGTTTGAATTTTTAGAGCGCAGCGTCGAGGAGCCCTCACTGTGTATTGATCAAACAACTTGTGCCAAAAGCTATGGTTTTAAAATGAAACGCCTCGCCAAATTGAATTTAGCACATGCAGTTATTTGTGTCAATATCAACCTTGCACTCATAAACATATGTGCATCAATCATAATTGCATCTACTAGCTATGGCAGTTAGTTGCGAAATGCTCCCGAGAGTTTCTCAGCTGTTATGTCATGAATGTTATGAAATGTTCCTAAAATTTTTTATCACGTCAAGAGATTTGCTTCCGTTCTGATGCTGTATTTAGATGTGGGAAGTATATTTCTATCCCTTGTGTTTTAGACCATCAGAGCAATCATGTTCTTGGATTTTACAAAATTCCGTTGTTCTCTGTTTTATCACGTTTTAATAGTTTATAAACCTTTTGCTTCGAGTACTGAAGCTTCTTAATTCTTTCTGACTTTACAGCATTCGTTTCTTAAAGCCAGTTTCATGTAAAAAAATGAGTGTAACTGGTCTCTTCCTGACATAACCTCTTCCCTTCGCTTGAATGCTATGTCAGGAAGGGAAAATCGGCGCAAATATATACATCAATTTCAAAATTCTTCAACGAACTTCAGAGGTGGCGTCCCTGCGATGCAATAAAAATTTTCTTGGCGCCCTGTGAAATCTTCGATTGCCCTGCGAAATCCACTATTTTTAGATTGGGCGGTGTCACACTACCACGGCTTCAAGGCATTTAGCTTATCAAAATTATTTTCAGTGACATTAGCTTTTTGCCTTCAACTTCGCCAATGGGTTACATCCTATTAAAATCACTAAGTTATGAAAACTATAAGAAACTCGAGTGGTAATTAGTACATTTTAATGTAACATAACATCAGGAGAAAACTTTTCAAGATTGCTTGGACAAAAATCAGAAAACAAATAATGCGAAGGAGTACACTTTTCATCAAAACCTCCATTGTATGATGGGAATAATCCGATAATTAATGTGCTTTCTGCCCAGCAACATGGTTTCTGCTCAGAACCTTGTTGGAACTCGGAAAACTTCTAAATGCAGGCTCTGAAGTTAAATACAGGCCTTCCATACACATCTTGTGGAGAATATCCGAAAGACAATCTGAATATATTATACCAAAAAATGCATCTTTTAAGTAAATCAGCAACACATTTTTTGAAAATAGGTGTCAGTGGTTGCAGTATGCTTGTGTCGAATCCAAACACAAGGAAATCAGCATCATTGTACCAGCAAAGGTTGAACAAAATGTGATAAAACCAAATGTGACAGACCAAACAATGCTACTGGAGACTAAAATTTCCTTCAGAGGTAGGGTCATTCTTTATCTCTCAAAACTAACTACCAAGAATGTAATTTATTGACAATAATAAAATGCACATAGCCTTAGAGAGAGAAAATAACAGGTTTCAAGTTTTGTCATTTCCATGTTGATGAAAATCATCCATCGCAGAAGCAGTGATAAATCACTAGATTTTCATTGAGCAATATTTATAATAAATATAAAACAGCACACATGCTGCATGCGAGGCATAGAACTTTGAAAGCTTACTTTTCACCATATGTAAACATATAAACAGAATAACTATTACAACAATGAATTTCAGCTCAACATAAAACTTCTGGCATAGTTGGTATAATTGACATCTGATGGTGGCACAGAACGCACAGATAGGAGTGTCTGGCTGCTAAACTTACTCATCCAGAATATACAGGTTCAGAGCACTTCCATTGTTAGTGAAAGTGAAATTGATTGAAACTACCAACAAATCACATTGAACATTTACAACGAGTTTCAAAACGTATCTTAGGGTTGATAATGGGCTGAAGAGGTTCAGTTCATTTGCTGACAAGACACCAGTTAAAACAGTTTATAACATGTAAAAATGGATTGTGCGACTGTATTCCATGCTTTTCACAAATTCAATGAAGATATCAATTACGAAAGGGTTAGAGACCTAAGTATATTTGTGTGTTCATTGCAGTAGAAAATCCTAAGCTAATGTTCATAATTTATAACTCATCTTTGTCATCTTTGTCCTCCTTTGGTTCTTCTTGCTGTTGGCCTCCAGCACCCTCTTGACCTCCAGCACCCTCTTGGCCTCCTGCTCCTTGGTATAACTTGCTAACAATAGGTGTGACAGTATCTTCTAGTTCCTTTTTCTGTTCCTTGTATTCTTCTATACTGGCCTCATGATGGCTGTCTAACCATGCAATTGCTTTATCTACTGCTTTTGTTACAGTGTCTTTATCATCGCCACTCAACTTACTACCTAGTTTGTCTTTATCATTGATTTGGTTCTTAAGTGAGTATGCATAGCTTTCAAGTTCATTTCTAGACTCAACCTTCTCTTTTATCTTCTTATCGTCTTCAGCAAACTTTTCTGCATCTTGCACCATCCTCTCAATGTCTTCTGGTGAAAGCCTGTTCTGGTCATTGGTGATTGTGATCTTTTCCTTGTTTCCAGTACCCTTATCTTCTGCAGTTACTCTGAGAATACCATTTACATCAATTTCAAATGTGACTTCAATTTGTGGGACGCCTCTTGGTGCAGGTGGAATGCCGTTGAGGTCAAACTTGCCAAGCAAATGGTTGTCCTTTGTCATGGGCCTTTCACCTTCAAAAACTTGGATGGTGACAGTTTGCTGGTTGTCAGCTGCAGTTGAGAATATCTGGGACTTCTTTGTGGGAACAACCGTGTTTCTGGCAATCAGCTTTGTCATCACTCCGCCAACAGTCTCAATACCAAGAGTCAATGGGCAGACATCAAGCAGGACAAGATCACCAGTCTCCTCCTCCCCACTGAGCACACCGGCCTGCACAGCAGCACCAAAGGCAACTGCTTCATCTGGGTTTATTCCCCTGCTAGGTTCTTTGCCACCAAAGAAATCCTTCACAAGCTGTTGGACCTTGGGGATACGTGTTGAGCCACCAACAAGGACAATTTCATTTATTTCACTTTTCTTGAGTCCAGAGTCATCCAAAACACGCTTCACTGGCTTGATAGTTGACTTGAAGAGGTCAATGTTCAATTCCTCAAATTTGGCTCTTGTCAGAGTTTCAGAGAAATCTTCACCATCAAAGATTGACTCTATCTCAATCCTTGTTTGATGCTGGGTACTGAGGGTACGCTTGGCCTTTTCAACCTCTCTCCTGAGCTTTTGCACTGCTCTATTGTCTTTCCTCATGTCCTTGCCCTTCTTCTTCTTGTAAAGTTTGATGAAGTGTTCCATGACACGTTGATCAAAATCTTCACCACCAAGATGAGTATCACCATTTGTGGCCACAACTTCAAAAACACCATTGTCGATTGTAAGAAGGGAAACATCAAAAGTGCCACCACCAAGATCGAAGACAAGGATGTTCTTTTCACCTTCTTTCTTGTCAAGACCATAGGCAATTGCTGCTGCAGTTGGCTCATTGATAATCCTCATGACATTTAACCCAGCAATGACACCTGCATCTTTAGTTGCTTGACGCTGTGCATCATTGAAGTAGGCAGGGACAGTGACAACTGCATGGGTGATTTTCTTGCCAAGGTAAGATTCTGCGATGTCCTTTAACAGTGAAATCACAAGAATAATTAATGAGGTGCAAAACATTTCAGGAAAATAAGTCTATTTTCATGTGCATACATTGAGCAGAAGTCAGCAAGAAATGTCATCAAAGATATACAGAAGTCTAACATGTTTGATACATCATTCTTTCTGCAACATGTATGCGTTGTTCCACTCTATGTTATATAGGAACCTAGCCCCCCAAGTATAAAAAAGAATGCACCAATCAAAGTTAACAATATAAAATTAATACTTAGTATATAATAGCCAACACCTACAAGAAAAATTACTCTATGTTTATAATGAAAATAGAATTTCATAATTCAATTTTTGGAATATTTTCAACTTCACATGTTTTACCAAGACTAGCTAGCACTGAAGAGTGGACACCTTATTACAGTATTTGCTAAAGTGGCAACAAACTTACCTTCATTTTGGAAAGAACCATAGCACTAATTTCCTCAGCCGCGAAAGACTTCTTTTCACCATGAACATCAACTACAATATGGGGTTTCTTGCTCTTTTCGACAACTTTAAATGGAAAGTATTTTACATCATGTTGGACGGACTTGTCACTCCACTCTCTTCCAATCAAACGCTTGGCATCAAATACTGTGTTGGTGGGATTGGCTGTAAGCTGGTTCTTAGCAGCGTCTCCAATCAACCTTTCTCCTTCAGGGGTGAAGGCAACATACGACGGGGTGATTCGGTTACCTTGATCGTTGGGAATTATTTCAACTCTGCCATTTTTGTACACCCCAACTCTGAGGAGGAAAACAACTATATTACATTTGGAACAGTTGATAGTATAACAAGAGTTTACTTTAATATATAACGAGTTCCTGCCTGACCTAAAAAGCTGAAAATATAGACGATTGTTCGTGACAAAAAGCTCAGGTCAATATTTTATAATGTTCAGGTTTTTCCTGGGATACCACGGATGAACTTCTTCCTGTCGTGAATTTTTCATTACAGAACTAGTACGGAATCTGGATCTCCTTGTTTTGATCGAAATTTTAAAGAAAATTCTATAATGCAACTTTTAGGCTAATTTGAGAGATTAGGATAAATAGGCAGCTGATGTAGGAAAGCATCGAAGACTCTAGCTATTCCTCGCAAATCAAAACTAAAGTATTGCCCTTACCGACAAAGTAAATACAAGAAAGTGAAATAAAATCAGATAAAATATATTGAAGGTCGGCCTAATCTATCAAAAGACCAGGCAAATCAAACTGCATAAAAATTTACTTACACAGAGTAGGTTGTTCCCAAGTCGATTCCTACAACTGTTCCCACACTATCCTTCTTCTTCTCTTTTTCCTTCTCTTTGTCAGAGTAAACTGAAACCGTGGCACATGCCAGAAAAAGTATTACTAAAGTTGTCCTCATTTTGAAAACTAGATTCATGTATTTTATTGGTGCAAGCGTCCAAGGCCTACAAATTGTTCCGCACCGGTTTCAGGATTAATTTGTAAAGGCCTACTTTCGCTCACGTTGATAAATACATGCATGCCCCACGCGTGTTGGGATCTGATTGGTCGATTTTCTGACATTTGGAGGCATTTGATTGGTCCACATGAAGGCAGCCTCGTATTGCTTTCCTGAGTTGAAGTTAACTGATGTGTCGCTCCGTGGTGAGTTCTAATGGAAATTGCCAGAGCTTTCGTCAGATCTGTGCTCCAATTAACAAATGTGGACGAATTTGATTCGTCTAGAGAATAATTAGGTCATTGGTTGATAATACTCATCTGAAAACTTTCCCATCTTAGTGATTTCTAGGAAAATTCATTTAGGTAAACTTTTCCCTCATTGAGTAAACTGTTTACATATTGGAGCTTCAAGCCGATTTTCGATATGAAGATAAATTTGAATTAAAATGCTTCGTTCTAAAAAATTTATGCATCACATACTCAGTTTGAATTACCTTGTATTTGTGACGTAAATAGCAATTACTGTTAAAGTGAAATTACAAGAAACATCTTTGTGAAGATAAAAACTTAATTGATCTTGCTCATTGATGGACAAAGAAAGCTCACTGTTTATAATTAGGGCACAAGCTGTTGTTTCGACATAGTCCATACCAACACTTAATCGCGCGTTCCAAGTTCCCTTCAATAGACATGCACCCCCTCCTCCTCGACTTTCAAGTTCGTGGCGTGGGCCATGATGAAAACTAAAGGCTAACTCAGGAGTGATTCTAGCCTGAGAAAACTGGGGAGGGTGGTATCACTGAAAGTCCTGAGAGAGTAGCGTACAGACACAGAATATTTATACAATAACACCTTAATTCAAGCAGTCTTTAAATTGAAAGACTTTGATTTAAGGTAATCTAAATCTTCTTTTAAAAATTTTATGTGTAGAATTAATGCATGCAGCATTGCTTGGACATTCTCTTTAAACGATTCATATCAAAAGCTACATTTAAAGCATATGGGTGGCAACATTAAACAATAGCAATAAATCTTCATAGAAAAGTTGGGGCAGATGAAGGGGCTGGCAAAATTTTGGGGGACAAGGTGCCACCTGACCCCCCTTATAAACGCCACGGGGCTAACTGAGAAATGCAGTATACATCAACATCACACAAACGGTTTTTATCTCAACTGGTATGTGTAACTTTTATGATGCTTGTCCATGCAGTGTTCAACTGCCCTGTTCACTCATCACAATGCAGCAGTTAATTCTTAGCGCAAGATTCTGCACATCATCAGGAAGCAATTCGCGATGCTTTCATTGCCATTTTGGAATCAAAGCAAATTTCTATCTTTGGTGTTGTTTATGGGTTGCCTAGCAAAATGAATTCATGTTCAAATGAAACGGATGCATTTATTTGCATTGGAATCTACTTTAGTGCTAAGCACCTGTTGATGTTACAATAACCAATGATTTACGGGCCGTTCAGCCTAATGATAATTTGGTCGTCGCAGTCAGGGAAGTGGTGGTTGGGGGGCTCAGGTGGTGGCAGAGCAGTTCACTTATCGTTTTAATAACCCATCGCAAAATTAGGACTTGCAGTCAGCGAGTTTTTCATGAGCGAGTGTGCAAATGCAGTGATGCAAGTTGACTGACGTAATTGGAAATTATGACAGATGAGAGGAGGGAGGTATGATGGAGAGAGAGGGAGAAGCGAGGGTTAAAGCGGAAAGGTATAAGAGGAAAGAGAATAGAGGGGATGGGTAGACATAGTAATGACGGAGTCAACTGGTAAAATGAGAGTGACATTCTCAGAGCTCATTCTGAGTCATAAGAAAGTTGAAATCCATATTGGCATGAGACACAAATAACTTTAACTTGATCTAGAGAACCTGATTAATTAACGCAGACCGGGGGAAACTTTAATGATTCTTTTGGTTCATTTATCAATTCAAAGATGCACTTTTCCACCCGGTAAACACTAAATAATATTTAATAAAGAATTTGGGTCATGTGTTTTTGATATACTCTCTAATAAAAATGCTGTAATTCACGTTTTTGCTGAGTTGTAGGTTTGCAATTGACGGATGAACGAAGAACGAGAGAATACAATAATTATATGATATGCTTTTCTTAACAAGAATGCTACAAGGAGTTGAATTTTTAAGTGCTACATATGATAGAATACACGGCTTATGCTGATATATATTTCAACTCTTTTGACACTTTGACTATCAATGCCAAGTCAAATCCCGTTTGTGACAAAACTTCTTCATCTCTTCTGAATACATCCAGTTCCCAACTGCAAAAGAATCATATTTGCATTGAATATCAGTAATTGAGATGTTTCAATACCTTTTTTACTCTTCATTTTTCGAATTTTTCTATTTATTTATTTAGTTACTTACTTATTCATTTGACATTCAAGATTAATATGCAATTTTATGAAGCATAATTACCGTTTACCAAATACCACAATATACCAATGGCGTTTCCAGCCCAAAAAGGCAGGGGGGGGGGGGGACGAAAGATTTCTCGCCCACGCCCTTCGGAATCTCCAAAAGGTGGGAAATGCCATTTAGATATTTGAAGTCTTTTCCAAATTTGTTTTATGAATTTTCTCAAGCAGCCTTTCTTTGCAAGAATGAAAATTATCTAGTACATCAATGAAATATAGTGAAATACATCAGCTCTCTATTTACAGGTAATGATGATTAATGATTTCTTAACGCCAAGTTAATCTACTTTTCTTTCAACTTATTTTTGCAATCGCCTTAAGTTTTGCAAACACGGCTAAAGACTAAAACAATTCCTTAAATGTACCATTCAATGGTTTAGATCATTTCTTGCTGCACCTGCATTTGTGATACTTTGACAGTGCCTTAACACTAACGATGCATGGATTCAGATTTTTTTCAGAGTCCTTTGATTCATAGTAATCAATTGATCGTGGGATTTGCATACCAGATTCTTTATCAAAGATCCCTTAAAATGCAAACCAGCAATACCTGTTGCTTTGAGACAAACGCCTTTCCTACGCTGTAGAAATACCATTGCAATGAATCTTCAAGCACCCATTCCGCAACTGGCATGATGTGACAAACAGTTGTGAAGGTAAGCGATATAGACAGTTGTTGTGGAAAGTATAATTTGGCAATTTAATGCGAGGCTTAGTTAAATTTGGAACTGCCATTAGAGTGTAATAAGAGTGTAGTGTTTTAGATAGAGACACAGGAAAGAAGTGAGTAAGCCAGGCAAATGTAGTGCAGCACAACCTAATGGAAAGCATTTATCGCTTCTCGTCCACTTTTGCACACCGGTCAACACTCGTTTTTCCTTTCCTTGGCTTTTCTTTTCCCATCACCTCCGATTAGTTAAACTCAATTGAAATTGCGTCGTTCAACAAAGTGTTCCCTATTTCACAGCAAACATTAAAAGGTTCTCTGTTTATGACTGATTGAAAATTAAGAATGGAATGTTTCCTTTAAAGTGATTGATGACGAAACATAAGAAGTGGGGATAAAGAAACTCTCAGAAGGTGCCTCGAAAGAAACCCAGCAATAATTCTGCCCTTCACTGACCATATCTCAACCAAAAAGAAGTCTGAACTGAAATCGCAACGTTTCTAAAAGTTTGTTATAGCGTCCTTTCAGAAGCCAATCTCGAACATTTGCATGCCATCATCTCTAACGCCCTTTAGAATGTAGGCATGGCCAATGACTTGAATAGGTAGATAGTGATGCAAAAGCATCAGAAGGTAGCAAAATGCAGCTGAACTGGAATATTATTGGCATTTAAGTAAAGTGTTTATTCAGGGCATTAAACATATAATGCACCCCTTAGGTCGATGGACTTACACGTGTGAACGCATTCCGCGAAATCTTTGCAAAGTACTGCGGAGCATCAGGTGGTGCCTCTGCCAGACATCCTTTGGAAATAAGAAAGCTGGTCTCCACTTTCCCGAAGAGCAAGCAGCGTCCCACCTGTTTATCGTAAAACACATGCTCGCATTTCAGACGCATGAAGCACTTTTCTATGCATTGCAACTCGTGCCTCACGCTTGAATCATCAATAGTGTAGCCGCCGCAACACAACGGTCCTAGGCCAATCGGATATTTTTCAACAAAGAATGATTCACTATTGTCAACAGGACAAAATGCCACGGACGGTACTGCCACGGAGAGCAACAGAATTGCACATAGGCACAGAGGAACGAACGAGGGGCCTTGTCCTGGCATGCCTGTCTCGTGTTAATTCTTTAACTTGAATTAACCGAAAGTATACCGTTCATGCTATTGATAAAAGCTGATGAGAATAAGCAACACCTGCGCAGAAGCAAACGAAATTTTAAGTTTGTGTAAATGCAAATCAAATATTTTCCAGAGCCTAGAAAGAAATTTCGTCCGATATTCTGTTTCTCGCGCGCAGCGGTGAAATTCTGCTTCCTGCGGCAGCTGCACCTGTAAGCATAACATACCAGAAAGCATGGCGGTCGCTCCCCGAACGGAAGTTTCCTTATTCTTCGACTGCTCTTCGAAGGTTTTTGTACATTATTGTGCAATTTCTTCTATTTTTGAACAATACCTCCAACATTCTCAGTTATGTTTGGACATAAACTTGTTTGGACATAACAAAAGTAGGCCTTTCTATAGGACTTTTTCTAGTGCATAAGCATTGAAAAAGGCTTCTCAAGTATATGACTTGACTGCGTTTCTTGGCCCTGAAACTGTTGACATGCAGGCTCTGTTTTTATTATTTTTTCATTACTGAGGCATTTCAACAGCTCTTTACTGAATGTCTGGCGTGGCTTTGTGTATTTACTGTGCTGTTTTGTTTCCTTGTTTGGTGATCTTCAATCTTAAACAATTCTAAGTGCACGACTCTTTGCCAAAACTTTTTAAAGAAAAAGCTGCTAATAAACAACAAAACAAGACGAAAGGAATGATATCCTGGAAAGAGACTTTGCAGTGAACGGTCGTTCAAAATTAGAAAGTCCGGGAGCTTCTTGGACCAAGGCCGACCGTGCAAACTTGTTATTTCCGAACATGTTAACAAGCCAATGTTATCACGTGGGTAACAAGCTAACATTATCGAAAAGCCAGGATTGCATTTGATGCTAAATTTTCTAAAAACCTGCTTCAGTTTTGTTATTTTCAAAGCTCGTAAAGAAACCTTTAACATTTAAGTTCTCTAGAAAACAGATGTTTAGCAAAGTCTACTGGAGCGTTCTACCCAGAATGCCATTTTTCCCAATAGCATAGCACTATTGATTTTAGTATCACTCATATTGCATCAAAAAGGACGGGCGTGTGATCTTGACGCCGACTTTCCTAATAGCCCGTGTGATCTTGACGCCGACTATCCTTATAGCCCGTGTGATTTTGACGCCGACTATCCTTATAGCCCGTGTGATCTTGACGCCGACTATCCTTATAGCCCGTGTGATCTTGACGCAGACTATCCTTATAGCCCGTGTGATCTTGACGCAGACTATCCTTATAGCCCGTGTGATCTTGACGCCGGCTATTCTAATAGCCCGTGTGTTCTTGACGCCGCTTGTCTACATTGAGCCCAAGGCAACATATCAAGTTTCATGTCATTAAATTTGCGTACATCAATTCAATTTTTTTTCATAACCACTAATCTGATTAGACCTTTCATTCCAAACTAGCTATAGCACTGGCTCTTGATATAAACAACGGTTTTTCAAAATCAAGGAAAGCTACTTTTAATTGAAAGCATACCATTTCTTTAAACCGATCCCTTTCGAGGGCTGCGTAATATCCATCTGGGCTCTTGCTGTCTTCCATGCAGATGCTTCTGTCTTCCAACATCCTCCAGAGAATGCAGTACATGTTTTTACTATTGAAGTATATGGAGGAGCACCTTGGGTGCTTGAAACAGGCCTCGATGCACTGGAACTCCATCTTGACGAACCGGTCCGAGATGATGCTGTCTTGGCAGTTGTTCTCCTTCGTGAATTTCACAGGGGTGATCTCTGATAGCGAGTTTCTTGCCGACTCGAAGTTACAAGAGGCGGCTACCCGTACAGGCGATGACGTCACGACCAGGGCAAAGAAAAATGAGAATACGAACAGCATGGCAAAACTCACCTTTCCTTCTATCTGCATGCTTCCATCTGTTCTGTCGACTAGCACACTCCAGCTTTAATTGGACTTTTTACGGAGGGGGGAACTTGCATAATTGCTATTGGAGTGAGCCTAGCAAACACATGCTAGCAAATATTTGGTCTCACCTGCAGATGTTAAGATGTGCAAACATTAGCAAAGCCTTTGGAGGTGAAATTTCGAGAAGAAAGTTATTGGTTTTATAATTGCGTCGTCAAAAAGTCTCATATTAGTAAAAATCAGCTTTCATCCAATCCTGAAGAAAGCGAAAATCAAATTTATGGCGGAGAATTATGGATTATTAGTTGCTGCTTAAAGAAGTAGTGATTTTTGGAAACCCTGTCACAGCATCCAGTCCAAAAAGTCTTTCAGCTGAAGATGTTTGAGGAAGTAACTCGTAGGTAGAACCTTCTTGGTAAATTAATCATTGCTTCTTCTGCAATGAACTAACAACAAGAGCTTTTCATAAAAGCATTAATCAAAATCGGGACCATACTGTTACCTAGCTGCAAAAGACCTTTTGCAAAAATTCAAATGACATACCCCCGTTTACAACGGTCCTATAGACTGGACATCCACGTTTCACCGCCATGCCTCAGTGACCACGTGTTAGGCATCAACAACCACTTCTGCTATTACTTGGTGTTATCTGTCACACTCTCACCCGATGAACCATGTCCACCCCCATTTTAAAAGCAACGCTGATAATTTTCTTCACAGTTGCACCAAAAAATAGAATCTAACTAACCTGATTATTGCGCTGAAGACGTTTCTTGTTCAGCTATTACAAACTTGTATATTGTCACCACTTTCTTAGTAAACATGTGAACTCCAAGGTAAGAAATGACCAAATCTCTGGAAGCACTAATAGCATTTAAATCTATTACTTCGAAAAGCAACGTCTTCTGTACACAAAAAGGATTCAGGTACTTTCTAAATTTGGGTTGCACAGGATACTCTTGTCACATTTAGGTGTAAAGAACGTCTGAGTTGTTCTTCTTCATTTTGCATCTCAAGCACAAATGCATTGCTCAACTCTACGCTACCCACAAGACATTCCGCTTCGAAATTCTTTTTACTTGACGCTAGCCCACTGAAGACCTAAATAAGGATACATTTGCAATAAAACTGCTCAACAAAATTTCTTCTCTGATTGCTTTCACCCTATTATAACTTCACTACCTGTCAAATAATCAAATAGGCCCTACAAAGCACGTGTCAAGCTCACTGCTATGAAAAGTCCTTAACGTTTCACGTAACAAAATGCTACTGGCATTGGCAAAAATAATCAAATAGGCCCTACAAAGCACGTGTCAAGCTCACTGCTATGAAAAGTCATTAACGTTTCACGTAACAAAATGCTACTGGCATTGGCAAAAATAACGGAATGGAGCATGCTTGCTGCAGAAAAGAAACTCACTTTGTACATGTCACATGACTTGAGGCTCCTCCGCATACGTTTGTGGGCAACTCACCTGAAATGGAATGTCGCTTAGCTATTGCTTTTTCCAGTACATTTCCATAAAGTTTTAATACAGCTGGAACGAAAAAGGCTTTGGACGGAAAATACAGTGAACTGATATCTTAGTATATTTAATTCATTTGTAAACAGAGGGGACGTAGAAAACTGAACATTGAGAATTAGTGTTGTAGAGACTTGGACTTGATAAGTGGTCTGTCTTCTTGAATGGTGATTGTGACGTCACATGTTTTGGGTAGCAGGCGATTACTCGCTTCTTGCTAATGAAACTTCGCCACATTTTGGAGCAGCAGAATCAAGCAAAATCGTTATCCACAATTTACCGAAACTTAGAAAAAATATTATGCACATGACCTCTACAGCTTATCTAAAAAGAGAAAAGCCCAATCTCCACTAGGCGGAAAATTGTCGCGCCGCGAAAAGTAGGATCACTTTCTACTTTCCGCTAGTCGGCATTTTCCGCCGCGACAATGTCCCACTGTCTTATTATTAGACGAAAGAGAAGGAGATACATAGCCGAAAAACTTTAAATTTTGCAAAACGTGTCCCCAAAAGAATAAAATTAGAAAATTTAAATTTAGATACCTTTTGTGCACTCCTCAGGGTTCAACAAAGAACTTGATGTATCATTTTGGATTGTATACTCAGTTCTTACTGAAAATAGCTTGCACTAAGCAATGCAGGTTTTTTACCATTCATTACTGGTTACCATAGCAACTTCTGGAATAGCAACTATTTTTAGAATTTGTTTCCAATTTTGTAAAAAGGGCAAAAAGTTACCCTAGGACCCAAATTTTAGCAGTGTAGCTCTAAAAACAAAGATTTTAGAAATTGGACCAGTAGCCTACCTTAACTAGCCAATTAGATAGCAGTAAATTTTTCGGCCTCAACAATATTCCGCCTAGTGGAGATTGGGCTTTGCTAATGCTTTCAGTTCCTCTTCAATAGCCCTGTAGCTACTCCGGCTCTTGCTTGTGTCCTGCCCTGTTTATCCGGCACTGATGATGACGTCATAGAATGGAATATTGCTGTCCTTTTCGGAAAAGGGTTTGAGGGACGGATAGTATATGTATTGCTTGAACTGAAACTTTTTTAGCCGGACTGTAGTGAAAATGTGAAAGTTCCCCCCCCCCTCACAAATAAGGCATTCCGTATCCTCAATACCCTGAATAAAAGATAAAGAAAGAAGGAAGTCCTTCTCTGCCTGTTTCCTTCCTTACCTAGAAGATGGACTTGCCCTTCCGGTAAGAGAGCGAAGTTGATCATCCGGTCGCCAAAAGAGTGAGTGAGTGATTGATATCAGGTACTCGTACGTTTCGTCGTTTAGGCATACGTCTGTGGCAAAGTAACACCTTGGCAAGAAAGAAATTAGCTTATCTTCTCTTATTCTCCCACTTTCTGTTTTCTGGCCTAGTCCACTTTATGGGCTATCTCGTCGGCCTGGCCTACTTTTTCTTATGGAAGTTGGCTTGTAACAAGAATCATGCTTGAAAGATCCAGTCTACAAGCATTCATTGTGTGCTATGGGATACTGTTAGCAAGAGGTATGTCCTAATTACGAGCTTGTTATTTTCTTGTATGATGCCATTTTCATCCCGAAATTTAACAATTCGGGGTTTCGGGCTAAAATTTCCTACTTTCAAACGAAATTGAAGTGCCAAACGACATATATTTCTATACTAAAGGAGCGTCAGACTAAGAATTGTTTGCTTTTCATATTCCAGTGATCATATCAAATTTATTAGATTCTTCAAATCGAATTCAGCATGTAGCTCTTTTCTTCGTTTTTGCACCACTCATACATCTTGCCAAAAAATATGTTGGCTAATTTCTATTCTCAATAAGGTTACGGTACATAAATTATACCACACACAGGGTCTAACCTCAGCTAAGTGTGTCGCAATACTCCAGAGTGACTTCTTGTTTGCATCCTCCAAAGGAAAAAAATCAATAGAAAATAGCTGCCTAGCATCTGTTATGTTACAGCATGGTTCCTACAACTATTATTCTTCTTTCATGCTTAAAATGTTGCCAAACTATGCAAGTTTCTTTGAGATAAATTGCAAAACTTGCAGTGAAAGTTATTTTAATTAGATTTTCTGTTTACTGTATATGTTGGACTTAGATTTTAGAATATATATAACTAAATTTTCTTACCAATATCTGTTTTGGTTATACCTTTCAAAAACGAAATTTTGAACAGAAACAGTAAAGGTCAACAGATTGTAGTATTACTTTTCCTTTTAGGCTGCAATGATCCTCTTGGTATGGAAAGTAAGAAAATTATCAACAATCAAATCAGTGCTGCAGGTGCTATTAGCAACAGTGATCCACAGAATTCAAGATTTAACACTGGGTCTGGATGGTGTACAATAGGGGGCTCAGACTATGATAATGGTGTTTTTAATCCTGAGTATTACCTTCAGGTAGACCTTCTTACTGACCATACTATCTCAAGTATTAAACTACAAGGCCTTAAAGATTCTGATGCTTATTCATATGGAACCAAAATCAGAGTACAGTGGAGTGGAAATGCCTCTACTGCTTTTGGATACTACAAAGATAAATCTGGAAATGTGGTAGGAGTTTTTATTATATTTTTTAGAATAAAGTCAGATTTGGAATCTCTTAGAGGAAATCAAATATGACTTTCAATTTTGTGTCCAGACAGACACAGACTTACAAGACTGACCCCACGAAAAGAAGAACAAAGCCCTGAGATACAATATTTTTAAATAGAATTATATTTCAAATATTGTGAGTTTCTTCGAGAGTTATCAAATATTGACCAATGTGAATATCATGAAGAGTAATATTAAATACAAGGCTTGGTGCATGTCAGATAAATTAAGATTTGCGATATTTGGAACACATTGTTGGCCAACATACAAGAATTGTATTTTAAAAAAGACTTGTCACACCATTTCATGATCATTTTACAAGTTGATATACTTTTTTATTTTTACTTGCTTTTACTTCACAGTGTGTCTTTGAGTACAAATTGTAAAATATTTTTATCAAACTTACAAAAAAACTTCCTTGCCTTCTATCATCTAGCATACCAAGGTGCTAGTATTTAGCAGTGTGATAAAAGAATGTTCAAAAGTATTTTCTAACTAACAATTGTATAGAAATCAAGGTTGTTTCCATGAAAAGTTTTGGTCCCAATCAGCATTTTGATTTTTGAAGCAGTCATAAGAAGCTAGATATCATTTGTGAGGTGATATGTAATAAGATGATCAGCATAGATGATACAAAATTAAATTCAATATAGTTCAAGTATTCACTTGCTCCATTTTTTTGCAGGATCTGACTACTCAAAATTTGAAGAGTAACCAAGCTGAGCTGTTGTCTTTTGATCCTCCATTATGTGGGCGGTACCTGAGGCTACTGCCACTTGTTAACGCAAACCCCAAGTGCATTCGATTTGAAGTTTTTGGGTGTTCTGGGTGCTTCACAAATAGAGAGACAACAAAGTTACCAATCACCAATACTAAACCACTCACCACACTTAATTCAAGCACACCTTCCACTATGACTGTGTCCACATTACAAAAGAGAACCAGTACGTTTCTTGCTAATGCCTTCATAGTCTAAGTACAGCTTATCTCTACAAATGAATAAAACTCTTAAAGAGTGATAAGGTAACATAGGCCAGCTACTTGCTGGTAGTCATTTTCATAACAATTTGGAAGCAAGCCAAATGAAAATTTATTTGCCCTAAGCTTCTAAATATGCAGTTTTCTAGTTTATGCTTTTTTAATTGTGTATGGGTCTCTATTGATGTTCATTTGTAATAAAAAAAATGACCTGTTTCTTACATTGAACTATTTTTACATTGAATTGTCTTCTCCTTAAAGTTTATGTAGAAAACTTTAGGTTAATGAGTATTCTGTGAAATTGAATAGTACCAATTAACCAACTCACATTCTGCCTAAAATCAGCAAAGTTTTACTAATGTAATGGAGGTCATGAAAAGCATGTGTCTGAGTGTAGAAAAAAATTGTCTTAGACTCTTTTTTGCCCAGTTTTGCCTATGATATTATTATAAAGCTGAAAAGAAAAATACAGCTGGATTTTCCATATCGCAGATGGACTCCTGAAAAGCCTGTTTGTTCTCCAGGATTTAAAGCTAAATATCAAACTAGTGTCCAATTCTGCACATGGTCTTTTTCCATTCTGTTTCTAGCTTTGTAGGGCTATAGTGCTTTAATATACCAACAGAGGATTTGGTACTCTTAAAACATTTTTTGTTGAAGATGCTATTGATCTTAAAGGATTAAAACCAACCTAGCCTGGGTTTACAAGTTTTATTTGTTCTTTTACATTGCCATCACTTCAAAGTGTCCAAAACCTTGTGTAAGAGATAAATCACAACATTTTCCTCAAGTTTTTTTTCTCAAGTTAGTCTTGAACCAAACTCTAAGGTCTATGCCCACTATTTTATGATAGTTTAATTTGTGGTACTGCTGTCACTTTCATTTCTATTTAAATTGTTGTTGCTATTGTTTGTAAGGCGGTGGATGAAAGAAAGCTCTGTGCTGACCATAGATGGACAAATTTTCACTAGGGCTCCCTTCAATCACTCAGAGTATTAAGTGTCAATATCAGACATTTTTAATGACTACTTTACAACAATTTTTCTTTTCATCTTCTAGAGCCTGTTGGGCAGAAAAGTGGTCCAGATCTTGAACTGATCCTAATACTTGTTGTTGTTCTTCTTGTATTGGTCATAGTTGGAATCATTCTATTCTGGCAGAGGGCAAGACTTTGCTTCTGCTTAACTGGCAAAAGAAAAGGCACACCAAAAAAGAAATTTCATGTCGAAATAGAAGCAACATACTCTGTTATTAAACCTAAAGGTATTTACTTGTTGTGGCTAATGTATCAAATTATCAAGATTTGCTTCATTTTCATACATATTTTGCTTTTTGCATTGAATATCCTTTGTTGAGCATATCACATAAAAGCAAAGTATTTAAGGGTTAATTTTTAGAAGCATTCAAAGTTTAAGGGTAGAGCTCATCGACTTTATCTATTTTGTTGAGGAAGACCACTTCACTATAACCTGAAGTGTTGGAGGTTTTCCTACTCCTACCATGAAAATCATATTTGCTCAGATAGGTTTAAGAAGTTTTTGCAACCTTTTTCAGGCGAACAAGAAAGACTATCTTTGATAGCAGTCGAACATTATAAAGACCAGGCAAAGGAAGATCAAAACTTTGAAACTTATAGTGAAGTTTATGCAGCCCCAGTTATCCAAAGATCAAGCAAATCAAATCTTAGAAAAAATAATGACGCTGTTGACAGTTCAAAGATGGACAATATATATGAACCAGCTGTGGAGTATTCTCAGCCCGATGACAATGGACTCCGTTGCGACAGGGAGCCAATATATGCTGGATCGCAGATTTACGAAAACCCATATCAGACTGTGACAGGCTCTAGTCTTTATGCCGATCCCGAGCTGGTAGAAAGGCATGGCTTAGCCACAATGCCCAATTTTCCTCGCGACGCACTCAACTATGTTGAAAAGATAGGAGAGGGACAGTTTGGGGAGGTGTATATATGTGAGGTGGAAAATCTATCTGACATCGTCCAAAGTAGTAAGAGATTTAGTGCCACCACAGGAGCCTTGACGAAAGTTGCGGTAAAGATACTAAAAGCAGGCATGGAAAAATCGGTTGAGATGGAATTCATGAAGGAGGCAAACGTGATGGCGAAGTTAGAACACATGAATGTTGTTCAGTTAATTGGAGTTTGCTGCGATGAGCCAAAATGCATGGTGGTTGAATACATGGAGAACGGTGATTTGATGCAGTTTTTGCAGGCAGCTGATCATGACAGTTGCCATGGAAATGGGGTGAGAGCCAGTCGAATGACGGGGGATCTCCTCACTGTGGAAGCTCTCTGCTATATTGCAAAACAAGTTGCCTCAGGAATGGAGTACCTTTCGTCTCAAGGTGTTGTGCATCGTGACCTCGCAACAAGGAATTGCTTGCTTGGCAAGGCATTGACCGTGAAAATCGCAGATTTCGGCATGTCCCGCTATCTCTATTCAAAGCTGTATTACAAGATCGAGGGCAAGGCGACATTACCAATTAGATGGATGGCTCCAGAATGCTTATACTTTGGTGAGATTCCTCTACTTATTTTGTCGCTATTTTTCTGACTATTGAATTTTCATTAATTCATTTTCTGTTAGCCATTCCAAGCCATTCGAATAGAATGCAAATCTTTCAACATGTTTTCTGTTATGAGATGTTAAGATGTTACACAAGCTGTTTAAGATTATTTTGTGTCAAATGTTAAATAAGAAATGATGTTACCACCTCATCTGAATTTGTTTATGCAGGTACTAATATCTGAAATTTTTTTAGGGAAGTTCACCTCAAAGTCTGATGTTTGGGCATTTGGAGTTACTGTTTGGGAAACATTTATGTTTGCTTCAGAGCAACCTTACCAATTGCTGTCAGATCAGCAAGTTATCGAAAATGCCTTACTTCTGTTGGAGGACTCAAGGAAGCCGTTTCGATACCTGTCGAAACCAGAATATTGTCCCGAAGATGTTTATTCTATGTTAACAAAATGCTGGGAAACCCAGCCTAGTGAAAGGCCTCATTTCAGAGAGCTCTTTCACTTCTTCGATAATCTATCTGCAGTTGTTGTTGAAGTCAGTATTTAGGCAGGCCTGTGGCTTTGGTGTGTCATTTTCAAGTTGATTTGATATTGTAATTTTATATGAAAGTTTTCTCGTCGTTCTCGTCGCTTTCGGTGCAAGAATAATGTTTTAAGTTATGAGTTGCCCTGAGAAATAATTAGTGAAAGGACTCCATTAGGCGATCATGCAGAAGCAAGCCAAGAAGCAAATGGCGCCGTGTTTTTTCAGTCGGTAGGCATTCAAGGCTGATCAGTATGTTAGGCCTTTTAGATGTTCTGCATTTATGGAGATTCAAAGACAGTTCCACTTTAATTGTCGTCAAATTAGATTGCTATCCAAATCCTTTGCCAGTAGTGCAAAAGTCTCTCAAAATTCTTGGAAGTTTGGTTGTTTCTTCTTTGCAGCGTATGGATGGAAAACAGGTCAATTTACCTAATGTGGTTAATTTGCATGTTTCTCCGGCAATACGAACAAAGTAATCAATTAATCAGAACATCATGAGTTTAGGCTCGCTTCTGTTGTACTACCCATGTTTAGACGTGCTGCGTAGAAGTTCACGACCTCGTTTGAGAACACCAACGTTGGCATGTCAACTGTTTCCTCTCATGCTATCAGCAAGTGTGGGGATTTGCAATGTATTTCTTTTTGGTCCGAAATTGCATTTTGTAAGAAGAATTATTATCGCCTGTGCAATTTTGTAGACTGTTTAAATCAGTAAAAAAGCGGTACAGCTATTTATAGACTTGTATTTTAGCATCGAAGTTAAGCGTGGCATTTTGTATTTGAGATTTTGTAAGATATTTGGTATTCATAATTTTGAGAAATAGAGATGTTTGTCACGAAAAATAATTGTTAGTTTCAACTGATATACATCAATTTTCAAATATCTGTTTAACCGCAAGTGAAAACAGCTGTTTCTAGGAGACGCAGAATACTTAAAGGATCTTTCAAAGAAAAAAGTCTTGTGGAACACCATATCTCTTACTGATTGAATGCGTAACTAGCATACTAACGTTTCGTTTCATGCAAGCACTGGATAGCTGAACTTTTGTAGGAAATTGGGCACGCTCCTCCCTTCCTTCCATCTCTCTCTTTCTCTCACTTTCTGTATATAGTTGTTGTTGTTGCAATTGCACTCGTTTCTTGAACCCTCTGAATACGAACTCGAATTCGAACGAACTATCAACGGATGCGGACGCTATCAAGTAGAAGGATCGATAGGACAATTATCACAAAAAGTGATATCAGAAGAAGGCACAAATCAAGACTTATTGAGCCGAGGTGACTTCGTCTAATTTCGTGCGTTAATTCTTAAATCTCGACGCTATTTATTCTCTCTAATTGGTGGTTTGTGTTTGTTTTATGTCATATTCGCTGATGTTAAAAACCTTGCTGTACATATTAGTTCGAATAGAGAAATTATACAGTCCTCTGATTGAATTTAGAATAGAACTCGATAACTCGATCTTCAAGACGAACGATCCTACAAGGTAATTCTAACCTGCCGAGTAAATAGATTTAACTATTTACGTCTTAGTCGTGATTCCTGGTAGGTAGAGTCTACATTGTTCTGATTTTTTCTGATGTTGTCATTGCTTTAGACGTAGTGTTATTGGCTGCTACAAAATGAACAAATCACACAGATCTCATCCAAATGGACGCCACATAATAATTTTCGGTCGTCAACATTGACCCTCATTTTTCCTTCAGCACAAATACTGCGAACCGATTTGAACCCAGCCCCAATGAAGCTGTGAACGAAAAGGCAAACAAGATTGAAACATTGTTAGCAGGTGGCGAATCAAAGGAGCAGTGATGATTAACATTCAGTTTGGCTGGAGCCAACAGTTTTAAGGTCTGAAGATAATGAAAGTTTAACTTGGCGAGTTTGTTTTCGGATTCTGGTAAGAAAGCCTAGTTGGACTAAAAAGCTTTTAAATAAGTTACATCAATATTCCAAAGCTGTTTTCAGTGTCGATCTATCTTTTCGGTCTTCTTATTTTGTTGGCTCTACTATTTGCACATTTACGTCCACGCTCACCCTCTTAGCACCTTGTCTTGCATAACCACGCGCGAATACTTTAGTTTATGATCAAGATTCTTATAATGGCCTGAACCACCTTTTCCTCTTAGCAGGGTTGCAGGGAATCTTTTCAATTTAAAGTGTTGAATAGCAAAGAAAACATCGATCAAATGCTTTTACTACCAAAAACAAAAAGATTCCAGTTATATCGACGCCAGTTCACGAGTATTTTGCAGCGACTGAGACAGGCAGTCTATGCAAAGCAAGTGATGAAAGAGGATAAATCCGGATATCTTTTACAGCAGAAGGAAAAATCGACCATCAAACAAGAATGAGCTTTGGACTGCAAACATCGCTTGCGTGTTCACTCTTGATTGCTGCATTGATTACCAAGATTTGCAATGAAAAACTGCCATCGGGGAGGACTTGTGATGGATTTGATTCAATTATCGTCTCGTTTGGATCAGGGGTCACAATTTTAAACAGCTAGTATTTGATGACTGAAACCATTTTTAATCAGATTGCAATCAAAAATGCTATATCCATATTTACAAAATAGGCAGGTGGTGCCAAAAGCTGCTAAAATCTGGCCATTGAAGGGCCATTTGGAGAAACTTAGAAAGGTTTATGTCAAATTTACATAGAAAATTTATTGCTATCAAAAAATACTATCAAAACCGGGAGGTTTATGTCAACTTTTCATAGGGAGCTGATTGCCGTTACAAAATACACGCTAAACATGAAATAGAAAATTATGAAAGTTATGAAGGCAGCCATAGGCGCCGACTACGTGGGGGCTCGGGGGCTCGAGCCCCCTCCCCCCTGTGAACTGCTATGGGGGGCTCAGCCCCCTCTTGGAATTTCGTTTGAAATCCACCACTGGGCTTAAAATTCAGCGCAGAACAGCTGAAGGAAGGTCTCAAAAATGTGAAATTTATCTATTGTTAAAGAATAATTTGAATCAAATAAATCCCTTGTAAAAAATTTAGTAAAAACTTTCTGTCTCCTACGTCATTTGTTGATATTTTAACTTGTCTAATGCGGAAATCGAACGGTATCTTAATGGTCAAACTGATCAAACTGTTTATTCTATCGAAGAAACACTAATCAAAGAATTAAACTGATGACACTGTAGCCATGATATTATATCTGCTTTATTTAAATGTTTTATTTTGTTATTATACATTCACCTACGTGTTGTATTACGTTATTAAAGCGACAGGGAATTTCTCTAATTTTGAGCCCCCCCCCCCTGGGAAAAGTAAAAGTCGGCGCCTATGAAGGCAGCAATAAGAAACTGAACCATGCATTCTTTCTTATGGAAGAATTATTAGAATTTTATAAGCCCCCCCCCCCCTCGAATATGCCCCCATCCAAAAATTTAAAAAAAATAAATAAGCCCCCAGGGGGCTAATTCGAGGATTTACGGTATGGGCGTTATCAATCGCACATTGGATAAATCCACTTTTCGGTAAGTTAAGCACTTGCTTTCAGCACTATTTCTCATTGAGTCGTTAACTAACTGAGTTTCAAGGTTGTTTGACTGTCATTATTGAAGATAGTCATAAAAACTTGAAATTGTTTTACTGTCTTCGCATTTGATTTTTTGATCTTCTTTCGTTCATTGCAAATGTCTTGGCCCTGGATTCACTGGCCTAAATCAACTGTATGCCAAGAACCAAATCTCCTATCCTATGTTCTTTTTTCCTATAAGACTGTGTCGCTTTCTTCCACCCATGAAAGGATTGTAAAACGCCTCAAATGGTCCCTAGCTGAAGAGTCCTGGGTTTGGGTTAAGAGACCTGGAAGAGAGAAATGGATGCAACGATTCCGTGGACATGCGTATGGGTTAGGGTCCATTAAAAATGGCGGTTGATTTGTTGAAACTGTCACTAGTCATCTGCTTTTGTGGCACTTAGATGTGAATAGTTTTCTTCGTCAGAATCTTAAATTATCAAGTTTCACGTTGTCATTTCATCATAAACACACTTTGACATTGCACATTTCATCGCAGTACTTCACCTTCTGAGCTGGATCTCTTAAAGGGATTTCGATATGACGTCACAGCCTACCTCTACTCCAACAACTCCGATGAAACATTCTTTAAACTCGGAGTGGAAATTCCCGATTCAAGAGTATCGATGACAGTCAACAGCACTTTTTTGCATCGATCCATGGGTACGTGTTTTGATATACTAGGCTCATAACAGCGCAATGCAATCATGCAAAATGATTATGAGCCTCGAAATAGGACAGTTGTTGTACTACAATGAAACAAGGCACTTCTCTAGGAACATGCAATACAGTTCGGGGCGACATTCTGTTGCATGTACATACAATAGGACATACGATCAATAAGACAATAGAATAACGCGTGTAAATCGATGGACATAAGTCGCCCGGATTAAAAATACAATGCAATTCAATTCACCTCAAGCGTGCGGATTGATTGTTTAGTCAAAGTGAGCATGTGGGAGCCGCATCGTCTTGTATCACACCACAAGCAGCGATATTTAAAGTGATCACACGACCAACTGCTTTTTTCCACCTGGATAGCTAAGAATTTTCTATTTTTAGGCGGCCCAGTCCCCTGAGCTAAGCTGCGTTTTTCGTTGATTTACTTAAACAAGGTACGCCTATTGTATTTGGCAACTATTCGCCCATGAACGTATATCTTGCTTTGGGCCTATCCTTCTTACGTTCATGCTTGAAGGATCCGTGGCAACAGCGTTGAAGGATCCGTCGCCCCGTTCTGCTTCATATCGTCTCAAGACCGTAACCACTACAAAATTATTTGCAGTAAGAACAGAATTTGTTGACAAACGTTACGGCTTTGTCTAACATGGTCTTATGGTTACGCGTTTGATACAGTCAGATAAATTGTAATCAGTCAAAAGAATGCTACGTTGGATGGCAAATGCTAAAGTTGATGTGGCTTTTGCTGTTGAAGGCGATGCTTTTACTTTGAGCTTGGACTTTACAAACAGGTCACTTTTGCTATGCACCATTATTTGAGATGTCGAATTTTTGTAAAAGCAATCGGTAGCAAGCTATTAGTGAACTAACGTCTATTAGTCTATTTGCCAATACTAATGACTCCTTTCTCTGTTTCTTTTTAGAGCATTTTAAGCTAAAAGGGCTCCTGACCAAGCACTATGCAAATTTTGAATTGAATGAATGAACTGGGAGGTCAATTGCTGGTGCTCGTACCAAAAACAGCCTTTTCTACCCAGCTTTTCCATAATTTTATATGTGCAAGTCATCGTTGTATGAAAGCGGCATAATTTCAGCGACAACTACGCTCTCCTTTATACGGAGTACCTCACTTTCCCAGAGAATTCCGCTCACATTATTCGAATGCAATGCAACGCAATGTGTGAATTCGCAATCAAGAGAAACGACACAATGGAAGCACTTGGAAACTACATCGTTCCTCGGTAAGACTTATTCAGTCACGCAAACATATGAGAATATGCTGATTGCTTAATGCTTGCACTAAAAGTATGCGATTTTTCTCCCATTCTCCATTATAGATCTGACACCAGTAAAGTGATGAATCTTGGATATTTATTAAAGGACAAACTGTATCAACTAGAAGTGTTTTTTGTGGAGGGTAGCGGTCGTGAATCCATTCACACAAGCCACAAAACGAATGACACAAACTTCAGTGTATTATGAAATGGAAAGCTCCAGAGCTTGAAGACAGGTTAGTTTTGAGCTGGAAACAGTTCGCAGACTTAATGGTTGAAGTGAATGCAGCGACAAATAGTATTTTCTATACTATTGGTGCTTGAAGATGTACTGTTGAAGATCATGGGGTGAATTCTACAAAGGAAAGCACGAAGCAGACCTAGGAATAAATGTTCGGATAGAGAATTTTTAAGCCTTGGGTGTCATATCACTAGGGTGCATGCGCAACTGAAGTTTTCAGTCTCCTCGCTAACAGACTATTTCAATTTTCAATAGTAGGTGAAACTGCGAAGCATATTCCAATCCCAGAAGTGACTGCCCTGAATTCAACATAAATAAAGGTCAGCCTTCCCTCACAACCGTTTTTGCCACCGAGAGACAACTGGACCTACATACCGCTTCGAGAATTACACTTCTTCAGAAGTGGACACGAAAGTCAAGTACGCAAAGTGAACCTAACTGGTACCCATGACACAGTGGTTGTGACAGGACTGGACCAGAACACAAATTGCACATTCTATGCACACTACTTCGGGACAATTGGGGGAAAAGAGCAAAACATCATGTCTGGTAGCAGTTATGCAAGAACACTCGTAAACGGTGAGACACGAACAACGATGCCTCATTTTTGCACCACACACTTTTGCATGTTCTTTGCTCTCCGATGAAGAAAGCGTCAGTTTGTAGCCATCTTACCTTTAGGACTGCAACCTCTTCTCCAGGTATTTGGTATTGTTTCAGTTACAGATCAAAACTTTCAGATAGATTTTGCTTCTTTATGATACTGTATTTGCACGTTAAGAAACGCAAGCTTATAAAATGAAATGATAAAAAGACTCCAGACATTGATTCGGCAAAAATGCACAACAGATTCTCCTAAAGATGAGGTTTGGTGTGATATTTGCAGCGTGAAGGTGTTATTTCAATGCACTCAAAATGATCAAAGCTCTCTTTGTATCTTTGATTGATGTTTTCTTGGTCTTCAGCAAACCAGGTTACTGAAGGAAGTCCGGCAGCGATCTACACAGGCATTCGCTACGCCGAAAAGGCACTCGTTAAGCACATCGGCAGAGTTGTGCAAGTCCAGACTGTAGAAGAATGCTTTGACCAATGCCTAGCCTGCACTCGAGAGATAACTGAATGCACTTGTGCCACCTTCAACATACAGAAGAGCACAGCAAATAGCACGAATACGTGCGAGATTAACGAAGCAAGTCACAAACAGATTCCAATAGACTTGGTTTCCCAGGTGCACTGCCAATACTATATGGTTATTTGAACTTCTCGCTGCGCAATGAAACGAAGATAAGGCTTTTCTCCAATATAACTGAATTCAATTCTAACCACAGTCATCATACTGAATGGCGTAAACCATTGTATCACTGAAGTAACTGAATAGCTGCTATGAAATTGGCTTCTTAGCATTTGCAAATATCTTTGCGACCTAGGCCCTTGAAATGCACGCTATCTGCCAGTGCCAGGGGGGATTGCCAACGACGTAACGTAACCTAAACAAGCTTTCCATAATGAAATGTATCCTTCCCGTAACCAGTTAATCTGAATGAACGGCTTTGATAAATTTTAAATGAAACAGAGCATAGTCTAGCTGCAACGTCTTCAGCGTTGCCGATGTACCTAGAATGAGATCATTCTTGAATTTCAAAGCACCCAACAACCAAACTAAGCTCGTGAAACAGTCAACTCGATGGTGATTCTCCCTTTCATACACAATATTGGTGACTGAAGCTTTAAAATCTTATATTAACTCCGTTAACCATATTTTCTTTCCAAAAACTTTTGTGAGACAATGATCTTATTGGTAAAGGGTTGAGTTTTTGTGCCTGGTGGAGGTGTCAAGTATGAGTATTGTTTGTGAACATGTAAAAAGCTTTCACAAATTTTTGATTCTAAAAATTCTTAATTTTATGAACGTTCGTGTACCCTGTTTTGTTGACTAAATACTAATTTTACTTTATTGCACACTAATGCAGTGAGCTACCGAAAAAGGAAGGAACAGCATACCCGGAAAGAAAAACGATCAACGGTATTGGCGAGAAAAATATTAATCGCCCACAAACATTGCTCTGCCTCGTTTCAATGTCCCTTCCTTTGGCCGGCGCGCAATGCGATGTAGTGTTTGTGTGTAATAACAAGAAACATGGCGATCTATGCGGTTAAAGTCACATGACAAGGAAATCGCAGTTGTTTTGGATGCTACTCCTCAATCAGAAAGGAAAATATTTTGAAAAGGAAAATGTTCTGTTAGTTAGGCTTTCATGACGAAGACGTATAGGAAAATGAGGCCAGGCATGGTAGCATTTTGTGAAGCTTTACCCAAGAAAACTGACAAAAAAGTCTTTGGCTATATCATGCCGAGGATCATCGCCTTCAGAAACAATGGGTGGAAACAGCATCGACGAAAAACATCAATTCTATCTTTCATCATTGGTGACGTACATATTGATTTTGTGAATAGAGCTAAATATTTGTGAGTACATCTTGATAAAAATCCTGTGTGGAATGAACATATCAAGGTTTTACTTTCAAAGGTATCTCGCTTTTTGTGTCTCTTAAAATTACACTACTTCCAAAAATTCCCTTAATCAAATATAAAGAGGTATAGTGAAGCCCCATTTCCGATATTGTAGCTCAGTTTGGGTTGACTGGGGTTAGGACATTCGCCTGCTTATGCTACGAAAGTTGCAAAATCGAGCTGCAAGAATTGTCGCCAACAGCAGTTAATGTGACACCAGCAGTTAATGTGACAAAAGAACTTAAATGGCCAACAGTCCAGGACATGATAAAACAAGAGACTGCTAACATTGTTTTCAAATCAATAAATGGTCTTCCGCCAATATATCTCTTTAATTTTTTGACGAGAAAAACAACTAGGAAGATTTTAATTTTGAGAAATTCTGAGATGAAAGGTAAAAAGACGAAAAGACGACCTAACTTGCCCAATTATAAGAAAAATGTACACATTTTTCTCAATCTGGGTCTACTTAAAGATTTTTCCTTATCAATATTGCGCGTTCAGTAGAAATCGGCTGCAATCAATCAATGAATCAAAATTTTTATTTAAGAGTCAAAAATACCTAACCTACAAGCTAATTGGGGACACCATGTAAAAATACATAAAGGTAATTTAGCGCATAAAACATGAAATCATACACATTATTAAAACATAATAAGATGACTTATAATTTGTAGAGCAATATGATTAATATGATATGTTACATTGAAAACATTTCACAGGAGAAAAAAACGCATCTGGAGAAAAATTTATTTTATAACAGTGCGGGAATAACAGAAAGTTTTCAAGTAAAAGAAGGCATACACCAGTGGAATCATGTTAATGGAAGTGAAAAGCTTTCAAGAAAGGTAACCTAAACCTAGTATAATCTATTCTTGTTTGCTTCTAACAAAACCTTTGTTCTATTATCAAAATCCTTCAGGGTCCTTGTTTATTTCCTATGCTTCCTATGTATGTTCTCCAACTGCAGGGCGGCCTAAAATACCAATCTTTCGAAAGATTTTGGCTAAAGTCAGGGCTACCGGTCGCTCTCCCAATATCCTCGTCGTATGCAACCTCGTTAGACATTGCCTTTACGATTCTAGGCTGCATAGACAAATAACTTTCTTTATGAGCATACTTTTGCAGCGTTTCGCAGAAATGCTTTATGAACCAAGATCCCTTTTTGCTATGTACAGAGGCTTTGCCTACAAAAGTAAACGTCCATCAACAAATGTGGCCCAAATAGGAGTTGCCAGCAGAGGACATGAGTTTCACAATACCAGAGTACTAGAGTGCCAAAGGACCAAGATAAGAGTATTAGTGTACCACAACACCAGACCACGTGAGAATCAGGGTGCCAAAGTATCAAAATATCAGAGGACATAATGACCTTAGTTGCAATGTACCAGATAATACGATAACCTTAGTTGCAATGTACCAGAGAACATGACTACCAAAGGGCAAAAGTATCAGATAACGTGAGCACCAGAGCAACAAATCAAAAAGCCATGTATTCGTAGGGGCAGCGATAACCGAGTGGTTAAGGCCCTTGTCTACTATGCCAGCGTTCCCGGGTTCGATACCGACTCACAGATGAACATGAATACCTAGTTAAAACACAGTAGATGTGGAAAGGAACTGGCCACCCCACCACAAGCTTTGGCCCAGGATGATGTGTCTTTAAAAGGGCATTCCCCAACGTTAGATATCGAACAAGGGACGCACCTACAGAGTCACTCAACAAAACTCAACTTACCAGGAGGAGATGACTTAGCGAATGCGAAATCGACATCATTTGGACGAGTGGTATGAGCCGCATCTACAAAGGGTAATTTAGGAAATCACGAAAATGCTACAAACGAGGATAACACAGACAAGAAAGTAAAAGAAACGTCTTTCTGTAAGAAAACAGCCATGCAACTTTTTCCGCAGTATCAACACCCAGAATATCCAGAGGCAATATCCACATTTGGATTTCCTGTGACGCTACCAGATGATGTGACGCTCATATCGCACTTTGCAGTTTATCACTACATCTATGAGTTGGCCGAGCGCCGGTGTACGCTGAAACTTTGATCCACAATACCATCGTAGGAAAGCACATTTTATTGGGGCTCTAGAGAATCGTTGGTCAGTGTAAACAGTTCAGAAATTCAGCATGGTTGCGTGGATGACACTTTCACAGGCAAATGACATTTCATTTGTCAGACGTTTGACGATGTTAATAAGTGAGGTTAGAGTAAGCGAATTCAAAAAGTGTCTTGTCTCACCAGCAGCTGCAACACCGCCACTGAAAGTACCTTTGACACCACCTACAGAAAAAAGCTTTGCTTAAGGGATGTGTATATCCACCTATCAAGAGATAAAAAATGACAAATCGGGCCAAAACATGATTCAAAAGTCAACAGCCAAGTAGAACTGTTGCACCAAAAATACTGCCTTCGTGTGAAAACAAAACTGGAAATATGTTATTGAGAGATTAACAGGCATAAACCCTAAAATATCGATGATATCGATCTCTTTCGTAAGAAGCATTAATCCAATTAAAGATCAAACTTACTATCGGAATATTTTCAACAAAGAACTGAACGAGCAAAACAAATGTTAGATTGGATGTCCTATAAATAAAATACTTTTTGGGTAGAATAGACTCTACAAAAAGCAAAAGCCTTTTGACTTGAGTCTAGCGCAACCGTGAATTGTTTAACAACAAGTCTCACCAATAGGATGCGAATCGAGGGAATAGTTTTCTTGGGGATTTGGATGCTGGGCTTTGGACAGTTCACCTTTGGAAGGGGAAATTTCTAAGGATCCAGGATCAACCTTTTCTCCTCTGCATGCTTGAATAATGAATAACTTTGGTTTTGATTTAAGTGACCTGCATGAAGACGATGTAAACATTTCGCGAATACATGTAAGATTGACTAATTCCCAGTCAGTTCCATACACTCCATCCTCGCGTCCATGACTAAGAATACAGCAAACAAAAGCGTTGTACTTCGAATGATCTTGTCTTGAAACTTCTTTCAACTTGCTTTTAATTTCTGATCCCGTGCAGTTTTGAAAAATTTTCACATCAAAACCCAACCACTTAAAGGTGGTCTCCAGCAAATTTTCGTCCACTTTTGTGCCTTCTCGAACTTGTGTGACAGTATCCTCGCTACTTTCTACTGCCACTAGACTATTTTGTCCTGCACCAGCCTCACTCACATCAACCTCTAATGCATGCTCATTGGCCATCTTCGTTGTCCCGGCCATTCCAGTCATCGAGAAATTTTCGTTGGACATAATTAAACACATGCCTCGCAAACGTGCTTGCATTTCGTAGGAATCTTTTGAAGAGTTGAAGTACGACGGCTTTTTCAAGGAAAGATTTTCTGTGCAAGAAGAAGACAATATTGCTTAGATGAAGGTTCTAAACCCCCTTTTCGACCTATCAGGGTCACACAAGAGAAGATCATTTTTACTGTTGTCACATTTAAATTAACTTAGAGGATGTATCGTAACGGATGTAACGAGTTGTAATGGATAAGAGGATGCCATGGGCGATGAGAAAATAAACCAATGCTTGACCCGAGTTCCTGTTCCCACTGCCGAGCCTACCTCTAGAGCTGGGCCAAACTAGACTAGGCCGAGCCCATGTTTTCAGCATTCACGCAAGGCCCAGGCTAGCTTGGCCAAGGCTAGTTTGCGTAGTGTGAACAGGACTTAAGCAAACCCTTCGAGACAAAGTTCTCAATACAAACTAGACGATGACATTACATTAATAAGTACATGATAAATTAGTCACCTTTCGTACCTTTACGAGGACAAACTGCTATCGCATCCTTACAAAAAAATTCTTGTAGCTTTGGGATCAGGTCTTTCCTTGGGATCATTTCCAATATTTTCTGCAGAAGATGTTGTTCATTCCAATTAATCTTACCATCGGAATAAAGAAAATTGAGAATTTCCGGGCCATCCTTCCCTTCAACATATTGCTCTACAAATAGAAATAGGAGAAAGTAGAAGCCAAGTAGAAGCCAATTAGAAGCTCAACTATTTCAATCTGAATTTCACACAAAAATCTACTCAAGCAGAAAAGCTGAATAAGAGGCTGAACAAAAAGCAAAGCAGAACAATGGACACAAAAAGCTGAACAGAAAAACTGAGTATAAAAACTGAGCAAAGAAGCTTATCAAAAAGAGTTTGGCAGGACAGATGAGTAGAAAGCAAATTGGCTTTGAAAACAATCTCGTGAGATTAGATAAAGATGATTAAAAGTTGTATATGAGGAAGAAAGAGACAGATGGAATACAAATTGGTGTTTATATGGGACAACACTAATGAGAATTAAAACATCTTGATACTTTCCAGGTATTCAACAAATTCAGTCAATGCTGGGAATGGCGTGCGATCGCACGCCGGTTGGCACACGCCTTCCATTGCTCAGGAGTGCAGTTTATCGCACGCCACAAATTATCTGAACATTTCATTCTAGAGTGATCAATACTGCTCAATTTTGTGCTTTGTCATACCTCAACGAAGTTTGGAGAACATTACAATTTTCTTAAGAAGCAGGATAGTCGCCGCCTTTTTGGATTTTTTACGCAAAATACGACAAGCTTGAACTTCATAGAGACAGTTGTTGTGATATGCTGGTTTCCGTTTTCCGTACTACAAGGCTGAAATGCGCGTTCAGTTAAAACTGATCAGCTTCAACGGACGGACTTTATTTGTCATCTTTGGCTTATTGATGTACCGGTTTACACCACGAGTCAAAACTGACAACTAAGTATTGTTTTTCTTCATTTTACTATGGTGGTGACACAGAAGATGCTCTAGCTATTGCCGTGGTGTCAAAACGAAAAAGATAACTTCATAACGAAAGGAAAAACGTTTGTAGGCACAAAGACTAGCGCAGATAGGTGCTATCAATTAGACCTTTCAATTTATCTACTAGACTCTCCAAACTTCTGTTTTATTCCCTTTCGATATTTATATAGAATGACCGTAATATCCCAAGAACTTGTTTGTGCCTCCAGAACGCTAATAGAAATTCAGCTCGACGCGCATTGCTTTGCGAATCCTCGTCTTCGAAAAAAAGATTTCTCCGCAGGAAGTTCAAAGAGGAGATTAACGCCTGCATCGCTTTCAAGGGAGAGGCTAACAGTATAAACTGATCGTTTACATGCATGTTGTAACATGTTGCGCAGAGCCAAAAGTGTTGGATGGGGTGGTCAAGTGATCCAACATTGTTAATATGGTCTTCTTAATATGTTGGATTTGACAATTCCAAAGCTTGTTTAAGAAAAGTGTATCGATTGGACTAGCCTTGTCTTATGTTTTCTTATGATCATGTTACGTTCTCAACTCTATATACAGCTTTCTTTATGCTATTAAGTACTTGCACACCATTGCACGCCGGTAAGTAATTGCACACCATTGCACGCCTCGGCACCACAAGGAGTGTGATTCATCGCACCCCTACCATTTTATTCCCAGCATTGACTGAAATTCAAAAAAAATTTAAAAGCTAGTATAACTTTGGAGCATAAAAGTTGAAAGCGACATAGATAGGTAGGTATAGGTACCCAAGTATAAAAATCTTCCAGGTTATTTCAGAGAAAGGGTCTGCATTAAAGTGTTTTTTATGTCAGAAAATTTAATTTCAAGGTTTGTAACTGACACATTTGAAGAAAGCCTAGAATGAACTAACTTTGACTTTTCATTCACAAAATCTCTCTAAATTTCCCTGAAGACAATGACTTTGGTGACATCAAGTAATTAAATGTCAGCAAATACTTAAACAACAAGTCTCTCCTAAATTACAAGAAGACTAAAATGTCCTAGTCAAAAAATAAAGATTCAATCATACACTTCATATTTCTTTTGTGGTTAAATGGTTGTTTCGGGTCTTACTCCTAGAAAACAGGGGGCTCAGGTGCCATCTCCCTTATTGTTTCCAGGTCTTAGGGTAAGGTTTATGCTTGCAGCCAATGGAGGTGTGAAACTAAGAGGCCTCACAAGAAATCACATAAAATTACCAATAATGGCTGTTAGAGCAGCCTTAGTGAGGTTGCCCCCCCAGAACATGTATCCTCCACACTTTTTCAAAGCCTTTAAAAAGTTTTTGACATTGCTGCAACCTGAATCAAACACTAAAATTTGTCAAAATTCAAGTCCACAATTTTGTGACAAAAACATGGAAATTCACATTATTTTTTTGAAATTTAGCACCATGTACAGTTTTGCTTGGCTTCTCTCCATTGTTTGGCTTCTTCTTTTAGTTTCATGTGGTTACTCTTCTGCACTAAAGCATTTAAGAGGCTTCTAACAATTTTGATCGAGACATAGAAAATCTTTGCAAGAGTAATTTAGCTTCTTGTCCTTTAGAATAATTGTACAATTGTTGTGGGTTGGCTATGCTGAACATTTTTTATACTGCAGAGCCATCACAGGTCAGTCAGTTTGCCTTTGTCTCAAATGTATTACATTGCATAATTAAAGGACAAATCTACCATTTAAATGGTTCTGAAAATTTATTGTGTTTGTTTAACATCTTAAAATATTGTGTTTACTGCTTTTACAAAAATATGTACTGTTTTTAGTTTTATCTCAACTTGTTGATACAAAAGGTAACACTGGAGCACTTGCTCTGGAGAACTGTTGAAAATCTTCATAAAAAATTCCAACATCATGGACAAAAGGGGAAACCTTCTTGTGCCTAAACTGCTCATTTGTCAAAAAGTCCAAATGATTGGAGTATATATTGGTTTGTTAATTATTTTATCTTAGTGCCTTATTTCAAAATGAAAGATATCTTCATCTACCAAATACTGTATTTTTCTAAATTTACTTATAAATCTTCATTTTCAAATGCTTCTCTACAGGAAGATTATGACAGGAGATTAGGACTGTAGAAGGAAGAGACTGCTTTGGTGACTATATTGAAAATACCATAATGCGCGGTAATGAGCCATTTATTATAGCTAGTTGGTTATGGCTATGGTAAGGAAATAGCGTCTAAGTAAGCCATTATCAGCTTGCCATGCTCTAGAGAATAACTCTTTTTCAGCTCTTTATTGCTACGGTTTTTCATTTCCAAAATTCTGTAGTAAAAGGTTTGTGCAGTGTGGTTGACATTACTTGTAATAAGACAGGGTTCTGCATTCAATTTCAATTCAGTTAGAGTGAACTTCTGTTTCCCAATCTCTTCGAAAAATGTTCTCACCACGCTACTACCCCTGACTAGATATGATTATGAAAGCGAAACAAAATAGACCATAATAAACCAGGATTGAGGCCTAGTTTCGTCGCGGCTATTCGAGATTGTTTACAACATCTAATACTTACTTGGTATATTATGAATATAAATTATGGCATCTACATCCTTTTGATATAACTCATCTCCAATCTTTTTTAGAAAGAATCTAAACTCTCGATCTCGTTCTTCGGTCATCTTCATTAAAGCAACTGCTCTTCGGAGAACTTGTGTCCATCAGCTGCTCTTCGGAGAACTTGTAGCAATCCAATTCAACGATTCTCTTCGCGAAATTACATCCGGAGCAAGGAGGCAAAAGGAAGTTTCAACAAATTATCAAATCAAATCAAATCAAATCAAAACTTTTTTTCAGCAACAAATCAATTAATTACAAGATACGTCATGCTAGTTGTTAAGATACAATGATTAATAACAATAAAGATTACATTATAGGGAACACTTAAGATATTTATAAGATCAGCTGATGGACACATGGAAAAAACTCATGAAGGAGCTATCAGAGCCATGTGCCCAGTTCGACGTGAAATGACGATGATTTAATATAAGTTTTGTTTGAATAATAACAGTAAGAATATCGAAGCAAAATAGCACCGTTCTCACGTGAGAACGTCATTTTTCTCCAAAATGAAATTGCAAAAAACAAGGTTAAAATATTCAATTTAACTTCCAAGACAACTATTGACTTCCTTGTTTGTCTCTGAGTTGCAGACAGAGTCATCGTAAGGTTACATAGACTCAATCAATGCGGAGGAGCATGATTCAAAACAATTTGATAGAGATTTAAATTCTCCTTGTTCTGGGCCATTGTTTCATCTTTGGAATAAATTTAGTGCAGAATTTCGGTTTTAAACCAATGAATTGGTGAGAACTCGAAAATAAATTATTTTCGTGCGCGAGTCGAAAAAAACAATCAAATTTGGTCTTCTTTTGTTTCTGGTGAGAAACTCTGACGTAGGATGTGAGAAACAGTGACGTTACTATTCCATTGAAAAAGTAAAGCCAATATCACGGTGAGAACTCGGGAGTGGCCCGAAAATTTTGTCGCCCCTTTGTTGGGTGAGAACGTCACATTTCGCTCTGGATCCGCTCCTGCCGGCCACGTTGACGTCATTATATCATCAAAGATCAATTAATCGTGTATATGAATTCATAATTATTTTCTTTCAAGGAATCTCTTCACCTAGAAATTCTTTTAATCCAGAAATTCTTGAAAATAAGGTAAAATTCGCTTTTGTTAGACATTTCGAGTCAGGTGATTTTCTACTCGGGGAATTCCCCCATGCAAACAGTTGTACGGCAGTTGTACCAAAGTGGTTGTATCATAGTTGACGTCAATGGCAATGGCAAGCACTCTTCTTTATTTTGGGCTTTTCGCTCTAAATCAGGCAACGCCTTTTGTGAGTAAGCATTCCGAGAAACTGGGAGTTCAATGCAAGCAACTCCATGTAAACGGACAAATGATACCTGGTTACACGAGGACGACTCCCCCGTTATTCGAAGTGTTGTGTTGGGAGGAAGGTAACTCCAATTGTCAAGGCCTGCTTGATGAAGACTTTGAGTACTGCAGAGATGTCTGTTGCAACCCAAATAAACAGGCAGGTTTACACAAGCTTCTGGGAATCGAATGCAGGGTCTTGCAAAATAATGGTCATACTTTTCAAGGTTTTCAAAGAGCGCTGTTGCCAGGGCAGAATGAATCCTGTTATGACAATCGAGGCTTTTCAAATTGCGAAACTTTGGCAGGCCTGCAAAGGAATTTTTGTATGACAAACTGCTGCACAGACCCATTTATTGAGACACATGGTTTATCTTCGAAGTCTCCGACGCCATCAGGGGAAGGGCTGGCCCACAGAAAGCCGTGTAAGTATAATATTAACAGGATATTGTTCATCACGATGTTTTGAATGAGAAACTTGTCTCAAAGATGACGCAATTGGTATTTAAAGATAAGGGAAACCCCCTCTCTTTGTGAACTGAAGGCATGTTTATGGTCAGTCCTAAAGATCAAGGGCTTCGACGCAGGTTGGAAAGTTGAAGGGCCAAGGGAGATCTTAACAGTCATAGCAAAAGATGTTTAAAAAAGCTGTATTGTTTTAAAAAAGTGAGGGGGCCATGCACCCCCGGCCCCTCCCCTTCGTCGGAGGTCCTGGAGATGACACATTCTAGCCCCAGGGGAGATGACACATTCTAGCCCCAGGGGAGATAGTTCACGTTGACGTACCCGTTGAAAAAAGGTTGCAAAACCCTAAACCCTTAACGGTAGTAGCTTTTAGCTTAAGCGAGCAACCTTTGGCCTAAGCGGTATACACGCTTATTTTTAAACGGAACCTACCTCTTTAAATATTTCGGCCTTCTACATGTAGGTTCCTTATAAAGTGGTTCCTTATAAAAAACGTGTAAACTTGCTAACATATCCATTTTAGAGGAAGCCCAATTGGGTGGTAACGTTTTGGTGGCAAAATGGAAGAGGAATACAGTTCAGAAATGTCAGAGGGTGAGGGGGGGGGGGGGGAGTTCACTTGGAAGTGTGGCATCTTTCTTAGTGTGGCATCTTTCAGGCTGCAAAAATTTGGGGGCCAAGTTTGGTATAATTATCAATAACTATTAATTTTGGGGAATCCTTTAGGTATGACGACACTTGATCTGATTTCAACTATACAATTAGTTGCATTTTGTAGTTTTATTAATTTTGTAGTTTTATTAATTTTTTGGCATGTAAAATTCATGCATTCTGTAGTGAGACTACAAAATGAATTTTTGACTAATGTCTAGATGCTGTAGCAGATATTTCCTCGCAGGTAGTGGCATAGGTATGATACGAAAAATACTTCGGTATTCAGTGCATACTCTGAGACTTCAGGGAAAAATATTTTCTAAAATAACTCAATTTAAAACGCAGTAGCTACATGAAACTCATGAATGATCCCTCTTTAAACTGATTTCAACAACTTGAATAATTGTTCTCTACAGTAATTTCCGTTTCTCTGTTCAATTTGCCTGTCAATGCACTAAGGCCAATACATTAAACTAGCCTTTGATGGTGCTGGGAAGAAGAAGAAGCTGGTTTGTTCCCCCTTTGTTTTTCAACTCAGCTGCTTCACGAAATAAGCAGTAAATCCTACAGTTTGGCAACCTGGGTTTGACAAATTCAATATGATTTCAGCACAAGTCAGTTAAATCTTTTCACCCCGCCCAATTTTACCAGCATTCTTCAATGCCACGCCCAATCACGCAACTTGAAAATTGGTCTAAAAAATTGTAGTAAGTTGGAGGTAGTAAATTGCAAAATTCAGGACCCAAAATTAATCACCTAATTAATTAATTACCGCAATGACTGATCGCTAGGAATACTCGTTCAGAATAGACAGGGAATTTTTAGAAAAAACTAGCAAACTGCCTAACCTCAAATTTTATCATACAGTCCCATTAAATCAACTATAAAGATTTCAAATCTAAGATGGGCCAAAAAAAGTTTTAAACGGAGGTTACCTTTTTTGATGACGTCATCAAAAATTTATAAAAATTATTGAACAATCAACCAATTACTTAGTCTTATTTTCAATTTTATTTCCCCATCAAATGAAATATGGAAATTTCAAATCCAGAAATGGACAAAATATTTCCCCGAAAGTTCCATGTTGATGACGTCATCAAAAATTTATGAAGATTCTCGAAAAATCAGCCAATGAAAAATCTCAACTTTTGTTGCATTCCAGGGACAATATATTATCATGATTATGATAATGCCGTGATAAGGTTGCCATTGAGGATGATTTTAGTGAAGCTTTGTCGTTCATTACTTAATCAATTTCCTCCATTGTGAGACCGCCCTTCAAAAGTCGAACTCTTGTCTTCCCCCTTCTCCTGTTTTCGTGATGCCAGTTTTAATTTCAATAAGTGTCTTTTTCTTTCAGTGAATCAAACCAGTCAAATGAAAGAAAGTGAGATGCGAAAGGAACTGATTCATTGGAAAAATGTATATCACATTTTCCAAGTCTCAACATTCATCCTCTTAGGTGAGATTGCATTCGAAATATACATTCTTTTGTCAGGTTTGTAGGCATATTTTCAATGTTTTCAAGGCTTATTGTATTCGTATCGGAGATCGTCGATATTAAGGCAGTAGGGGATCGTTTGAAGCGATAAGGGATCGTAAACGATAGGCCATTTTAATCGCGATAAGCCATAAGTTAGTATGTTCCTTAAATCATACCAATTTTACCCACCTCTCTACCTGATATTACCCAGACCCTGTCAGACCTTATATTACAGGAGTGACTTGATATTGAGTGATCTAAATTTAATCTACCGAAAGTTTTGAGATGATTCTGCTGTATAGTTTTTTGCAATCATATTTGAAATTAACCTTCTTGTTAGATAAATTAGCAACTAAATTTACTAAATTTGGTACCCCTTTTTGGAATCTCTGACTAGTTTTCCAAAAAGACCCCTTTTTGGATGCTATGTCCTAGATACGATTCAAATTTATACCCCTTTCTCAGAGAAATAGCACACAAGCATGAGGTAAAAGAATAACTGAAGTGTATGTGTGAGCTGAAATGTACCAAGGAATAGTGGGTCTTGTACCCAGGGTACTGGCAAGAGATCGGCGAGAACAATTGATTCTTCATTGGCCCCATAAACTACTCCTACCATCATAGTCCCACTTCCTTATAAAATCACAAGCAGCAACATATTGATGTGAAATACTAGAATTAAGATATATAGACTAGCTAGCTGTTTATTATATCGTCATAGAATGGAGAATTACTATTCAATTAGTTATTTAACTTTCTTGATTTGATTTTAAGGACTCAACTATTTTGTAATAAATTTCAATGAAACATATTACGCTTGAAGCAACTCTATAGTCTGTCACTCACATTTATAGTAACTGCTCTACTTTTGATAGTGGAATTGATCTTGGACTTGATTTGTAAATTCATCCTGATCTCACCTCTGCTTTAGCAAAACAGCATTTGTTTCGAAAGGAAATAATTAATATGCCTTTTTGTCATAGTTTTCTTGATTGCAATGGCTGCGTATGCTCTCTGGAACTGGACGAGATTCAATGCAAGGAAAAGAATCCAACACCCAACCGACAGGGAGAGCATCCCCATGGTTACTGTCTTACCATCCAACTGCTGATCGGAAAGTTGTTGAGAAGGGACTGGGAAATCGTCACGTGATAAAGTATGACATTGGATGGATTTCGTGAAACTATGAGCCTGAGCATACCCAGTCCACCGTGTGGGTTTCTAGTCACGTGATTCAGTTCATGTTGCAAACGCCAGACAATTCATTGTTCAGCTAAATGGTGCTTTAAGGTTTCAATTATGTCATTATGAAATTTCACAGCTAGTTGTATTTATTCAGATGAGTCACTGTAAATAAATTAAATGAGCGAAAAAGAATTACAGTGCATTATTGTTAGTGGGTTATTGTTAGTGGGTTATTGTCTTTCATGGTTGGGTCGTCGGGGTACTCCTTGATTTGGGATGGATAAAGGATAAAGGACCTTTGGCCTGCAGCTGCAATGGCTAAAGGACCTTTGGTGGCATTTAGTTAAAGATAATCACATCTATATGTATAACGTATCTAATTATTCTTTTCAACCAATAGTGCTTTCTTTCATTCTTTTTAAATTATTATTACACTCTTTAATCAGTTCTAACATATAAAGATGTTGATGAAAAAACTGAGCTTCTGAAAAAGATGCCTATCCAACAACCAAGTCATAAGCTAAATGGCAATAATAGGTAGACAAATATTCAAAAAGCTTACCAGTGAACTATACAGTGAGCTTCATCAACAAGTACAACTTCACAATGCCTACGAAAACATTCCGACTTCAATACTGATCTCCAAAATTCGTGGTCTAAAAGATCTTCCAGAGATATATAAACAAGTGAAACTTGGCCATCAACTATCCTGTCCAGAACGCGATGGCTTTGCCCGTTGTAAATTGCAGCCGCGCTGACTGCACAATGGCGGTATACACTGAAAAATCAATGATTTTCCTGACCCAGTAGCCGAACTGTAATAAAGATCTTTCTCATTCTTTTGATCTTCGTATAACATTGAAAAATTGTTCTTCTAACTTGCCTAACTGATCTTCGGAAAACCATGGCTTTGCTTGACTACTTATTTTGGCCTCCATGTTGAATAGAAAGCAGAAGAACCACCCCTCCTTGGTGGTAATGGTATGTGACGCAGGCTAACCCGACATTGTTTTGTTTTATCTTTAGTTAACAACACTGCTTGGTTACTACCTAATTTTTCTTGTTATTTGGCCCTAAAACGAAAAGCCCGCATACCGTTAATCCTCGAATAAGCCCCTGGGGGCTTATTTATTTTTGACATTTTTGGGTGGGGGCTTATTCAAGGGGGGGGGGCTTATACAATTTCCTGAAATATGCCACATAAAAAGACAATTTTTGAAATTTCTTTCTTTTCACAATATAAAAAATAACCTAAGTATAAAGTAACATTTGATTAAATTATTAACAAAAACAAATTTTTATGGCAATTCACTAAAATGCCAAAGGCAACCTCAGGAGTCAAAAATCTACAGATCGAGGGGGGAGGGCTTATTCGAGGGGGGGGGGCTTATTAAAGTTTGTGGTTCTAGGGTGGGGGCTTTTTCGAGGGGGGAGCTTTTTCGAGGGGGGGGGCAATTTGAGGATTTACGGTATGTAAGGTAAGATTCACTGCAGCGCCATTACTACCCAAGTGAAAAGCTTTGTAGGTTTGGGAATCCCGTTCTGACAAGTAGCGTTTGTCAATTCGGGCTTTGCCCTTGATCACAATCACCGCAGACGGGCCTAATGTTTTGGACTTGGTGGTTTGTGAAAAATTATTTGACATTTAGCGAAAATGTTGTTGAGATTTGAACTTCATTTATTTTTTCAAATCGATAAGTGCTCAATCCACGGAGAACTCAGGGGCGCAACTAGGATATTTTAAGGGCAGGGGTTTCGTGGTAGAAATGGGGCATAAAGACATTGGATTTCCATGGGAATAGGGCAAAATTCACTTCCATGCCAAAGAGGGCAGGGGTTGTAGCCCCCACAACCCCCTTAGATGCGCCCCTGGAACTGTATTTTGATTTCACAGGCCTACTTGTCCTAACCTGCAGGTCGGCCAGCAATGTATTAGTTGGTGGTGATAACGCTTTCTTATGAAGGTTAATACCCCGAAAATAATCGCAAAATTCAGTTTTGGAAAAGCTGGGGGTGAATATCCATCGATATATGTCAGGTAACGTTAACCCCCCTCGTTAACAAATAAACTTGGATCCGATCTAAAAGTTTCTCAATGAAAATCATGTGATCAAGCAATGGGGAAATCCCTTGGCACATTCATCTAATATAAAAGACTGCAGTGCAGTACCTGCCGATACAGTCTTTTTCAATTCAAGATAAAATGGAGTGGAGGATTTCATTTTCGTGCTTATTTGTTCTGTTAGATTTTTGTGAAGGATTTCCACAAATAAATCTAGATGAAGGTGACATGGGAATAACATGCAAAACATTCAAATCCATGAAAGGTTTCGAGAGAAAGAATCCGCCAATTATGGGACAGCTCTGCTACGAAGATGGGCAGCTATGTCAAGGTCTTCTAGGGGACGAACTACGTTACTGCAAGCAAGTTTGCTGTGGTACAAAAGCGGACCAAAACATACAGCCAATGGAAATAAGGTGTGTGGCTATAAAGGTTGGACTGGGCAAAACTGTTCAAGGTTTTGAAAGATTGTCCCCCCCACTTTTCAATCAAACGTGCCGTGAAAAGGATGGGGCCTCCCATTGTCGAACATTACTGGAGCCAGAGAGATCTCACTGCGAGCAAGTCTGTTGCAGAGCTTCAAGGCCGACAGAAAAACCGCACGATGGATATACAAAACCAAGTGAGTAAAGTACAAATTCATATTCAGCTGCATCGCTCAACTGATGCGAAATTAATCTGGAATTTTAACAGGCGCTTGTAAAGAACAAGATGTAATTGTTCTTTGAGTATAAAATTGGGCTACGTTTCCCCGATGACGCAATGGCTAAATTTAGTTAGGGTAGTTCCCCTTCTAACTCTGAACAGGGAGGGGGAATTCCCTGGGTTGAAATTTCATTCATGGTTGCGCCTACGCAAGAATCCTTCACCCACACATTTAATTTTCAATCAAACTTTATCATATATTGGCATCATTATGCAATATGTTCATGTTTAATTCGTTTTTTTCTGTAGATACCTCTTATATCTTCGATGATGCCAAGAATCTGAAGGTAGAACTGGAGCACTACAAGGTGTTAACATACACCTTCCAGGCATTCACAGCTATTCTTTTTGGTAGGCAATTTTGTTCTGCCATTTGGCGTACGACATTCGACCAGACATTCAGTTATAAATTCGATTAGACATTCGGGCAAAAACGGCTCGTTTTAAAAATATAAGTTAAAAGCTTACAAACAGGATATGGAATGGAAAAGAAATTGATACTGTTTATTATCATATTCTTCTTTTTTCTTCTAAATCTGATTAGCGTACTTTTGGTCTGGAGTCGGACTTTGACATACAACCTTCATTAGTCCCAGCTTTAAGGTTATGAAACAGTTAAAGAATACTGAATAGTTGCATACCAAAAAAGTTTTGTTTATTTTTCCCAGCAATTGTGGTTGTACTGGGATTGGTTTTGTACTGCAAACGAAAAGGGTGGAGAAGCAAACTAGTGATGCAGTACCTTGCAGATAGTCCCCATGATGTTTCACCAAAAATAGCGGTTCCAGGAAACTACCCTGATGAAAGGATATTATGACGCTGATGGAACGATTTTATGAGACAGTTTTATTTTGAATAAATATAAAGTAGTCTTATGAACATTCAATGTAAATATGTAGGGATTCTGTATGTTTTCTAAGACGAATTTGAATTTTTTAAAGCTTGCTATAAATTACTGTGTTCTTTGTTCTGTTCTCCTTTGATATTACTGTTTAAATAACAGAAGAACAAATTTCACTTGACATTGTACTAACAGATTTTAATGGCATATTGAAATGAGGAATATGCATGCACATAAGTGTCTAGACATTTTCATTAGTATTATTGGTTTTCACTAGCCTCATGATTAAGATTGCTTAAGGTCACTTTAGTAAAGTATTTTCATTCTACTCTTGTGTGAAAGCTAGAAGGAAAATTTCTGGTTTTTCTGATTTCTGTTTTAACAAAGGATTATCACATAGAAGATTGATATTGATCTTTTAAAATTTATTTTCTAAACACAAGCAAATCTTTGTTTTTTAAATGAGCCTTTTCAGAATAAATCTTAAACAATTTCAAATATGTTGAAACTATTAAGGCTGCAATGCATGAGCAGTTTCAACTGCAAGTGTTCAGATTATCAGATTATTGATGACAGAAATCAGATTATCAGCATTCTGGTGGGAAAACCAAGTTTATGGGGTGTTGAAACCAGTTTGTACAAGATCAGTGACAGATGGCACCTACCATAAATCTTTGAATTGGCCCCCCTCGAATAAGCCCCCACCCTAAAACCACAAATTTATCAATAAGCCCCCCCCCCTCAATTTTTTTTTATTTTTGACTCCTGAGGTTGCCTTTCGCATTTTAGTGAATTACCACAAAAATTTATATTTTTGTTAATAATTTAATCAAATGGGCATAAAGAAATTTCGACTAAAATATATGAGGTCTTTTAATAATGTCTCCTTCACTATTTACACAGAGGTACAGAAGATTTTGTTTTTAAGCCCCTCCCCCCTCGAAAAAGCCCCCATTCAAAAATATCAAAAAATAAATAATTTACAGTATCCTCTATGAAGCCATAGTTTAACCCATGAAGATCTCTTTTTCTTGTACTATTGAATATCAATAACAATACTTGTATAGGCAAAATCACTGTTTTGTCACAGATCAAGAATGTTAGATTTGCATTTGAAATATGCAAGTTCCAATTTTTCACAGTTTTCAAACTTTCCAATCCACTGTCACATATCTTTCAAATTTTCATATTTTGAGTGGTGTGCATTGAAATGACAAACCTTTTGAGGAAGCTTGAGAAAATATTTGCTATTCTTTTCATTGTTAGCAATTGTCAAGAAGACAATATTGAGTGACACAGTTGCACTGTTAAGCATTTTGGATAAAGTTTTGAAAAATTTAGCCTTCTGTTGCCTCCCAGGTTCATGAGCCTACTACCAAAACTGTTGCACCGCTAGTAAATATAAAATATTCCCATGAAATCAGCAAAACAGAAAGACAGGTGGCTCTTGAAACTTAACAGCAATCTATTTTAACCAAGAATTGTCGCTATGCTAATTAGATAAATTCATAAATGCGCTCTTTAGATGCGAGAAAGTAGAGAATTGGATATTAAGAAAAAAGACTACCACCAGGAAACAAGGTTAAATGGAACTACATAGAGCTATAACATACACATAGTTATTATATATTAAATCTTTACTATCAACTTAAATGATGTATCTTTTTTGCGATTTATATCCTACGCAGCTTGCTTTTATTTACGGGAAATCACCAATTACTTAAACTTCTATCTCTAATAGGAGCTTTTTATGTTACAAATGATCAGAATCAAAAAAAGTCTGTGTAACTTTTAAATCTCAAGCCCATGTGCAACTTGCAGCTCAAAATCCTTCATCAGAGAAAACAATTATTACTAAATCATTTTTAGTAGGTCTAGCTTATTACTAAAGCCTTGTCCATTAATACACAAAAATGGTGAAGGAAACATCTACTCCCATGCACAATTTTTGTCATGTAGCTCAAATGCCCAAGTTTTCAGATTACCAAATAATATAATATATGAACTATTTGAGGTGGCAATCTATGCAAGGGTAAAAAGTGATGTATTTCTTCCAAAAGTCTTGGCTGTAATTGCAGCTTGGCTTGAAAGAAGACAAAAATATCTACATTGGATTATCTGACCACAGTTGTATGAGAGGGTGAATATCTTTGTCTTCTGGATTTTTAAAGTGTTAATGAACTTACACTATTTATGTAAACTTGGCGTTTGAAAATTCAGGTTTGCACTATAAATTCTCTATTTATACCAACTTCAATAGTAATACAATATCATAGTCAAAACCAGACACATAAATATTCTATTTTCATAAATATCTCTTTCTGTGTGCATAAATAGAATGTCTGATGGTGATGGGTGGTGACAACAAAACCTAAATTGACAAACTAGTGCAAAGCAAAATAATTATTTCCTCTACTTAAATGAGCACATGGACCACTTAAAAAGCTAAATTGTCATTAAAAGAATGAAACTTGCTTAATAAAATTGCAGAAAAACCGACATAAAGCTAAAATAATGTATTTCTTACTAGGATATTATTGAGATATGGACTTTATACCTTTGTATTGACACAAGCAGCAAATCTGTGTAAAAGCTTGAATAAAGCATATTGAATACTTGAGGGGCAAATCACTTAAAAAAATGTTGTACACCTTTTGTGAAAATCATATTGTTTTATGAAAAAATCCCTGAAAATCTTTTTGTGTCATAGAAAATCTTTTACGCTATTTGCAAGAATGAATTGCCCCTCGGTATAACAACAACATTAATAATTGGAACAATACAATTACCACAAGTTGTAGGCCATTGGTAGCTTTAAAAGGGGATTTCCTCTTCAAGTGGCTCATTTAGAAGCCTTGCCCTTATTCCAAACAAATCTTTCACTAATGAAGATTTTTTGCTTTGCAGCTGTTGTAAATGAGATGAAATTTCTTCTATTCCCTAAACATAAACAAACAGGAAAGATAAGATCAATATTTACATTCTTCTTACATTATTTGATATGCCTTGGGAACAATTTATGTTTTTAAAAGAAGCTACAACAAGTAAAAGGATAAAATATTTCACTCCACTGCATTATTATTTCACTTCATTCACTTTATAATAGTAGGGGCATTAGTAGTAGTAATTAAAATGAAAGAAGTTGATTTTTCCAAATACAATTTAGTCCCTTATGATACTGTAATTACAATCGTGTAGATGCAACAACACACCCTTCGTGCAATGTCTTTTCTGCTTAAAACATATAGGCACTACTAAGGGGGTTGTGGTAAAATTATCTCCACTGTTTTAGGCTGGGCCTGTCAATCTTTATGATTTTCTTTTTGCAAAATATTACTCACCCCACTGTCTTGGGTTACAAACTGAGATCTCTGGAGTTGTAAATTCATTCTCCAAACTCTATCTATGTGCAATCCAATGTGAGAATAGTCAAACACTGGATAATATTTGCTTTCCATCCTGGGGTCCTAAGACATAAATACATGGCAATTCTGCAGGTTATGAGGCAGAAAAAGGGTACACAATGGGCAGTTGTCCATTGTGTACCCAAATCCATCATATTTATGAGTAGGCAGAAATTTGAGTACAATGAAGATACTCAGCAACTTGCTTGGAGCATGAAGCAGCTATTCTGAGAGTCTATAAGATCTCATAGCAAAGCAATAATACCCAAAGACCACCCATATGGACACCAATATTTTCAAAGATCATTATTGACAGTTGCAATTGACAATTAACTAAGGAAGGACTTGAGAGAAACAAAACAAGACATGTTGCAATTTTTGTAAAGATACAAAAGATCAAAGCAATAAGACAAAAGCCCATGGGTTATTTTCAGGCACAGATCAAGATGATAAACTTTTCACCTTCAAGGATTTTTGAGCTTGGTCAAAGGATTTCAGTAGCTTTTGGGTGAACCATTAGTTTTTTTAACCTAGAAAAGGCTGCCAGCAGGTTACCAGCTATCAGCATACCAGATTTACAGGGCATCCTTTGGTCCATTTTTTAAATCACAAGTTAAATACAAAGGAGTGCTCTTTAATTAATTTAAAGCAAGTTGAGTTTTGACAAGAAAACCCACCATTCCAACATCCTGCAATCTTGATTTCAATTTTTCTAATTGTGCCAATCGATTACTGTATATCTCCTTGACTTTGCTAGTTTCAACAATACATCGTTGAATCATAAAAATTTCTTCAGATGTTTCATCATTTAAATCTTTTGTATCCTGCATGAGAGATGTGGGATAGTTAAGATATTGATCAGGAAAATATTCTCTTTCAAAATGTTACAATTTTTAAGTGAAAACAAAAAGCTAATCATTTGAAGTACTTACAGGATATTTTCACCTTTATCTAGAAAAGAAAGTGCAAATTTTCAAAGCCCAGACTATATAAGAAACAAGCTAAACTGCTGTATGTTAACAAGGAATGCTAATAAAGACTCCTACAATAATACCAAAAAAATGCTTAGTTCAAAATTAGTCTTACCAGAAGGTTTCAAAATAGGGAACTTCTTGAAATATTCTATTCTTGACATATTGAGATAAAAATTGGCAAAAAATCAGATGAAAATCTTTGTGTCTGATTTGATTTAGCTCAAAGTGAGTCACAACATGTAAAGCACAAAACAGGTTAACTAAAAAATTATAATGAATATACAAGGTGTTCATTTTTAAACCACAGTGTACCTTTAAACCAAGATTATTTTATATTTGGAGTCACAGTGTACAAGATTTCAAAATGCAAATATGCAAATTCGAAGGATGACATCTCAGAAATTTTGGAATTTCATTCTGTGGTAGCTTTTTCGTAAAATATTCACCAATCAATAATAAAAAAGCAACAGATGTAAAGACTGAATTGAATTGATTAATAAAAAATTTATAGAAAAACAGGAGACGTTAAATTTACCAACCAATCAAGTGGAATTCACCGATAAGAAAGATATTCTTTTCAGTAGCTGAAAAAATTGGAAGATCGTACCACATGGTCTTGTAAAGTCGCTGCTCAGTCTTCTGTCCAATGCGTTGCCGTTCCTATTCTTTTTAATCGACTCATCCTCATTAGATTCTGTAACAGCAAACAAAAATGATCTCGGTCGTAGAGAGCGACTTAAACTGCCAGTCCTTTCGATCTGATTCTTCCCAGTGCAATCTGAATGGCAAGGGAAAATCTCTTGAAGCTGATTAGGCCGTTGGGCGGGCATATTTTTTGCAGCACACCCCACAGCTTTGGTGACTTGAACTTGTGATAGTTTGATTCATCTGAATCATCTTCGCACGAAAGATGTTTTTCGAGCTCACTCATTGTCACGTATCCTTTTCCATCGGCATCGAAAACGTCAAACAGGCTTTTCACACAGCCAAAAAATGCACCTCCCTCTCCATCTTCAGAAGACCTTTCAGACGCTGAATCGTTTGTCAAAGAAGTTGGAGTTACTTCATCCCATGAAACTGTTGGTGAATCCATTTTTAGAATCAGGCAATGATAATAAAATTATTGACACTTTGCAGCCGTTTACAAAGGTGATTCTAACGCCTTCTCGATCAAACAAGATGGTACTTTGCATTATGGTCACAACCGTACGCCATCCAGCAAAAGCAGCTTCCACGCTAATTTCTTTCATCCATAGAACAATTCGTTGATACACACTACTTGACAAAACAAAATGTGTTGCTCTTTCATAGCATGAAAGATCAAAAAGCTAAGGGTCACTCGAAAACAAAAACAAACAAACTTTTGCAAAGATTCAAATTTTCAATTATTGATGTCAAGCCTCGTTTTGAGCATTCCTCATTCTGATTGGTCACTGCTGGGAGAGATGATAGAAAGGTGATTGGTTGCTTGGTGATGGCGAACTATGCAAAAGTCGGGCCGAGGGGAGAGACGAACTCTTTCTATTGAAATTTCATTCCATTGAAATATATTGAAATATAACTTTTTGGGAATCCAGATTACGCCAGATTGTATGGGCTCTTCTAAAGTTAGGTGTTAAGTAACGCTGATTGGTCAATTACAACAAATCATGCGCTCTTCTTGTCACCCTCTAGTGTTTTCAATCCAACTGGCTATTTATTCTGTCAGGTTATTTTCTGGCATTTGCATACTCTGACTCCTGCAAAAACTAGTCCGCTTTTTCTTGCCATTGTGAAGTTTTGTACCACAAAGCACTTGCTCAATTAAAAAACATTGCAGTGATACCCTAATACTACACAGAATAATGTTATACCTACCCTCTTAAAAACGTCACCTGATTAACTTCATTATGAAGGCATACGAAGTCTCATTGAATTTGCACTAAGCTAAAGATATTGAGCAAAAGAAATCCACTAAAATGTTTCACCTTCCTTTAAACATTTTCCATATCGCTAACAGAAGGTTATATTTTACAACAAATACTAAGGTTTCAGGGGCGGATCCAGAAGATTTTCTGACCGGTGCTCAACTTTGAATGTGCCACACCCGATAAAATTACCACACCCTATATTAAATTCGGTTTCGATGATCTATATACAAGAGTAGCTATGATATGTTTTGAAATTTATATCCTTTTTGTTTGGTATGCCGAATAAAGACAGCTTGATATTTCAAACATAACAGAGTATAATTCGTAATTTTGATCTAGTGTTATACTACGGTTATACTGTTATACTATGCTCCAAATCTGATCAAAAATTCTGTACAAGAGAATCTAACGAGTTTTTCGAAATGAGGCTGTAGATTGAATTGATGTATAGGTACCAGCAAAAATAACATTCTCAGCAAGGCTCGTTAATCTTGTCTGCTATGCACCTCTATTATGATACAGAAGCAATCATATGTCCCAAAGACAGCTTTCCCCGCTCCACAACAACAGACAGCTTTCCCAAGACAGCTTTCCAACTCTTTCAATTCTTTGACACTTGGCAGCCTTTTATAAGTATTTCAGAAAATAGCGTGATCAAAAAATTTCCTGGCTGGTGGAGTGAAGTCCCTGATGTGCAGTGCACGTCATTAATAACAATAGGTTCGAAGGAGGATTAAAAAATGAACTAGAAGAAAGTTGGACGAAAGTTGAACACGTCCAACTTCTAAAAAGAAAGTTTCACTTTGTCGGAACAGCTATTTTGGCATCCAATTTTTCGTTTACACTGTCCAATCTTTAGTAATTCAATTAATCATTTAAAATTAAAAAGCATAGGGTATTTCAGCCTGAAAAATAATAAATGAACATTTAGACTCAAAAAACCTGATTTGATAAAAATTTTGGGAATAGATGAAACTTGAGCATTTTTATTGAAAGAAACTTTTCTAGCAAATTCAATTCGTGAGTCACGTTAGCGTTGTTCCCACCTTGCTCTATCACTTGAATATCCTAAATTAGAAAAATCACTGAAAGGATGGCTGTCAATAAAGATTAGCGTGGAAATGCCATCACTTTCAGAAAGCAATTATCACCACCATGACGTTTTGTCGTGAAATCTTCAAGAACAAAGTTGCAAAATGCATGGCCTAGTCACTCAAGTCCGCTGATTAACCCTTCGCGCTATGTAGCGCCTCTCATAGAATTTCAACATGTAACTTTTTATTGTTAAGAAAAAGCTTTCTTATGAAAAAAGGCGGATACACCGATTTCTGAATGTATAAAAGATGTTGCTTTTTTGAAAGCTGCCAGGAGCAAATTCCCAGGGCGACCTCAACCCCTAAATAGCATTGTTCTGTAAATAAAAACACATAAAAGTTGATCTGAAATTATAGGCCATGAGGAAACAGAACTATAAGCCTTGGCCTCTCTGGCCACCATCGATAAGCTGAAAGTCAGCAAATGAATCAATGAAATTTTTGCACCTCGAAAGTATGCTCGCCTCCCCTTCTCAAACACATCAATTGCCACCAATTCAATTCTATTTACAGCGTCGAACTGTTCATTTTTAAAAGCATCTTGTAAGCACGACAGAAGATTCTTGCACTCATCCATCTCGTCCCAAGAATGAGGTACGCCCGTGTCGGAAGACAAGCGAATGAATCCTAATCGTTTATCGGCTATTTCGACCTGACCGGTGCTCTGATGACGTCGAGCACTGGTGAAAATGCAAGTGATTGGCTAATATTCGATCTGAGCACCGGTGAGAAAGTAGATGATTGGCTAGCTCCATTCTTGAGGACTCTATTCTACTGATCCACCGGTGCTCGGAATACAATCGAATAACAGAATTTCATTGGATGGTGAAATTCGCAATTCGTATTGTTACTGGCCAGCATTCAAATTCTGTCAGAATCTTGTTCCGGTAAATACTCTACTTTGATATGAAACTATACAAAGCAGTTCAGATAGAAATTTGGTATTGTCGTGTAAAAGTGGGAAGAAATATCGAATTTCTCATTGGTAGAAGGTGTTTGTGACATCTATTTAGCTTGATTTTAAACACAAATTAACTTTGGTGAGAAACACAACTCTGAAAATCTGACCGGTGCTCAAGCACCCTTTGCACCCCCCTGGATCCGCCACTGGGTTTCGCTTTCTTTCTCCCCGAAATCAAAATCTGATGTCTTTGCACATAATGTTTTCAAATAGGTTGAATTGCTTGCATTTAACGGGCAAATCCTTTAGGCATTTAATTAGAGTACTATATGTACTAGCAATGGAACATGCAATATATTTATAGTTTTGTGAGAACTATTTGGACCAATCCAGAATGGGTTGCAAGAGCTAGGCCTAAAAAAAACTGATAAAACACTTATAACTGATGTCAACTAGATAAAAACAAACTGTCTAAAACAATAATGAACAAATCTTATTAGAAGTACTACATCTTTAAAGAGACCATCAACACCAAAAGGCAGGCCCGCACGTGCGCTTGAACTCGCATTCCATGAGGTATCTGTGTTAGTCAACGGCCATTTGATCAACATACTCCAGAGCGGTATTAGCAGGTCTTTCTTCAGCTTCCTCTGGTATTGATCTGCATCTTTAAGCATTTCAGGGAATCAGACAGTATCAAAAAAGGATATTGAAATCTAAATAGTCATATTGCAAGAAGGGCTCGTTGCTTTCTGAAGGGTATACCACTAGTTGCAGCGTGCATGCGGTGTTGAGCAATTTCATGCGGGGCAGAATACGAAACTAGACCTGGTAGAAAGCGGCACAGGCAGGCACTTCTCTTCATACACTGATGACGTATTCACGACGTCTTCAGCCTACAATGTTCTCGATATTTGGTATCGAATAGGTGCTCAAACGGAAGGGTAAGGGCCAACTATACCACATAGGGAGAACGTCTGAGCAATTATTACCAAAAGCTACGAATGAAACACGTGGCCGAAAGAACTTACCAATAACCAACAACTTTCTGAGAAAAGGGGGCAAATGAAGGCCCCCGGGGTGGGGACCCCGTAGATACGCCACTGGTTATCGTATAGGGGCTCAAAGAGAAAAGCGAGCGTTGACTCGATGTGGTACATGTTTTGAAATATTGTACTTCAATTGTACTAAAACATGGTTTCTTGCGTACATGCGTAAAATGAAATTTTCTATGATAAAAACCAACAATAAGAGAAAGCAGAACAAGGTATAGCCATTCCTCCTTCCTTTGATTTTAGGACGTGTCGTTTTGAACTTCTGCGTAGTTGAGCTGAAAAATACTCAAAAAGACTTACTTGTAACAATGGTCCATTATCGACCAAGGTTCACTCTGCAAATGCACCGAATGAACGCTTCCAAGAAAATCCGTTAACCGGGTCTGAAACAAGTGCAATATATAGTTATATAAGCGAGGTAGAATTGAGTACAGTGCTTGTGAGTGCATAGCAAGAATAGTTTAATATGAGGGACAGATCTGGTAGTGGTAATACGAAAAATAAATTTCTTTGATGGACTAATTGCAATCGGATCCAGACAAAAGTTCTTCCCCTACCTTATCTATGTCGCGTTGGAAAAGATCGGTCCTTTGGTTTGGCGTTGACATGACCAGAGATTGATCTGAGGTTGCGCGAAACTGAAATAAACATGATTGCACATGTCAAGAAATGCTTTATGCTAGCAAGCTTCAAAGAAATTAAACATCATTTTGAGAGCGCTGTCATGGCCGTCATTGTCTGATGGACGCTGCGGCGCGGCTTTGCTACTTCAAGTTCCGTACAATACTAGCTAATACCTAATTTTTACGTTCATAAAAACACTGGGACAGCAATGGAGTGGATTGCACGTGATCTGTATTCGCGGTTTCTACAGTATTAAAATCGATTTCCAATTAAGAAGCACGTAATGCAACATTAACGTACAAACAAGCATTTTAATACCATTGCCATTACTTACAAAGTCATCCAGCGAATAAGTGCTATTCTGAGTCACTTGTTCAAGGTATTGTAACACATGGTAAGTCCAAGAGTCAATCACGTGCACACCGATTGATGGATCACTGTGGTGCTGCCAATCAAAAAGTTCAAGAACACGTGAACACGTTGAGTTTTAGGGTCATAAGGCATAAGGTAGAAACAACTAGAGGTTTAGGGTCATACGTCATAAGGTGGAACTGGAGTTTTAGGGTCGTAAGTCATAAGGTGGAAACAACTGAACTTTTAGGGTCATAAGTCATAAGGTGGAAACAACTGAAGTTTTAGGGTCATAAGTAATAAGGTGGAAACAACTGAAGTTTTAAGGTCATAAGTCACGAGGTGAGACTAACTAGAGCTTAGGGCTCTTAAATCGGTTCTTGGTTTCAAAAGGAGAAAACAGCCATGGGTCATGATGCGAAACCTTGTTTCGAAGGGTACATCAGAGCTATGGAAAGCCAAGAAGCACTGCTGAACTGGATATCGAAGAAATATAATTCTAGTATTGCAGACCACACTAAAGCTAACATGTGTTTGGTTAAAACGTTAATTTTTTGCAAATTTTTACGATTTATACGTCCTGTTCGAATTTTACACGAAAATAAAACTATACAAGAGAAGGATATCAGTTAGATAAAAAAGAACCAGAACGTACTCTTAAGGAGAAACGTCGTCAAGGTTATTTGCACGAATAAAACATGTAGAACTGACGACTATCTGCTTCACCCACCGATAGAGAATCTTCACCAATTTTGCTACTTGCACCAGCAATAACATTTGGTGAGTAAAGTTTCATGTAGAGAGACTCAGCCTGGCAAGTATCGACCAGCAAAAGGAGCTCGTTGTATCTGGAAAGGAGGAAAATGACGCGTCATCTGTCGGTACTCTGAACAAACAATAATCAGTAAACAATAAAAAACAGCATAACGATATGACGTCCTTTGGACATAGCTCAAGTAAATGGTGGAGACATTCGAAATCTATTAAAAGAGGCAATGAACATCTGTTCAGTTCAGTTTCTACTATAAAATTCAACTACATACAAACAATTTAAACATAAAAATTGATGTTAACAATGAAATGGAAAGATGTGGAAAATACAAACAAATTTTAAAGTTTGTATGCAGGGAATTTCTTTAAGGAGAAGCTAAATCTGCATCTCACCTTATGATTTGGGCAAAAGATATCTAATGTTAAATGGCCGTTCCAGCCAAAAATGGTTAATGTTAAGAGCCCCAAGCTCTGATGACTGGTAAACAAAACAGCAGCCAGTAATAGTTCAGGCTCAGGCCTAGCTAATATATTTCTTAGCTTTGCACAATTATTCTAATTTCGAGAAACCAGTGTCTTTTCAATTCTCATTTGTTAAACTTTCTTGTGTTAAAAAATAGCGCCGGGCAAAACGTATAAGATTATGTTGCCTCCGTAAGTGTACGTGCCATTGGGGATACCCTCTTGGACAACTATAGCATTTCACCATTACCTCACAAGAAACAATTACCAACCTTCCCTTCTGCCACATTTGCTCAAACGCATCAGCCAGCTCAATAGAGGTGATTTCCTCCGAATCTTGAAACTTGAGAAACCCATCTCCACCGTGACCTTGGTTGAAAATCAAACTTTTGTTAACGGCAAACATCGATAATGATATATTTTCAAGCTGATGCTCTTCGTAATGCCTTATAATTACAGAAAAATGCCTAGGACTTCATAATCGGTATGCAATAATTGGTAATACATTGAGCAGGCATATGACATTTGAAATATGAAATGAAATATAACCTGTAAGGTAGATAAAAATGTTGCTGGTTTCATCAGACAAAAGTCTTTTTGATCGTGGAACAGTGTCTTCTAGTCGTCCTAAAGCAAGGAGAAGAATTTGATTGAAAATTTTTTTCTAATTGTTTACAAGAGTCTAGCAAGAGGTAGCAGCATCCATTTTAAAAGACAGTATAACTCTCTTTTACATATAAACAGAATTCATACCTGTTAGAATTCGTATAAAATTCTCAGCAGTGACCTGCAATGATAGAATTATAACAGATTGTAACAACTTTCACCTACAATATTGTTTTCTAGCAATCAAAAGCTGCTTCAACCTGACTTAACAGTTACAGAATTGTTCAAATGTTTTCAAAACCACCAGGATAACACAGAAAATTGGACAGACAAGATTCTAATTGTGTGTTAGGCTTTGACATCTGTCCTTTTGCTTTAAAGCACTCTCAAATGTCTATAGTCAATGAAATTTAAATGCTTGGCATTGAACCTATATGAAGTGTCTGTTAACTACCTATAGATTGTAACTCTTTAATGAATGATTATTTTCTAAGACAAACAATTTTGGTTTCAGTAGACCCCTTTAATTTCTGAAGTTTGAAAAATTTACTTCATATCCTCTGTAATCCACTTCAATATCATCTCCATAAACATTGATATGTTGATTTCTGTTATTGAATATAGTGGCTACAAACATAGAAAAGTTATAACTAAAAGGCAATCAATTGTATTAGATCAATCAATCAATCAATCAATCAATTGTATAAAGACACAATAAAGCCAGCTCAGGCTACGGGTTAAAAAAAGACCATCTGACACTGTTTTCAAAAGGAATTCTAAAATAAAGTCCCTTCTACTGCTTTTTAAAGACGTGCATTACCTTTTTATTAAGGCCTAAGCGAAATCTTGAATAAAAATAGCTATCACCTTTTTTCTCTTGTTTGGGTAAACATCTTACATATTGATTTGAGTGATGTGTATGTTAACAAAGTTAAATAAGATTTATGTGGAAAAACATCCCAACCAATGGCGGACACTTGGGGGGCGAGGGGGGGCCGCCCCCCCAATATTTAGCAACGTTTTCTGTACAATTACCTTTTAAACAGATATATATTGCCTCTTAAATGCTAAGGTCGTCACAAGTACCCTTTCGAGGATCTGGCAAGCAGACCTGCTACAACTGGCCTTGTTTTTTCCGGTTTACATTGTAAATAGGTTATAATGCAATGGAAGTGCTAGGAGAACTACACTAATACCACTAATATTCAGAAGTCTATTCATAATATTATCTACGCTCTTAAAGAACCAACAAATTTAGCTTCAAGTTTTCTATTTACAAGAGTATTTTCAAGTTTAATTTAAGGGCACTACTCTTTCCTTTTGATTAACCCATTTGCCTAACACATTATCCAAATCTAGAGATTTCATAATGTCTTTGTTTGTCGACAATACTATGAGACATTTTTTCGTTTAAATGGACCATTCATTTAATCGAATCATTAAAATGCAAAGTGCAAAAAATACTTGAATCACAACATTTTTAGAACTAATATAACATTGGAAATCGAATGCTCTCAGCAATAAATGGCATACTGATCTATTGTTAAAGGATTTCAGTCAAACAGGGCATTCATGACTAACCTATACGTGAAGGAAAAAACACTGCAGCAGTCGGACTATCCGATCCCTTGAGGAAACTTGCAACGACGAGAACACAAATGATAGAACACAAGATTTCTGTGAACTGTAAATTTTTTGAAAAGCTAAGATTTCGACCCTAATATTCTATACCTCTGGATACACTGATAAAAAAGTACGATTTTCCAAAGGAAATTGATATTTTCTGAGGAATAGTCCTAACAGTTTGACTCAGAGTATGCAAACGTCGGTAAATAACCAAAAGTTTGCAAAAACTAGCTCCGCCGTTTCTAGCCATTGTGAAGTTTGGTACCGTCAAGCACTTGTTCACAAAGAGCATTTAGTACACTACGCTTGATGCTATCAAATAAAAGGCTGTGTTTATTGCAATGGAGATGGAGATGCTATTATGTATTTACATAAACGATAGAAGCTGGACTGCCAAAGAAAGATAATAAGTTATAGTCTCATAGCAACTTTCAACTTAATTGAACACCGTATCAGAAAATTTGTCAACCCAGTATGGTTAAAACATAACTGCGCGACCTGGATACTGAGCCTTCACAATATAAGGTTTTTTTATTATTTTATCCATTTAGCCTGTTTTTTATTTTCAAAAAAATTGGGTCTTCATAGATCGACGCAGTCTTTTAAAAAACCCATTCTTGTTTTTAACTTTGCTTTATTTCTAAACTCTGATGAAAAACTTTCTTTGTCAAGTAAATGTCATCTCAGATCAACAGTGACAGAAAGTCTAAAATTCAGGCAAAAAATCTTTAGTGCCTTTTTGTCACTTTCATGAAACATCACAGAATCTAAAAGATGAAGAAAATTTGCCGGAGAAAACAAATTCAGAAAAGAATTTTGTACTGTCATGGTACCGCTTTTGAAGGGGACAGTGTAAAGTGGACCTGAAATAGCCAGATATGTAAGAGTGTGAGTTTGCCACACACATGGTGATTTCCTTATGTCAAATACTGTAATACGCAACAAAAAAATGCAATACAATACCTACAAGACAATGCAATTCATCTACAGCAGTTGCCGTGTTTTCCACTAAAGTGAAGGGCATGGTCACAAATAATTTTCACCCCCCCCAAAAATCGCGAATTGTCCGCCACTGATCCCAACGCACAATGCTTGCTTAGCAGCAAGTGCAAAAAATTAAATTTCATTAATTAACAGCTAACAAAATTGTGCATTATCCATTATTGGTTAGATAGATAGATGTACAAAATATTAAAATTCAAAAGTCATATTAGAATTGATTCATTGAATGTAGTAAAGGTAGCCTTTATCAAAACAATACAAAGAGGCTGGACATTACCTGGCCTGGGATTACGTGGACTGCATGCAGCATCATCAGCTAACATCAGAATTATGTGACTACAAACAGAATAAACATTGCAAATTATTGTCAAGCAAAAGCCAAAGGAAAACCCATTGTTACCTGCTAAAAACATCAGTAGTTTGACAATCAATCATTTAATCAATCAAATTTCATTCAAGCAACCATTAATAACAATTTATGTACAATTCATGATATCAACTATTTTTATATAAAAGTTACAACTTAAAATACTAAAGAAAGTAGAATTAACTATTATTGAATAACAAGAAGGTCATATATAGAATATTGATACAGTTGGTGGTTTCTTGGGACACTCAAAAACTAAGGCCTGAGTTCTGAATTAAATGTCAAGGTTTCATGCTTTTAATATGAGATTTTGTACTTCTTAGCAACAATACATATATTTCGAAGGTGTTGCCTTATTTCAAGAGGTGTTGTGTTGTAGATTTTAACCGCCACCACAATTATATAAATTTAGATCTGTAACTCATTCTTTTTGGCTGTGGGTTGAAGTAACAACGAAAATGATAAAGGATAAGTTTTAGAAGGTGTACATTTCTTTGAATTTCCTAGCACTCAAAACTCATAAATAATTTCTAATTTTTCTACATCTGCTTCATTTAGATAAATGCTAAATATTCAATTTGCTAAAACAAAAGCATGGTACAAATAGTTTTGTTGAATAGCAGCTTTAAAATAGCAATATGATATCATGTTAATAGCATCTACATCTTTGATTTTTATAGGCTCGGTAAAATAGGAGAAAATTAATTTTATAGGAGATTTACCTGTCTGGTATCCCAAGGCGCTTGATACTATGATAAACTGATAATGTGTTTGCTGCATGTCTATAATTGAACCAAAATCGCGATGTACTGACCTACAAGTAATAGGAAAATATAGTAATAGCAGAGATTTACGAGAATCACGCCTGTAAAAGAATATTGAGACTTTGCAACTTCTACGAATTTAATCAACTACTTCAATACTGAAGGCTCTGTTAAAGAGCGGAGCCAGTAGGATATAAATAAAACCCCGACAGCAAGCATCCTATATCATTCTAGGAAAGATCTTCGTTACCCTCTTGAAAATGCCAGGATGAGAGGCAATAAATATAACTCAACTGACAATTCCGCTCGAATACTTCGTATCGTTATTGATTAAAATGACAAGGCGTTTTTGTCACTATATCTTCAGCATCATTGTTCTCCTTGCCCTGAAAATATGCAGGTACCCTGAAGAAGGTATAAAAAATACTTTAAAATGTTTTACCAAAACTGCCCAGTTATTTGTGTGCCTCCTTGCCGATATTAGATTTAAAACTAGTATGAAAACAATTATGCCCCGACACGCTATGTTACACCATTCAGCCATTTTGATTACGACAACAGCAACCACAAAACCCATTACCGTCACCGTAAACCGGGCGTTTATATATTTTTTGACTTTGACGTTGGCCATAGAAATAGAAAGGTTCTATTTATGTGACGGTGGCGCTTGTTATAGATTAGAGTTCATTTCAAATATGAATAAACCTCTTTCAATAAACAAGTACAGATATAAAATCATATTCCGATCAGAAAAACCTGATACGTGTGAACAGTGACGTGTTACTGCTGCCGAAAAACGATAGCGTGAAATTGGTTTAGCTGCTCCGGCAAAGTATTATTATTATATTGACAGAAATGATAATAAAAATTATAATAATAAAAACACAATATGAAGTTACATCGATACATTTTATACGGCCTAAGCTAAATGCTGTACACATTAAAACGAACCCCGGTTTTAACAATGGATAAAGAAAACTAAATGCAGAACTTTCGAAATTCATCATCAGAAGAAACATGCTTATAGGTTATTTCCTTTAAAGAATAGATAAAGGTCATATTAAAAAGACATTTCTTCTTGCTCCATAGATACGGGAATTCTAATGTCGTTGGCATTTACACATACGAGAAAGTTGCATTGGTTCACCCCATTATTCGCCACCGATCTTAAAGAAGGCCTCAAAAGCCATTGTAATTTTAACAACCGCTGGATTTTAGAACGGTCATTAGTGAATTATATAAGAAGGCTTCATAGGTCACCACTGTAGGCTTCTATCTTCCGAGGTGAGCGTTCAGTTTTCACCATCACCACTAAATAGCGTAATATGTTCTGAAAACACAAATTTTCTCTATCATACTTCCAGGGTTTTGATAGCCTGTGCTCCAGACCCTTAACCTCTTCCTTCGGCTAGGGTTTTGACTGAAGTAGATGACTTTCTTGGTTTTAAATTAATCAAACATTGCCTAAATTCAATGTAAAGATTTGCATGTATGAAATTTCAACAACTCGAATTCAAATGAATTCGAATGAATTCAATTGTCGTGAAAACTGAAATTGTTTTCTACATGCAGGGACTCATTATGAAATTGTGCTATATGAAAAATTTGGTTATACGCTGCGAGGGCGCTGCAATCATGGATACGTGCAAACAACAAGCAACATGACAATGAGTGGTTGAATGTTCCAAAACAAAGCATTTGGTCGCTTAACGCAGTAATTTGTTATTCTATTGATGCAGCTGAAGGTTAAAAACTTTCAACAGAATTGATTCTGCCTTTGGAAATGGCTGGACTCGATGATGCTCGGGCCTATATGGCTAAAAGAGAAATTCCGCAGCTGTTTGAGGTTTGTGAACTAACCTTCTTGAATGCTACTACAAATCATTGCAATTTCCCGATTAAGTTCAAAGATAACATGATTAATACAACATGAATCATATATTACTTGTACCTTAGACATAAATCAGAACACAAATTTTCATATATGGGTGCCAAAGAGATCGTACCCCTAACTCAAATCTTCGATTCACTGATCTGAGGGCGAGACGAGTTCAGAGTACGGCCAGTCTGTGTTATGGAAAACGGTTGAAGTTTGTTATATGAAGCCTAAAGTGAATTTGATTATTTTTAAGGGCTTCTAAGTGTACAATAAATTGCATTTTATAGCTTGAGTAACAGGAGCGTACACTAGAAGTTAAGATGCCCCCTCCCCTAAATGGTCTTCTGCAAACCCTTCATGATCATAGGTCGTCACCACACGCAACACATTGTGTTTAGGTTCTTTGCGAAGAGTCTTGACAACGAGGAAGCGGTTAATGTAAGTTGCCAAGAAGGAACATGAATGTGTCTGGAAGCTTATTCCAGGGCCCGCGATTTTTATTTGATAGCTAGGGGGGTTTGGGTGGGGGGATGGCGATGTGCAAAATATTAAGATTATGAAAGGGTTTAGTACTAAAATCATAGTCAGGTTCTTATTAATTAAAATAAATTACAAAATATTTGACCTCCATTCTTTCTCAAATTTCTTAAAATATTTTGTTCTATAAAAAGTGGGGGGGGGGGGTAGAGGCATGGCCTCATTGCCCCTATATACACTTGCTTATAGGGTTTGCCTTTAAGTCATTAGGTTTGGACTGAACAAAGCACTCTTTCTAACCTTCCATTTGATTTTCTACCGAGTGTGTTTTTCTATTACGTGGCACCCAACAGGAATTCCATGAATATTTGCATTGAGTTTTCTCCAATTGGCCTTTGAGTTTAAAACTTTGGTCATTAAATAAGCCCAAATAGTACAATTTTTGCTTCAAAACTCAGACAATTTTTGCTTTAGAAATTTAAGTGTTAATAAATGATAGCCCCAAAACCCTGGTGTGCTGGCCTTCTGTGGAAATAGAATTGCCCCTTAAATGTAACCTCAAAACAAATTTGACAGATTGACCTCTGTAAAGGATAGCACACAATCATGTTCCAGAAAAGTGACAGTCCTTTCACGAAAGCTCCAACAAGTTTGAAAATGTTTAGAATAAATTAATATTTATAAAAGCTACTTGCATTACTAATTTATTTGTATGAAGCATTCTCCACTAATTTACATTTTCATTGAATAGAGCTTAATGACTGCTTTGATGTACAAAAAGCCAGATGATCATTTGAAATTCCTTGAGCAATGCCTGTCAAAAGCCCAAGCAGAGGAAAAAATCCAATGGCATACATTTATAGAGCCATTGCCACCAATACCAAAGTCTGCGGGAAAGATACGGTCAGAACAAGGAGAGCCAAGTGATGATGGACCAGAAGTTCCAGTTGAAAAAAAGCAAACAAGCTCTGGTTTTGACACATCAGAACCATTACCACCAATTGGAAAGAAAGAAGAAGTTCAAGGAGTTGAAGCTGGTGCCAGTGAAAGTGCAATCAATGCCTCAGAGGAAAAAGCAGATGATGTCATGTCAAAATTGGAAACTTCTGAAAAGGGAGAACATTCCGTACCTAGTGCAAAAGTGGAGAGGTCTATTTCAATTGAAGATGACAAAGGACTTGAAGAAAAAGGAATTGAGGAAAAGGAACCTGATGAAAATGAGATGGAGAAGGAAATAGATAATGAGCAAATTTTGAATGGAGTCGAAGACAAATCTGAAAAAGAGAAGAAGGAAAACCCAGCAAAGGCCAAGATAAATGTGCCTATTTTGTTTGTCGTGGGTGGGTAACAACCAAATTCATTGTTTGTTGCTTTTAGCTTCATATTTTTAACATTGATCTGCAGTTCTCTGTCTTATCTATTTGACAGGTTAGTGGCACACGTTTTGTAGAGATAGTCCAAGTGATGTGTGACCACAAAATTTGGAACTATTATTGTTTTATTCACACTTCTTAAATAGAGCATAAGCTGGGGATAATTTGTAAAATTTCGACGAATGGAAAGCCTTTTTTTAGAAAAGTGAAGTTAACTCCCCCCAGCTACCCCCTTGTTACTAATTGGTACATTGATTCTATCTCTCAGTTTCTAAACCCAAACCTATTTCTATCCAATGAATATTTTAAACAGTGCCTGCCTATACAGTATAATAAAGGAAACATATATTCTTGTTGCCACGTGTCTTTTACTCCTTCATTCAGGTGGACCTGGGTGTGGCAAGGGTACGCAGTGTGCAAAGGTTTCCCAAGATTACGCATTTACGCATTTGTCAGCGGGGGATTTGTTACGTAAAGAGATCGAGAGAGGCACCGAGAGGGGAGCCATGATCGCAGAAATCATAAAGGAAGGCCAACTGGTGCCCCAGGTTAGTCAACAGACTCTCTTTTTCACGTTGCTATGGAGATATCACATCGCAACGAAGCATAGTTATGTCTACGTACATAGGCAAAACAGCCAGGGGGCAGTTATGGGGCGAAAATTCGAACCCCCAAATTTAAAGCGCATACGCCCATGTTTGCTTAGGGTAGTGGGTGCGAAGCCACACGGGCTAACACCCACAACAACATGTTCTGAATAGATCGAAGTTAGTGCCACAGTATTAGCACAACAGGCATTCACTGCTGAACCGTATATTGGCTGGATGACCTCTGCTAAAAGTAGGCTGTAAAAAGCTATCTTCTGCTCAGTTTCTTTCCTTTCCAATATCTTCCACTTTCATCGTTGTTCTACACAGTCAAGCTTTAAACCCCTTCAAAGCTACATTCAGCTTACTAACTATTTGGGCTACCGTTTCATTGAATTTGACTAATTCACGATTAATGAAGGAATTTTGCTTTTTGTAGATAGCTCCAAGACAGCTTTTTTTATTTGCTTGCTACATTATGAACTTTATCGGCGTTGTATATTTTAAGATTCCGCCGTATGTTAATCTCATGCCTCTTTCAGCTCTTCTAAAAAGAGTCCGGAAAATGTCATTAACCTGACCTTTTCTGTTTATAGTCAAGTTGGCCCTAGTCAATAAAGTATGCGAATTTTAATTGGATTTCCATTACACTTGCAACCACCACGCATTTGCTTTTGGATCGGCCTATCTTTTGTTTCCTTAAGCGATTTGCCATCAAACAGAAGGCTGTTGTGATTTCATTTGTCAGCAAATGTTTCTTTGTTGCCCGACAAAACAAGAAATATGTTGAATTTGTTTGGCGAAAACTCACAGTGCGAAGGAGAATTTAAGCAGCGCTTATATTTCATAAGTTGATTGACAATGACCTAACCATTTGTTTGTTGAATCCAAAAGTAATAAGTTCTAGGGGAAATGAAAAGACATGGGGGCATTTGATAGAAATTGATAGCCAGGCTTATTGATCCGCTTTCGGGGACGCATCGATTTATTACCCAATGAATGGTTGAATGAGGATTATTCATCTGTTCTTGATACATTCGCTGTTTTATATCCGCATTCGCTTTTACGACTTGTACGATAACTGTTTTATATCCTTACAAGGAAATAACGATTGAACTTCTTGAGAATGCAATGCTAGAGGAGCCAGATGCAAAAGGGTTCTTGGTGGACGGATTTCCTAGAGAGATCAGTCAAGGCAAGCAATTTGAAGAGAAGGTTTGTGTTTGATGAATTTACTACGTTTATGTGTGCCAGTATTTTTCGCTATCATTTTCAGTAATAATGACTGGGTCCTTCGTTGGTAGATATGTAGAAAGTTGTGGACCAGAATGAAGCTGCTCATTATCAATATAGAGCAGATTGATTGAATTAAAAACTCGGGAAGCATTGTAGTCAAGAAAGTTAAAATCATAAAAATGCAGCTGCGCACCAATGATGCCAAAAGTAATGCCAAAGTGGTTTGTTTCAGAATTGCACATATCTTCAAGGCTTGCGTGAATGATAATTTCATGCTTCATTGACCGTCAAAGCCATTTAGCTAATATATGAACGACAGTTTCACCCATAGCCAAACCAATTTGTCGGCTTTTCGTATTGTATTTTTGTATTTGTTTCTACCTTCCATCCGAAGGTAGTTTTAGGACACTGAGAAGCTTAAGCTTATCGAGCAGTGTCCTGGTCCTTCCTCAAGATGTGACCACACCTCGTGATTCCTCGTGCCTGGAATTACAGAGAGCTGGCAACTCTCCTCACTCTGGGTGAAAGTTTGGTCATGCCAGGGACTCGAACCACGGACCCACGGACCCGGGTTATCCTCGTTTGCTTTTTCTGGTAGCATCTTTCGGGGACTCGGCAAACTACGACAAGAGAGTTGACTCTTTCTGGATTCGAGGCTGGTCCTTGCCTGCCTATTTGCAGAGCCAACTGACTAGACCAAGCGACTACTATGTCTCCTAGGGTAACGCATCGCTCGATCAAGGCATGGTAAATTTTTTGTAACACTCTTTACGTTCCTCCGTCCTGCTATGCTTTGATTGTGTACTAGGTTAAGGAGAGCTCAGGCTTGCTTATGTTCGAATGCGATGACTCAGTCCTTGTGGAGCGGTTGCTGAAGCGAGCGGAGACGAGTGGACGGTCTGATGATAACGAGGAGACCATCAAGAAGCGCTTGGCTCTTTTCCACGAAAAGACAATGCCATTGATCGATTATTATGGGGACAAAGTCGAACGAGTGGGTATTGCTTCTTTTCGGGGAAGGGGTAGATCGCATGGGGTTCAATTCGTTGACGTCATAGAGATCGTCACATGTTCTTGTCCCTCCTATGTCAATTCTGGTCTGATTCGTGCTATTATGTATTTGATCCATCAGGTCCTGTATAGACTTTTGTAAGTTTCAGTGGCTAGATTTCATTTCGGTAATTGCTCAATGAGAATTCAGACTAGTGGATGCTTGCCCTTTAAATTTAGTTGAAGATGGCAGCACTTAAGGGATTTAACCATCAACGACATGTTTTGCGGAGCTTATGCTAAACTCCAAGGTGACAAAATCTGAAATGTGACATTTTAACCTTGAAAAGATGTATTTCAATTCACAGATGCCCCTCGCATGTAAATGATTAAATTAGTGCCAGAAATGAAAATGTCAGTACTTATTGAATCTGCTTTTCTTTTGAAAGTTTGATGCTAGTGGAAGTATAGAGGAAATATACAGTAAAGTGACATTGTTCATGACCCGATTGTCAGGTAAGGCTCAATTCCCCGAGGAGCAGAGAGTTCTATTTTGATCTATGAGAACCGTAGACAGTTTGATAAGTTTATACTTGTTTGATCAAATCATACCTTAAGTATCGCATAAGTAAGCAGAACGAAGACACATGTAATCAAGAACTCCTTGGCAATTAGTTATACTTTTGGTATGTTCTGTTTATAAGCTTAGATGTTGAAAGTTTACCCATCAGTAAAACATATATTTGTTATCACTAGTGGCGTAAACATCCTCTAGATGAAATAATGTTGTCGTACTACGCAATTTTTCGATTTTTTGCAAGGGGTTAGGAAATTAAAAATAAATTTCGACAAAATTCCAGTTTCAGACAAAGAGTTAAGCGAGCTAGCAGATGAACTTACAGCTATGGTTAGCGAAATAAAAGAGGAAGTTCCAAGTGACAATAGTGCTATTCGTGAGGACGAGGCTATTGCTGTGGAAGAGGAGGCCATAGCACCGCAGGAAGAAGTTCTGATAGGAAATAGAGGGTTTACAGCAGATTTTGCGAAAGAGGTTCTTCGTGGGAAGGAGGTCATATTTGTTATAGGTAAGGGCATTGCAGTCAATTGCAAATAAACGCCTACGACAAAGATGGGCTCTTTTTGTTGGAAACTGAGCATGATTTTGCTAAAATTTATCGAAACTTCTAAAACTATTAAAATTTTTTTACGACCATTGTTCCTTTTCACTAAATAACCAACAACTGTTTGACACTTGATTCCATCTTTGCAATTAATGGACTTCAAGCAGATGTTTTAATCTGCAAAATAATTTCAAGGAAACGCCAATTGCTAATTTTTTGTCCATAACCCTGCCGCCAGGTCTTTGACAGTTTAACCTTTAACATTTAACCTTTAAATAACCTTGCAAATGATTTCAACGCGTCGAGAAGCCGTTCATAGAAGCTAGGGCTACTTTGTGCTTGAGAAAAACGGCTTTGTCACTAGGTGATACAGAGTAAAGCTGGCGTGTGTTTTTTCATTTTAAATTGGCCGTCTTTGGAGCTTTTCACTCGTTTGCCTGCTGTTTAGGCTGTATTCCCAAATGATGTGTGGTATCTGGTAATTGAACATCTCAAAGTATTGATACTGATACAGAGATACTATAAGATTCTTTGGATCTCAATTTTAGTACCTTCTCTGTATTGCAAAAATTGTAGAGTAGTAGCAGAGTCCAGAAGGAGTTATAACATCCTCTAACTGCAATTTTATTGTCCAAACCTTCCTCATTACCAACTCAAAACCAATTTTTTCACAATCATTTTCATTGTTTATAATAAAGTTACTAATAAGCTTCCTCAAATATGTCATTAACAGGCAAAACCTTTCTCCAGCTCCCAGCCTTGGAGCCGTCAATTTTTCTGGACCCTGAGCAGCAGACAAGTCTCAATTTCGAAACGAGATTTTCTTTGCATTTTAGGAGGCCCTGGATGTGGGAAAGGCACGCAAAGCAATCTTATAGTCGAGAAGTATGGCCACAAACATTTGTCATTAGGTGACCTGTTACGTGGACAAGTAGCATCTGGAACGGAGCTTGGTAGTATGCTCCAGGAATACATGAAGAAGGGGGAGCTTGTACCAAACGTAGGTACCTGCATGTGTACCAAATAGGGTTATTTGCACGTCTACCAAGTGTTTGCATATGTCCAATGTGGGTGCGATTCAAAAAAGTGCGATTCAAAAGTGAATGTACATATAATAATGTAGTAAAAGTATAAAGCACTTTGAAGATCATAGAATGGTATTCTGCCTGATAATAAGTAGACATGAGTGGGCAGATTTCAACTACAATACCTATGAAATGTTTATATTAAATCTACTTGCAGTTCTACGCTTAATTTCTATTTTTTTAAGAATCTTAAGAATAAGAGTTTTCATTTCAACTAACAAGAATTACAATTTCAGTTATGAATAAAACAACCAGTGATACCAAGTGAATAAATTATCTGTGATACCAAGTGAATAAATTAATGAAGTTGAAACTTTTAAAAAGAACCAAATGGTTGGGAAGGGATCTTATAGCAGAGCTAATTCATAGACCCCTACCCAATTGAGGTTTTTTTGCATTCCCAGTTTTGCTCACGTGGTAGCTTTTCACTTTGCAGAATCTCATCATGCGGAGTTTGGTTGACGCTCTTGTTCAGGATGAAGATTCGACCAAATTTTTGATTGACGGTTTCCCAAGATCACTAAGCCAAGCAGAGGAGTTCGAAAGGAGGTGCCACACTTATTTGATGATCACACTGCTTAGCAGAAAATTCAAACATGAATATTTGATTGTTTGTTTCTATTTCTCTTTTACAATTTTATTATCAAATATCAATGTTTTTATTGTTTAATTTAATAAACCTACGAGCACAAGGCAAAGTAAAAACATTTCATTGTGCACAAGATTATTGCATTGCTGTACTAATTTCCTTATTAAAGTATGGTTCCATGAATAAAAAGTGCTGTATACCCGCCAAAAATGACCTTTGACCCGAAAATAAAAGGTCAACTTGTAATTGTTTTGCAGATTGTGGAATGTCATCGTGTGCTGTACTTCAACTGTCCGGAGGAAGTGATGGTCGAAAGACTCCTTAAAAGGGCAGAGAGCAGTGGTCGCGTTGACGATAATGAAGAAACAATAAAGAATAGATTAGCCGTGTTTCAGAGTGAAATAGCACCAATCATTGAATACTTTACTGCAAGAAACAGATTATCTGAGGTCAGTTTTAATTGGTTATTTTCATTCAAGGAGCATTCAGCTTAATTGTCCTTAGCAACAAAAAGATGCCAAGTTAATTTGCAAGCATCCTTTTTCCTTCACTTCATTTATCTTTTAAATTGCAGTTTATTCGATGCTTTTAATATCACTGTTAAATAATAATCATTTCTTGGCGCACGAAAGCCTTTCAGTTGGTTGCTCCGTGTTGAATCTTATTTGCAATGATTTTCTGTTCGCTAGTAATGATCTCATTGCAACTGTTCTAATCTACGTTTGATTTGTTTGGGGATGGTTTCTACTTTTGAAAGCGTTTTTGCTTCTATGGAGTTATATCTTATCGACGCGGTAGCATGTAAACGATGTCCGAGAAAAATCTTTTGTGTACCCCCTGTGGCACTCACTTAGCCTCGTTCACGAGTCTCTGTTCTGTTGCCATGCAACTGCTTGTGGCGACCTCGACACCACGCAGGAAATAAATACGAACTGGTGGGCGCGGTTTTTTCAGTCCAAGTGTTCAAAATATTGTTTCATCGAATCTGTAGAAAGGAAAGTCGAAAGTGAGTTATTCTGCTCGAGTTTGATTTTGTAGGTTGTATGGAAAATTTAATTTTGAATTGTTTTGCAAAGGTTTTCGTTGACCAGGTGTAATGTTTACAAGGACGGCTTTCACCTGGGTGAGGTAACATTAGCGAGGTTCCCTTGATTATATGATTAGTTGCACCCATTTGTTTAGCGGTTTAGCAAGCAAAGTCTACAACAGTTGTGGGTCTATTCATCTGATCTATATCTAGTGGGATTTTAAACTTTTTTACGTAGATATTTAAGTATTTTCCTGCGTTATTTTGTGTTTTCAGCGGGCAGCTGCCCTCGGTGTATTCTTAGTGATGCATTGTTCCTCTTTAATAGAAGCAACGCGATTGTTTATAAAAGGTCGACAATTGTCTTCAAGAATGTTTTTATTAAGATGTAAACTCTTGGAACTTATGGAAATTTTTTTTATTCAGTTGAGTCAAAACATTGCACAAACATTGCCAACTCGTTATATGCCCTTTTATGGAATAGTGGAAGATAAGAGATAGGATAAAACATCGTTTTTCATACTCAATTGTGCATTTTCGTAGATTTCCGCTGTTGGGACACCTGAGGAGATTTTTGAGAAAGTCTGTAAGGAGCTAGAGCTTGACAGTGTAGCTATGGATGCAAAGGAACAGCTTAAGGACACTAATATTGTGTTTGTTTTGGGTGAGTTGACTTTTTAACCATATACATGGTACAGAAGAGGTCCAAGTATAAATTGTATTTGCTCTTGAATCCTTTAATAGTATAAGAATCATTTTTTTATTTTTCTATGCTTATTACCTGAATGAGTCCTGATGGAAGTTCTGTTTAATCTCATTGTGAGGCACAGAGGCAATGATTTTTCCTCTTGTTACAATCCCTAGTAAATGCACCAAGACTGGTTTTATTTAGTAGCGAATATCGAAGACCCATGCCTCGGATTAGAAATGAGTGCTATTAGAATGTCATTTTTGTGTCAAATTAGGTGGACCCGGTTCAGGAAAAGGTACTCAGTGTGAAAGGATTGTTGCAAAATATGGCTTTTGCCATTTGTCAACTGGGGATTTGTTGAGAGAAGAGGTTCAGTCAGGCTCCAAAAGAGCAGAAGCACTCAAGGCCATAATGGAAAAAGGAGAACTAGTTTCCCAGGTAAGTAAAAGCTTTGGCTGGTCTAGAGTAAGAAATGAAATTATCTTTTGAGTGAAAGAGGGCAAATGCTGGATGCAAAGGAAGGAGACAGGGATTTCAACCAAACAAAGCAGGTAGCCCAGTTTCACTTGCAATTATTGTTCAACTTCTAAATTTGTAATCTTATTTTGAAAATTCAATAGCATAAATTAACAGGTGTGTAATTCCCTTGCAGGATACCATTTTGGAACTTCTGCAAGAAGCCATGATCAAGAAAAAAGATGCAAAGGGATTTCTTGTGGATGGCTTCCCAAGAGATGTTCCACAAGGAGAAAAGTTTGAAAATGAGGTAAGCCATAAGACTCCTTTGATGATTCATCACAGAGATTCAGAGCTGTAAGGTGCTTCTTGGAACAGAGAAAGGGGAGGCTAAATGAACAAAAAAGGCACAGGTGTCAATTTTCTATAACACTGGTTAAAGATCCAAATGATTTAAAGGGTGATTTAACATTTTAAATAAATAGGACTTACCTGTGTCTTATGCCTTCAGCAGCCCGAAGCACAGGAGTAAATGGTCTACACAATAATCTTTTACAGGGTGGTACTGGCTAAGTCATAGAGAAAAATTGTCTTGTATATATTTAAAGCCGTTGATACTGAACACTCACAGAACTTTTAAAACAGGTTTAAATCTCTACCCTCCATAAAGAATATTACTAGGGCAGAAACTTTCGCAGGCAGAAAGTTTTGCAAAAAGAAAAATTCACGATTTTTGCAAATTTAGCGACAAAACTTTGCGACAAAGAAAAACTAGCATTTTCTGTAATATTTCTGTAAACTTTCGTGAAATTCTGATTTAGATTATGTTGTGGCAGAAACTTTGATGAAAAATGTCAAAAAATGCAAAAACTGCGAAAGTTTCTGCCCCTAACGTAGTAGCTTTTACTAAGATGATGTCAATAACATACAAAACGTGTAAAACAACAAATTTTGAATATAAATTATAAATAAACTGATTGAGTCCTTTTTCTTTGAAGTCATATAATGTTGAAATGTATTGTCAGGTATCTTTCATTTTTACAAAAATTTTCTCAGGTTGGAACATGCAAGTTCATTCTATACTTTGATTGCTCAAATGAGTGCATGACAGAGAGGCTTTTGGGAAGAGCAAAAACAAGTGGGAGGGTAGATGATAATGAAGAAACAATCAGAAAGAGGTTGAAAACATTTGAAGAACAGACACTACCAGTTCTAGATGTGTATGGAGAACAGAATAAAGTACAGCGGGTAAGAGATTCAACACTCTTTCTGCTGAGAGACCACATTTATAGTGTTTTCAATGAGAATGAACCATTGTTATCTAGTGTGGAAAACAGATCCTTTCCTTAAAACCCATTTTTAAATAAGGCTTTGTATGTCGAAGCTCTCTCTGGTTAGCTTGCCAAACTCTTGGCATGACTGCAGGCCCCATTTTGGAAGGACTTGCTAGGAATAAGACAGTTTCAGGAATTGCTGACTCAATTTGTCTGCTTTTCATAGAATTATCTTTTTGCTACATGCTTGTAAACATTGCAATCACAACAGAAGGTTTACATCTTCTGTCTCAAGCCAGTCAAATAAAGAGACCATTGGCTTTTTCATATTCAACTAACAAATTTTTTTGCGTGCCTTTTTGAATTCGTCCTTTATCAATGACCCCCAATTGAAAGACATTTTAATAAAATTATCTGGCAGACTGTATGGTTCAACCACCTCTGTTTGTATTACCAGAAGAGATCTTCTTATAGGGTGCTTGAAATGTTACATAAAAATGGGATGGTTGGAATCCAACCCAGTGTTTCGTGTGACTTTAACTTTCATAGCTTACTACATGGCTTTTCACCACCGATATTTAATTGTGAATTGTTGCAAACCAAATGACCAGCCTCTCAATTGGAATGCCAGCAATAACTCTCTCAATGATCTAACAAAGTGTCTAATTTTTCTAACAAGCCAAAGAAAACCCCCAGCAGACCTTTATCAATGTTACAAGCTGCTTTGAAAAGCATTCCCACTACCTGGAAGAGCTTTATCTTAATCTATCAATTTTATCTTGATATTTCCAATAAAACGATTAATAACAATGATGACTCTTTATTACAACTTTAGCTTGAATAGGAGAAAAGTTTTCAAAGTTCAAATTACTTGTCTATATGATTCTATAAATTTCTTTTCATATGTAGATAAATGCTGAAAGAGCTATTGATGAGATCTTCACTGATGTTTGTGTGGCAATGGAAACACTCAAATAATACCGAAACATTGATAAAATAATCAGAACAAGGTAATTTATTTCATGCTTTTGGCTTGACTCAAATGTAAATAGAATTTTATATTTTCTAACTTGCTCCAGTGTCATTTTTTTAATTGTAACATCCTTTTCATGTACCTACATCTTTGCCCTCCCACTCCATCAGCATACAATTACTAAGAGGTGGTTTGCAGTGTATTACATGCTCTTATTATCATTTTATTGCAACAATGAATTGTGTTTTTGCCTGTCATCATTGAAGATGTTGTGTCTACAAGCTAGACTTTGGTCACCCTTAGTGCTAAGGTACTTTTGTAGTAAACAATTAATTATTCTTTTCTTGGAATATGTACTTCATTTTTGATTACAATAAAAATAGGAGAAGGAACAGATCTGATAGAGATGCCAGACTAAATCAAAAGATGACAAATATTGATGTGTTTTGGTTACTTTCTGTTATAAAAATGTTAAATCAATCATGTTATAGCTCTGTTTTTTTGGAACTTACTAGGAAATTACCAAAAACAATGCTTCATGAAACAGATAATTGATGTAAAAATGAATGATTTTGGGAAAGCAAACTACAAAGCTAACAGCAAAGTATCAATTTACAAAGAAGCTCCAATTTCATAACTAAGAAATGTCTCTAAGCATAGAAAGTTCAGTTGTGAAAAAGGACCTGTTTGCTTCATAAAATTGGTCTGTATCTAGTATATCTTAGTATACCAAAATATGTCTGGCGCACTCATGTGGTGATGGTTTGGCAACTACTGGCCTAAGACACACTTGTTTAGTTCCTCTTTATAGTTGTTGAATGTTTCTACGAACAAAACTGGCAAGCATTTAATTCAAATAAATAGTCTAATTTCACAGTATACAAGGAGAGGGTATTAGGCCTATTTCTGCCCTCAATTCATAAATGTCTTTTTCAAAATGCTTTTCAAAATAAATGTTTAGTAATAACTTTGACCTGTATCCTGCATAAAGTGCCCATG